>CM055118.1:868312577-869521077 GCA_029206835.1 Rana muscosa
GGACAGTGCATGCATCCCTGATCATGCCCCACTGGCGTGGAGAAAAAAAACCAAGCTCCCCTGACCCTGTCCTGGTGCCGTAGTCGCACAGGTACTCATTGATGGCCCTCTGCTGCGTGTGCAGCCGCTGCAGCATGGCCAACGTTGAGTTCCACCTGGTGGGCATGTCACATATAAGGCGGTTCTTGGGCAGGTTCAACTCCTTTTGCAGCTCAGCCAGGCGAGCACTGGCATTATAAGATCTGCGGAAATGCACACAGACTTTCCTGGCCTGCCTCAGGACATCCTGTAAGCCCGGGTACCTGCCCAAGAACCGCTGCACCACCAGGTTAAGGACGTGAGCCACACAGGGCACATGGGTCAGTTGTCCCTGTCGGAGGGCGGAGAGGAGGTTGGTGCCATTGTCGCAAACCACCATTCCTGGCTTAAGCTGGCGTGGCGTCAACCACCTCTCGGCCTGGCCCTGCAGAGCAGACAGGACCTCTGCCCCAGTGTGGCTTCTGTCCCCCAAACACACCAGCGCAAGCACGGCATGGCATCTTTTTGCCTGCGTACTTGCGTAGCCCCTTGAACGCCTACGGAGCACCGCTGGTTCCGAGGACAAACCACAGGAAGAGGCCATGGAGGAAGAAGAAGAGGAGGGGGTGGAGGAGAGAGGTGTGTCACAACCAGTAGTAGCATTTTGGAGGCGTGGCGGTGGAACAACCTCCAACACTACTGCACCTTGTCCTGCATCCTTCCCAGCTGCCAAAAGAGTGACCCAATGGGCCGTGAAAAAAGGTAACGTCCCTGTCCATGCCTGCTGGACCATGAGTCAGCGGTAATATGCACCTTACCGCTGACCGCCCTGTCCAGCGAGGCCAAGACATTGCCTTCCACATGCCGGTAGAGAGCCGGAATAGCCTTCCGTGAGAAAAAGTGGCGTTTGGGAACCTGCCACTGAGGAACCGCACATTGCACAAACTCACGGAAGGGGGCCGAGTCTACCAACTGAAAAGGCAGCAGTTGAGGCGCTAGCAATTTAGCCAAGCTAGCATTCAACCGCTGGGCATGTGGATGGCTGGGAGTGAACTTTTTTCGACGGTCCAGCAGCTGGGGCAGGGAAATTTGCCTGCTAGAATCGGACGTCGGTGTACTGCTAGCAGAGTGGCCGCAAGTACTTGGCTGTGACACACCTAATTCTACACCTTCATTCCTCTCAGTGCATGTTTCAGAGAGGACTGAAGTTATAGTGGGGTTGGAGATCCCAGCTGATGCGGTGCAAGGAGAGGTCCGCTTTGTTCTTTGGTGTGGGTCTTTGAGGTAGGCTTGCCAACGAGCTGCATGGCAGGTCAACATATGTCTGGTCAGGCATGTGGTACCCAAGCGGCTGATGTTTTGGCCACGCGATATACGCTTGAGACATATGTTGCAAACAGCAGCTGTGCGATCTGATGCACTAGCCTCAAAAAAGGCCCACACCAAAGAACTTTTTGAATGACGGGCAGAGGCAGCGCCCTGCACAGGCGGAGCTCTGCGGTGTGATTCCGTCGGTGTACTGCCCTTACGCTGGCCACCAAAGGGCATCCTGCCTCGTTGGAGATGTGCCTCCTCCTCATCCTCCTCCTCCTCCTCTCTCCTATTAGGCACCCACGTGGAGTCAGTGACCTCATCATCACCTCCCTCCTCATCACTGGAGCCAATCTGGCAGTATGCTGCAGCTGCTGGAACATGACTGCCAGATTGGTGTCCTTCTTGAGCATCCCCTCTGTCTGCTCTCACGCTACTGCCTTCCTCTAGCTGGGTTTCATCATCAGACCCTTCGAAACGCTGGGCATCCTCCTGGAGCATGTACCCAACACTGTGCTCAAACAGTTCGGGGGACTCCTCAGGAGGAGGACATGGTGGGTCTAGGGAAGGAGTGACTGATGATGAGTCTGACATTGATACCAGGGAAGAGGACGCTTTGGCAGCTGCTTTTCCAGTACCCTGAGCCTGGGTGAGAGAGGATGAGGAGGAGGAGGAGGGCTTGGTCATCCACTCTACCAAGTCTTCGGCATGATGTGGCTCAACATGTCCAGCTGCCGAAAAGAAGGACAAGCGTGTCCCATGGCCATGTGCTGATGACAATGCACCGCGTCCACGACCAGCACTGTTGCCCCCAGACACAGAGCCTGCTTGCCCTCTTTTATTGCCTCCTGACTGTCTACCTCTCCTTGTTTGCCTTCCAGACATTCTAATAGATGGCCTGCAGGGAGATGGGAAAAAAGCAATAAGGGCTACCTTCAGGTGTCCTTCTCTGTCCCTTTACTTAAGGATTTCTAAATATGGTTGAGGATGATTGTCGTTGTGCTATTCTGTGCAAAAGCAATTTCCCTGACTGTCCAAAAAAACAAGGATTTCAAAGATGGTTGATGAGGAATGCTTTAGCACACTATAGCACAAGGAGAATTCCCTCACTGTCCTTCCCTGTCCCTAGAAACAAGGATTCGCACAGTAAAAGACACTGACACTCTCCCTACCTATAGTTTTCTGTCCCTAGAAAAAATGTTTTTTTAAAGCACACTATAGCACAAGGAGAATTTCACTCACTTTCCTTCTTTGTCCCTAGAAACAAGGTTTATCACAGTGAAAGAAACTGACACTCTTCCTTCCTATAGTTTTCTGTCCCTAGAAAAAAATGTTTTTTTAAAGCACACTATAGCACAAGGAGAATTCCCTCACTGTCCTTCCCTGTCCCTAGAAACAAGGATTCGCACAGTAAAACACACTGACACTCTCCCTACCTATCCTTCTCTTTCCCTAAACTAAAGGAATCCAGGTTAAGCAAGAAAAAAATAAATGTCACTGTCCCTGCCTATGTTTCTCTTTCCCTGCTCCGGAACACACTACACTAGGCCGCCGTGCTGGCGGCCTTTTATAGTGTGGGGCGTGTACTAAACACCCTCAGCAATAATTGGCCACAGGCATCCTGCCTGTGGCCAATCATTGCTCTCCTCGCTGCCGGCGCTGTGATTGGCCAAGCATGCGGGGTCACAGTGCATGCTTGGCCAATCACAGCGCCTGGATGACACTGCGATGGCGTAGTGCATTGTGGGCCGTTCGCGTCACTCGAATTTGGCGCGAACGGCCCAAATCGTTCGATCTTCGTCGAACGATCGAACAGCCGATGTTCGAGTCGAACGTAAGTTCGACTCGAACACGAAGCTCATCCCTACTCTTAACAACATTTTGCTGCCATTTGCAGCCCTCTAGCCCTTTCCATTACTTTTTTAGAGCCTTTTTAGTCCTTAGAAGTCCGGGTCCCCATTGACGTCACTGGGGTTCGGGTTAAAGTTCGGTCCCGAACCCGAACTTTTTTCCGAAGTTCGGCCGAACCCGAACATCCAGGTGTCCGCTCAACTCTAATCACCAGGTATGACTAAATTCAAAGGAGATATTAAAATAATGATTTGTTTTTTTTAACATTACATAAACATGTGCAACAATATACAGTATAGGGTTAGTGTTTGGGTTTGCATACACTTTATTATAGACCCAGCAGCAATTACTGTAAAGACGTAACCACAATACAGTCAGCTTGGCTCTAAATAAACAGACTGCTTTCCTTTGGTAATGTTAGTTTCAAAAGAACCATAATGTTTTACTGATGTTGGGGCTAGTCACTGAAAGATCAAAGTCGGCTTCGTCCCAGCATTTCCTGAAACCCTGTCACCACCACAGACTGCTCTAAAGAAGAATACCCTCCCTTCCCCACCAACAGTGCTAGCTAGTTCTGTGTCTGACACTGCTAAGCAGGCTGGCAACTGGTATGAAGGACCGATATATCCTGGACAGCAATCTATACTGTGTGTGTGTATATATGTGTATATATGTGTGTATATATATATATACATATATATATACATATATATATATATATATATATATATATATATATATATATAAAATCTATGTCCTGGATGGCAAACATGAAATCAGTTTAAGACAGGTTTCCCTTTTATCAGTTTAAGACAGGTTTCCCATTTATTGCTCTAACCTGAAAATGTGAGAGAAGAACAATACAAATGAAAATAAATATAGTCAGCAATATTTAAAATTTTGTTTAAGCTACATAAAATATACTTCATAGCGCAGTTTTTTTTTCTTCTTTTTTTATAATTTGTTTACAGGTATCTGCAGACCCAATAGACAGGCATGCATCATGGACATCAAGATTGGGCAGTGCACTACCATATACTGTAAGCAGGTCTTTCTGGGCTAAATGGTCTTGTGTATCTGTTGCTTCCCCCCAAAAATATTTAAAATATTGCTGCCTGCAAAAGAAGACTCTGAATATGTACTTCTCAGATGTCTTTAAAGCTGAACTATGGGATTGTATATAATAAATACCCTGGCAGTGGGGTCCCGCCACACTGCAAGAGTTAAATGCCTGTTTGTTCTAGGGGCAGCGGTGTATTTTGGTTTTGTGCTGCCCTAGGCAAGACTAAAAATGGGCGCCCCCCCCATCTAAATTTGCTCCACCCAGCCGCTTTAAAATTACGCAAGACCATGCAACGACTACAAACAACGTAAATGTTACTATCCATATGCAATGTTTTAAAAGCTTTCACAGGTTACCACTTTAGATTTACAAAGGAGGTCTAGTGCTTGAATTACTGCCCATGATCTGAGTTTCCCAGTGATACCTCATATGTGTGGGGTAATCGATGTTTGCACGCACGTGGGACCGACACACGTGTTCGCCTTTGCAAGCATGGGAGGACGGGAGCACTTTTAAATATATATTTTTAATTATTTATTTAATTTTTTGTTGCTTAAAAAAAAATGTTATCACTTTTATTGCTGTCACAAGGAATGTAAGCATCCTTGTGCCAGAAATAGGCAGCGACAGGTACTCTTTATGGAGAGCTCTGGGGTCTATAAGACCTCAAATCTCTCCTGTGCACTTAGAAGCATTCACAACATCATGATCAATGTTTTTGGATGCTTTAGATTTTTCAAAACTGCTGGTGAATGCGTTGGCTGGTCGCTCGGATCTCCCGGTGGGATAGGAGAGCCACGGAAGGCGGCAGGAGGGGGTCGTCTTCTCCCACTGCTTGTAATAGCAATTGATCAGCTAGTAAGCCGGTCCAATTGCTGTTACAAGAAAGCTGACCGTGGGCTCTAAAAGACGGTACAGACGCCGCCCCCCTAAAAAAATGCCACCCTAGGATAATGCCTTGCTTGCCTCGTGGTAAATACACCCATCTAGGGGTACTTACCATACTGCCTGCTCAATCTCTCTTTTTCTCCCTTGCATTCCAAGTTGTGGATGGTCCCTCAGCATCATCACATACAGTGTGTGGCTTTTTAACCCTGCACTGTACACGAAGGAGGTGAGCATGTCATTGTGACTAAGAGTGCCTTGGAGAGGTGGCAGGGCTGCACTGGTCGCATGGATGGAGAAAGCCTACTGGAGACAGAAATAACGTGTTACTCCTTATTCCTGTACTACCTAGACTGCACAAGCATTTTAAACCTGGGGCCCCATCTTTAGGAGTCATGCTGCATCTGCCCCCCCCCCCCCCCAATTGCATCATCCTGCATGACACCCTCATTACATAAAACACTTAAGTACCAAAGTCAGAAAGTCAGCAATACAGCTAAGCAACTAGCTTTTTCAGAAGGTTAGCAATGGCAGCCTCTATATTTCACTTTGAAACATTAACTTTAACCTGGAGGGCTTCTAATATTGGCTAATGTCTTCAGCAAGATGAACAGAATAACTTGTTGTGCCCACATTGCTTTTAAATGTCTGGGAGCCTTAAGCGGTCTATAAACCATTTGTATTGCAGATGCTTTCTAATGAGCCAACTAAAATTTGCTCAGCTGTTGGCCCTTTCGGCCTCCTCCTGCCTAACACTCCTTTGATTGAAAAATTAACAAAGCTGTGCAGAAAGTTGTTACTGTACGGGTATTCTGACAGCTGCTGTCGCCGCTGCCGGCTCTCAGAATGCGAAAGCCAGCAGGCTTGCAGGATTAGTCCATCTAGGCTGAATTTTTAAAATCTATATATAATAATATATAGCAATCTTTAGGAGTCATGCTGCATCTGTGCCCCCCCCCCCCCCCCTGCATTGCGTTATCCTTACTGACACTTGAAAAAAAATGGAAGAACCTACTGGCTCATGGGAGCAGTAGCTATAAGAGGTAGAAGTGGCAGTCCACGGTTCAGGTGCAGGTGCGTAGTATAATATACAGTGTTTATTTATTGGAAAAAAACAATATAAAAAAAAACACTCCTGATAAAATGTCCTCATAAATATTGTAGCAGCGCTCTTGTCAAAAAAAACTGAATTGACAAGCTTCCTTATGTAGTTCATGTAGCTCATAAAGGGAAAATAATGCGTGGGAGTTCAATTGTAGCTTTGTGTAGTGATTGATTTTAAGTAGACCATCATTCACCAAGCGCTTCACCATGTGGAAAAAACTCCCCTTTGGGGATGCACTTACCACAATTATGAGTATAATATGCCTTACATCAAAGCCTGATCCTCCACCGCTCCAGCTGACCTTCCACCAAACTTTAGTCACGTTTGTTAAGGATCCAGTAAACTCATGTGAAAAAAATGAAATATCCACATAGCGTGATACTGTTTCAAAAAGTTTTAATATCGCCCCAAAAAATCCCCCTTACAATATATACGTACTAAAATGCAGTTAATTTGAAGCCGTAATAAAGTGCAAGTGCAAGCGTTATTCACCCGGTCACCGGAGATAGTAGACAGAGACATCTGTGTACAGCAGCCGTTCTCGATCTATTTCCTGATACCTCGGCGGCCCGGGAAGCGCAAGCGTCACTTACGCTTAACCAACGAGATCACGACCCTTTGCTGTGTTTATTTATTACAGGTACTTATATATACCTGTAATAAATACTGTATATTATACTACGCACCTGCAACTAACACAGCGCTTTATATATTGTACATTCACATCAGTCTCTGCCCTCAACAAGCTTACAATCTAAGGTCGCTAACTCACTTTCATACTTACAAGGGCCCATGTAGACAGGAGCCAACCGGAGTACCCACACAGGCACATTAGAACCACAAACTACAAGAAGATATCACAAATTCTTGTAGCATTAATTGTATGCGCTGCATTTGCTTGCCTTTGTGATTATTTTTATTAATACCCCATATACTGGTGGCCTATCTACCTTTAGTTTGCACGTCCCTTGAGCTGCATCTTAATTTGTGGTTTACAACATTGATGAAGGGAATGACAGCTGTGAAATGGTCCTCACTGACCACTTTTGGGGCCAGGTGACACAAGTGTCTTACTGCCTCCATACATGGTCACCAAGCTGTAACATTTACAGCAATGGCCTTGTTTGCAATTGTAGCGGGGTCTTTAAATTCAGGTGTGTAGGTATGGGAGTAATGACTATTTGTATTCGTGGAGGATTGGGCGGTGTAATAGTCTCCTTGGCCGGTGGGTGGTGAGTGCCCGCAGGCTCAAGGTAGATTCACTGCGATAGTGCTGGCCTTTTTGTCCCTTCTCGGAGATGGTACGGCGAGGGCGGGGAACCTGCCGTGGTGTCATTGGAGGGGATAAAAGGGGGAGACGCCCGAGTCACGAGGTCTTGCTCTGCTGGAGGTTCTTCATTGCGCGCCCAGGCACCTTAGGCCTGGGTGCGGGCGGTTCCGGATTCCGGCTCAGGTGCCCTAGGCCTGACCGGAATGGAGTTGGAGTCCATCCCAGGCACCTTCAGCCTGGGGTGAGGTACTAAACCAGGAGGCCTGGGGCCCAGTGACTTCCACTGGGTCCCGCGAGGGTGGAGAAGTCCGAGGGTCCCTGAAGTGGATGGGGCCCATGTCTGAGGTGAGGAGGCCGGGGAGGTTACCCATTCGGAGAGTCTGGAGCAGCATCAACCCAGTGACGGATGGGCCTCTGGTAACTCCCTTGGAGGGACATCTTCCCCTGATAGGAGTACCTTCGCTGCGTTGCGGCCCCTATCTATGTTCTCTTGAGTCGCTGGTAGAGACTCTCAAGTTCTAAGTCCTTTCAAGATATGGCTATAGTAACCGCTGGCGAGATCGCAGTGGTTTAGCTGAGAATTAGGATAGTGCCTCGGCCTGCTCATCCCCTGTATCAAAATGTTAACAAGTCGCAACCAGTTGGCTACTGAAGCACTGTTTATTGTGAGAAATGCAATAAAACAAGAGTTGGACTGTGATCGGTGTGTGGAACTCTGGTTAATGGGAGCAAAGGGAAGTGTTGGCACAACAGGACTTAATCCTTTACAGAAGCACACAGGCCCGAGGAAATATCTGGTACTGGCCTTCACCTCACCCACAGCTATGGGGAGGACATGGGCCGTAGCGCATCTCACCTTGTCGTGTGTGATACCCCTAGACAAAAGAGATGGGGTGAGGCCGCTACACAATAAAAAACAGTTACTGTATCTGTCCTGTGCCTGACAATGAACTTTCTATGTGTTATGGTGTACAATGTTGAGGAAAAAAAGTGCATGTTCTTTAAAATATTATTTGTAGTGTGTAAGCAGCCTATTTATAGGGATTATGCATTTTCCTTTTGTATCATTGTAGTATTTTCAGCTTTTGCTTCCAGGATAAATTTATCAGTGGTGTGGAGCCTTTTGAAATGCCTGACTTTGGCCATCTAACATACTGGGGGCTTTTTTTTCTAGAGTGAAATAAAAAATCATTTATAGACTGTCAGAGATTGGGGTTTCAATGTAGCAAGAAAGGCAAAGAATGAACAGGGTCAGGGCTGCAATGCAGAAGTAATGTGATCAGTCCAGCATTAGAGAAGCCATTCCCTTCCCCCATGCACAGAGTGTTGATGTCATCATTCAAATACACAGGTGGAAGGAGTTGACTGTTTGAGCTGATACAGCTAAGCGTTCCCTTGCAGGCAATTCCGAGCCCCACCCTATGGGAAATGTGAGCGTCTACCTGTCGAACAGGTTTAAAGAAGCGCTAAAGGCGAAGCAGCCGTTAACCTTTATTTTGCCAGAAGGCCAGGAGACATTAACTCTTTAAGTAGAAATGTCTCGACGCAGATTCATCATTTAAAATATTGTTTAAGGGAGCAGATTTCTTAGTTTACTCATATGCATAGACCTTACCTATGTACACTGAAACAGGGCCGGATTTTTGCAGAACCTGACGCTTTGAGCAATTTTCTGCATTTTAAAATAACTCTAAACTTAGTAATGTACTTTAGCATCATTTTAAAAAAAAAAAAAACTTTTTTTTTCTCATTCTATAGTATTTATTGTTTTAAAGAGAATACAGCAAACAATGAGCCCACGCAGAGGCAATGGCAAAGGTAATGTGTATTCAAACCATGAAGACAGATTGCACCTTCAGTAACAGATGTTTCCGTGACAAATTCTAGAACATACAGTATCAGAGCGCAGCTCAGTAATGTACCATGGACATCATGTAAGAAGTCCAAACCAGGGAAAACAAGGAACAGAAGAAAGATAAGTAAAGATAGAGAGCTAGGCCAAGGAGTAAGGGTAAGGAGGGGGAGAGACAGACTCGAATAAAGGATTCAGATGAAAAGTGATCACTTGCGCAGACTAGCAGAATGTAGGGATGGCAGAGCGTAATTGAGCTAGGGTTCCCAGATTTTTTTAACTTTTGACTGGGAGTAAGGATACTAGTTTTTCGCTCATTAACCAGCATCTGGTTTAAGCGATCCCCGACTTCCCAGAACTGAATTGAAGATTTCTTCCGGGCTCTGGAAATGATTCTCTTGCCACCAAAAATAAGTATACGGTTAATCGCTGTTGGTGGCGATAGCAGCCACGGATCGAAAAAAAAAGCCTTTTTTTTTAGTTGTCAGAAGAATCCAGGATTTTGTTGTTTATGTAGCGCCCCGCTCCCAATGAGTGTTAAATTATAGTTGTCTGAGCAGTAGTTTGGCTCAGAGGGATTGTGTTACAAATTGCATTCTATTTCAGTTCAGCTGGTTGTGTGATTTCCCTCCTGACAGTGGGTGTCGCTGTCATCGCTGGTCAGGATTGGAAAGGCTACAGGCTGGACGTATTGGGTACCTCTTTCCCAGCAAGCATCCCAGGGGGCATGGTGAACCCGCTGTGCCTGCTGGGAGGGGATATTTAAGTGACAGACGCCATTAAGGTGAGATTTTTTCTTTGGGGTCGTGCCTTCAGTCCGCACCTGAGGACCCTCATGGCCTCAGGGAAGAGTTGGCAGTTTCCACCCTTGGGGCCACGTTGGCCTGAGGCTCCATTACTGAAAGATAGGCCCAGGAGTTGCTGGGGCCTACTGATCCAGGGATGATCCTGTGTCGCCTTACCTGCTGGAAGGGACCAAGCAATTGAGGACTCAATTGGAGGATGCATCCGGATCGTGATCTACCTCACAGTGCTGCCGGAACGGCTGGAGGATACTGGCACTGAGAGCTGTGTTCTTCATCCAGAAGGTAACCCAAGTAAAGGTTACTCCAAGTCTGTGGCAGAGACTGTTCTATTCACACCAAGACTGTGGCAGAGACTGTTCTATTTGCACCAAGTCTGTGGCAGAGACTATATGTGATTGAGCTGTACACCGGCTGCTAGGCCAGTGAGATTGGGCCTATCCGGTGTTTTCTGAGTCCAGTGTGGAGACAGTTGTTCCTCTGGACCTAGGAGAATTCTTGTGATTTGCAAATAAGGCACCTGAGTCCTCCCCATCCCTTCATCCGCTCTGTTGGAAACTTTTATTCAAATAAACCCTTGAAAGAGACTTTGTGTTGGTGCAAACTTCTTCTAGACAACTCTTAAAGGAGAACCCCTGAGATGAGCATACGTGAACAGTGAGATAACGTGCAAGGCCCAAAATTAAACCAGCGGCCCGCTACTGGGGTATTGCTATATTTATAAATATAGAACACAGTCATTCCTATTTAATGCTTTCTCTTACTGAACAATCAATCTTTTTCACTAGGGTTGAGCGGACCCAAACTGTAAAGTTCGGGTCCGTACCGAACTTTTGGGTTTTTGGGACCCGAACCCGAACAGTTGACTGTATGTTCAGGTTCGGGTCCGGTGTTCGGCAATATGCATGTAAAGTCGCGCTTGTTTCCCGTGCTTAGAACTGTCCCTGCACAAAGTGTCATTTCTGAAGGAAAAAAAGTAATTTAAAACTCACTCGCAGCTATAATGAATTGTCGGCTCCCGGCAATACATAGAAAAGTCATTGATAAGAAAAAAAGAGTGGGGGTTCCCCCAAATTCAATTACCAGGCCCTTCAGGTCTGGTATGGATATTAACCACTTGCCGACCCCTTCACGGAGATATACGTTGGCAGAATGGCACGTACAGGCACAATCGCGTACATGTACGTGGCCCTTTAACTGCCGACGTCGGGGTCGCGCGCGCGCTGCCGGCGGCGCGCTCGCGACCCCCCTGCCTTCCCCGTGAGTGGGACCGTGGGTCCCGCGGACTCGATCACCGGAGGGATCCCCGCGATCGTCTCACGAAGGCTCGGAGCGGGGAGATGTGTGTGTAAACACAACATCTCCCCGCTCCTCTACTGACAATGTCAGCGATCTCCGCTCTGTGTAATCAGAGCGGAGATCGGTGACGTGTCAGTTGTAGCCATGCCCCCCTCAGTTAGTAACACGCCCCTAGGCACACTTAACCCCTCCTGCGCCCCTAGTGGTTAACCCCTTCACTGCCAGTGTCATTTTCATAGTAACCAGTGCATTTTTATTGCACTGATCGCTGTGAAAATGACAATGGTCCCAAAAATGTGTCAAAAGTGTCCGATGTGTCCGCCATAATGTCGCAGTCATGAAAAAAATCGCTGATCGTCGCCATAACTAGTAAAAAAAAAAAAATTAATAAAAATGCCTTAAAACTATCCCCTATTTTGTAAACTATATAATTTTTGCGCAAACCAATCAATAAACGCCGATTGCGATTTTTTTTACCAAAAATATGTAGAAGAATACGTATCGGCCGAAACTGAGGAAAAAAATTTTTTTATATATATTTTTTGGGGATATTTATTATAGGAAAAAGTAAAAAATATGTAATTTTTTTCAAAATTTTCGCACTATTTTTGTTTATAGCGCAAAAAATAAAAACCGCAGAGGTGATCAAATACCACCAAAAGAAAGCTCTATTTGTGGGAAAAAAAGGACGCCAATTTTGTTTGGGAGCCACGTCGCACGACCGCGCAATTGTCAGTTAAAGCGACGCAGTGCCGAATCGCAAAAAGGGGCCTGGTCATAATGGCCCGTATTGGTCCGGGGCTTAAGTGGTTAAGGGGAACCCTGCCGCAAATTAAAAGAAAAATGCGTGCGGTTCCCCCAAATATCCATACCAGGCCTTTCAGGTCTGGTATGGATTTTAAGGGGAACTCCACCCCAAATTAAAAAAAATATGGCGTGGAGTACCCCCAAAAATCCAGACCAGACCCTTTATCTGAGCACGCAACCTGGCAGGCCGCAGCCAATGATGAAACGTCATTGGCTGAGCCTGAGCAGACCTGATGGGGAACTTCCTCCGCAGTGTAATAAATGAATAGACCCGCCCCTTCTAAAGTTCCCCATCAGGTCCGCTCAGCCAATGACGTAGGTGTAAGGCTGAGGACCTGATGCGGAACGTGAGAAGGGGCGGGTCTATTAATTTATTATACTGCGGAGGAAGTTCCCCATCAGGTCCGCTCATCCAATGACATAGGCGGGGTCTGACATACGAGGGGGCGGACCTGATGGGGGAACTTCCTCCACAGTTTAATACATGAATAGACCCGCCCCTTCTCACGTTCCGCATCAGGTCCTCAGCCTTACACCTACGTCATTGGCTGAGCGGACCTGATGGGGAACTTTAGAAGGGGCGGGTCTATTCATTTATTACACTGCGGAGGAAGTTCCCCATCAGGTCCGCTCAGGCTCAGCCAATGACGTTTCATGTGGACAGCGCTGGACATCGGATCGCCGCGGGACACTGGATTTCATCGCTGGAATGTTTTTTTTTATTTTTTTATTTTTAATAAAGGACTTTACCAACGGTGTCTGTGTATTTTTTTTACAATTTTTTACACTTTCTTTGTGAAATGGAAGGGGTACAATGTACCCCATTACCAATTCACATAGGGGGGGGCGGGATCTGGGGGTCCCCTTTGTTAAAGGGGTCTTCCAGATTCCAATAAGCCCCCTGCCCGCAGACCCCCACAACCACCGGGCAAGGGTTGTGGGGATGAGGCCCTTGTCCCCATCAACATGGGGACATCCTCCCCATGTTGAGGGCATGTGGCCTGGTACGGTTCAGGAGTGGGGGGGAACTCTCTCGTCCCCCCTCCTTTTCCTGCGGCCTGCCAGGTTGCATGTTGGGATAAAGGGTCTGGTCTGGATTTTTGGGGGTACTCCACGCCATTTTTTTGTTTTAAATTTGGGGTGGTGTTCCCCTTAAAATCCATACCAGACCTGAAAGGCCTGGCATGGATATTTGGGGGAACCGCACGCATTTTTTTTTAAATTTGCGGCAGGGTTCCCCTTAATATCCATACCAGACCTGAAGGGCCTGGTAATTGAATTTTGGGGAACCCCCACGCTTTTTTTTTTTCTATCAATGACTTCTCTATGTATTGCCGGGTAGCCGACAATTCATTATAACCACGAGTGAGTTTTAAATTACTTTATTTCCTTCAGAAATGACACTTTGTGCAGGGACAGTTCTAAGCACGGGAAACAAGCACGAATAGTCCTCAGAAGTTCGGGTCCCCATTGACTTCAATGGGGTTCGGTTTCGGGGTCAAGTTCGGTCCCGAACTCAAACTTTTTTCCGAAGTTCGGCCGAACCCGTCGAACCCGAACATCCAGGTGTCCGCTCAACTCTATTTTTCACCCTTTATCTATAGATCTAGTGACTCTTTTGGTTATCAATATTTCAAAAATAATCAAATGAGTATACACAACACATATCAAAGAAAGAGAATAAGCTATTGCTCTGACTGGAACCCAACCGTCATTTAATGGGGCACATAAAGGGGTCAGGAGAGTGGTAGGGAACACCAGGTTAAATGATTGCAGCTCCACTTAAATTAGGTCTTGAGATCCTAATGCACTTTAAAGGAAAAAGCACAAAAGGGTGCCTTCATCTAGGTGTAGCGATTTATAAAAAAAAAAAAGCATAAAAGACAATTAAAATGCACTCAATAGATAAAAAGTAGATCAAGGCTTGTCATAGACCCATATAGACCTCCATAGGAACCCAAAACTGAAGAAATATTCCCTCCCCTCCGACCAGCACATGATCATCAGAAAGGGGCACAGATAATGGAAAAAATACACCCCCCTAAGCTAGTAGGCGCGGCGAAGCGGGGGGGGGGGGTGTAATTCAGGTTTTCTTTTTTTTTTTATTCTGCACTGACTGTCTTTGAAATTGCCCCAGCCCCTGTTCAAATCCAATCCGGGGACAAAACCGGGGACAGACTTGGATCCGGGGACAGTGTCCTCAATCCGGGGACTGTCCCCTGAAAACGGGGATGTCTGGTCACCCTATTCTACATATGGTGTATATGTTTTTCACCCTATGGCAAGCCCCTTTTTTTGGCTGAAATACCTTTGAAGCACTACCGTTCTGGAGCTGTCTGTGGGCTGTTCCTCTGTTGTCTCTCCTGGTGGCATGGGGTTGGGCATTCCATGTTTCTTTACTGCAATCTGGTACCAATGGGATCCCCCGAGGAAGCTGTAAGCAAAACTCGTAGTGATCCCTTGATGCATTGATCTCCTGTGGGGCCCGGATATGTAAGGCCTTCTGCATATACCAGCCACAAAGTCCACCATATCTATGGGCCCACCTACAGGTTTTCTTAAGTGTTTACATGTAAAGGTGGGTCAATATCATATATCTATGGAATCATTTGATATGTACTTTAATTCTGATTTTATGTTTTTACTATGATGTTAAAATAAACTTGGATTTTTTATTTAAGTGCTCTCTCTTTCATTTTGGGTCTACTGGTGGCTACCAATTTAAAGTCCACGTTCATCCTTGGTTTTTATTTTTTGCTTATATTTGGATGTGGTGCCACATTCTGAGTCATGTCCAAATCGCTTCCTAAATAGCACCTCTCTCGGCTGGGTAAAGACAGGAAGTGGAGGGGATGTGGCTACATGTTTCAGGGCAGACAGGAGGGCCCCTTTATCAAACCATAGGCTCCCTATTTTTTTTTTCTTCAGGTTTTGTGTTCTTGAATAAACCCTTACACCAGTGAAGCTAGGAGGACCTCTTTACAAGCTGTCAGAATATTACTTTGCAAGAACAAAGACTGACTTTTTTGCTTTACTTTTCAATTTTGTTGATGGGAAACTATTCCTCCTCCTAATATCAATGATAGAGCACTATTGCTCCTACTAATACCAATGATGGGGCACTATTCCTCCCACTAATGATGGAGCACTATTCTTTCCACTGATACCAATGATGCAGCACTATGCTTCCTACTAATACCAATGATGGCGCACTATTCCTCCCACTGACACCAATGATGAGGCACTATTCCTCCCACTGACACCATTGATGGAACACCATTCAGTAAACTGGCCCTTTGTGTAGATATATATGTGATATATATATATATATATATATGTAGCACACGGACCTTTTTCCTGCCTGGCTCACTTGCAAGTCAAGGCACACCGTGCTATATGCCTGTACCCTCCTGTTTGAAGAGGTTAAGCGGTGTTCACAAATTTTGGGTCCTGCAGCGAGTTACCTCCTTCCACTGGTTCTCATCCCCAGCGTATGGGGACAAGTCTATATTTCTCCCCCCAAAGAAGGCCAATGTCCAGAAACACTTTAACTCCAACAGAGAGTTTATTTTCTATTTGCTGCGTAGTAGACAGAGACAGATGGATGAAAGAAAGAATAAGTGTGAGGGATTAGGTCCAAGCACAACTAGTAACTTTGTCGCCACTCGATCCCAAGTGGGGTTAGCTCACCCGGATAGTCCTCTCTCACAGTCCTAGCAGCCGGTGTGGAGCTCGAACAGTTCTGTCACCCTATCCCCTCCAGGGATGGGTCCAGGAGATCCTCTAACCTCTGTGGAATTTAAAGAACAGGACAATGCCAATGGGCACTCTACGGAGTAAAGAATCCTTCCCTCTGACAGGTCACCAGGCCTTTCCCGAGACAGCGATCTTCCATCACTCATCTCCTCTGTGGGACCGATCCTCCCCTGGCTTCCTCTCAGCCAGAGCGGGTACCCTCACCTGGGCACCCTGGGACTCCAATGGGCGAATTGTAGACCCAGTTAAAGGTACTGGGCCTACCTGGAACGCTGCAGCCTCGGGCCAAAGGTGCCCGAGACTCCTCGGCCGGGCATCGCACCCCCTGAGGGGCTCACCCCTCCGGCTCCTCCACTCCAACACTCTCCTACTCCTCCATCAAAGATGGCATCTGCCCCTTATGTACCCTCTCCCGGCATGCACAGCAGGCCGACCACGCCCACTACACCGCTGCCGAGAGAGAACACCCCAAGGCGCAGCAACGCCACCCATGGCTTAACCCTGACCTGATATGGCAGTGCCACCTCCAGGCCACAGGGAACCATACACCAGGCAGCATCACATAGGCAGAAGCAAATACCTAACAATAAAAGCGGTCCGAGCCTGACTACCAGCTCAGACCAACCCCTAAATTAAGGCGCATAACACCCCTGAAAAGTAAAGGGGCACTACATATATATATGGGGGGGAGTAGGTGGCAGTCCTGTAAATGGGTGGTCTGGAGAGCTACCCTAAAAAAAAAAAAAGGAATCAAAGTAGAGTCCAGTGTAGTAAGCTTGTTTAAGGACCAGAGGGACTATGTAGAATGAGTTCATGTTTATTGGAAAAGATGCTAGAAAGTTCCTCATTAATCATGCTTAAGGTGATTGAAGTTGTATTAGTGCACCTGCAATAAAACAAATGAGCGCTGTCCATGATACTTTTTTTATTTGCACCAATAGCTTTCGAGGTGGTACCTTCTTCTGGGTCCAAGCAGTACCCACATGGACTGAGAAGCGAACACCCTGAAAGCTTGTCCTGAAAATGTAACTGTTATAGCAGATAAAAAAAAAAGTATCACACATAGTACTTAAAGCAGAGTTCCAACTGTGTAAAAAAAAAATGTTTTTCATTAATATTTTTGTTTTTTTTACTGCTCTTATTAATAGCACTTACATTTTACGGACGGATCGCCGCTCGATTGCCGATTTCATAAAGTAAGATGACTTATATTCTGCTTTGCTGGCATTTTCTATATTGCTTGTGGGCATGTGAAGCCCATAAGCACTATCTTCTGGGTCACGGTGCAGCTGAGCGACCAGCATTCTCCGCCTGTTCTCGCGCATGCGCAGTATGTGCGCTCGCAGCCACTTCTGATGTTGCCATCACAACGGGTGTCGTCGGAAGTGCCCACCCCATTGTGATGGCAACGAAGCCCTCTTCACTGCCCACTGACTCCTGGAAAATGATGACACACATCTCCCAGGAGCACTAGCGAGCACGGGCGCCAAGGGAAAAGACGTCAGGTGCCAGGCAGAGGAAGAGGCAGATTACAAGGTATCGCATAGCAACAGCCAGGAAAGAGTGAGTAAAAAAATAAATAAAAATTCCCAAATGTTGTTGCTTAGGTTTATTGCTGCTGAATTTTATGGGTGGAACTCTACTTTAATTGTTTTGTATCATGAATCATAAAACTGTCTGGTATTGACCTCATGGAAAGGAATAGCTTGTTTTTTCCAGGCAGCCACTATGGTTTATTTCCCCACTAAAGGACAATGGTGACCAATTTTCAATGATGTTTATGGAGGTGTGCATTTTTTTCATATGATGGTGCGTTCCATGGATTTCTCTGAATCAGCATATTGCATAAAGTGAACGTATGACGAAAGACATTGGACTAAATTATTAATAACGAAGGGGGAGGTTCAGCAGATGTGTGTTATGTTGCTAAACACATTGAAAACCCCTAGAGCATTTGTTGCAGATGAAAGGCTGGGCGTGGGCAATTCTACTTGGTACAATGTACTACTGGGTGCAAACTTTGTAGGCAGATAAACCCGATTTTCTTCCAGCGCAGCCTCATAAACCAAAAGGGAGACAAAGAAGGTGGTGGATCTGAGCGCAATTTTTCAGATTAAGTAGAAATTTGTGTAGCACACAGACCCTATTTCCTACCTTTGGCTCACTTGCAGGAAAAGGGCACACCGTACTATATGCCCGTACCCTCTTGTTTGAAGAGGTTGAGCGGTGTCATGTATTTGGGTCCCACAGCTAGGTTCTCCATCAGTTGGTTCTCATCTCCTAGGATATAGGGACAAGTCTCTGTTTTCCCCCCAAGTAATTCCAATGTCCACACCACTCTAAACTCCAACGTTGAGTTTATTTTTCTTCAATATTAGCAGATAGGAAAGGGTGGATAAGAGACAGGACAGCAAGGTTTTGGGAGGTAGGTCCAGGCACAAGTAAATGTTACAATCACCACTCAATCCCTGAGTGGGTTCAGCTCACCCGGATAGTCTCCCGTAAAAGTGGATCCTAGCAGCCGAAGTGATGCTCGGACGCTTAATTAGGTTCTTTCCTTAGATACGATCGGGAGATCCTCTGCCACAGAATCTATCATGTCCCGAACTTCTAAGTTCTTGCAATACAAGGACAGGTGCCAGCAACAGCACATTACTAGGCCCTTGGTGGATAGACGAATCCTTCCAGAAAGTTACCGGGCCCCTTCCTTCACCGTGAACTCTCACGGGTCCTTCAGAAAGGTCCTCCCCCGGCCTCCTCTTCTTAGAAGCGGGCTCCCTCGCAAGGGACACCCTGGGATTCCTCTTCCCAGAAGAGGGCCCCAGCTAAAGGTGCTTGGCCCAGTGTTGAAGTTGCAGCCCCAGGGTTAAAGGTGCCTGGGACTGATGCGCATGCGGCCCCATGGCCTGGAGAGCCATGCGCCATGCACTTGGACTCCGACTCCTCTCGCGAACCCCCTCCCAGGGGGCATCTGCCCCTTATGTATCCTCTCCCAGCATGCACAGCAGGCCAACCATGCCCACTGTACCGCTGCCGAGAGAGGACACCCTAAGGCACAGCACTATTACCAGTGGTTCAACCCTGACAGTCATGGCAGTGCCACCTACAGGCCACAGGGAACTGCACACCAGTATACCACCTGGAGAAACAAAATGGCACAACCTATTAATGAGAACGGTCTGAGCCTAACTACTAACTCAGACCAGCCCCTAAATTTGGGTATATAGCACCCCTAAATGGGGTGGGCGCTACATTTGCATAAATGAACACCCCTGGGTTATGGAAATTCCCAGGACACTTAGGAAGAAATAGCACTTGTTTAGACATTATAAACGAATGAAAGGTTTACTTTAAAAAATATATCTAATTCCCCATCTGTAATTATTCACATGTCATCTATCTTCCTTGAGCGATCAGAATTTACTGTTAAACATTTACTAACCTGGGACCTTCCCTGTGATAAGAGCATAGAAACTGCAATGAGAAAACTTCAAAGCCAATTTTTTCAGGAAGTGATAGTCACATTTTCTTTGGAGGAAGTGACAGCTTTATTTCAGTGCCATACGTAGTTCAGCTCAGTGCAACAAATTATATTGTTCAGCCAAAGTTCTACAGTTGTAGCTAGATGTTTGTAGGGAACCTGTAACAAAGGTAAAAAAACACTTAAGCCTCTGATAATGGCAATAATTATAGTCTAGCTCCAATGCAAGTGATGACACTGTCACTGGTAATAGATCATTTGGAAGATGGGTGTATTTATCAGTGGCTCTGTTATGTAGTGGCCTTGTCGCACACTGAGTTGCATGTCCTGCATGAGCACTAACCACATGGTGGAGGAACACTCATTCTTATTACCTTAGTCTTACCCAAGCATAAGTTGGTCCCCTAGGATTCACCAGCTACTGTAGACACAGGATCCTGCACTGAGTACCCCATGAGAGGGACCAATAAGTGAGCACTCCTGGGAGACCCCTGGTTTGAACTAACCAGCACCACCAGTAATCAATTTCATAACTGCTCCATGGCAATGAACCTCAATAGCAATCACACTCAGCACCAGTTTGTTTCCAGAGGACATCTCCATCTTGAGATTGGGAGAAGGGAGAGTCCAAACAATGGGAAGCCTTGTAACTGTTTACTGAACCATTGATAAAGATATTTACACACATCAGCCATCTCAGATGTGATGGCATATTCCTCTTAAGTTGCAAATGATAGAACATTAGCAAGCAGAGAGTCAAGTCGAGGAGGCCATACATTTTTAGGGGGGTTGCCAGAGTCCTGCATCCCATGTAAAGGCGGTGCAATAGTCCCAACCGTCCTGCATGTTTCCTCCATCCATTTCCATAAGGGAAGTCCCCCAGGAGCCAGAGCCTCAAAGGTTACATCTTTGTTGTAGCTTAGTCCTTAAAGCGTTTCCCATGTTGACCAACAACTGGCAAGCTCCTGCCAAATTATATTTACAGGACCCTCTTTCTCAAGATGCCTCACAATGGCAAATGCAGGACTGACACTACCTAACCATTTATGGTTAGACCCTACTCACTACTCCGTGGACCCCTAGGGGCTAGCTAGGCACTGCTTGGTCACACTATAATAGTTTTTTACTCTACCTATGGTGACACCCAGTGCCCAATTTGAGGAACTATACCAGGCACACCTGTGTCCCTACCTCACAGCTCCTGAGACAGATATTTCAACTTTGTTAAATATTCTCTTTTAATAATGGTTTAAACTCCAATCATAACTTTTTCTAACATAAAAATAATAGAAGATAATGAACAGACAGGCCTGAGAACCAGATTATTCATGGCATCATATAGTCATACTGCAACCTTTTCTTCAGTCACTAAGACGTGTAAAATTTGAATCTCAACACCCAATGTGAATATCCTGACAAGCCTCCTAAGTCAGCTTAGGCTGACAAATCTTAACAAGTATGGGTACCTTTGTTTGAAATAAGACAAACATTACAAGATAAAAATAAAACAGGCAATTAGTTCTTACCCCAAACAGTAATATTATTTGTGTTATTTATAGGTTTTACACCGAAAACCACCCAACATCCATGTTAGTCATGCTCTATTTGGCCCACAGTAAGAATGCTCATCTGCTGTGGGGATTGGGGGGGGGGGGGTGACCTGAACATTGCATGCCTGTGGGACATACACAGCCAACTAGCCCTTTGAGGATAGAGACAGATTTCTGTATGCTGAAGAAAGTGTACCACAAGGTGCTCACATGGTGATTGGTGAGGGTGGGTATTCCTATAGGACATTTAGTATTTTGGTTTATTGCGACACCTTAACACATCTTCCAGCAGCAGCTGCTTTTGTGACTCTCGACATTCAGTCACATGACATCTAAGAACTGCACAGCATGTTAACTGGAAGGCTTACCTTTGCCAGGATCTGTGCTCTCAGGTCTGAACAGGAAGCAGCTATCTATATAATGCTCAGCATGTGCCACTGACTGGGGGTCCTGCACTGCTCTGAATGGTAAAGTCTCTTCACTTAGGGCCACCAGTCCAACATAAAATATTTGTACTTGCTCAGTAAGTCAAAGCACTCACACCCAAGGCCTTCTCTGATTGTGTACGATGTGTGGATCAGTACAAGTTGACACAAAATCTAACAAGCACCAATGTGTAAAGAGCTGTCTCCCTTTCTTAAGTCACCTTATCCTAAATCAGGGGTGCCCAACTTGCGGCCCACAGGCCAAATGCAGCCCAAGACAGCTATAAATGAGGCCCAACTTACTTAACCCCTTCCCGCTGATGGAAGTGGACTTTTTTTCATAGGGCCACATATATGCGTACCTCCCTTTGTGCTGGGAGCATGCCTCACAGCATGCTCCCAGTATGGAGACCGGGCTCTTATCAAGAGCCCCGGGTCTCAGACTAACAATCGGGACCCAAGACTGTCCCGACTGTTCCAGGTCACCTGATCGCTGTGATAGCCCCTGGCTATCACAGTGATCAGTCACTGTGAGCCCACCCCTGTGTTAACTTCCTCTTCTAATTGAAGAGACAGATACATTGGGGGTTATTTACAAAAGGCAAATCCACTTTGCACTACAAGTGCAAAGTGCACTTGAAATTCCACTGAAAGTACACTTGGAAGTGCCGTCGCTGTAAATCTGAGGGGTAGATCTGAAATGAGGGGAAGCTCTGCTGATTTTATCATCCAAATTATGTGCAAGCTAATATACTGGTTTTTATTTTCCTTGCATGTCCCCCTCAGATTTACAGCGACTGCACTTCCAAGTGCACTTTCAGTACAATTTCAATTGCATGCTGCACTTGTAGTTTGCACTTGTAGTGCAAAGTCGATTTGCCTTTAGTAAATAACCCCCATTGCATCTTCCTCTTCTTGCAGGAGAGGAAATGAAAAATAAAATAAAAAATGCTTATATATAAAAAAAAAGTTAAAGCCCTGTCCATTCTTGTTCTTTACCTTTACTTCCTGGCTGAGATACAACATTAATTTCTCCATTGAAACCCTTGCCCAGTTTAGTTCAGTTTACCTGTAAAAACTTAAATTTCCTTTCCCTTGAGGCCACAAGGGCAAATAGAGTGAATTTCCACACTGGGGACACAGACAGCAATAAAAATCTGCCAGGAAATTCAACACTTCCACACTCTATTATGCCTACTCTGCCTTTAACTGTACTTTAACTGTATGTGCCATTTCCCTAGTTAAACTAGTACAATAAAGTTAAACATTATCCATCTCTTGTTTCTTGACATTGTGTGAGAGTAGAATTTTATACCACATTTCCTTCTTTAAGAAACACTTGGAAAACTAATATGGAAAAAAGTCACAAAAAGAAAACGTTGACATATACAGTATGTATCAGTCTTGGTTCTAATGTATCTAACCCCCAGGCATGGAGTACTATATAGACAATGTGATAAATAGATATTTAATATCTTTCCATTATTCATCTACCTGCAACTTACTCCAGTGTAGAACCTGGTGGAGAAGTCTGTACTAGTACTAAATGAGTGTATTTGTAGTGTGTGTATATATATGAATTTTAGCATTTTCAAGCATACCCCAGTGTTGTAGTATTTCAGTAAATTACCTAAACACATTTAGAAGTGAATAGATACATAAACATAAAGAATAACCACACTTAGATGCCCCTTATTCATTTAGCACTGTTTGGTGCAGTGGCTCTCTAAATATAATAAATACATCAGATAACCAAAAGAAATGCTTTGCTACTCAGGGGCTGGCACAATTTTTGCATCATTAATACTCCCGGCCTGCTTTTGTAATTTAGAGTCTGTGCCAACGGACAACTTAGAGATAAATGACCATGCAAATATATTGGGATAAAAACTGAAACAGTTTCTAGTCTAGCCTGGGCAGGCTGTGCAGTGTAAAGAACCTCTTCTGATCATCTGATAAATTAAACTCACTTTAAAGCGGAAGTAAAGTTTAAAAAAAGAAATCTTCTCCCTGCAAATTAAAGTCTTAATGTGCTCATACTAGCTCATTTTGATAAACTTACCTTGAAATTAAGCTCTCCAGCGGAACGCTGTCACCACTGACAGGGCTTCCATCTTCCCCCGGTCTTTCTTCTGGGTTTGTAGGCTCTGACCGCTTGAGTGGCTGAACTGCAATGACTTCACTCCTGCCCATGCTTGGGGGAGTCACTGTTTATGGCACAGGGCTCTGAAGGAACAGAACATGTATACCGTTCCTTCAGAGCGGATGTGCCAGTGATGTCACCAACTGCAGGGACACTGAATATCTCCTGAATAGTGCATGTTTAGGAGATATTCCTTGTACCTACAGGTAAGCTTATTACAAGCTTACCTGAAGGTAGAAGTGCCCAAGGGGACAGTACAATGCTTCAAAGGCAGGTTCACAAAGTGCTCAAAGGGTGAAAATTTGTGTTAATACCAGACCATGGTCTCAAAATTAGTGAAAAGACCAGAACATAAGATGTGTCATCAAAAGGACCACTGTCTGGGACGTGGCCCTTGGTAAAGTAATAGAAAAGATGTCAGCTTTGCAAAATTGCAAACTTCCATTTCACTGTACAACATTGACCATCACAAATTAGTTGTGTGATACAATGGCCAATACCCAAGCACACAGTACATTGCACTGCGATCTGTGGGGGGTATAAGAGCAGAGGTACCTCATTTATTAGGTAAATCACCTAACACACAGACAATGGGCTAAGAAATATCCTCACGGACCATCAAATCCTTTGTCTGAACAAATTCTATTTCCAGGTATACCACCATGATGTTAAACTCAGACCAAGACATATAATGTCTTAAAAACCGAGAAGTTACAGGACCCCCTTGAGGACTTATTGTCATATGTGGCAGCACTC
Organism: Rana muscosa; assembly: GCA_029206835.1. Lineage (NCBI taxonomy): Eukaryota > Metazoa > Chordata > Amphibia > Anura > Ranidae > Rana > Rana muscosa. The sequence continues at coordinate 868,336,953 of CM055118.1, forward strand.
AGTACCAAAGGGGATACAATGTCGTACTATCTTGGGATTTATTCTTTGTGTATCTGTCTGTCTCTTTGTCTGACTATGTAGAAGAACTTCTACACATGAAATTGCCAGTTATCAGAAAGTGTTATGCCTGGTACACACAATGAAATCATTGGATGAATGATTGTCTGTTTTTTGGGGGGGGTTTTGCATGTTATTCTCATATTGAAAATTAAGAGTTTACTGAAGTTACAAAAATTCTCGTACGACAGAAAAAAAATTAAGAAGTCATGTAATGTATTATAGTGTATTTGTATTGTATTTTCGAATGACAACTGTACTGAATAAACAAAAATTGTACGATCTGGTATCGTACAAAAAATTTTTCCCGCTTGTCCCATCGGATAATTTTGCATGAATTGTCATGATTGGCTCTCGAAAGCCTACCCACCCAACATCTCCAGCCAGGACAATCCTATTTTGTGCATGTTAATGAATCATTAGTAAAACTTCTGTACTAATGATCAATTTAAATTGATTGCTGACATGTTAAGTTAAGTAAAGCAGGGCTTTTTACCCCAGATTAAATTTATTAGTAGTGAAAACATAGGGTACTTTGAACTAAAGGCAAAATGTGTTGGTTTTTTTTCCAATTTGGATAGAGTATTATAATCCCTGTTAGTTTTTTTTTTTTTTTTTTGCCATCTGTTTGGGGAGATTTTATTTCACTGTCTCATAGCCAAAACAGGAATGGAGAAAAAATCCTTGGTTGTTACCAAGGTCACCATAACTAGTGTCCCCACTGGAAGATTTCCCCTCTATTACTGTTCTGCCAACAACCCAAAATTTTAGATTTTCTTTCAGTGATAAAGGTAAACAAGAACAAACGGGGCACAGACAGTAATAAAAACAGTAATGAAAGACAGACGGTATTAAAAACCCAACAAATGTTCTAATCCCTCTCCACTCTATCCAAAATCCAATAAAAAAATAACCATTAGTTATACTTCAGTATATCAAAACAGTGTAAGCTTACAGGTATTGACACACAGATAAAAAAAATCTACAGTCAGTAACACTTTAACTCTCCACTAGGGATGAGCTCGGTGTTCGAGTCGAACATCGGCTGTTCGATCGTTCGACGAAGATCGAACGTTTTGGGTCGTTCGCGCCAAATTCGAGTGATGCGAACGACCCAAAATCCCGGCACTGTGACCCTGCATGCTTGGCCAATCACAGCGCCGGCAGTGAGGAGAGCCATAATTGGCCACAGGCCTGTGGCCAATTATAGCTCAGGGGGGTTTAGTACACGCCCCACACTATAAAAGGCCGCCAGCGCGGCGGCCTTGTGTATTGTGTTGATGTGCAGGGAAAGACGTACATAGGCAGGGACAGTGTTAGAGAAATTGTGTGTAGGGAGAGAGAAGGATAGGTAGGGACAGTGTCAGTGATATTGTGTGTAGGGAGAGAGAAGGATAGGTAGGGACAGTGTCAGTGATATTGTGTGTAGGGAGAGAGAAGGATAGGTAGGGACAGTGTCAGTGTTTTTTTTTCTAAACCTTGTGTGCAGGGAGAGAGAACGATAGGTAGGGACAGTGTCAGTGATATTTTTGCTAAGCCTCCTGCACAGTATACAACCGAAGCTAGCCCTTATTGCTGTGATTTCCTGTTGTGTAACACAGGCAGGCATCTGCAGCACTTAAAGCAGGCATAGTGTGATTCCTGCAAAATATAAACCTGAAGCTAGCCCTTATTGCTCGTAGTTTTTTTTATTTTGTGTTACACTAAGGGCTCTTTCACACAGGATGGATCAGTAATGATCCGCCCCGTGAAGCTCCGCTTGCTCAGCGGGGATCGCTCCGTTGATCCCCGCTGAGCCGGCGGATGACTGGGCGGTTCCCGCACACTGTGCAGGGACCGCCCTGTCAGAGCGCCGCTGTCCCCTATGGGGGGATCGGATGATGACGGACCATAGAGTCCGTTGTCATTCGATCCGCAGACGGAAGGAAAAATAGGGTTTTCCTCCGTCACACTTTTGCGGATCGGAGCGGGTCGGATGTCAGCGGACATGTCACCGCTGACATCAGTGGCTCCATAGGAGGACATGTAGCATCCGTTCAGGTTTGCCTAAAATACTGACAGGCGGACCTGAATGGACCCTCCGTGTGAAAGAGCCCTAACAGGCATCTGCAGCACTTAAAGCAGGCGTAGTGTGCTTCCTGCACATTATACACCTGGAGCTAGCCCTTATTGCTCGTAGTTTTTTTTCTTTTGTGTTACACTAACAGGCATCTGCAGGGGCATATAAAAAATATATAATGTGGTGCTGTGAGAGAAGTAGTAAAAAACCCTACTTCATGTATAGCACAATGGTGCACATAAAAATATGGTGTCAAACAAAACGTCTGTACACAATAGGTGTACACAAATGAATGTGATAAAAATGTAAGTGAATACTAACAGTGAAATAATTGGTATGGGGTATAGGTGCACAACAAAAACCAGCAATTAAACTGGAATATTGATCATACCCATAATAAACAAAAATAAAAATGAAAATATAACGTAGGTGGAGACAAACTCATATAAGGCGTCACAGATGAGTATGTAGAATAATGTCCAATCTTATCACATATGAAAAGAAGTTCATAGGTCAAAATCCAACAAGGAGCTGCATCGTTTGAAAATAGGTTTGGAGGGTGCATCTATCAGATTTTCCCCTTTTTACATGGCTTGTTGTCGCCATATTGGTTTGGATTTCTTCCTTTTCGGGTTGGAAATACGGACCAGTGGTGCTGTCGGCATAAGGAAGGAGGTGTCTTGCAGATCCTGACTGTTCTTTGGGTCCACAGAGTGGACAAAGCTTTGTTGATCCACCACCGTACGGTGAGCTGGGTCCACTCTGTCCAGTAAGAGCATTTACTTCTCCCCCATTGGCCCAAGGTGAAGGCACTCCCGGGTGATGTCATATATCCTATATGCCTATAAAGAAAATGTGATAGATGCACCCTTCAAACCTTTTTTCAAATGATGCAGCTCCTTGTTGGATTTTGACCTATGAACTTCTTTTCATATGTGATAAGATTGGACATTATTCTACATACTCATCTGTGACGCCTTATATGAGTTTGTCTCCACCTACATTATATTTTCATTTTTATTTTTGTTAATTATGGGTATGATCATAATTCCAGTTTAATTGCTGGTTTTTGTTGTGCACCTATACCCCATACCAATTATTTCACTGTTAGTATTCACTTACATTTTTATCACATTCATTTGTGTACACCTATTGTGTACAAACGTTTTGTTTGACACCATATTTTTATGTGCACCATTGTGCTATACATGAAGTAGGGTTTTTTACTACTTCTCTCACAGCGCCACATTATCTATTTTTTATACGTTCTATATATCCTGTCTGATTTTATGTTTGGCTGCTTCATTTAGTATTTAGAGTTGGCGCAGTATTATTATTATTTAATCTGCAGGGGCATGTAATTACAATTATTGATCTAATAATTCACAGCAGGGCCCATTCCTGCGCTCACCAAGAGTAACTGTGAGGGCTTAAAGTGTTGTGGCAACACCACCACCACCACCACCAAAGGCCCAAATTTTCAGCCCCTGTTCAACAGGGGCAAGCAATTACAATTCTTGATCTAATAATTTACAGTAGGGCCCATTCATGCGCCCACCAAGAGTAACTGTGAGGGCTTACAGTGTTGTGGCACCAGCACCACCACCAAAGGCCCAATTTTTCCTACCACTGTTCAACAATGGCATGTAAATATAATTCCTGATATAATAGTTCACAGCAGGGCGTTCCAGCGCCCACCAAGAGTAACTGTGAGGGCTCACAGTGTTGTGGCAACACCAACATGTAAGGGACAAATTTCAGCAGAGTATATGCGGCAGGCCCCTATTTCAAACATCCAACTTACAAACGACTCCTACTTGCAAACGGAAGGAGACAACAAGTGAGAGGAAATCTACCCCTAGGAAGGAAAATTCTCTCCTGTAAGAGTTAATAGGGGAAAAAGGTGTCTCCCCTCTACTGATGCTTTATCACCAATTCCAATTCTTGTTTCAATAAAAACCCCACTTTTCAAAAACAGTTGTCATTGGGACGGAAAGTGAGGTGAAATGTTCTGAACAGGGGCACAGACAGCAAAACAAATGTTACAGGGGTGATAACCCTTCCCTATGTTTTCCAAAAAGCTTAAAAATAGATTTTTTGGCTGGAGCTACACTTAAACAATGTACCTGTTTAAAATTAAAAAACAGATTCTACTTAAAGCGGAGGTTCACCCTAAATACTGACATTATCTTATAGTGATCTTGCTAGCAGATACATATACATATTCCTATTGATTTTTTTTCTTGTGGTTGTACTTACCGTGAATCAGTCGTTTTAATGTGGACTTCCGGGTATTCCTCCCGCGGGAGTGGGCGTATCTTTCTTTCCTCGGAGCCCCGTTGATTTCTGGGAGGTGCTCGCAATGTCTCCTGGGAGCCGTTGCGGATTCTGCCAGCCCTGGACTGCGCAGGCGCAGCGCTCTAGCTCCGAAAATTGCCGAACATTAAGAGCTGTAGACTGCGACTGCGCAATCAACAGGGTATTGTGACAGTCGTTGCCGCACGCTCCCAATGCTCGCTCCACTCAGCAAGGGGGGCGGGTGTATTGCTATTATAATGAGCGGATGCATGTTTAAATAAAGGAATTGATGGACAGAGAGGGCGGGTAGTTCAATGTGGATGGCCGATTTGAATACTTGTCAGAGAATTGTTAAAAAAAATCTTATGTCTTTTTTTTTTTTTTACAATTCTCTGACAAGTATTCAAATCGGCCATCCACATTGAACTACCCGCCCTCTCTGTCCATCAATTCCTTTATTTAAACATGCATCCGCTCATTACAATAGTAATACACCCGCCCCCCTTGCTGAGTGGAGCGAGCATCGGGAGCGTGTGGCACAATATTGTGCTCAAAGCGCATGCGCCGAATATGGGTTATAATCCATTCGGCTATTTTCGGAGATCTGCCGTGAACGGACACGCAAGTGTTGCGCATGCGCAGGTCAGAGCGGGCGAAATCTGCTAAAGTGTTGCGCATGCGCAGAACAGAGCTGGCAGAATCTGCTGAGGGGCAATTCTCGGCAGGTCACCGTCAACACTGATGATACAGCGGTGAATGCTGGGATGCATTCACCGCATCCCGGAAGTCTCTGCTTGTGGGCTTCACAGTGCCCACAAGCAAAATGGCAAAGAACAAGATCTATTTATAAAAGTTATTATTTAGAACGGAAATAGACGGGGGACGTCTCTAATTGCAGGACAAGTGAGTACTAACATGTTATCTGTAACCCCATTACATGCACCTAGAAAAAAAAAAACGAGGGACCGCGGAACCTCCGCTTTAAGAACAAACCTACAGTCCCTGTCTTGTTTGCACCACCTGTATACTGCTGTTCAGAGTATATAGGGCCTTTTTTTAATTTTGTGTGCGGGGTTCCCCTTAATATCCATACAAGACCCAAAGGGGCTGGTAATGGGCTGGGGTAGGGGGGGGGGGGGTGATGGGGTAGCTATGCCATTTTTCTCAAAGATTTTCATCCATATTACCGGGACCAGACATTACATTAAAGCCGCAAGCAGTTTTAAATGGCTTTTTTTCCTTTAGAAATGTAATTTTGTGCAGGGACAGTTCTAAACACGGTAAACACGTGGCACTTCACAGGCATACTTTAGACACCCCCAGGTACGATATTTAACCACTTAACAACCACCTGCCGACAAATAACGTCGACAAGGTGGTTGCTTAACTCTGGGAAGACGTTATATAACGTCCTCCCAGAATCGCGCTCCCGCGCGCCCCCTGGGGCGCGCACACGGGAAACTCCGTGACCGCCGGGTCCAGAGGACCCGACGGATCACGAATCGCGGTAAATCGCCGCCGATAGCGGCCGTTTACCACGTGATCGCTCCGTCTAATGACGGAGCAATCACTTGTAAACAGACCGGCGTCATTTGATGACGCCGGTTCCTCCCTCCCCTCTCTGTACCGATCGGTACAGTGTGAGAGGAGAGGGGGAGGGAGCGGATGGCAGCAGCAGCTCTGTGGGCTGGATCTGTGACAATTGCAGTCACAGATCCAGCCATCCATCCATCCCTGCTCAGCCATCCCTGGTGCAATACCCTGCCAATACTCTGCAATACACCCTGCCAATACTCTGCAAAATACCCTGCGCAATACTCTGCAAAATACTCTGCAATACCCTGGCGCAATACTCTGCAATACCCTGGCGCAATACTCTGCAATACCCTGGCGCAATACTCTGCAATACCCTGGCGCAATACTCTGCAATACCCTGCGCAATACCCTGCGCAATACTCTGCAATACCCTGCGCAATACTCTGCAATACCCTGCGCAATACTCTGCAATACCCCGTGCAATACCCTGCCATACTCCGCAATACTCCGCAATGCCCTGCAATGCCCGGCAATACTCCGCAATGCCCACTTCCCGCCCGCCGGCCGTCATATGACGTCCTTGACTTTGTGCGGGGATATCTGAATAATGGGAGCAGCTACAGGCATCATTCAGATATCAGCTTTTTCAGCCGGCGATTCCCTGCACCATAAGAACAATCATAGTGGCTGTTCCGCTGCTTGATCATTCTTACGGGAGGCGAGAGGGGATGTCCCCCCCTCCCGCTGCCCTCCGGTGCTTCTACCGACTCACCGCTACGATCAAAGCCAGGATTGTTGTTTTTTTTTTGTTTTTTTTTCAGGCTTCCCAGCCTAGAGGTGAGATGTGGGGTCTTATTGACCTCATATCTCACTGTAAAGAGGACCTGTCATGTCATATTCTTATTACAAGGGATGTTTACGTTCCTTGTAATAGGTATAAAAGTGATCAAAAAAATTTTTGGGGCGGAAAAACATGTCAAACTAAAATAAATAAAGTAAAATGAACAATAAAAAATATGTCCCCGTGAGCTCGCATACAGAAGCGAACGCATACGTAAGTCCCGCCCACATATGAAAACGGTTTTCAAACCACACATGTGAGGTATCTCTGCGAACGTTAGAGCGAGAGCAATCATTTTGGCCCTAGACCTCCTCTGTAACTAAAATCATGTAACCAGTAAAAATATTTAAAGCGTCACCTATGGGGATTTTTTTAAGTAGCGAAGTTTGGCGCCATTCCACGAGTGTGTGCAATTTTTAAGGGTGACATGTTAGGTATCTATTTACTCGGCGTAACTTCATCTTTCACATTATGCAAAAACATTGGGCTAACTTTACTGTTTTTTTTTTTTTTAAGCACAAAACATTTTTTTTCCGTAAAAAACGCGTTAAAAAATTGCTGCGCAAATATCGTGCGAGATAAAAAGTTGCAACAACCACCATTATATTCTCTAAGGTCTTTGCTAAAAAAACATATATAATGTTTTGGGGTTCTATGTAATTTTCTAGCAAATAAATGATGATTTTTACATGTAGGAGAGAAATGTCAGAATTGGCCTGGGTGCTCCAGAACGCCTGAAGGTGCTCCCTGCATGTTGGGCCTCTGTGTGTGGCCACGCTGTGTAAAAGTCTCACACATGTGGTATCGCCATACTCAGGAGGAATAGCAGAATGTGTTTTGGGGTGTAATTTGTGGAATGCATATGCTGTGTGTGAGAAATAACCTGCTAATATGACAATTTTGTGAAAAAAAAAAGAGAAAAAAAAAATCTTGATTTTGCAAAGAATTGTGGGAAAAAATTACAACTTCAAAAAACTCACAATGCCTCTTTCTGAATACCTTGGAATGTCTTCTTTCCAAAAAGGGGTCATTTGGGGGGTATTTGTACTTTTCTGGCATGTTAGGGTCTCAAGAAATGAGATCGGCCGTCAGTACTTCAGGTGTGATCAATTTTCAGATATTGGCACCATAGCTTGTGGACTCTATAACTTTCACAAAGACCAAATAATATACACCGATTTGGGTTATTTTTACCAAAGATATGTAGCAGTATAAATTTTGGCCAAAATTTATGAAGAAAAAATAGTAATTTGCAAAATTTTATAACATTAACGAAAAAAAAATCATTTTTTTTACAAAATTTTCAGTCTTTTTTCTAGTATAGCGCAAAAAATAAAAAACCCAACAGTGATTAAATACCACCAAAAGAAAGCTCTATTTGTGTGAAAAAAAGGACAAAAAAATCATATGGGTACAGTGTTGTATGACTGAGTAATTGTCATTCAAAATGTGAGAGCACCGAAAGCTGAAAATTGGTCTGGTTATTAAGGGGGTTTAAGTGCCCAGTGGTCAAGTGGTTAAAGGAATATTTGACTTTTTTTTTTTCACTTTATGCATCATTAAAATGACTGCTCCAGAAAAAACGTTAGTTTTTAAAACTTATTTTTGCATTGATACATGTCCCCTGGTGCAGAACCCGGGTTCCCAAACCCTTTTTAGGACAATAACATGCATATTAGTCGTTATAATTAGCACTTTAGATTTCGAACGTTCGCATCCATTGTATTTAATAGGGTTCTAACGTTCGTGCGAACTTTCGGTCCGTTCGCGGGTTCTGGTGCGAACCGAACCCGGGGGTGTTCGGCTCATCACTACTCTCCACCTTCAGGCCTAACCATAAGAACGCCTAACAAGCAATAATTGTTACTCTTTCGTCCATGGACCGACACAGCTTCTCTATTGACAAAGTGGGTATTATCCGTTAATTAGGAGTGACTAGGCAGAAAAACTTGTAAAAAGTGTTGCATCACACTTTCTACAGTATCGCCCAGGGGGCGGACCCTCTGGGTATACCCTCTCAGTCTGCATCTTCGCAGATCAGTTTTTTTCTGTCTAGCAAGGAGTAGGACATGGCTCCCTTCGGGCCCATTGGTCCGGGGAAAAAAAAAAAAATATATATATATATATATATATATATATATTTATTTTTTTTGCTACATTTGTTGTTTCCTGCGATCTTCGATCAACTGCCGACTGGGTGACAGGCTGGATCCTCGATCCTTGTAGTCTCCCCAGTTTCGGCCATCGAGCGTGTGCCGACCCTAGCTACGCGCTGGGTTTTCCACGACATGCCCGTCGCTCCACGGGTGGCCAGTGAGCCCACGCTCCAGGGCCTGCATCGGACCGCTCAGCTTCGGCTGACCTTACGGCTGAGTCGCAGCAGCCTGGCCGGTGAGCTTACACTCCAAGGCTTGCATCGGACCGCTCAGCTTCGGCTGACCTTACGGCCGAGTCGCAGCAGCCTGTCCGGTGAGCGTCATGCTCCAGGGCATACATATGATCGTCCCTTCTGGGTCCAATCACAGCATGCCTGGCCAACAGTCACCTTCCGTGCGCGGACGATGATCTGTTTGGAATGTCTTCCAGCAGAATACATGCAGGATAGGTAAGTAAAACTCCCCTGCCTCGGCTGGGTGATTTAGCTGGACATTCCTGGAGAGATCAAGTAAGTGGTTGTGGCCCCTTTCTTCCCTCTCTCCCTGCCTTTCCCTCCTCCCTGGGCTTCTAGCTAAAGGTTGCTGGGTGCTGGGGGTCACCTAGGGGGTCCCACTGGAGCGGGGCTGGCTGTAACTAACATTTAAAAGAAATGTCATTTTTTCTTACCTGTGTTTGTGTCCTTCCTCCTCCATGCTGTCGGCGGCCATTTTGAGGTGGTCCATGCCAAGTTTGGCCTCTTGTGACTGCCCGGCGGCCATCTTCCTGTGGTTCGGCCACATCCACTGGCCCCTATCAGCTGATCGGCGGCCATGTTTGTCCACCCTGTATGCAGATATTGCCGTTCGGCGGCCATCTTTTTGTGGGCTATGGCTGCTTGACCTCTATCTTCTGTCGGCGGCCATTTTCTTAGAGCCCACATTATCTTCCATACAGACGTTTTTGGCAACCATTTTTCGAGAGCCTCCGGCCTCTAGGGTGCATTACACTGGCGCGAAAATTCACACAGGAAGTGCTGATAAAAGAAGCAGACCGACACAGCAGCAGGGGGACAGCATCAGAGGCGCAGCATAGCAGTACCTATCCAGGGTGGTGAGTCCTCTGGGTGACCCGGCCTCTCTGCAGCACAGGAGGGTGGCCTATTGATATCTTGCCTGGAGCCCTGTGAGTGTCAGCGTGTGGTCAGCATGGCATCTGAGCCAGATGTCTTCTCCCCTGAAACACCAGATTTAGCAGCTGGTGCCCCTGAGGTGTCTATGAACGCTATGACTGCAATCCTAGAGGCGTTTGCTGCCAGGGTGGAAGCAGCACACGGGAATACAGGGGTAGTAAACGCCCCATCCCCTGCAAGCTTCTGGGGATAATTCTGGTGCAGAACCAGGTCCAGCTACGGCTCGGGGCCCAGATTCTGACGCATCAGAGACTGCAGACCGTGACCGGACAGTGAGAATGACTTAAAGTCCAGGTCAGTACGCGAGACGGCTTTGGTATCTGACCTTATTACTGCAGTGCGGGATATGCTAAAATTGGAAAATACTGCAGAAGCAGCAGAGACTCCGGTCCACTTGGGTTTCATAGACCTGCCCGCACTGCTAAGGTGTTCCCTTGTGTGTCTTTTGATAAACTCTTATACAAGGAATGGGAGAACCCACTGAGGGTCTTTACAGCCCCAAAGAGGTTTGCGGTACGGTACCCCTTTTGAGGAGAGTTTTCTGAAGAAATGGACCTCTCCCCCCTATAGTGGACCCTCCGGTGTCCAGACTTAATAGAGCCACCACAATTCCTGTAGAAGGGGCTCCTGTTTTCTAGGACCCTGTGGATAAGAAGGCTGAAGCACTCGCTTGCTACCTATACTCAGTGGTAGGCTCGGCAGTACGCCCGGCATTGGCGGGGGCCCTAGTGTCTCACACACTTACTGAATGGGCAAGATTGCTACTCCAGGGGTTAAGGAGCGAGATGCTCCTCCTGATGAGATAACATTGGCCGACCTGTTGGTCCAGGGCCTTAGGTTTGTCTGCGAGTCAGACATGAATACTATTCCCCTGCTGTCTAAAACTTCGGTTTATGCAGTAGCAATACGCCGCCTGATCTGGCTAAAAGGCTGGTCTGCGGACCAGACTTCCAAGAAAGCCCTGTTGGATCTGCCTTTTAAGGGCGACAGACTTTTTGGGGCTTCTCTGGATGACATCATCAAGGATGCCACAGGAGGTAAAAGCACTTTGCTTCCCCAAATTAGCAAGGGTAAGGGGCCACGCCAAGGGCAAGGGCCCTCCTTTACTGCACACAAGTGTTTTTTTCGTCCCCCTAGGGCGACAGGGAAAAGACCCCAGGCCGATAAAGCGCCTGCCCAAGGACAAAAGCGTCCCTGGTCCCGCATACCCAATAAGCCTGCGGACAAATTTGCGTCCGCATGAAGGTCCACCCCCACCCAGCTCTCGGGTGGGGAGACGTCTTCGCAAATTCGCGACTCAGTGGACAGCACTAATCTCCGACAGGTGGGTTTGCGAAGTAATCTCCTCAGGCTACAAGATAGAGTTTCTCTCTTGTCCACCGGACAGATTCAACACCTCCAATCTCCAGCTACTACCGACCCGTCGGGAGGCCCTGTATGGGGCGGTCCAGGGTCTACTGGAACACGGGGTAGTTATTCCAGTTCCAGAACTGGAACGGGGTTTTTACTCAAATCTGTTCATTGTGCCGAAGAAGGAGGGGGTTCGTCCAAGCTTGGATCTCAGAGCCCTCAATTGCTTTGTGAAGGTACAAAGTTTTCGGATGGAGTCGGTTCGATCTGTAGTCACGGCTCTCCATCCGGGGGACTTTCTGGCCTCCTTGGACATCAAGGACGCATACCTGCATGTCCCCATATACTCCAGACACCAGAGGTTTCTGCGATTTGCTATCGGGAAGGACCACTACCAGTTTGTGGCCCTCCCGTTGGGCCTTGCCTCAGCACCCAGGACGTTCACCAAGGTGCTCGCTCCGATTCTGGCACTTCTAAGACAGCGGGGTATCGCTATCACAGGCTACTTATACAACCTTCTGCTGAAGGCCCCTTCAAGCTCAGAATTAGAGGTAAGCGTGTCCATTACCTGTCAGACTCTTCGAGACTGTGGTTGGATACTAAACACGCAAAAGTCAGTATTGGTGCCCACTCAACGCCTAGTGTACCTGGGGTTGATTCTGGATTCCTCAGAGGCAAAGGTATTCCTCCCTGTGGAGAAGTTGCAGACCCTCCGGGCTGCAGTACGGCAGCTGACTTCCAGGAATTGGTCGTCACTCCGTTTTTGCATGCGAGTGTTGGGCCTCATGGTAGCCTCCTTCGAGGCGGTCCCATATGTTCAATACCACACTCGAGTGTTACAGAAGGAAGTTCTGTCCAGATGGAACAGATGCCCTTCATCTCTGGATTATCAAATCCGAGTGAGCCACCTAGTCAGGAGATCCCTGGTATGGTGGCTGACAGCACCGGCTGTAATGGCCGGGAAGTCATTTCTTCCGGTTTACTGGATAGTGATCACGACGGACGCCAGCCTTACAGGTTGGGGGGGAGTCTGGGGTGTCCAGTCGGCGCAGGGTCGCTGGACCCCAGAGGAAGCCCTCCTGCCGATCAATGTCCTGGAGATCCGGGCGATCAAGCTGTGCCTCTTCAAATGGTCTCAGAGACTGCAAGGGCGTCCAGTCAGGATCCAGTCAGACAACGCCACAGCAGTGGCATATGTCAATCATCTAGGAGGAACAAGAAGCTCAGCTGCAGCATCGGAGATCGCTCGCATCCTGAAGTGGGCAGAGAGAAGCGTACCGGCACTGTCGGCCGTGTACATTCCGGGTGTGAAAAACTGGCAGGCGGACTACCTGAGCCGCCAGATGCTGGAACAGGGAGAATGGTCCTTACACCCGGAGGTGTTCCAACTCCTCTGCCAAAGATGGGGCACACCAGACGTAGATCTTCTGGCTTCCCGACTCAATCGGAAGGTATTGAGATTTGTGGCCCGGTCAAGAGACCCATGGGCAGACGCAACGGACGCGTTGGTAGCATCGTGGGGTCAGTATCGGCTAATCTATGCCTTCCCTCCCTTAAGGCTTCTTCCTCTTCTGCTCCGCAGAGTGGAGGCAGAGGGAATTCCAATGATCCTAATCGCTCCAGATTGGCCTCAGCATCCTTGGTACGACGATCTAGTACGTCTGGTAGCAGACGTCCCCTGGCGCCTACCACTACGGAAGGACCTGCTATTGCAAGGTCCCATATTCCATCCTGCTTTACAGTCATTGGCTTTAACGGCATGGCTGTTGAGAACCGGGTACTGAGAGACCGGGGCCTGTCAGACTCAGTAATCTCTACTATGAGAAGTGCTCGAAAACCGTCCTCTAGGAAGGTCTATCACCGCACTTGGAGGGCCTACATCTCCAGGTGTGAGGAAATGAAATGGCATCTGCGTACCTATTTGGTTTCCAGAATCCTGCTGTTTTTACAGCATGGGGTGGACCAAGGGCTTGCCCTAAGTACGATTTAAGGGACAGATATCTGCCCTGGCTGTCTTTTTTCAGCGACCCCTGGCGACTCACTCTCTCGTGAGTACATTTGTGCAGGGGGTCCGACAGGTGGCCCCTCCGGTCCGTCCCCCGTTACCTCTGTGGCACTTGAACCTGGTCCTCTCGGTGCTTCAGAAGGCACCGTTTGAGAATATTAGAGATATTCCCCTGTTGACACTTTCTCAGAAAGTGGTCTTTTTGGTGGCTGTTACGTCAGTTAGACGAGTCTCTGAGCTGGCAGCCTTGTCCTGCAAGGCTCCGTATTTGATTTTCCACAAGGATAAGGTGGTGCTGCGGCCGCAGCCTTCCTTTCTTCCGAAAGTCGTTTCGGCTTTTCATCTCAACGAAGACATTGTACTTCCATCCTTGTGTCCTCAGCCGTCGAATCCTAAGGAGTCGGCGTTGCATTCCTTGGACGTTGTCTGAGCTTTGAGAGTATACCTATCTGCTACTTCCCTGTTCCGGAAGTCAGACTCACTGTTTGTTTCGGTGGCTGGTCCCAAGAAGGGCCAAGCAGTCTCATCGGCCACCATCTCTAGGTGGATCCGACAGATAGTAATCCAGGCTTACGCCTTAAAGGGTCAGGCGCCCCCCTTTCCTGTCACGGCGCATTCGACCAGGGCAATAGGTGCCTCTTGGGCTTTCCGACATCAAGCGTCTGTTTCCCAATTATGTAAAGCGGCGACTTGGTCGTCCGCTCACACTTTCACAAAATTCTACAAAATTGATGTAGGTGCATCTTCGGATGCCTCTTTTGGCCGCAAGGTTTTGCAAGCGGCTGTTTAGAGTTGCAACTCCTCCGTTGGAGGAGTGCTGTTTTGTGTTTGGGGTGAAGTTTATTTTTATGCTGTTACCACCCCTCGTTTTTTCTCTGACACTGCTTTGGGACGTCCCACTTTGTCAATAGAGAAGCTGTGTCGGTCCATGGACGAAAGAGTAAATAGGATTTTTTACTCACCGTAAAATCCTTTTCTCTGAGTCCATGGACCGACACAGCACCCACCCCTCCTTTTAAGTTTGTACTGCTTTTTGACGAACTGATCTGCGAAGATGCAGACTGAGAGGGTATACCCAGAGGGTCCGCCCCCTGGGCGGTACTGTAGAAGGTGTGATGCAACACTTTTTACAAGTTTTTCTGCCTAGTCACTCCTAATTAACGGATAATACCCACTTTGTCAATAGAGAAGCTGTGTCGGTCCATGGACTCAGAGAAAAGGATTTTACGGTGAGTAAAAAATCCTATTTTTTCCACACTAGTTCATAGAAAACAATTTTCAGTAGCTAACACTGGACATTGTGGGTTAAATATTGACTTGTATGGTTAGTAATAGAATACTGTTCATGTAAAACAAAGATTTTACTTGCACGTAGACCTGTGGCTTACGTAAATGAAGAAGCAGATTCCAGATTATGCTTTAATGTTTTATGATTTGAATTGAAGCATGCTGAAATAAAAACTTGTGGGCATATATTTCATAAAAGTGCAGAGTGCATAGTGGCTTCCAAATTCTTAGCATTATTGTTTTTCAAGTGCTTTAATAAATGAGAACATGTGTAAACCCTGTAGCTCACCTAAACACCCCAACCAGAGCACCCCCTAACACCTAACCACCCCCAAAATCATCTTAAAGCAGAACCCAAATGTATATAAGCATCGAAAACTGAAAATGCTATTTATTTCACTTTCAATATTCAAAGCAAATTCACCCATTTATCCATGTCTCTATGCTTTATTTTGTTGGGAAAACTCTGAAAAACAAACCCCTAGCCACAGACATCTTTAGTAAGGGCAGATGATTTGTGTAGCTTTTACTTCCTGGAAACCATCTGCCCTTAGTTCAGGGATGCAGGCAGGAGAGTGTGCTTAGCTGAGAAAACTCCTACTCCAGAAGAAGGAAAAAAAAATGGCCATGAAAACTCAGGGGATGTATGACATTATTTTGGCCTTGACCGGAAACCCAGAAGTGGCTGAAGACATGTACAAATACGTTTAAAACAACTAAATGCAATATATATTTCTATCTATTTACTAATCCTAGCAGCATAAGGATTACAAATAGTTTAGTTCTGTTTGAAAGCTAAACTCCAGGCTAATATTAACCACTTCAGGCCCGAGCCAATTCTGACACTTCACTCCTACATGTAAAAATCATAATTTTTTTGCTAGAAAATTACACAGAACCCCCAAATATTATATATGTTTTTTTAGCAAAGACCCTAGAGAATACAGTGGTGGTCATTGCATCTTTTTATCTGACAACGTATTTGCACAGTAATTTTTCAAACGTGTTTTTTGGGGGAAAAAAACTGTTTCATGCCTTTAAAAAAAAAAAAAAAAAAACAGTAAAGTTAGCCCAATTTTTTTGCATAATGTGAAAGATGAAGTTACGGCGAGTAAATAGATACCTAACATGTCACGCTTCAAATTTGCACACGCTCGTGGAATGGCGCCAAAATTCGGTACTTAAAAATCCCCATAGGTGGCGCTTTAAAAATGTTACTGGTTACATTTTTTGAGTTACAGAGGAGGTCTAGGGCTAAAATTATTGCTCTCGCTCTAACGTTCACAACAACACCTCACATGTGTGGTTTGAACACCGTTTTCATATGTGGGCGGGACTTACGTATGCGTTCGCTTCTACATGCGAGCACATGGGGACAGGGGCACTGTAAAAAGAAAAATATTTTTTTTTTTATTGTTAATTTTACTTATTTTTTTTTATTTTGACACTTTAAAAAAATATATATATTTTGATCCCTTTTATTCCTATTACAAGGAATGTAAACATCCCTTGTAATAAGAATATGACATGACAGGTCCTCTTTACAGTGAGATATAGGGTCAATAAGACCCCACATCTCACCACTAGGCTGGGAAGCCTAAAAACAAAACAAAAAAAAAAAACGATCGCCGCTTCAAAGCCGAAGCCGGGCGTGACGTCATAACATCGCGCCCGGCCACCGACGATCATAGAGACTCCGGCGACCATCTGGTCCGCTGGAAATCTCTGTGATCAACATCCGGGGCCGGCGGATTCTGTCACCGACTCTCCGATCGCACAGGTGAGTCGGTAGAAGCACCGGAGGGCGGCAGGAGGGGGGGGGACGTCCCCTTCCGCTGCCCGTAAGAACGATCAAGCGGCGGAACAGCCACTATGATCATTCTCATGGTGCAGGGAATCGCCGGCTGAAACCGGCAATATCTGAATGATGCCTGTAGCTGCAGGCATCATTCAGATATACCCCCGCAAGGCTGAGGACATCATATGACGGCCTGTGGGCCTGAAGTAGTTAAACACACAAATGAATGCAGCTGTGTATTCATTAAAACATTTTTCTCTTACATGCAAGTAGTGTAAGTACCTGAATTTGACTTTGTATCAGCCTCTTGTACTCCCCTGAATAGCAGAGCTCAGACTGGTAAAGGGAGAAGAAAAATGTGTATATCCAGGGCGCTCCAAGCATTTGAATCCTGACAGATAAGGTCTGTGTTGGAGAGGGTAGCAAATCTTCACACACTTTAGGCAGCACTCAGGGAGACAAGCAATCTCTAATGGAAACAGAAAAACAAACAAGGCGCCTCTAAGTGCAGAAGTATAAAACTTTTATTATCCCCTAAAAGGGTTAAAAACACTTACAAGATAGTGGATGAAACAGGCATGTAGTAGGTAAGTGCGTCCAGGAGATGTTCCAGTGGCAGGGCAGTCCCAGTCTCTGATGTTAAAGCTTCTAGGAAAGTCCACGATAACAGCTGATTGTGCTGTGAATGTTCAGAGGACACAGTAACGCTGGAGCCTGGGGATGATGTCCTGTTCGTGTTCCATGCTGGTTTCTGTCTCGCTTCCTCTGACATCATCCCCAGGCTCCAGCGTTACTGTGTCCTCTGAACATTCACAGCACAATCAGCTGTTATCGTGGACTTTCCTGGAAGCTTTAACATCAGAGACTGGGACTGCCCTGCCACTGGAACATCTCCTGGACGCACTTACCTACTACATGCCTGTTTCATCCACTATCTTGTAAGTGTTTTTAACCCTTTTAGGGGATATTAAAAGTTTTATACTTCTGCACTTAGAGGCGCCTTGTTTGTTTTTCTTTTTCTAAAGGGAGAAGAAGCACAAGGAGCCAGTCAGCTGTGTTACAGTGTAAAGCCCCGTACACACGGTCGGACTTCCATCTGACTTTTCTGTGGTTTTTTGTCTGAACGGAGTTGGCCGGGCACACCCATAGCATACACACCACAGGACTTTTCTGCAAACTTTCCCAAAACTTTTTGCAACATCACGTGGTTTTTCTGCTCTTTACCGCCACCCTTTGGTCAACTTCTGCTATTGTTGGTTGATTTTAACATTAGTTGTTTTGTCCATCGGACAAAAGTCCGATGGTTTTCTGTACACACGGCGGACTTTGCTCCATCGGACTTTTGTTGGGCAAAAGTTTGTCTATTTGCAGACCCAACTTAAGCCCCGTACACACGGTCAGACTTTTGCCCAACAAACTTCGTTTTGAGCAAGTTGGACCAACAATCCGACCGTGCGTACGCTCCATCGGACAAACTTTTTTCGTTTGGTTTTGGATTTCATCGGACAAAAGTTGGGTCTGCAAACGGACAAACTTTTGCCCAACAAAAGTCCGATGGAGCAAAGTCCGACCGTGTGTACAGAAAACCATCGGACTTTTGTCCGATGGACAAAACAACTAATGTTAAAATCAACCAACAATAGCAGAAGTTGACCAAAGGGTGGCGGTAAAGAGCAGAAAAACCACGTGATGTTGCAAAAAGTTTTGGGAAAGTTTGCAGAAAAGTCCTGTGGTGTATATGCTATGGGTGTTCCCGACCAACTCCGTTCGGACAAAAAACCACGGAAAAGTCAGATGGAAGTCCGACCGTGTGTACGGGGCTTAAGAAGCATTCTGTTTGGAAGGAAAGTAAAATGACAAAGATATGAGCTCATCGGCCTTCTGCTTCTCCTTTCACTGCCTGGTCACAGTCTGGGGCAAGGAGCAGACCTGAAAGTGTTACTGAACTGCAGTAGAGAAAAATAAGGTTCCCTGATCTGCCAAGCAGGGCTGTACGGTGTGAGTTGTGTAAATCTCGGGGCTGAATGGACAGAAATACAAATCCTCTTGCAGGTAAAACAGCTCCCTTAGACCTACGAAAATAGACAGACAGTGCCCGGACAAATTCGATAAGATCTTGTCCACCTGGACGGGGACTCAAGCTGCTCTTGACCCCTCTCCTGACTAAGGGGAGGTGTCTATAGTGGCCCCATATGACTTTCACTGCTTCAGAGTCCCCCCCCCCCGTCTCTCCTACTCTACTCCTGTGTATATACCCGAGGGTTGAAAATTGGGTGGGATGGGTGTAAAGTATTTGCTGAGATTCGCTAGTTCGGCATACTTAATGTTTAACCAATTCTAGTTTATTACTGCTGCCTTGGGACCTACCCTTGGCTGGACAGCGCTGTATGCTCCTAATACTTTGATTTGTGCATCGCTGTACTTACTGTAGTATACCTATAATGTAATGCTGATTTGTCTAATAAACTTTTCCCTGTTAAAAAAAAAACAGCTCCCTTATATGTGTTTCATCTGCGTATTAAGTTATTTGCTTGGAGTTCAGATTAAACCCTTTCCTCTCCAGGGTTCATGAAAATCTTTGTGAGCGCTCCAACTTTTTTATATTTTTGGTATGTCAACACTTTTTTTATTTTTTTTATTTCTGTGTGTACTTGTCCCTGCATTAGCCTGGGAATTTTAACACCTCTGTTTTTCCTTGCTTCCACCTAGGGTGGTGAAAAGGTCCTTTAGCACCCAAGGCGAAAAGGCCAAAGTGCACCATATCCCATGAGCTGTGAACTACTGCATCAGCAAAGGTTGCAGGTCCTGCTATATGTGCCCCCTTCCTGTTAAAGTGCCCAAGACAACCCTCAGCTAGACCCTAATTCCAGCTCTAGCTTTAGTTGGAGCTCACCGAATTCTCATCCTACGTGCTTAAGCATGGGGGAGGGGATGCTAGCACAGAGTCTTTACAAAAGAGTGCAATTCTTCTAAAAATTGAATGTGAAAATTCTGCTACACCTGGATATATAATACATTAAATTGCATAGGGGTGTCATAATCTACTGATGTTTACTCATGACCAGGGATGAGCCGAACACCCCCCTGTTCGGTTCGCACCAGAACCTGCGAACAGACAAAATGTTCGTGTAAACTTTAGAACCCTATTAAATACAATGGACTCGAACGTTCGAAATCTAAAGTGTTAATTATAAAGGCTAATATGCAAGTTATTGTCCTAAAAAGTGTTTGGGGACCCGGGTCCTGTCCCAGGGGACATGTATCAATGCAAAAAGAAGTTTTAAAAACGGCCGTTTTTTCGGGAGCAGTGATTTTAATAATGCTTAAAATGAAAAAATAAAAGTGAAATATTCCTTTAAATTTCGTACCTGGGGGGTGTGTCTATGATATGCATGTAAAGTGGCGCATGTTTCCCGTGCTTAGAACTGTCCCTGCAAAAAATGTCATTTTTGAAAGAAAAAAATGCATTTAAAACTGACTCGCGGCTATTAATGAATTGTCGGCTCCCGGCAATACATACAAAAGTCTTTGATAAAAAAAAAAAAAAAAGCGTGGGGGTTCCCCAGAATTCAATTACCAGGCCCTTCAGGTCTGGAATGGATATTAAGGGGAACCCCGCCGCAAATTTAAAAAAAAATTGACGTGGGGTTCCCCCAAATATCCATTCCAGGCCCTTCAGATCTGGCATGGATTTTAAGGGGAACTCCACCCCAAATTTAAAAAAAAAATGGCGTGGAGTCCCCCTAAAAATCCATACCAGACCCCTTATGCGAGCACGCAACCTGGCCGGCCGCAGGGGAAAAGGGGGGGACGAGAGAGCGGCTCCCCCTCCCTCCTGAACCGTACCAAGCCACATGCCCTCAACATGGGGAGGATGTCCTCATGTTGATGGGGACAAGGGCCTCATCCCCACAACCCTTGCCCGGTGGTTGTGGGGGTCTGCGGGCGGGGGGCTTATCGGAATCTGGAAGACCCCTTTAACAAAGGGGACCCCCAGATCCCGGCCCCCCCCTATGTGAATTGGTAAGGGGTACATTGTACCCCTACCATTTCACGAAGAAAGCGTAATTTTTTTTAAAAAAAAACACACAAACACCTTGAAAAAGTCCTTTATTTAAAAAAAAAAAAAAAAAAAAAAAAACATTCCAGCGGTGAAATCCAGTGTCCCGCGGCGATCCCGATGTCCAGCGCTGTCCTTCATTGGTTGTGCCTGAGCGGACCTGATGGGGAACTCCCTCTCAGTATTTTAAATGTATAGACCCGCCCCTTCTAAAGTTCCCCATCAGGACCAAATGCGGAACATGAGAAGGGGCGGGTCTATACATGTATTACCAAAGTGAGAGCAGTTCCCCATCAGGTCCGCCCCCTCGGTATGTCGGACCCGCCTACGTCATTGGCTTGAGCGGGGAACTTCCTTCACTGTGTAATTTAAATTTACATAGTGAAGGAAG
The DNA here is from genome assembly GCA_029206835.1 of Rana muscosa. Classification (NCBI taxonomy): domain Eukaryota; kingdom Metazoa; phylum Chordata; class Amphibia; order Anura; family Ranidae; genus Rana; species Rana muscosa. Next base: position 868,357,960 of record CM055118.1, read on the forward strand.
TTCCCCGCTCAAGCCAATGACGTAGGCGGGTCCGACATACCGAGGGGGCGGACCTGATGGGGAACTGCTCTCACTTTGGTAATACATGTATAGACCCGCCCCTTCTCATGTTCCGCATCTGGTCCGCTGAGACATCCTCCCCATGTTGAGGGCATGTGGCTTGGTACGGTTCAGGAGGGAGGGGGGGCCGCTCTCTCGTCCCCCCCTTTTCCCCTGCGGCCGGCCAGGTTGCGTGCTCGGATAAGGGGTCTGGTATGGAATTTTAGGGGGACTCCACGCCATTTTTTTTTAAATTTGGGGTGGAGTTCCCCTTAAAATCCATGCCAGATCTGAAGGGCCTGGAATGGATATTTGGGGGAACCCCACATCAATTTTTTTTTTAATTTGCGGCGGGGTTCCCCTTAATATCCATTCCAGACCTGAAGGGCCTGGTAATTGAATTCTGGGGAACCCCCACGCTTTTTTTTTTTTTATCAATGACTTTTGTATGTATTGCCGGGAGCCGACAATTCATTAATAGCTGCGAGTGAGTTTTAAATGCATTTTTTTCTTTCAAAAATGACATTTTTTGCAGGGACAGTTCTAAGCACGGGAAACATGCGCCACTTTACATGCATATCATACACACCCCCCAGGTATGAAATTTAAAGGAATATTTCACTTTTATTTTTTCATTTTAAGCATTATTAAAATCACTGCTCCCGAAAAAACGGCCGTTTTTAAAACTTCTTTTTGCATTGATACATGTCCCCTGGGGCAGGACCCCGGTCCCCAAACACTTTTTAGGACAATAACTTGCATATTAGCCTTTATAATTAGCACTTTAGATTTCTCCCATAGATTTTTCGAATTTGCCGCGAACACCCCAATTTGTTCGCTGTTCGGCGAACGGGCGAACAGGCAACGTTCGAGTCGAACATGAGTTCAACTCGAACTCGAAGCTCATCCCTACTCATGACGCCCGTGTGCAAGGGGCCAAAAACGGTATTAAAAGAGTAATGTCGAGTATAGATGAGTAAAGATGCGTAAGCGTACAGAGGAGTATAGAAGAGTAAAATTGTTCTTCATTGCCAGTATTGTAATATATACACCCGTAAACATGCTTATAGACGAGTAACATATGCGAGTAATTTACTGCACTCCAATGCAAAATTTTCTATTTTGTTTTACTGCTTTGTGCTTAACGCTGTATTACTGATCTTTACTAAGCTGTGTGCAGTGTCAAATAGACAACAATGCATCTCATTTCAGATCAGTAAAAAAACTCAATATTTTTTACTCCCGTGTGCTAGAGGCCTAAAAGGCAGGCAATAGATAGATGCATTTTTTTCGTTGAACGAGCGGGATGAATACAAAAAACTGACCCGATTCCCCCATCCACACATTTGAGATGGATGAGGAAACCCTCACCACTGAGCTATTGTAATTCCCCATCGTCAGAATACACTGATCAACGCTGCCCGCTATACCTTGCCTCACTGACAGAGTGGATTAAATCCATTGGGGTGTATGTACAGAAGACGATTGGTAGAACGACTTCTGTACAACCTCCCTGCCCGTACATGGATCAATCCCTGCTGAACCGGCCAAATTTCAATCTATTTATGACTGGCTTAAGTGTAGAAAACACAATTTCCCTTTGGGGTGAAAGTATTCTGTATTCTGTAAAACAACCCTACTATCTCTCATGTGAGGAGTCCAACTTTGGAACCAAATCCATCTTTTCTCCTCTTTTGGTCTGTTCTGATGTATAGAATAGAACTTTATATAAAAATATTTAACTACCAAAAGTGTAGTTATAAAAAAAAAGAGTCATTATAATGGAAATGTAGTCTTAAAAATGTTTTATGGTTTAGCTAATAATTAAATTTATGATCCATGTAAATGGGGGCTTGGAAGGGGTGTATCCCTTTGTGTGAAAGTTGGAAGATATATTGCATTTTGGCGTGTAGTATAGAGACTCACAACCTTGCTATAACTCTCCAAAATTACTTATGCAAATACCAACAAGCCAATATTTCCACAGATTTTCAATAGCCTTCTGAAATCTAGCAATGCTGGGTCCTGTCATCTGTTCCTAGGTTGCTCAGCTTTAAAGGCCTATTCACACCAGGTGTGGTGGGACTGTGTTGGTTGGGTATTCCAGTGCGGTCCCCACCGCAAGACAAGGCAAAATGCCTTGTCTCTTACCTGGCCAGTCCACACCACTGGTATGCGCTGCAAACAAAGACAGCATTTAGTATTCTTGTTCGGCGCAGTTCAAGGCAATTCACAGCCTAGCACTGTGCTGCAGCCAATAGAACTTTATTAAATAACACTGTATGACTTTTTAAAAAGGTTTGTTTAAAAAAAAAATATGTCACTGTAGCACAGACCCCAGACTGGAGTGGCCGATTTATCCCAGGTTCCATTCCCTGTGGGGCACATGGCAACCAGGCACACAGCAGACCACAGTCTCTCAGCGCAAAAAGCAGACAGTGCATTTCTTTTTTTGCAGGTTAATGCTGAATTAACTTGGGTAGGGTGTGGGGTAAAACTTGGGATACACCAAACTTAGCAGGAAAAGATAATTGAGGACACCTCTAACTGTACTGTCTCTTCAGGGTGCAACCACCCACTTGAAGTCAGTGTCTAGTGAACTTCAGCCCATTGGAAAGGTTAAACCTGAGTCAGCAAACTTGAATGAGCCCTCTTAAAAGTTAGCAAGGGCAGTCTCTGGGATCTTTCAAGCTTGTGCTCACAGTTCCCTGGATACATGATTGCTTTCTTGCAGTACCAGCCAGCCTCTGTGCTGTGTGCCTCCAGGTCAAATCCCCTGTGGACTCCCTGCATCTGCTCTCATGAACTCTGGACTTAAGTCCCCTAGCTCTAGCTGGAGCTGGGATCCAGATGGCCTCTACCATACTGCAGCTATCAGCCCTAGAGGGCCACAGCCCTCAGGCTGGGTCTTTTCCTACAAGACAAGACCCAGCTGTTCCAGGCCCCAGCCTATTTATACCCACTTTAGCTCTCTACTGGCCATTCTTCCTGCCAGGGATTGGCTGAGGCAGTATGAATATGCAAGTGGGGGTCTGCCTCATCCACCCACTTATTTCTGGAACCTACCAGAAATCAGGGGAAAGCAGCTGAGCCTGCTACCAGCATAACCCAGAATAGCCAAAAGCAATCAAACTTCACTGCTTCAGGGGAGCCAAAATCTAAATTTGCCTCAACTGTTAGCAACCTAGCCAAGAGGGTGTTACACCACAATCAATGCATCAGCACTGCTGTCACCCTACTGCACACCGTAGGTTGCCCTAAGGCTGCATTCACACTATAGAAGCTTGTAAATGTGTGCACAAAAATGTGTGTTGTGTTTGCAGTCAGTCATTGTAAATGGCACCCCAGACACAGCAAGCAAGATGCTTGTTTTTGTGTGCAAAAGAGTTCTTAAACTTTTTTGCAATGATGGTGGCTCCTAGGCCAGCCCATTGAAAAGAGTGTGTTGCCCTATGCAGAAAGTGCAACAACATGCCAAAAAAAGAACGTGCATATGTGTACGTAGTGTAAATGGGGGATGAGTGCTGCATTTTGGATGGGGGAAGGAATGTGTCCCCTCTCTCCAAACTCCAGACTGAGGATGTTGAGGCTGTCAGAAAGATTCTTGTAAATGGAAACTACCATCTGACACTTTAGCAGGGACCTTACTATTTTTAATCGTTTTACTGCTATCCATAGTAAATCGATAGAAAGGTATATAAAATTTGCTTATTTTTTTCTTCAGTTGCTTCCTGGTTTCTGGCCTAGGCCAAAATTATTTCATACATTCCAGGAGTCTTCATGTGTTTTTTTCCCCCCATCTGGAGGTGGGAAGGATGGGCTTTCTCAGCAATGCACACTCTTCTGCCTACATACCTGACCTAAGGGCAGTTTGGATTCCAGGAAGTACACGCTACATGAATCATCTGCCCTTACTCAAGATGGCTGTGACTAGAAAACCTATGAGAGGGGGATAAAAGTGATTTTTTAACAAAATAAAGCACGGAGACAGGGATGGATGGATAAGTTTGCTTTAAATATAAAAAATGAATTAAATCGTGTTTTCAGTTTGTAGTGCTCAGATACAGTTTAGTACCACTTTAATTTATGTTCTTACATAAACAGACCAATTACAACATTGTTTTCTTTTCACATTTATGCTTCAACTAATGCTGCAAGTGCTTTATTCTGTAACTCATACTTGTATGCTGTTACTAACATTATCTTTGGTCCTATTATACAATTTAATACTGTAAACCAGATTTATTGAAGAATAGCAGGTCCGCAAGGAATTAGTAAGGAGACTTAGTCAGACCAAAAGCAGGTATCAGGTGCCACATAATCAGTCTTTCCCAGTCCTTGCCTTATTTAACAAGGGTAACCCAAAAACAATATGATGCTATATGCTCTGATGTGTGAAGACAGAGCTTGTATTATGTATAGTGATGCTTGTCTTGAAAATCCCTTTGCAGCTGGTTTCTGTAATACAAATGTAGCGGTACCCTGGTAGGGGCTGCTGGTAATTGTTTTGTATTTTGATTGAGGGGATTAAACTTGGATGGGGATAGGGTAGTTATGAGATGCCCAGTTGATTGCAGGAATTGTTAGGGACTGAGAAAACGATATACACCTCCGGTATATACAACTCCTCTCTTCTCTCCAGCACAACACTTGCTTTCAGACTATCTCTCCTTAACACCTCCAGCACATCACTTGCTTGCTCTTGCAGGACCAGCTAGCACTTATTTGAAGGCCTGACACTGGCTCAGCCAGGCCTAAAGTGAATGCCCTTTGCAGGCAGGGACCGTGGGCCCCTTTGGTGTAGGAAAAATATACAGTGGGTACGGAAATTATTAAGATCCCCTTACATTTTTCACTCTGTTATATTGCAGCCATTTGCTAAAATCATTTAAGTTAATTTTTTCCCTCATTAATGTACACACCGCACCCCATATTGACAGAAAAACACAGAATTGTTGACATTTTTGCAGATTTATTAAAAAAGAAAAACTGAAATATCACATGGTCCTAAGTATTCAGACCCTTTGCTCAGCATTTAATAGAAGCACCCTTTTGATCTAATACAGCCATGAGTCTTTTTGGGAAAGATGCAACAAGTTTTTCACACCTGGATTTGGGAATCCTCTGCCATTCCTCCTTGCAGATCCTCTCCAGTTCTGTCAGGTTGGATGGTAAACGTTGGTGGACAGCCATTTTTAGGTCTCTCCAGAGATGCTCAATTGGGTTTAAGTCAGGGCTGTGGCTGGGCCATTTAAGAACAGTCACGGAGTTGTTGTGAAGCCACTCCTTCGTTATTTTAGCTGTGTGCTTAGGGTCATTGTCTTGTTGGAAGGTAAACCTTCCGCCCAGTCTGAGGTCCTGAGCACTCTGGAGAAGGTTTTCATCCAGGATATCCCTGGACTTGGCCGCATTCATCTTTCCCTCAATTGCAACCAGTCGTCCTGTCCCTGCAGCTGAAAAACACCCCCACAGCATGATGCTGTCACCACCATGCTTCACTGTTGGGACTGTATTGGACAGGTGATGAACAGTGCCTGGTTTTCTCCACACATACCGCTTAGAATTAAGGCCAAAAAGTTCTATCTTGGTCTCATCAGACCAGAGAATCTTATTTCTCACCATCTTGGAGTCCTTCAGGTGTTTTTTAGCAAACTCCATGCAGGCTTTCATGTGTCTTGCACTGAGGAGAGGCTTTCGTCTGGCCACTCTGCCATAATGCCCCGACTGGTGGAGGGCTGCAGTGATAGTTGACTTTCTACAACTTTCTCCCATCTCCCGACTGCATCTCTGGAGCTCAGCCACAGTGATCTTTGGGTTCTTCTTTACCTCTCTCACCAAGGCTCTTCTCCCCCGATAGCTCAGTTTGGCCGGACGGCCGGCTCTAGGAAGGGTTCTGGTAGTCCCAAACGTCTTCCATTTAAGGATTATGGAGGCCACTGTGCTCTTAAGAACCTTAAGTGCAGCAGAATTTTTTTTGTAACCTTGGCCAGATCTGTGCCTTGCCACAATTCTGTCTCTGAGCTCTTCAGGCAGTTCCTTTTGACCTCATGATTCTCATTTGCTCTGACATGCACTGTGAGCTGTAAGGTCTTCTATAGACAGGTGTGTGGCTTTCCTAATCAAGTCCAATCAGTATAATTAAACACAGCTGGACTCAAATGAAGGTGTAGAACCATCTCAAGGATGATCAGAAGAAATGGACAGCACCTGAGTTAACCACTTAACAACCACCTGCCGACAAATAACGGCGGCAGGGTGGTTGCTTAACTCTGGGAGGACGTTATATAACGTCCTCCCAGAATCGCGCTCCCGCGCGCCCCCTGGGGCGCGCACACGGGAAACTCCGTGACCGCCGGGTCCAGAGGACCCGGCGGATCACGAATCGCGGTAAATCGCCGCTGATAGCGGCCGTTTACCACGTGATCGCTCCGTCAAATGACGGAGCAATCACTTGTAAACAGACCGGCGTCATTTGATGACGCCGGTTCCTCCCTCCCCTCTCTGTACCGATCGGTACAGTGTGAGAGGGGAGGGGGAGGGAGTGGATGGCAGCAGCAGCACTGTGGGCTGGATCTGTGACAATTGCAGTCACAGATCCATCCATCCATCCATCCCTGCTCAGCCATCCCTGTGCTATACCCTGCCAATACTCTGCAATACACCCTGCCAATACTCTGCAAAATACCCTGGTGCAATACTCTGCAATACCCTGGTGCAATACTCTGCAATACCCTGGTGCAATACTCTGCAATACCCTGGTGCAATACTCTGCAATACCCTGGTGCAATACTCTGCAATACCCTGCGAAATACTCTGCAATACCCTGCGAAATACTCTGCAATACCCTGGTGCAATACTCTGCAATACCCTGGTGCAATACTCTGCAATACCCTGGTGCAATACTCTGCAATACCCTGGTGCAATACTCTGCAATACCCTGGTGCAATACTCTGCAATACCCTGCACAATACTCTGCAATACCCTGCACAATACTCTGCAATACCCTGCAAAATACTCTGCAATACCCTGCAAAATACTCTGCAATACCCTGCGCAATACTCTGCAAAATACTCTGCAATACCCTCCACAATACCCTGTGCAATACCCTCCACAATACCCTGTGCAATACCCGTGCAATACCCTGCCATACACCGCAATACCCTGCCATACACCGCAATACTCCGCAATGCCCTGCAATACTCCGCAATGCCCGGCAATACTCCGCAATGCCCGGCAATACTCCGCAATGCCCGGCAATACTCTGCAATAACCACTTCCCGCCCTCCGGCCGTCATATGACGTCCTTGACTTTGTGCGGGGATATCTGAATGATGCCTGCAGCTACAGGCATCATTCAGATATCGGCTTTTTCAGCCGGTGATTCCCTACACCATAAGAACAATCATAGCGGCTGTTCCGCCGCTTGATCATTCTTACGGGAGGCAAGAGGGGATGTCCCCCCCCCCGCCGCCGTCCGGTGCTTCTACCGACTCACCGCTACGATCAAAGCCAGGATTGTTGTTTTTTTTTTTGTATTTTTTTCAGGCTTCCCAGCCTAGAGGTGAGATGTGGGGTCTTATTGACACCCCCCCCCCCCCTCATATCTCACTGTAAAGAGGACCTGTCATGCCATATTCCTATTACAAGGGATGTTTACGTTCCTTGTAATAGGTATAAAAGTGATCAAAAAAATGTTTAGGGCAGAAAAACATGTCAAACTAAAATAAATAAAGTAAAATGAAGAATAACATTTTTTTTTTTTTTTTAAAGCGCCCCTGTCCCCGCATACAGAAGCGAACGCATACGTAAGTCCCGCCCACATATGAAAACGGTTTTCAAACCACACATGTGAGGTATCTCTGCGAACGTTAGAGCGAGAGCAATCATTTTGGCCCTAGACCTCCTCTGTAACTCAAAACATGTAACCAGTAAAAATATTTAAAGCGTCGCCTATGGGGATTTTTTAAGTAGCGAAGTTTGGCGCCATTCCACGAGTGTGTGCAATTTTTAAGGGCGACATGTTAGGTATCTATTTACTCGGCGTAACTTCATCTTTCACATTATGCAAAAACATTGGGCTAACTTTACTGTTTTTTTTTTTTTTAAGCACAAAACATTTTTTTTCCGTAAAAAACGCGTTAAAAAAATTGCTGCGCAAATATCGTGCGAGATAAAAAGTTGCAACAACCACCATTATATTCTCTAAGGTCTTTGCTAAAAAAACATATATAATGTTTTGGGGTTCTGTGTAATTTTCTAGCAAATAAATGATGATTTTTACATGTAGGAGAGAAATGTCAGAATTGGCCTGGGTGCTCCAGAACGCCTGAAGGTGCTCCCTGCATGTTGGGCCTCTGTATGTGGCCACGCTGTGTAAAAGTCTCACACATGTGGTATCGCCATACTCGGGAGTAATAGCAGAATGTGTTTTGGGGTGTAATTTGTGGTATGCATATGCTGTGTGTGAGAAATAACCTGCTAATATGACAATTTTGTGAAAAAAAAAAAAGAGAAAAAAAAATCTTGATTTTGCAAAGAATTGTGGGAAAAAATGACAACTTCAAAAAACTCACAATGCCTCTTTCTGAATACCTTGGAATGTCTTCTTTCCAAAAATGGGTCATTTGGGGGGTATTTGTACTTTTCTGGCATGTTAGGGTCTCAAGAATTGAGATAGGCCGTCAGTACTTCAGGTGTGATCAATTTTCAGATATTGGCACCATAGCTTGTGGACTCTATAACTTTCACAAAGACCAAATAATATACACCAATTTGTACTTATTTTTACCAAAGATATGTAGCAGTATAAATTTTGGCCAAAATTTATGAAGAAAAAATAGTAATTTGCAAAATTTTATAACAGAAACGAAAAAAAAATCATTTTTTTACAAAATTTTCAGTCTTTTTTCTCTTATAGCGCAAAAAATAAAAACCCAACAGTGATTAAATACCACCAAAAGAAAGCTCTATTTGTGTGAAAAAAAGGACAAAAATTTCATATGGGTACAGTGTTGTATGACTGAGTAATTGTCATTCAAAATGTGAGAGCACCGAAAGCTGAAAATTGGTCTGGTTATTAAGGGGGTTTAAGTGCCCAGTGGTCAAGTGGTTAAATATGAGTGTCACAGCAAAGGGTCTGAATACTTAGGACCATGTGATATTTCAGTTTTTCTTTTTTAATAAATCTGCAAAAATGTCAACAATTCTGTGTTTTTCTGTCAATATGGGGTGCTGTGTGTACATTAATGAGGAAAAAAATGAACTTAAAAGATTTTAGCAAATGGCTGCAATATAACAAAGAGTGAAAAATTTAAGGGGGTCTGAATACTTTCCGTACCCACTGTAGGTAGTCTCAATGCTAGCTGTCCACATGGCTACTGATCCCAGTACCACCTCTTCAGCCCTCCTGGTTGTATCTGCCTCTCTCCACTGCCGTGCCAACACAGTCCACTCCACTGGCTCTGCCCCTATCCCAGACTACAATCTCCCAGTCCTCTCAGGCGTGCCTCCCAGACATTCTGAATGTGTGACACTCACCAGCCCTCTTGGCTGCTACTTGTAGTTACTCCTCTAGACTTTGCCTAGCAGTGCTCTCCACTGTCCTCTCCTTGCTCCCGTGCCACCTGTCCAGGACACCTCCGTGTGTTGTAAGAGGGATCCATCCACACCAAAGCCCAGGCTCATGGTCACTCCCCAGACTGGGGAGCTTCCTCCAAGGCCATGACAAACATCTCCATCTCCAGTTTCCATCCAAACAACTCTTCCCCAGCTGGGCTAACCCTGAGTACCAGAGGAGACCTGCCCCCTTAAATCCAGGTTGGGGATTGGTCAGGGCTCATCAGAATACCCCAGGCAGCTCAACCTTTCCTCTCCTCCTTCCTTTCCAGAAAACATCAGAACATTCTGAAAAGAAATGGGAGGTGTTGGTGATGCTGCCTGTGAGTCACTAGCTCTTCCTGAGCCACTCAACCCTGACCCAGAAGAAAAACACACAGGCTTGGCCCTGACAATTTACCTAGACTAGCAAAAAATGCTACCTCTCTCTAGCTCACTTACTAGAGGGTGCTACACTATCATAGTGGGAAAAAATAGGACATTGCTCTTCTATTTTAAAGATGCGTTTAGGCCTTTCAAGTTATGTTATTAATTTCTTGCATATTGAATACTACTACATTATTATACTGAGCATGATGCACTTTGTGTAAGACTGCAAACAGTGCACAAAGCTCCTTCTGTTATCACAAAGTATAGGGCAGGCATGTCCAAAGTCCGGCCCGCGGGCCAATCGCGGCCTGCGGTCCGGTTTTGTACGGCCCGCCTGGTTATCTAAACATATATATCTTTTGTGGCCCCCGACGATCTCCCAGTGCCGGGACCACAAAAGATATATAGGCTGGCTGCCTCGGGGGGAGGAGGCGGGATGTATTTCCTGTTTACACGGCAGCCTCTGTAATAGGAAGTCCTGTCTCCGACGCTGCCATTGGACGACTGTTCTGTCCATCAAAGGAGGCGGGACTTTCTCTTAAAGAGGCCGCTGTGTAAACAGGAGATTCGCCTGTAGGTTATCCTGCGCCCTCCATGTCCCCTTCAAGGCTGCACTGATGGCAATGGTGAGTGCATTTATGGCAATGGTCAGTGCTGCATTCCTGGCAATGGTGGGTGCTGCATTCCTGGCAATGGTGAATGCATTCCTGGCAATGGTGGGTGCTGCATTCCTGGCAATGGTGGGTGCTGCATTCCTGGGTGCTGCATTTCTGGCAATTGTGAGTGCATTCCTGGCAATGGTGGGGCTGCATTCCTGGCAATGGTGGGTGCTGCATTCCTGGCAATGGTGGGTGCTGCATTCCTGGCAATGGTGGGTGCTGCATTCCTGGCAATGGTGGGTGCTGCATTCCTGGCAATGGTGGGTGCTGCATTCCTGGCAATGGTGGGTGCTGCATTCCTAGCAATGGTGGATGCTGCTGCATTCCTGGCAATTGGGGGTGCTGCATATGGGCACATACCCTTGTTTTGCTTCACAGTTCTTTATTTAAAACTTTGAAGTTTTTTTTCCTGAAACTTCCCTCTTAAAGTGAAGGTGTGTGTTCTATGCCAATAAATATGGTATATCCAAATAATATGCCTGCGCTCATCTCTATACTCACACACAGCCACAAAGGCAAGATAATTCTTGTTGGGCAGTGTATTAGTGCTTGAACGAACACACTTAGACCGAATTTTAATGGTTCAAAGAATGTCAGGCAAAATGGTCGGCCCTCGCGCATGTTCACTTACCGGTAATTAAATCTGGCCCTCTTTGAAAAAAGTTTGGACACCCCTGGTATAGGGTAACAAGATACATGCCACAATTATACCTCCCTATGCATGAGATTTTGGCATTTTGGTGCAGGTGGAAGGCACAGATGGACCATCCAACCCCATTTCCGACAGCTGGTAAAACTCTGGGAGAGGATAAAAGCTGCTGTGGTTGGACAAGGCTGGGGTGTAGGCAGTGGAGATGGGCCAAACACCCCCCTGTTCAGTTTGTAGCAGAACTCCCAAACAGGGGAAATGTTCTGCCTTGAACTGTGAACTCCATTGAAGTCTATGGGAGCCAAACGTGAGAAATCAAAAGTGTCAATTTTGAAGGCCTATTTGCAAGTAATTGGCCATAAAAGGGGTATGTGGGGCCGGGTACTGCCCAGGCAAACATGTATTCATGCAAAAAAAAAATAATATTTAAACTATAATTTTTTTCAGGAGTAGTGATTTTATTGATGCTTAAAAGTGCAACAATAAAAATGAAAATTCCTTTAAATATAGTGCCGGGGGTAAAGTAAAGTAACCCGTAGAACCTGCTGCAGCAAAAATGAAATTTCTATAGAAAAAAAAAATAGAATCACATAAATCACATTTAAATTGACTAGCAGTTGCAATTGCCAGCCATTTAAGAAAAATAAAGAAAAATTAAAAAACGGCGTGCCCCCCAGTCTATATCAGACCCTTCGGAGGATTTTAATGGGAATCCCACGCCAAAAAAAAAAAAAAAATGGCGAGGGACACCCCCTCTCCCCCCAAATCCAGACCCTTATCTGAGCATGCAGCCCAGCAGAGGCAGAACTGGTCTGCCCCTAGTACTTTCCATAGCTAAAACAAACAACGTCAGAAGCTTGAATACACATGGAAAAATTCTTAATTTAAAATGCCTAAAAAATTGCTTTGCTCAGGTATGAATGCATCTTGAGGGTCAGGTCATGCCCATATTTATGGCTATCCTGTTATGTCTGGGGCAACTTTCCATTACTTGTTTATACTTCTTGATATGTTTGTACACAGTAAAGGAAAAAAAAATGTATTCTCTAGGCCGAGTATTCCCAGGGAATTTAGAGCACCTGACCGCTGTGTCACAGAAAAAGGTGACTCAAAGGAATTAATGACCTGGTATCTCCTACAATTTCTGAAGTGTTGTGTATGCAGCGATGGCTGGGTTGAGCCTATTTTATTAGTATGTTTTGATAATTAAGGTTAAGCTACAAGACTGGTAAAGCTTCTCCCAAACCCAGTTTATTTGTTTTTAATCTCACCTTTGCTTTATACATGCAGCGGTGAGAGTGCACAGAACAAATAAAAAGCTATTCACAGACAAAGCCAGGAGCATATTTGCTGAACAATGGCTGACTCCACCTGTCACCACATTGTTTATGTGTCTTATGTAAGGCAAATAAAGCCACAGGTGTATCTAAATAGTTACACAGTAGGTGGGGGCTACAGAAAGGAAATGCTCTTGATATTAATATTTCCTCATGGTCTACAGTTAAAGTGAAACTAAACGATAGCCTTATTCTTCAAAAATAATTCATACACACTCACTATTTAAATCTTCTGGAGACCAAGTAGTTAATTCATTTTAAGTATTTAAAGCAAACCCACCCATGTATCCATGCTCCATATATGGTAGTGGCCATCTTGAGTAAGGGCAGATGATTCATGTAGCATTCACCTGGAATCTATCTGTCCTTAGCTCAGGCATGCAGGCAGGAAAGAGTGCTTGGCTGAAAAAGCCCCTCCTCCCCTCCTCTCCTCCTGAAGACTCCTGGGATGTATGACATCATTTGCCTAGGTCTAGGCCTGGAAACCAGGAAGTAACTGAAGAAATGTAAAAAAAAAAAAAAGGTTTAAAACAAGTAAATATGATATACTTTCCTATAAATTTACTAATGCTAGCCACATAAGAAAGAAATAGTCAATGTTGACTGAGAGATTGAGAGAGTAAGTTCCACTTAAATGGCCCTGTAATTTATTATTCATGTATGGTGGAAATCAACGCTAACTCCTCCAAAAAATGTGTGATATATATATATGTAGCGCCCTCCACTCTCTCTCGCTTGCTCCGGTTTCTTTCTCTCTGGCTTTTGTCTAGGGGTACCTTGGAGGAGAGTGTGCGGGGGCCCCACGCCAAGCTTTCACCGCAGATGTTTGTGTGGTGTGAGCAAAGTTTCTTTACCTTCGGGTCGGTATTCGGTGTTTGGAGCCTCCGCTTCTTCTGTGGAACAGTGTCTGCCAGTAAATGAGCCCTACACCAATAAAAGTCCAACACTCCTTTATTTTCCAATGTCAGGATGAAACACAATCAGTTAGACTCCCTCAACGAACAGACAGGGGGTGTGGATACGAGTAGGCCCAGGCACAATGAACTCTCCTATTCCTTGGCTAGCGAATAGGCCTGGCGCACGGTCTCTGCCACCGACCGTGAGTTTTGGTCGCTGCCACCGACCGGATGAACCGTTGAGGCCCCTGCCACAGGCCTAATAGCAGGTCTCTGCCACTGACCTGAGTTGAATAGCTGGACCGCTGCCACCGGTCATTGAACATGAACCACCTTCTTCTCTGAACTTGGCCCCTGTTCGGGAAAGATATCCCTCCGGGCGGTCTCCAGAGGTTCACCCGGCACTGGCAATCTGCTGCACCAGGTCTTCGGGTGAGTAGCTCCTCCGGTCCCTTACGCCTCTGGATTCGGGTGCCCCACTCCCGGGGCCCCCTAGGAAATCCTTCACTCGCGGGACCCAGCAAAGGAAACTGGGCCCCAGGCCTCCAACCAAGTACCTCACCCCAGGCTGAAGGTGCCTGGGATGGAACACGAGCTCTGGGCGTCCAGGCCTAGGCCGCCTGGACACCCACCACGAACCACAGCCCTCAGGCTGAAGGTGCCTGGGACTCGACAACCCCATGACAAAGATGGCAGGCCCCTTTATACCCTCTCCCAGCAAGCACGGCGGGTATCCCCGCCCCACCATACAACAGCTGAGAGAGGCCAAAAAGGGGTACGGCACTCAGCGATGGTTCAACCCCAGCCCACAGGGACAGCGCCACCTGCTGGGCCGCAGAGAACTATACATCACTGGTGTCTCTGCCAGTTTTAAACATGATAGAAAAGTATATACCCGCTACACTCTCCCCCTGGTTGTTTGACACTGGTCCCCAGTGTCTGGAATAAACTATGCCCTCAACGGCGGGCATAGCCCAGTCCAGAAACCAACTGAAAATGGAAAAAAAATGAAAAATTTAAAAAAACTAAACTAACTAGAGCAGTTGTGCCTGAGCCTCACATGAAGGGGAAGGAAACAAATAACATATAACTGTAAAACATCTCAAAAGTCACATCATTGACATTTTCCCCCACCCACATCACTGACTAAGACCCGCCCCACTCTCAGCGGTCTTGATGGGATGTTCTCCTGCAGAGGGGAAAATAAATATTAAACACACAAATTCCTGACACATACAGGTCCTTCTCAAAAAATTAGCATATTGTGATAAAGTTCATTATTTTCTGTAATGTACTGATAAACATTAGACTTTCATATATTTTAGATTCATTACACACAACTGAAGTAGTTCAAGCCTTTTCTTGTTTAAATATTGATGATTTTGGCATACAGCTCATGAAAACCCAAAAATCCTATCTCAAAAAATTAGCATATTTCATCCGACCAATAAAAGAAAAGTGTTTTTAATACAAAAAAAGTCAACCTTCAAATAATTATGTTCAGTTATGCACTCAATACTTGGTCGGGAATCCTTTTGCAGAAATGACTGCTTCAATGCGGCTTGGCATGGAGGCAACCAGCCTGTGGCACTGCTGAGGTGTTATGGAGGCCCAGGATGCTTCGATAGCGGCCTTAAGCTCATCCAGAGTGTTGGGTCTTGCGTCTCTCAACTTTCTCTTCCCAATATCCCACAGATTCTCTATGGGGTTCAGGTCAGGAGAGTTGGCAGGCCAATTGAGCACAGTAATACCATGGTCAGTAAACCATTTACCAGTGGTTTTGGCACTGTGAGCAGGTGCCAGGTCATGCTGAAAAATGAAATCTTCATCTCCATAAAGCTTTTCAGCAGATGGAAGCATTAAGTGCTCCAAAATCTCCTGATAGCTAGCTGCATTGACCCTGCCCTTGATAAAACACAGTGGACCAACACCAGCAGCTGACATGGCACCCCAGACCATCACTGACTGTGGGTACTTGACACTGGACTTCAGGCATTTTGGCATTTCCCTCTCCCCAGTCTTCCTCCAGACTCTGGCACCTTGATTTCCGAATGACATGCAAAATTTGCTTTCATCTGAAAAAAGTACTTTGGACCACTGAGCAACAGTCCAGTGCTGCTTCTCTGTAGCCCAGGTCAGGCGCTTCTGCCGCTGTTTCTGGTTCAAAAGTGGCTTGACCTGGGGAATGCGGCACCTGTAGCCCATTTCCTGCACACGCCTGTTCACGGTGGCTCTGGATGTTTCTACTCCAGACTCAGTCCACTGCTTCCGCAGGTCCTCCAAGGTCTGGAATCGGTCCTTCTCCACAATCTTCTTCAGG
Organism: Rana muscosa; assembly: GCA_029206835.1. NCBI lineage: Eukaryota > Metazoa > Chordata > Amphibia > Anura > Ranidae > Rana > Rana muscosa. Next base: position 868,373,844 of record CM055118.1, read on the forward strand.
GTCCGGTCACCTCTTCTCGTTGTGCAGCGTTTTCTGCCACACTTTTTCCTTCCCACAGACTTCCCACTGAGGTGCCTTGATACAGCACTCTGGGAACAGCCTATTCGTTCAGAAATTTCTTTCTGTGTCTTACCCTCTTGCTTGAGGGTGTCAATGATGGCCTTCTGGACAGCAGTCAGGTCGGCAGTCTTACCCATGATTGCGGTTTTGAGTAATGAACCAGGCTGGGAGTTTTTAAAAGCCTCAGGAATCTTTTGCAGGTGTTTAGAGTTAATTAGTTGATTCAGATGATTAGGTTAATAGCTCGTTTAGAGAACCTTTTCATGATATGCTAATTTTTTGAGATAGGATTTTTGGGTTGTCATGAGCTGTATGCCAAAATCATCAATATTAAAACAAGAAAAGGCTTGAACTACTTCAGTTGTGTGTAATGAATCTAAAATATATGAAAGTCTAATGTTTAACAGTACATTACAGAAAATAATGAACTTTATCACAATATGCAAATTTTTTGAGAAGGACCTGTATGTTCGTGTGAGAATGAAAGAACCTCTCTGTAAATAAATCCTTTCCTTCAAAAAGTGTGCGTGTGAAAAGTGAATGCCGATGCACGACACTGCTACCTGGTGACAGCGTCGCGGTAACTGCACTTGTGAAGACCTCTTCTTCTTTGGCCCTCTCTACCCCAGAGTCCAAGATCACTTGTTGGAGAATGAAGAACAGGAACAGTCCTTTAATTCCTCCGAAGGGCACAAACACCCATTAGCTTGGGTACAGTCACTAAGTTCTCCTGGGAAACAAACAACAAACCCAGAGAGTTCAGCAATATTAAATGGCAAACGGAGTCTTTTATCTCCTACAGATAGAAACGAGGGTGCGGCAGGACAAGTGGTTTCAAATGCTGGTCCATGGTTTCTAGATGGTATTCAACATCTTCCCCTTCCTTGCGTCGAATCAGCACCTTGTCTGCATGGATATGCCGCCCCAGCATCCATTCTGCCTTGCAGTCTTTGAAATGCTGAGATGCCTTGGGAGAACACGCAAGGTACCTGCGGGCGTGTGGGACCCGAATGTGGGTCCACACAAAGTCACTGTACCAGCGCTCCCGGCAAACTTCCACTTCATACAACAACTCTCTAGACAAGTATGGGTACTCCCATCCGTACTCGGCAGCAACCTTCCGGCAAAATAGGCGTTGTAGTCTCCCCAGTGGAGGCATTGTGGCTTTGTCCCCTTCACCTGGCAAAACTATAGCATCCGGGTGACGAGGTGCCTTGGTCACCTCTGTTCTGGGCATAGGCGCCCGCAGCGACAGTCTCTTATCCCCGGCATTAGGTGCAGGTGGCACCCGGAATGTGAAGGTAGGCTGGGAACAGGATCCCTCCTCAGGCGCTGGTGCCTCCAAGCCCCGGGGAGTACTATCCCCTGTAGGCATGGGTATATCCCTATTTCTGCGGAACGAGGAGAGAGGCACTTTGTCCCAACCCTTTTGAGCAAATAGTTCATCTATGGCGACATCGTCTCCCAGATCGGAGAGCGACTCCAGGTCGGAGGTGTCACACTCCTCCGCGGGTATGTAGCCTGTAGTGGAAACTGAACTGCCACCTCCCGCAGACACACAGGGCCGTGAATCCCCGACACCTCCGCCCATACACCAAGTCCCTCTGCCCGGCTTACCTCGGCCTTTCCTTGAAACGGGATGTCCGGGACTCCTCTCACCGGATCCATCCGGGCCGGGCATAGGCGGGCAGGATGATCCACCGCAACCGCTGGACGGGGCTACCATGCCAGTTTTCCTCTCTGGTGGTGGACGCTAGGAGACAGTGGTGACCGAGTCAGGATCCTCGGATTTCTCCCGTACTTCGGTGATCGCGACCTCCCCCGCGGTCGCTGCAGTGCGCACAGGGATGGCTGTCAAAGCGGTGATTCCTCCTACTTGAGTGGTGCTGCCTGTAGTGCGGTTGAAGTGGATGGTTCTTGGCTTTTCGATAGCTGTGTCCACCTCAAATAAGAACTCCCCGCAGGCCTCGCATAGCCCGAACGGCTTCAGCTGACACACCAGTCCCGAACAGCCGGGACAAATCAAACCCAGGGCCTCAACGTCCATGCACGAGTACAGGGCGAATCGTCCCCGGGGCTTTAGCCGAATCCCCGTATCGGTCACTGGAGCAGCAGTAGTCAAGGTCGTGGTAGAAGGGTGAAGTGAAATCCACAATGTATTTCCGAACATGGTGACTCGCTGCTGATCTATTGCGCACTCCAAGTTTGGCGCCAAAGTCCCCACATGTAGTCCTTCACACGATTGGACTCCTCCCCTCTTGCACTCCAGTTCGCGGGCTTTCTCCTTCCCTGGGTCACGCCCATGAACTGAGCAGGGAGGGTGTGCCTCGTGGCGCAGTGCAATAGAAGCCCCCACGTGTACTACTTCACACGGCTGGACTCCCCCCTCTTCTCGCTCCTCTGCGTAGTCCTTTCCCTTCTTAGGGTCATGCCCACGACTTCGAGCAGGGTTGCACTTTGGCCAATAATATGGCCGACCTACTCGGAACTCCTCCGGGCAGACACGTTCAAACTCCGTCCATTCTAGCTCCATAGTAACACGAACACCATCCTGGACCTGGAGCCCCCACGTGTAGCGCCCTCCACTCTCTCTCTCTCTTGCTCCGGTTTCTTTCTCTCTGGCTTTTGTCTAGGGGTACCTTGGAGGAGAGAGTGCGGGGTCACCACGCCAAGCTTTCACCGCAGATGTTTGTGTGGTGTGAGCAAAGTTTCTTTACCTTCGGGTCGGTATTCGGTGTTTGGAGCCTCCGTTTCTTCTGTGGAACAGTGTCTGCCAGTAAATGAGCCCCACACCAATAAAAGTCCAACACTCCTTTATTTTCCAATGTCAGGATGAAACACAATCAGTTAGACTCCCTCAACGAACAGACAGGGGGTGTGGATACGAGTAGGCCCAGGCACAATGAACTCTCCTATTCCTTTGCTAGCGAATAGGCCTGACACACGGTCTCTGCCACCGACCGTGAGTTTTGGTCGCTGCCACCGACCGGATGAACCGTTGAGGCCCCTGCCACAGGCCTAATAGCAGGTCTCTGCCACTGACCTGAGTTGAATAGCTGAACCGCTGCCACCGGTCATTGAACATGAACCACCTTCCTCTCTGAACTTGGCCCCTGTTCGGGAAAGATATCCCTCTGGGCGGTCTCCAGAGGTTCACCCGGCACTGGCAATCTGCTGCACCAGGTCTTCGGGTGAGTGGCTCCTCCGGTCCCTTACGCCTCTGGATTTGGGTGCCCCACTCCCGGGGCCCCCTAGGAAATCCTTCACTCGCGGGACCCAGCAAAGGAAACTGGGCCCCAGGCCTCCAACCGAGTACCTCACCCCAGGCTGAAGGTGCCTGGGATGGAACACGAGCTCTGGGCGTCCAGGCCTAGGCCGCCTGGACACCCACCAGGAACCACAGCCCTCAGGCTGAAGGTGCCTGGGACTCGACAACCCCGTGACAAAGATGGCCGGCCCCTTTATACCCTCTCCCAGCAAGCACGGCGGGTATCCCCGCCCCACCATACAACCGCTGAGAGAGGCCAAAAAGGGGTACGGCACTCAGCGATGGTTCAACCCCAGCCCACAGGGACAGCGCCACCTGCTGGGCCGCAGAGAACTATACATCACTGGTGTCTCTGCCAGTTTTAAAAATGATAGAAAAGTATATACCCGCTACATATATATATATAAATATAAATATATATATGTGAAAGAAAAAAAAAACAGGTGCTGCAACTGAAAACCTGAATATTCAGCTAATAGATATGTACATATATAATAATAATAATAATAATAATAAATAATTTATTATTCATGAAATGGTTTCCTAAATTGACCATAGATGGATAGAAATTGAGCTGGTTCAGCAGGGACTGGCCACATTTTGATCCATCTATGGCCATTCCTATTCGAGAGGAGGCAATCTAATAATCGACTTCTCTCAAACAGGACTGTTGGTACATTTTCATTTGATCAGCAATGCAAATAATTGGCTGCAGCCACTGATCAGTGTATTCTGACAGTGGAGGAGTCTCAGCTGTCAAAATACAATAGCGCAGAGGGGAGGATCCCCCCCATCCATCTTGCTTGTGTGGATGGGGGAATCTGTTATTTTTTTTTTTCCATCAGCCCCAGTGGCGGCCCTGTTCATTAGGGGCGCCGGGCACATGAATTCTAATGGGAGTTTTTTTTTTTTTTGGAAGCATGTTATTAGAGCCTGAGGTGAGTTTCAGTAGGGTCGTTTCAGTGCAGCAAGTGAAAGCCAGACTATAAAGGGTCAAGGAGGTTGTTGTCAGTGAGGTAGGAGCTAAGACGGTTGTAGACTAAGCATCCTAAAAGTTTTGACGCAAATGGGAGCAAGGTGATGAGTCTTTAGTTGTTTAGGCTGGTGGGATCCAGTGAAGGTTTTTTTAAGTATGGGGGTGATCAGGGCATGTTTTAGAGAGGAGGGGAAGGTGCAGCACAGAGGGAGAGATTGAAGGATGTGAGTGAGGGAGCATAAGATAGAAGTAGAGAGTGACCGTAGTAGATGTGAGGGAACAGGATCCAGAGCCTTGCTCCTGTTTGCGTCAAAGTTTTTGGAATGCTTCTACAACAGTCTTAGCTCCTACCTCACTGACATCAACCGTCTTGACATCTTACAGTCTGTCTTTTTCTTGCTACACTCCACTGAAACTGCCCTACTGAAACTCACTAATGACCTATTAACTGCTAAAACCAATGTCCACATTTCCATACTCATACTACTCGACCTCTCTGCAGCCTTCGATACTGTTGACCATCCCCTCCTCCTCAAAAAACTCTACTCTTGGCCTTCAAGACTCTGCTCAGTTCTGGCTCTCTTCCTACCTATGACAGCGCTCCTTCAGTGTGACCTATAACTCTGTTTCCTCCTCTCCACTTCCTCTTTTTGCAGGGGTACCCCAAGGTTCTGTCCTCAGACCCCTTCTCTTCTCCATTTACACCTCCCACCTTGGTCTGTTAATAAACTGCCATGGCTTCCAGTTGCACCTCTATGCTGACAACACACAAATCTATCTCTCTACTCCTCACTTCAGTCTCCTCTCGCATTACTCCCCTTTCTAACCATTGACATCACTAAGCAACTTATTTACTCCCTTGTTATCGCGCGCCTTGACTATTGTAACTCCCTCCTCATTGGCCTACCTCTCCAAAAGCTATCCCCCTTCAGTCTATCATGAATGCCCCTGCCAGTCTCATCCACCTTACCAACCATTCAGTGTCCGCCACTCCTCTCTGCCAACCTCTTCTTTGGCTTCCCATTGCCCAAGTTATAAAATTCAAAACAGTAAAAATACCATACAAAGCCATTTACAATTCTGCCCCAAGCTACATCACCAATCTTATCTACAAATATCACCCAAAACATCCTCTCCGCTCCTCCCAAGACCTTCTGCTCTCTAGCTCCCTTGTCTCCTCCTCCCATGCTTGTCTCCAGGATTTCTCCAGAGCCTTGCCCATCCTCTGGAACTCACTACCCCAATCTGTCAGGTTATCTCCTACTCTGTCCACTTTTAGGCGATTGCTGAAAACTCATCTCCTCAGGGAGGCCTATCCTGCCTCCAGCTAACAACTGAATCTTCTGCTCCCCTCATCAGTTCATCCTTCACAGTCCCTACCTTTTTATTTCACCAGCCCCTCCCTCTTAGATTGTAAGCTCACAGGAGCAGGGCTCCTCTAACCCTCTTGTTTTGACTTGTACTGTTGGTGTATTGTCTCCCTTTATATTGTAAAGAGCTTCGCAACCTGTTGGCGCTAATAAATCCCGTATAATAATAATATAATAATCGTAATTATAATAGGCTTCAAAAAAAGGGTGGGCTCAGGGTGCAGAGTAGCAGCAATTAAAAAAGGAATTTGGAGGGGGCTGAGAGCAATAAAAAGGTGCTTTTGAGTTAGGAATACATACTTGAATAGAATTTATTTTTCTTGGTCAATATTTTTATTGAATTTTTCACAAGAATACAGATCACAAATCTAATACATACAGTATAATGTGAGAATAGGTTATACACTGTAACCTTAATGAAAGATATATAGGTAGAGTTCGGTACTCAACAGTAGAAGTAAAATTTTTATCTCTGAGATATTGAAGAGAGAAAAAAAAAAAAAAGGGGGTTATTACACTTGACATGTAGAGTGGGCTCGTAGGATAGAAGAAAAACCAAGGGGCTAAACCTTGCATCAGGTATAAAGTGCCTCCGGACCACCCATCCACCCCAAACGGGTTCTAACTGTGGATGGGAGGGGGCACGTGTTAAAGAGAGAGAAAAAATGGCTTAGCTAAGGTGTAAGTGGGCTAGAGTCCCGGTAAGAATTATAAGTTATCTGCACTTATACGTAAAAATAATTAAAAGCTTATGAAAGTCCCTCTTAAATGTCTATACCCTTCTTAAGAAGCAAAAGAGGAACAAAAAGAAAAAAAAAAAAAAAAACATATAGCAACAGTATGTCAAATGGATAGAGGTTAATCTCAGATTAGGAGTTCAAACTCTAGAGTGTATGTAATAATGAGTTTAAGAAACGATATGGGAATATAGATCCCAAAATCACATGTTAGGCAATATATGAAAATAAAAGAAAAAAAAATGAATATTAAAAGGTAGGAGGAAAGAAAGAAAGAGATTGAGAAAGGAAAAGAGTAAAGAGATAGGAAAGGAAGAAAAGAGGTTCCCTCCCAGGAATGATCCGACCCCAGTCCCAAGAACTTTTAGCAATTTTTAAAGAAAGGAGGAGACTAAAAAGTATCAAGGAAGAAATGTTAAATGGGTTTAGCAGGGCAGCAGGAGAGAGTGGTCGAAATCAGATGATAGGAAATGTTTAACCCATGGCTGCCAAATTTTATTGAATTTTTTCACGTTATTGTTCTCGATAGCTGTAATTTTGTGGAAAATGAAGGCTCTGTTCATTCGACGTTTAGTCTCAGTCACAACCAATGTTTGAGATTTCCATGCCTTAGCTATAGTTTGTTTAGCTGAGGTTGTCAAGTACAACAATAGTTGGAATTGATTATAAGTAAGGTCAGGGGGTTTAAGATTCAATAATGCTACGACTGGATCTGGTGTAATGGAGTTTTCTAGAGCGGTGGAAGCCATACCGAATATTTTGATCCAGAAATTTTGGGCAATTGGGCAATCCCACCAGATATGAAGATAGGTACCGACAGTCTCACAGCCACCAAAGCACTTATCCGAGCAGGTTTGGCGAAAATTTAGCTAACCTCGCTGGTACCAGATACCAGCGTAATAAGACCTTAAAATTTGTTTCAAGAGCATAACAGTTTATGGATGAGCGCATAGTGGTCGACCAGATGCTGACCCAGTCTTTCGTACTGAATGTCTTATCGAAGTCCTGAGACCATTTGGTGACATATAACGGTGTAATATCTGTGGGGGAGGAATTAAGTTGTTTATACAGTAGTGAAATCAGACCTCTAGTGTGTGGGTCACATTTACAGATCCTTTCAAACTGTGAGAGTTGATTGAGTATGGAACCCGACTCAATAACTGGTGTATAATTTTTTTTAATTTGTAGGTACTAGAAAATTTCTTTACTGGGTAAACCATGGATGTCGCAGAGATTAGGGAATGTCAGAATGTTATTGCTGGATGCTAGATCATATAAGGATGTCAGATTTTTGGATGTCCAAGCTGCAAAAGAAGATGGGAACTTCCATGCAGGGTAAAAAGCTGGGTGTCTTATGAATGACAGTAGGGGGTTGTGTGGGGATTGTAATTTATGCGAACACCTAAATTTGTCCCAGATGGTCATGGAGTGCTTTGTGATAGGATTAGATATGCCTGGTCTATCACAAGGGGATAACCACATTATATTAGCCACAGATATTGGATCCATGTCCATAGATTCTATTGCCACCCACAAAGGGGTTTCAGACTTTGCATGATACTTAGATAATTGTGCAATTTGCGCAGCGTAATAGTATTTGGCGAAGTTAGGGATTCCCAGTCCCCCTTTAGATTTTTCAATAAAAAGTGTCCCTTTGGCAATACGTGGTTTAATCTTACCCCAAATAAATGATATGACTTTCTGCTGTAATATCCGTAGGAAATAGGATGGAATAGGAACAGGGAGCACTCTAAAAAGATACAGGAATTTTGGCAAGATGGACATTTTCACAGCATTAATTCTCCCAAACCATGAAATAGAAAGTGTGGACCAACTATTCAGTAGGTTTGTGATTTGCTTCATCAGCGGCAAGTAATTTGTTTTGAACAGGTCTGAGATTGAGGATGTAAGTTGAATTCCCAGGTATGGGATATAGTGAGTAACCCAATTGAATGGTAAAGTTGTTTGTGCTCTATGTAGTTCGGATTGCGATAAGTTAATATTAAGTGCGTTGGATTTGGTGTTGTTAATATATAGCCCTGAAATATCTGAAAATTTTCCTAAGACGTTCAATAGATTTGGAGCCGAAATGTGTGGGTGGGTTAGGAAGAAAAGTATATCATCAGCGAAGAGACATACTTTATGGTGGTGTCCACCTAGTTCCACTCCGCTAATATTAGGGTTGGTTCTGATAAGCATCGCCAATGGTTCTATGAGAAGAGCGAAAATCAAAGGTGAAAGGGGGCAGCCCTTTCTCGTACCACATTTAATATTGAATGTAGAAGATTTGTAGCCCATATATTTAATATATGCCTTCGGATCATTATATAAAGCTGAGATCCAAAGCATAAAATTGCTTCCAAAGCCCCATTTTTGTAAAATATAGTTCATATACGACCATGAGAACGAATCAAAAGCTTTGCGCATATCTAGGGATAGGAAACACGTTGGGATCTTCCTCTTTTTGGCGAAATATGTCAGCAAAAGCGCTCTTCTAATATTATCCCCCGTCTGGCGTTTGGGCATAAAACCCGTTTGATCGCGATGTATTAAATTCCCTATGATGGTGTTCAATCTATTTGCCAATATTTTGGCCAGTAATTTAATTTCAAGGTTAAGAAGAGAGATTGGACAGTAATTAGTCCAGGAAGTGAGATCGGAGTGAGGCTTAGGAAGCATTACTATGATGGATGTTAAGGATTCATTTCTAAAGGACTGTCCAGCTAATAAAGAGTTGAAGGCCCTAGTAAGTATAGGTGCTAATATAGTTTGAAATTTTTTAAAATATAAAGCTGAAAAGCCGTCTGGGCCTGGCCTTTTATGTGGCTTCAACTCTTTTATAGCTTTTTGAACCTCATATAAAGTTATAGGCTTCAAGATCATCAAGTTGTTCAGGTTTCATGTGTGGAAATGTGATGTTTGCGAGTAGATCGTCAGCTTTAGTTTTATCAAAATTCTGTTTTGGGGAGTATAGGTTAGTCAATTACGAACGGAAAATCTCTAATATTTTTATCGGGTTACTGGTGAAAGAGTTGCGAGATGCTTTAAGCTTAATAGGTGCGTGTGTATGTTGTACTTTTTAAAGGCAACGAGCCATAGGGGTATGTGGTTTATTGGCTTTGACGTAGTAAAAATGCTGTCTTTTGCGTACGGTCTTGTCTGCGGAATCAGTTAAGAATAGGTCTAAGTCAAGTTTAGCCCTCTCATAATTGGTGTTATTCGTGGCGTTAGGAACCGATTGGAAAGCTGCGTAGCATTTATTAAAATTATTTTCCAGCTTAGTAAATAGGAGTTTGTTTTTTCTTTTGAGAGCTGCAGCCAATTGTATCAATTTGCCACGGGTAACAGCTTTATGAGCTTCCCATAATGTAAGAGCCGAAACCTCATTGTTATCGTTAAATGTGAGATAATCAGCGAGAGCTGTTTCAATGTCTAAACATTGTATCGGGTGTGACAACATGGATTCGTTTATACACCATGTCTTATCATGAGACCTAGGCACTGGTGAAGCTAAAGTGATGGAAACGGCGCAGTGGTCTGTCCATGTATAGGGGGTGATTATAGAAGACTTGATCTCAGGTAATAAACTTGAAGGTGTAAAGATATGGTCAATCCGAGAGAATGATTTATGAGGATATGAGTAGTGTGTATAATTTCTTCTAGTTGGATTAACTTCCCTCCAAGCATCAGCCAATTTGTGTGTGGATAATAGGTTCCTTAGGGATTGCTTGTGTGTAGTAGAATTGGGTTTGGACGGGGATTTGTCTAAGAATGGAAAAACCGTCGTATTGGAGTCTCCGCACATCACAACACTACCAACCTTATGTGTATTCACCAGTTGCAAGAGGTGTGATAAAAAAAGCTTCTGGGCGTTTATTCGGGGCATAATACGATACTATGGTGATTATATTATCTGCAAGAAGACCTGTAAGTAAAATGTATCTGCCCTCTGGATCATTGATTTGTGACATGAGAGTGAATGGCATTGAACGGTGGAAACCAATAAGGGTTCCACGTTGTTTGGTTGTGGCTGAGGCTACATAGAATTGAGGATAAGCATAAGATAAGAATTTAGGAAAAACTTTATCTGTGAAGTGCGTTTCCTGAAGACAGATAATGTGTGCCTTCCTAGCCGCGAAAGATCTCATAGCTTTGGCGCGTTTTTGTGGTACATTAAATCCTTGTACATTTAATGATACTATATTTATGGGGGCCATAGTAGTCTGGGATTGGTGCTTTTAGGTAAAGGAGCAATACCTCTGACTAAGGCCAGGATCATCCCCAGGAGAGAAAGAAGACAGGATAGGAGGAAAAAAGAAGTAGGGAAGAAGTAAAAAAATAAAAAGTGAACGACCCTTAATATGATATAGACAATTATTACATAACAGTGTGCGAGAAGGGTGTGGGAACGTCTCAGGGGAACAGCTAGTGTGCCCCAAGAGGTTCCAAAATCACCGTCCGACTTCCGTACTATATTGGGAGTCGGAGGGTGTAAGGAAGGCGACATGGAATTCCATGTGGCTAGTCAGCGCCGGAGAACCTATTAAACAGTATAAAGGAACTTAATCTAACAGCAACCTTAAGTCATGAATAAGCAACCAACAAAAAATAAATACAAAAAAAGGGGGGGGGGGGGTGGGGGAAGGAGTGCAGATGATAATGAGAGGGGGAGAAAAAAAATATATTTCATCTATAAAAAAATTCTATATAGATGAATATTATAGATCTAAAAGTTATTCAGTTCAACCAGATGACTGAAGCGAGTTATGCGTGTAATGCATGGATATGGTCAGGCTCAATACGCCTGAAAATTGGAGTAATATCCAGATCAGGAATTGAAATCAGTCCATGGAGTCGACATTAGGTGGTGACAGGGTCTCAAAACGTCCACGTTTATGTAGATTTTGTCGTGTGGAGGCGGATGAGTCTTGTTTGGAGGATGATCGTGATGTTGAACGTCTATGGGGCTGAACTGCTTTCTCGGATTGATCCAAAAGTTCCAAATCCAACAGAACTGATTGTAGTTCTTCTGGTGTACGGCAAACATATTTTGTTTCCAAATGGGTGAAATGCAAGGAGAAAGGGAAACCCCAATGGTATATAATCTGGTGCTGTTGCAAAACTTGTAAAAAGGGTTTCATTGCCCTTCTCTTGGTTATTGTAAGTGGAGAGAGGTCTGTAAATAGCTGATAAGCTCTTTGAAAGGATAGGGCAGAATTTCCTCTGGCTGCAGCCAGTATTTGTTCTTTAGTTTTGTAATAGTGGAACCTAACAATTATGTCCCTTGCGGGACCGTTAGGCTTGCGGGGGGGGGGCTAAAGCCCTGTGTACCCTGTCCATTTCCAGTCTTTCCACTGGGGTGCCAGGGAGAAGTTCTTGAAAAAGTGCAAGCATAGTAGCCTGTAAATCCAGAACATGTTCAGGTATTCCTCTAATTCTCAAGTTGGAGCGTCTGTCCCTATTCTCCTGGTCCTCCAACCTTGTTTGTAAAATAAGTTTCTCCTCCTTTAACTGGTCAAGTTCCTCAGTATGATGCTGAGTGTAAAATTCTAGTTCATCCACCCTCACCTCTAGTTCAGCAGTTCTTTGTCCAATCTCCCTAATTTCCTTAGTGAGCCTGTCAGTAATGTCATCTGAGGTTTGTTTCAATGCCTTTTGTAACATTCTCTCAAATTGTTTAACCACTTAAGCCCCGGACCATTTGGTAGCTAAAGGACCAGAGGTGAATTCAGAATTTTGCACTGCGCTGCTTTAACTGTAAATTGTGCGGACATGCAATGTTGTACCCAAACGAAATTTGCGTCCTTTTCTTCCCACAAATAGAGCTTTCTTTTAATGGTATTTGATTGCCTCTGCGATTTTTATTTTTTGCGATATAAACGGAAAAAGACAGAAAAGTTTGAAAAAAAATGATATTTTCTACTTTTTGTTATAAGAAAAATTGAATAAACTCAATTTTAGTCATACATTTAGGCCAAAATGTATTCAGCCACATGTCTTTAGTAAAAAAAATGTCAATAAGCGTATATTTATTGGTTTGCGCAAAAGTTATAGCGTTTACAAACTAGGGTACATTTTCTGGAATTTACACAGCTTTAAATTTATGACTGCCTATCTCATTTCTTGAGGTGCTAAAATGGCAGGGCAGTACAAAACCCCCCCAAATGACCCCATTTTAGAAAGTAGACACCCCAAGGAAATTGCTGAGAGGCATGTTGAGCCCATTGAATATTTTTTTTTTTTTGTCCCAAGTGATTGAATAATGACAAAAAAAAAAAATTACAAAAAGTTGTCACTAAATGATATATTGCTCACACATGCCATGGTTATATGTGGAATTGCACCCCAAAATACATTCTGCTGCTTCTCCTGAGTACGGGGATACCACATGTGTGGGACTTTTTAGGAGCCTAGCCACGTACGGGACCCTGGAAACCAAGCACCGCCTTCAGGATTTCAGGAGGGCACAAATTTTTGATTTCACTCCTCACTACCTATCACAGTTTTGAAGGCCATAAAATGCCAAAATAGCACAAAACCCCCCCAAATGACCCCATTTTGGAAAGTAGACACCCCAAGCTGTTTGCTGAGAGGCATGGTGAGTATTTTACAGCTCTCATTTGTTTTTGAAAATGAAGAAAGAACATTATTTTTTTTTTTTTTTCAATTTTCAAAACTTTGTGACAAAAAGCGAGATCTGCAAAATACTCACAATACCTCTCAGCAAATAGCTTGGGGTGTCTACTTTCCAAAATGGGGTCATTTGGGGGGGTTTTGTGCCATCTGGGCATTCCATGGCCTCCGAAACTGTGATAGGCAGTGAGGCCTCGTACACACGACCCATTTTCTCGTCGTAAAAAACACGTCGTTTTTTTCGACGAGATTCTTGTTAAGCTTGTCGATTTTCTCGTCAAGCTTTCTATGCGTACACACTGTCATTTTCCAATTTCCTCGTGGTTCTCTGCGCTCACGTCCAGCACGTACGACGGCACTATAAAGGGGAAGATCTTTTTTCTTGGCGCCACCCCTTGGGCTGCTTTTGCTGATCTCGTGTTACCGCGTCTGAAGTAAAAGTTTGGGAAGAGACGATTCGCGCTTTTCAGTCTTCGTACTTTTCAGATCGTTTTCTGCCGTTCAGTTTGTGCTTGTGGGTTCGTATCTTGACTTTCAGGGCGTCTAGGCAGGTCGTATCTGTTTTACAGTGCGTTATTGCCTGTTCGTTTCTGAATTTCAGTTCGTTATTCATAGGCCTTGCTGTTCTAAAGTGCGTTCTGTTCTGTACGTTCTGATTAGACGACCGTTTCCTAGCCATGTCGCCTGGACGTTCTCGTCGTCGAGTTCGTGCTGTGCGTGCGCTTGGTGTTGGTCTGCTTGTTTTGGACCAAGACCAGTCCATGAATGGTGTGAGGAGGAGTTCATGGACCAAGAATTGGTTGCTCCAGCGGGACCAATTCTGCCACATGCCTCTGCTGCGGGAGATCGTCGAGAATAATCCTGAGGACTACAGGAATTTTCTGAGGATGTCTGACCCCGTTTTTCAGGAACTGTTGGCTTTGGTGTCCCCCTATATTACCAGGAAGGACACCGTTATGCGGGAAGCCATCAGTGCTGAGCAGAGGCTCATCGCCACGTTGCGTTACCTGGCGACAGGGAGAAGTCTTCAGGACTTGAAGTTCACCACAGGCATCTCCCCCCAGGCTCTGGGCCTCATAATCCCAGACACCTGTTCTGCTATTATACAAGTCCTGCAGGAGGACTATATTAGGGTAAGTTTTCTCCCTTCACATCACATTTTATGTATTACATGTATGCTAATGTATTGTATTTCTTTCATCCTTTCCTAATTACCATGATTGTAATATGCTGAGAATGTCCCCTTTGTCCCCATGCATGTTGGAAGCTTTAGATTGCCCCTTTTTTATCCTCCCTAAATATTTCCCCTCACTAACTTTTCCAGCAGGGGCGCCTGTTGCTCCAAATGTTGGGGGGTTACAACCCCAATTTCGGAAATAAACTTCCTCCTTTTTTGCTCTGTTGCCTAATAAACGCCCCCAGTTGTCCCCTCCAATGCAGCCATTTAGTCCCCTCTATTGCAGCCAGTTTCCCCCCAGCCCTGCACTTACCTTCTTGTGGTCAGCGCCATCCTTCTTCTGTCCTTGATGTCTTCTCCTTCCCTTCATGTTGCATCAGCCAATCATGTTACCATTAAACAGACTTGGTGAACATGATTGCCAGAGCTGCCTGTTGATGTCTTCTCCTTCCCTTCATGTTGCATCAGCCAATCATGTTACCATTAAACAGACTTGGTGAACATGATTGCCAGAGCTGCCTGTCAGTGTTTACACAAGGAATGCCCCCTCCTTGCGTCCCCGATTTTTCTTTGAGGAAGCCAATTACATCCCTCAGGTTGTAATTTGCAAGACTTTTTTAATACCTGTTTCTGCTCTGCAATTTTAACCCCCTAAATGACGCAATTAATCATATGTCGGTCGCTTTACAAGAGGCCATCCACCTGAATAGTGTGCGGCATAGACAATACATAGGTTCATGCAACGCATGAACCTATGTATTGTTCTGAGTGATGGGCACAGGAGAGAGGGGACAGTGCTCCAGCGCCCACTCTGGACGCACCGCCACTGCAATGCTATCCTGTGGCCAAACACATCTCCCCCCCCCAAAATAATTTAGTAATGGCCCATCAGAGGGGGTGATGAATATGATAAATGAGCCTTCCATTATACTTTTTTTACACACCTTAATAAACGTATAATTAGATTGATGTTGGTCTCTAATTTTTTGGTCTTGAATTTGCTTGTAATGTATGCCTTTGTTTTTCTAATATTATTTCATCTTGTTTCACTCCACAGCTTCCTTCAACGCCACAGGAATGGCAGACTGTGGCATCGGAGTTTGCCACGCGGTGGGACTTCCCCAACTGCGGTGGTGCCATAGACGGGAAGCACGTCCGCATCGTGCCGCCACCCCGTTCTGGATCCTACTACTACAACTACAAGGGGTTTCATAGCATTGTGCTGATGGCGGTGGTGTCAGCACGGTATGAATTCCTCTATGTTGATGTAGGGAAGAATGGCCGGATGTCCGATGGGGGATCCTTCATCCAGACGGAGTTTGCCCTCCGTCTCCAGAGTGACGACCTTGCATTGCCACCGGATGCAGAGAATATTGAAGGACTCCCCTTTGTTTTCTTGGCTGATGAAGCCTTCGGACTCGGACGGCATCTTATGAGGCCATTTCCACAGAGGACCCTGACCCCAGAGAAGAGTGTGTTCAATTACCGGCTGGCCAGGGCCCGAAGAGTCGTTGAAAATGCCTTCGGCATAATGGCCAGCCGGTTCCGCCTTTTTATGACTTCCATCCACTTGGCGGACTACAAAATAAACTATGTAGTGTTATGCTGCTGTGTGCTACACAATTTTCTTTGCCGCAAAGCGAATTCATATATGGCCTCAGTTTTGCCAGAGGCTGGACTTTCCCCTGCAAATCCCCTTCCGGGCCTGGAATCTGCCCGTCTTGGCTTGCCCCCCCAAAATGCCCGTGTGGTTCGGGACAAATACATGGAGTATTTCACGGGTAGGGGGGCAATTCCTATGCCAGCCTATGTCTAAGTATCCCAATAAAAATCTTCTTTAAACCTTTAATTATTTGTTCTTTCCTGTCTCCTAGTTTGTCTTTGTGCATTTGTAGTGGCAAGTGTATTTTACTTTAGTAAATAACAACCAATTTCACTATGTTACCTTACAAAAGAACCAAATAAGCTTAGAGTGTATTATAAAAAGAAGCTACACGTTGTTTGTGTTCAAATATTTTACTCTCTGCACATTTTTTTTTGTTTTACTTTGGGGTTGGCCTGACCACAACCCGTCAAATTTTGGCTTATGAAAATACAAAAATACCACTTGCATTTCTAAAATGACAACATTGGATACCTCTGAGCAATCTGAGACATTCAGTTACACAAACTATGTCTCTATGTGCACGTCCTAATATGGGGTCCTGCCACCCCTTGCCCAGTCAAAAATTCAATATGCACACATTTTTACTTTTTTGCAAATAGGAAGTTTACAATCTTGATCCCTATTGTCAACATGTGCTATCTGCCATCAGGGGTGATCAATGGATGTGTTTTGGGGGTGCATCCCCTTCCTCAGTTCACCGACTTTTGATACGAGGAAGGTGTTGCACCCACAAAAGACGTACATGGATATCCCCTGATGGCAGATAGCACATGTTCACACACTGTGTGCATATTCAATTTTTGGCTGCTTTGTTACTCAAAAAATTAGTAAAAATATAAAAACAAACATGTAAAAACAAATGTGTTTGGATGGCTTATTGAATTCTCCCCAAAACATCGAGAATGTCTTTAAATGTTTGTTCCATCACATGGATTCTTTGTTTAATTAGGTCCAGTTCCGTGCTACATTCCATCACTTGCTGGATGAGGCGGAGGGCACTGTCAGCAGAGAACGGTGTGCTATCCTTCACAACATTTCCATCCCCTAAAAACCATAAAAAAAAATTAATAAAACTCTGCAGGCCTACCTCGCTTACCTTAAGCTGTGGTGTCAGATACTGACCTGTTGTGGTGACCAGATCCACAACGTCATCCACCTCTCCTTCCTGCACTTCTCCTTCCTCCACCTCAACTTCCTGCACATCTTTCGGTTGTGGATCTTTGGGAGTTTGGGGTTGCTTGGAAGTTGTGGGGTGCATGTGCTCCCTGGAGTGTCCTCCTCCCAGTCTTCTCTCCCCTATGAGAATAAAACCAAAGGTCTATTTATCACACTGTAAAAATCTCATTTTTAAACTTAAAACAGGCTAAATTGTTTGGAAGTGGGGTACAAGTGTGTGTTTGTGCGGAATTTAAAGAAAAATGCATTCTTTATGACCCCAAATATGTTTATTATTCACATTTGGATGTAATTTTTTGGACATGGAGGCACCACAAATAAACTCTGATGCACCTGTGTGGGACACCCAAAAAAGGCGGGTCTGGTGGCCCACACTATAGTGCTCCAAAGTACAGATGTGGAAGCAGCTGCTGAGTGTCCTCTCCTTTACACTGATTAAAGTTTGCATTTCATTCTCCTTACAAACACATCATCTAGACTTAAAAATTATCCACAATACTTGATCAAAAATGGCAGATGTCTAATTACTTTTGGGGGTCTTAAATAAGCCAAAACCACGGATAGTGGCCGAACGAAGTGTCGGTAACGTAACGAACGATTACTGTGCCCAACCTAGTTCAAAATAATACATTTTGGAAGGGAGTCCAATATGCTTTAAAAATAAAAAAAAGTAAGTTTCTAAAAAGATTAATAGCAGAAAGGTCGTCATTTTACTTACTTTTAGCGAGCATCCTCTTTATGCTCCTCAACTGGTCTGGCTCCCTCAGTTTGAGGTCTGACCACCTCTTTCTGAGCTGCTCATTTGAGCGTTTCACCCCGAACTTCGCCCTCAGACTCTTCACAACTTTAGTGAGGATTTTGGCCTTCCTTCTATTTGGTTTGCTATACGGCCCATGCTTGGCATCATAATCAGCCTTGACCAAGATGTCCACCATCTCCGCCATCTCCGCCAAAGACATATTCGATGCCTTGAATCTCCTCCTTGATCGTGACGTGTCCTCGGTCTCCGGGCTTGTCTCCTCGCTAGTTGCGGAATTATCAGACACCTGCTGTAACTCCGCCATATCTGTCTGCGCGCCGAAAGAGAAGGGGCGGGGAAAAGATGTTAGTTAGAACGTCATGGGCGGGCGACGTGTGCGGAGCGACGTGTTCCAATTTGGACGCATGCGTGGTGTGTGTATATAGCAAACACACATGTGACTATAGTACGTTCGGTGTGCGGAGAGAGGAGTTCAAGTGACGGACGTGCGAACGAAGGTATGTGATTTTGTGAGACTTGTTAAAATTGTTGGCCTATACTGTCTTGAGATTGTTGGAGGATATATATGGTGACTAGGATGTGAAGGAGGTTAGACTGTTTGCCTCACATTATTTAAATATAATTTATTTTACTTGCAGATACAATATGAATGTATTTATTAGCGACAAAGAGTTCCTGGCGGAATTTATTGACCGGGTAAGGGAGCTGCCGGCTCTGTGGGAGACCAAAAACCCCATCCATAAAAAAAAAGGGGTGAGAAAAGCAGCGCTGGATAAGCTGCTCCCATTTGTGCATACCAAGGTGCCCACAGCCACAGCAAAACAAGTGGACACTAAAATTGGGAGCTTGAGAGGTACCTACAGGACTGAACGCTCTAAGGTGCTGGCTTCTCAGAGGTCAGGAGCAGCAGCAGATGATGTTTATGTCCCGGTTTTGTGGTACTACAGCAGGATGTCCTTCCTGGATGACCACATTGAGACAAGGCCATCACTCTCCACTCTTCCCCCCCAGACTTCCCTGCAGCCAACCTGAGCCTTCTCTGGAGCAAGAGGAGGCAGCCATCCTGGATGATCCTGATTTGGCCATCTGGAGCCAGGTATAGTATTAACTGAAAATGTAGTGGGATAAAATTAATGTTTCCCAAATATGTCAGGATGAGAAACATACATTATTTTGTATTCAACAAGTGAAATCATGATCTGTAGACATTATTCTGCACTTAATTGTGTGGTAAATAGTCAAGCTGATGTAGTGGTAAATTTAAAGCAAGGATTTATGCATTTACATTCTAATTGCTTCCATCAGGATTACAAAGTTTGATGCAAAGATTAAACCAACATATTAAACTATGTTTCTTTTTCATACACAGGATGAAATCAGCCAGGAGGAGGGTCTGGAAACTGTCAGGCAGGAGGAGGAAGGGCCCAGTGGCAGCCAGGAGGTGGCAGGGCCCAGTGGCAGCCAGGAGGTGGCAGGGCCCAGTGGCAGCCAGGAGGTGGCAGGGCCCAGTGGCAGCCAGGAGGTGGCAGGGCCCAGTGGCAGCCAGGAGGTGGCAGGGCCCAGTGGCAGACAGGAGGTGGCAGGGCAAAGGAGAAGCAACAGATCCCAGGTGCCTCCCATCAGGCTTCACAAAAGAGGCAGGAGGGACAGGACCACCAGTGAGGCAGCAATGGCCCTTATTAAAGAGGCCCATGCCACCCTCAAGGAGCCCACATCCCCTGAAGAGGCCATTGCCGGCCTAGTGGAGGCTAAGTTCAAGGTGATGAGCATGGAGCAACGCCTCCTATGCGAACCCCTGCTCATCACCTTGCTCAACAAGGGGGTGATGGAGCAAATTACCCCCAATACCGCCATATGTGAGGTGGCCCAACTGACCCAACCTCAACCTCCACCTTCCTCTTCTGCCCCACCCCCTTCTGCTACCCCTCCACCTTCTGCCCCACCCCCTTCTGCTACCCCTCCACCTTCTGCCCCACCCCCTTCTGCTACCCCTCCACCTTCTGCCCCACCCCCTTCTGCTACCCCTCCACCTTCTGCCCCACCCCCTTCTGCTACACCTCCACCTTCTGCCCCACCCCCTTCTGCTACACCTCCACCTTCTTCTTCTGCCCCACCCCCTTCTGCTACACCTCCACCTCCTCCTCCTGACAGGAGTACCCCTCCAGTGGGCCAGCCTCCAGCTAAACGAAGAAGGAAGGCTTCAGTAAAGGCTGCAGGGAAGGTTGCCAGGAAGAAGAGGAAGTGATGGCCTTGCTTCATTGTGGTCGCACTGGTCGGACAGAAGGCAGCCTGTTGTAGTACCACACACTTGGGACATATATCTCACCTGCTGCTGTTCCTGACCTCTGGGAGGCCAGCATCAGATTGTGTTCTGAAATGTGGGCCTTCTCAAGCTCCCAATTTTAGTGTCCACACAGGGTTGCTGTGTGCTCTGGGGTCCCTGGGATGCACAAATGGCAGCAGCTTCTCCAGCGCTGCCTTCTCTTTATTTAATTTATAAACATGAATAAATGTGTTTTTTGTTTAAGTTCATACTTGACTATGTGTATTTTTAAATAAAAAAAAAACAAGCTTTGGAGTAAGCAGATACATTTGACTGACAATAAAAGGCACAGATATCACCCCCCCAAAAGAATAACTAAATCTGATTAGCTCAAAAACATGGTGTGAAATTTTAAAAATATAGATTAGAAAATTAAATGGGAGATCGCTATCAAAACATTGAGAAATTATAATTAACATCATTTTGAAAAATCTAACCATTTAAATTATTCCTAAAAACTTGCACGATATAATACACATAAATCTTATAAAGAGCAGCATGAAAAAGGTTAAAAATAAGGCATAACTCTGTGTGAATATCAGCAGCAAAAGAAGGTCTCTCGTTTTGATTAATGTAACATTCTAACGAAGAATTCAATGCAGAAAATTTAAACGATGAAATATTTATGAGCGTGACGAATGTGCTCTCTCCATTATGAAGGCTTGTTTTACCAGAAGATGCGCTCCCGTCTCATAGTTGCTTGTGAGCATGCGCGCTTTTGGAAGAGTCGTAAAAGCATACACACGAACCATTTTCTCGTCACAAAACAGGCCGACGAGAAACACGACGAGGAAATCTGGACTCCTGACGAGAAAATAGAGAGCAGGTTCTCTATTTTCTCGTCGAGATTCTCGTCAAGTTTCTCGTCGTAAAACCATACACACGAACGTTTTTCTAGACAAAAAAACTCTCGCGGCACTTTTCTTGACTGTTTACGACGAGAAAATCGGTCGTGTGTACGAGGCCTTAGTCTGTATCTCACGGGGGGGTTAGTCTGTATCTCACGGGGGGGGTCAGTCTGTATCTCACGGGGGGGGGTCAGTCTGTATCTCACGGGGGGGGTCAGTCTGTATCTCACGGGGGGGTCAGTCTGTATCTCATGAGGGGGGGTCAGTCTGTATCTCATGGGGGGGGGTCAGTCTGTATCTCATGGGGGGGGGGTCAGTCTGTATCTCATGGGGGGGGGTCAGTCTGTATCTCATGGGGGGGGGGGGGGTCAGTCTGTATCTCATGGGTGGGGGGGGGTCAGTCTGTATCTCATGTGGTGGGGGTCAGTCTGTATGTCACAGGGGGGTTAGTCTGTATCTCACGGGGGGAGTTAGTCTGTATGTCATAGAGGAGTTAGTCTGTATCTCACGGGGGGGAGTTAGTCTGTATCTCACGGGGGGGGGAGTTAGTCTGTATCTCACAGGGGGGGTCGGTCTGTATCTCATGGGGGGGGTCGGTCTGTATCTCACGGGGGGGGTCGGTCTGTATCTCACGGGGGGGGTCGGTCTGTATCTCACGGGGGGGGGTCAGTCTGTATCTCACGGGGGGGGTCAGTCTGTATCTCACGGGGGGGGTCAGTCTGTATCTCACGGGGGGGGTCAGTCTGTATCTCACGGGGGGGTCAGTCTGTATCTCACGGGGGGGTCAGTCTGTATCTCACGGGGGGGGGGGGGTCAGTCTGTATCTCACGGGGGGGGGGGGGTCAGTCTGTATCTCACGGGGGGGGGGGGGTCAGTCTGTATCTCACGGGGGGGGGTCAGTCTGTATCTCACGGGGGGGGTCAGTCTGTATCTCACGGGGGGGGTCAGTCTGTATCTCACGGGGGGGGTCAGTCTGTATCTCACGGGGGGGGTCAGTCTGTATCTCACGGGGGGGTCAGTCTGTATCTCACGGGGGGGGGGTCAGTCTGTATCTCACGGGGGGGGGTCAGTCTGTATCTCACGGGGGGGTCAGTCTGTATGTCACGGGGGGTGGTCAGTCTGTATGTCACGGGGGGTGGTCAGTCTGTATGTCACGGGGGGTGGTCAATCTGTATGTCACGGGGGGTGGTCAATCTGTATGTCACGGGGGGGTCGGTCTGTATCTCACGGGGGGGTCGGTCTGTATCTCACGGGGGAGTGGTCAGTCTGTATGTCACGGGGGAGTGGTCAGTCTGTATGTCACGGGGGGAGTGGTCAGTCTGTATGTCACGGGGGGAGTGGTCAGTCTGTATGTCACGGGGGGAGTGGTCAGTCTGTATGTCACGGGGGGAGTGGTCAGTCTGTAAGTCACGGGGGGGGGTCAGTCTGTATGTCAGGGGGGGGTCAGTCTGTATGTCAGGGGGGGGGTCAGTCTGTATGTCAGGGGGGGGGGTCAGTCTGTATGTCGGGGGGGGGGGGTCAGTCTGTATGTCACGGGGGGTCAGTCTGTATGTCATGGGGGGGTCAGTCTGTATGTCATGGGGGGGGGGTCAGTCTGTATGTCATGGGGGGGGGGGTCAGTCTGTATGTCACGGGGGGGGTCAGTCTGTATCTCATGGGGGGGTCAGTCTGTATCTCATGGGGGGGTCAGACTGTATGTCACGGGGGGGGGATCAGTCTGTATGTCATGGGGGGGGTTAGTCTGTATGTCACGGGGAGGAGGGGGTGTGGAGCTCATGGGTCATAAGTTGAGAGGTGACGATCCATCAGAGGTGTGGCTCTCTTGGTGGGGAGTGGCGGTCTGTTAGTGTGGGGTCAGTATTTAGTTTGTGGGGCAAATATTTGTGAGTGAGGGGGGGCAGTTGTTGGGAGGTGAGGATCTTGTAGTGGTAGGTCAATGTTTAGTTTGTGGGATGAGGGTCTGTCAGTGGGGAGTGGTGGTCAGTAGTTTCGGGGGGGGGGGGTGTCTGGATACAGAATTTCATGGCCTGTATATTATAAGGGGGGATACAGATTTTCATGGCCTGTATTATTATAAGAGGGGATACAGATTTTCATGGTCTGCTTTACTAGAGGGGGTGATACCGATTTTTTTCACAGCCTGTAATATTATAAGGGGGGATACACAATTTCACAGTCTGCATTATTACTATTGTGGGAGGACACAATTTTAACCCATCAACTAAACTGCCATAGAGGTGGAAAAGCAAGCCGCTAGCATGCAGTTATCATTGTCTTTATTTTGGGGGTGACGTGTATTAGTGGCGGGGGTTCAGTCTGGTCTTTGAGTTGGACGGGGGGTCAATCTGAGGTGTCAGTATTTTGTTTTGTGGTTGTCAGTCTGGGCGGGGGGGGGGGTCTATCCGTCTGTGTAGCCAGCGGTGGGGAGGGAATTCCTAATTATTTTTTGGTTTGGAGTAAGTAGGCTTCCTCACCCCTCAGAGTACTTATAATATTTAAATTAAACTATTTGTAAAAACAGTGTGTGTGTACCTTTCCCTAAAGATGTAGGGATACCCCTCATTTACCAAGATACTGTCTTTCCATCCAGGCTCTCCCTGCAGACCCCCCCCCCTTCATTTCCCCCTCTCCAACCCTTTCTGCCTTTTATCTTTCTTCCCCCTTTCTCTTTACCTCCTGATCTTCTATGGTTTGACAAATTCTACTCAAGCCTATTCCTTAAACCTTTGGGTGCAAGTGCCCCTGTAGGCGATAGCCATTTGGCGCGCTGATTAAAGCTTTCTTATATGTGATATGTCAACTGTATTTCTGATGTACTGTTTATTCTGCCAATAAAAACATTTTCAACTCTAAAAACTCTGTGTGTTAGTGATCATTTCACTTTCATTGTTGTGTACAGTACTACATGGACCCTTATTCAGCGTACAATATAGAATATTGCCTCAATTAGTTACGTCTAGGGATAGGGGCGGGCACCATCATCCTCCCAGGATATTGGAAACGGGGTGTGCCAGGGACTGCTCCAAATTTGCCCGCGCGTACTGTGAAAGTTGAGGACTATCTTGGTACCCAATGATTAGGCCAAAGTAAGTATAAAATGTCAATTTATTAAGAAGGTAAACATAATTAAAAACATTTTGTACAGCAGTACATAAACAGTTGTTGCAAAATTGATCTAAATGGTTCACAAAGAATAGGTAAACCTCACAGGTATTGTGAGGAATTGAGATGTATGTCCTGACGTATTCCTCTGCATGTTTTGTGGCTTTGGCCGCTTCTTCAGGAGGAGTCACCATTAACATCTACAAAGGTAAATACAATCTCATAAGCCCCGTACACACGGTCGGACTTTTGGCCAACAAACTTAATTTTGAGCAAGTTGGACCAACAATCCGACCGTGTGTACACTCCATCGGACAAACTTTTTTTTTTTGTTTGTTTCATCGGACAAAAGTTCGGTCTGCAAAACGGACAAACTTTTGGCCAACAAAATCCGATGGAGCAAGGTCCGACCGTGTGTACAGAAAACCATCGGACTTTTGTCCGATGGACAAAACAAATAATGTTAAAATCAACCAACAATAGCAGAAGTTGACCGAAGGGTGGCTGTAAAGAGAAGAAAAACCACGTGATGTTGGAAAAAGTTTTGGAAAAGTTTGCAGAAAAGTCCTGTGGTGTGTATGCTATGGGTGTGCCCGGCCAACTCCCTCGGACAAAAATCCACGGAAAAGTCCGATGGAAGTCTGACCGTGTGTATGGGGCTTAAGTTACATGGTCAAAAATGTGTCTGAACTTTAGAACAACAGATTTTATGCAACAAACTTAATAATGTTAGAGATTTATATAGTCATGCATGGCTTACAAATGAAGGCCCAATGGAGCATCAGACAACACAAAAGAGAGGCACCCAATACAGGTAAACTCCCCCTACGGCAGACACGGGAGGCACTTGATGGTGCAGTAACTAAAATCAAAAAAATTCAATGTTCTAACAGTGGGTATAACTGGTGGTCTGTGGACAAGAACATACATCAAGAAACAACAAAAGAGGAAAATGAAGGGGGGGGGGGGAAGAGAGAGAGAGGGAGGTAAGGCAAAAAGGGGGGTAAAGGTGGGGGGAGGGGTGGACGGGTGAATGGGAGGAATGGGAGGGGGGAGGAGAGGGAAGGGAAGAAGAGATAAACAGAAAAGGATAAGTGGGGATGAAGAGAAAGAATCACAAGGTAAATATATAAATACGCATATAGAAAAAAGACATACCGTAAATACTCGAGTATAAGCCGAGTTTTTCAGTACTTTTTTTTGTGCTGAAAATGCCCCCCTCGGCTTATACTCAAGTCTATGTCCATCTTCAACTTTGTGCGCCTGATCCCGGACAGCCGTAGGTCCCCTGGACCCCAAACTTGGCACACATGTAGCCCCACTCTTCCTCTACAAGTGTGCAAAGATTGTTGTCCCAGAGGACCTACGGCCAGGGAGCACCGATTTTTCAAAGCCAGGCACCCCTTCCATAGACTCCCATGTTAATCGTCAGTCTAGTTACACAGCGTCGGAGATCAGGTAGGGAGATTGGGCACAGTGAGGCATGCAGATGGACACCCTAGGCTTATACTCGAGTCAATGAGTTTTCCCATTTTTTAAAATTAGGTGCCTCGGCTTATACTCGAGTATATACGGTACATCTGTTCACTAATCAAATAACCAAACCCAAATTAATAACATACGTGAATCACCCAGGGGATCAGAGGCAAAGAACCAGAAGCAATGGTGTCCAAGGACACAGGGTAAGCTTGATTGCATAGGGAGATAATGTTCAAGGGTCAGTCGCAACCAGTGACACATCCCCTGCAACCAAAGAGGATGAAAAAGTTGTGCATTGAGAATATATACATATATGAATACAATTCCTGTGTCCCACGGTACTCAGGCAAATTCTACCCCAATGCAGGTCCTCCTGAAAATTAAGCATTGGCCCCAAAAAATGTGTGTGGCCCCTGGAGGTCCTCTAGTTTCCCTGTACCAAGTTTGTTGCCCCTGGGCAACGTGGTTTGGCTACCAAGGGGGCGCTAAATTTAGGCTAGCTTGGCCCACTGTTAATCTATCGCACAGTCGGGAACTTTGAGGGGCCCCAAACATGTCCAGGGGCTCGAGCTGTGGGGGGCCCGGACTCATTCGGGCCAGAGCTGTGGCCACTCAAAGTTTCCAACCATTACTGCACCATAGATTAACATAGTGGGCCAAGCTAGCCTAAATTTAGGGCCCTGTGGTAGCCGAACCATGGTGTCCAGGGACACCAAAATTGGTACAGGGATACTAGAGGACTCCCAGGGGCCACACCTATTTTTTGGGGCCAATGCTTTCTTTTCATGGGGACCTGTATGGGGGAAGAATTTGCCCGACCACTGCAGGACACAGGCATTGAGGAGAGTGAACTCTTATGTTGTGATCATGCAAAAAATTACCTATTTGGATGCTACTTTTTGTCAATCCATGGTGTGCTGGCAAATATCTATTTTTTGACTTGAACCAGTATCCAGTAGGGGTGCGCATCTTTACTAGTCTCACGATTCGATTACGATTATCTGGTCAACGATTCAATTCGATTCCGCGATGCATCACGATTACTGATGCACTTCCGCTTGGGCCGCCTAGGCGGCCCTTCCTCCAAGCAATCTTCTGGGACACATCACAGGTCCCAGAAGATTGCCCAGCTATGCAGGACATCTCAGTGAGACATGCGCACCCGGCTGTGAAGCTGCAAGCTGTCACAGCCGGATGCCCACAGTAGTATTGCCAGCGCCGTGGACAGGCGGGGGAGAGCATGGAGTGTTTGGGTGGCCACGTCGCTGGATTGTGGGACAGGTGAGTGTCTTTTTATTAAAGGTCAGAAGATACACTTTTTTTTTGTAGCTGCTGACTTTTAATAAAAAAAAACATTTACTGGAACTGCTTTGAATTAAAAATAACCTCACTCCCTTAAAGCGGAGTTCCACCCAGTGGAACTTCCGCTTGAAGCACTCCTCGCCCCCTGACATGCCACTTTTTAGAGGGGGGGGGGGGGGGAGAGTGTGTAACCTCTTTTTAGTGGGACTTCCTGTCCCACTTTATCCTTCCTGTCCCGGCCACCTAGGCGGCGACTCCTCTCGCCCTAGCCGGCCCCTCTGTGCCAGCTATCTTCAGGGACACAACACAGGTCCCAGAAGATTGGCTGGCCAATGGCAGAGCGCAGTGCGCGCCCGGCCGGGAAGCCGCAAGCTGTCATGGCCGGGTGTCCACAGTAGATTTGACGGCAGAGAGGAGCGGGGCTCCGTGCGGCTGCATCGAAGGACCGTGGGACAGGTAAGTGTCGGTTGATTAAAAGTCAGTAGCTACACTTTTTGTAGCTGCTGACTTTTAATAAACTAAAAATAGGGTGGAACTCCCCTTTAAAAAGTGCACTAATCCGGTGCACTACAGGGTACAGGAATTCACACACACGGCTGCTGGGAGGTCAGGAGGGATTAGAATCCACAACTGACAAACAGCCCTGTGAGTTTCACTGTACTGTCTCTCTGCTGAAATTTCTCTGGGCTTTGCACATTCCAGCACACTAGGAGTTAACACAGTGGAATGTGCAAACGGGGAGCTGGAGAAATGCCAGAACAGAGCATGTGTAGGAGTACACAGTCACATACTGCTGTTAAAATAATACCTGTGTGGTAATAAATGCCGCGTTATATACCATTAAGTGGCCACCACTGTATGTGCTTTTCAAAATATATATGCAGATTGATACCTCATATCTCAGTGTGTATATAACTGTATATGCCGCTCATGTGACTGCATGGTGCTGCCCGCCCCTCTCGTCTCATCTCTCTCCCTCGTCCTCCTGACGTAAGTGGGACTTCTCAGCCCCGCCCACCGGCTGTAGCTACCGTATCAGATCAGAAAAGGAGGCGGGCGGGGCTGACGTCAGGAGAGCGAGAGATGAGACGTGAGAGGAGGGAGGTGGGCCAGACCATGCAGTCACATGAGCGGCATATACAGTTATATACACACAGATATGAGGTATGAATCTGCATATATTTTAAAAAGCACATACAGCGGTGGACACTTAATGGATTATAACGTGGCATTTATTACAAAATGGTTATTTTGACAGACACGCTCAGAGCAGGGGCGGGGCATGTCGGATGACGTCACGGACATCGATTATTGGGGTCACATGCATCGATGTCGCATCGGGGACTCCCAAATCGCGATGCAGCGATTAAATTCAGCACCCCTAGTATCCAGCTGGTTGTTGCTGCAGCACCCAAACTTTGAGAGCTTATCCAGGAAAGTGTGCGATTGGAATATGAAGTATTACAGGCATTGAGGAGCCCCGCTCTGCAGGTACTGTTAAATAGTTAAGATTCCTGAAGTACTCAGCACTCGTTGCGCCGTGATACTGCCCGAAGGCCACATACTACCAAGTGGCCCATGAAAAAGTTGACCAGAACAATTCGGGCTAGTGACCCCAAAATTTTAGGGGTGGTAAAGGAGGTCCTCCCCCAACGCTGTGCCAAATTTGGACCCCTGGACATGTTCAGGGTCCAAGCTGTGCCCACTCTAAGCTTTCCATACTGCACCAAGCTGACCAAAAACCCCCGAAGTGCTAGGTACAGGCAAACTTGGTACAGGGATACTAGAGGCCTCCAGGAGGTAGACCTCCCCCATCTCTGTGCCAAAATTTAGGACCCCGGACATTTGGGTAAAGTATTGCATGACCGAGTAATTGCCAATTAAGGCTGGATTCACACTAGTGCAAATTGGATGAGGGTTTCCCCGCATCCAATTCGCATGTCAGGAGATCGTGACCGGCTCTCTATGTGCGTCTTTTGTTCTGTTTCAGGCCAAAATTCGCACCTGAAACATTGAACGTGACTCACTGGACCCCCTGCTGTGAGCCACTCCAGTGTGTAGTGTGCAGTGTGAAGGCTACTTTCCACTGAGGAGCTTTGCAGGCACTATAGCCCTAAAAATAACGACTGCAATGCGCCTAGAGAGAGACTCTTCTTCCCTTGGGCTTTCACATTGGAGCAGTGTGCTGGCAGGGCGGTAAAAAAAAGTCATGCAACCACATATTTGAGGCGATGTAGGAGCGGTGAATACACCTCTCCTAAAGTGCTCCTGCCCATTGAGATCAAAAAGTGCCTTTCAGCCGCTAGTGGTGGTTAAAAGCCACAAAAATTACGGTAAAGCGCCGCTAGAAATACTTTACCGCCGACGCTCCTTAGTGTGAAAGTAGCACAGTGCTGGATAGCAAACAATACTATGGTCATAAAGGGGGTAAAAGCTTCTGTAGGTCAAAAACAAACTGAAAGACAAAAGTTAAGGAAATAAGCAACACAACAAGAGTATGAGCAAAAATAGGCACTGGCCATTTTATTGATATTAAAAGCATATCATTTTTAAAAACTTTTAAAAACAGGGAATTTTATTCAAAAAAAATGGAGCATGAAAACAAAAATAAAAGTAAATAAATACCCGACACCAAAGCTCAGACAGCAAGACTCAACCTATACAACAATAGTCCATTTAAGGTGGAGTTCCACCCAAAAATGGAACTTCCACTTTAAAGAAAGGTGACCCCCTGACATGCCACATTTGGCATGTCTTTTTTTGGGGGGGGGGATGGTGGTGGAGGGCGGAAACCCTCTTTTTAAAGGGTTCCAGCTCCCACTTCCTCCCAGGCCGCTGCGGCGGAAGTAAGCTCACCTTTTTCCCTCCGCAATCATCTGGGACACATCACAGGGTCACAGGTCCCAGATGATTGCTCCGCCAGTCACGGTGCGCAGCGCGGCTTGCGCATGCGCAGTGCATGCCCGGCTGTGAAGCCACAGCCGGGCGCCCACAGTGACAATGTCGGCGCCGCGGAGACGAGCGGGGCTTCATTCCCCCGCATTGCTGGACCCTGGGCAGGCAAGTGTCCGATTATTAAGTCAGCAGCTGCAGTATTTGTATCTGCTGACTTAATATTTTTATTTTAGGCAGAACTCCCCTTTAATCACAATGTTTACCAAAAAAAGTTGGGCAACAATATCCCTAAGAAAGAATAGCTAGGATTAGGAAAGGAAGGGTGGGCCAGGTCAGCTTGATTGTAAAGCCATTTCTGCTGACAGATGATACAAGATTGGAAAAATGGAAAGGTGAGCTGCATAAGGAATTGATATACACGTTTCCACTCCAAAAGTACACGGCCAATCACGGTGGATGAGAAAACTGCAGATCTGCATGGTGGCAGCCAAAACAGATGGGGGAAGCTGAAAAAAAAAAAAAAAGCGAAGAGTCAGAAACTGACAGATTTAGAAATACATTGCAACATACCTCTAACTTTGGTTAACTAAAAAATGGGTGGGCCAGGGATTTAAATTTCCATTTAGCAGGCTGTGTTTACATGGAGAATGCAGCGGCTCACAGCAGAGTCGGGTGCGTCTCCATTCACCGTTTCAGGTCTGATTTCAGCTCAAAATTTTGGCTGAATTCGGACCTGAAAATAATCAAAAGATGCACAGGACTCCTGTGCAATTCACACCGGAGCCGCTGCAGAGATGTGTGAACCGGCTCCATAGAGAGCCAATCACAATCTCCTGCTATGCGCATTGAATGCTGGGAAACCCTCATCCAATTCACAATAGTGTGAACCCCATCACGTAAAAAATTGTTTAATTGAAATATAATAAGTACGCTAAGGAGTGAGGAAACCTACTTACTCCAAACTACTAAAAATGAGAGAAATTACCCCGACCACTGGCTACACAGACGGATAGATAACCACCCCCCAGACTAACATCCCACAACATACTACTGACACCTCAGACTGACCCCGTCCAACTAAAACACCAGACTGAGCCCCTGACACTAATACACGTCACCCCCAACTAATGACAATGATAACTGCCACCGGCTTGCTTTTTTTCCCCCTCTATGGCAGTTGGGGGGTCAAGTTTGTGTCCTCCCACAATAGTACTAATGCAGGCCGTGAAATTTTGTATGCCCTCTTATATTACAGACCATGAAAATCTGTATCCCCCCCTTATAATATTACAGGCCATGAAAATCTGTATCCCCTCTTATAATATTACAGGCCATGAAAATCTGTATCCCATCTTATATTACAGGCCATGAAAATCTGTATCCCCTTATAATATTACAGGCCGTAAAATTCTGCATCACCTCTTATAATATTACAGGCCGTGAAATTCTGTATCCCCTCTTATAATATTACAGGCCGTGAAATTCTGTATCCCATCTTATATTACAGGCCGTGAAATTCTGCATCCCCTCTTATAATATTACAGGCCACGAAAATCTGTATCCCGTCTTATATTACAGGCCATTAAATTCAGCATCCAGACACTCCCCACTGACAGACCCTCATCCCACAAACTAAACATTGACCTCCCGCTACAAGATCCTCACCTCCCAACAACTGCCCCCCCTCACTCACAAATATTTGCCCCACAAACTAAATACTGACCCCACACTAACAGACCCCCACTCCCCACCAAGAGAGCCACACCTCTGATAGATCGTCACCTCTCAACTTATGACCCATGAGCTCCACACCCCCTCCCCCCGTGACATACAGACTAACCCCTCCTCCCCGTGACATACAGACTAACCCCCCCCCATGACATACAGACTGATCCCCCCCGTGACATACAGTCTGACCCCCCCGTGACATACAGACTGACCCCCCCACTTGACATACAGACTGCCCCCCCCCATGACATACAGACTGACCCCCCCCCCCATGACATACAGACTGACCCCCCCCATGACATACAGACTGACCCCCCCCGTGACATACAGACTGACCCCCCCCGACATACAGACTGACCCCCCCCCGACATACAGACTGACCCCCCCCCCCGACATACAGACTGACCCCCCCCCGACATACAGACTGACCCCCCCATGAGATACAGACTGACCCCCCCCGTGAGATACAGACTGACCCCCCCCGTGACATACAGACTGACCCCCCCCGTGACATACAGACTGACCCCCCCACTTGACAGACTGACCCCCCCACTTGACAGACTGACCCCCCCCCCATGACATACAGACTGACCCCCCCCCATGACATACAGACTGACCCCCCTCCCCATGACATACAGACTGACCCCCCCATGACATACAGACTGACCCCCCCGTGACATACAGACTGACCCCCCCGTGACATACAGACTGACCCCCCCCCCGACATACAGACTGACCCCCCCCGACATACAGACTGACCCCCCCCCGACATACAGACTGACCCCCCCCCGACATACAGACTGACCCCCCCCCCGACATACAGACTGACCCCCCCCCGACATACAGACTGACCCCCCCCCGACATACAGACTGACCCCGACCCCCCGTGACATACATAAAAAACAAAGGTATGCAGCGCTGAAATAAGATCTCCAAAATAAAATTAGGAGAACATTAAACAGGTTGATAATCAACTAAATGATTAAACACAAAATATAAAGTGAATTATGAATAAGTGCAGTAGTGAACCACAAAAGATTATTAAATAAGTAAATGTTGACAATATGAATAATGTTAATAACTAATCCGTGAAGAAGTTCATAAACAAAGTCCATCAAAAGAAACCTCCTTGGTGCAAAAATAAACAACAATCCAATGTGAAGTGAAGTGTTCCAAAAAAAGAAGAAAGCTTGCTCCCAAACGTGAAGTAATGGATACAATGGTGACACCCGGGTGAGAAAGATATATATCCTGCTTACCAGATGCTCATGACTGCATCCAACAGTCTCACCCAGCACAGGGAAATTAGGCTTCCCCCACAGCCTTTAAATTTCAATGGTGTAGATTCCTCGTCCAACCTTAAACTCAGGCATGAAAAAAGAATTCCATAGGGTAGTATGTCAAACCAGCTTAGTTTATTAAAAAGTATTGCACTTACAATGTCGAAGATCGTTGAAAGCAGTGATCACAATACAACGATATGGCAGTAACAGCTCCGGCGTTCGTCTGTCTCTCGTTCCTGTATGTTCCGTGGCACTTCCTCGTATTCAAAAAATGCGTGATGACGTCACTGGCCCCCTACGCGTTTCGTCACGATAGGACTTCAACTGGGGATTGGCCCCGTGACATACAGACTGACCCCCCCGTGCCAACCATCCAGCCTGTGTGTGGCCGATACAGCAGCTTGTTGCTGTCCCCCTTCTCGAAACCCGCATGTGTGTGCGCCATAAGCCCTCGCCGTGTCCCGCTGTTAGCCAGATGGAGCTTGCGTCTTCCTGTGTGTAGGCGAGTGAGGAGTTAATCCAGGTCAGCTGTATTCTTCGTGAGCTGCTCTGCGCTCGATTTCTATCGTCTGAAATCGGCACATGCGCAGTAGCGGCATGGGATGCAGAATTTCATGGCAGATTTTACTGCTACACCGGGTCTTGAGACTCAACGGCACACTGATTGTTCAGGTGTGTGTGGGCCTGATAGAGTCAGGACCAGCATTCTGGGCTCCACCCTCCCGACGAGTGCAGGTGTGCACTGGGGAAGCCAGAGAGTGGTTGTCTGCACACTGGAAGCCAGAGACCCAAGTCTGAGGGTCAGAGCAGTGAGGGGCTGCTACCTAAATGGATGGTGTTGCCAATGGAATAGTCTGTAGGAGACAGACAAGAGCCTGAAGTGGAAGGCCTGAGCGACACTGCTGTATGTATAAGCCAGGAGGCTAAATTTCATGTTATTGATGAAAAGGAGTGTTGAAACCCCTGCGAGGGAAACCTTTGATTTTGTTTGAACTTCCTTCTAATAAAAATGGGCAAATAAAGCCCTCAAAAAGACGACCCAGCGAGTGAAGGACATATATACACACACACACATACATACATATACACACATACATATACACACACCATTTGGCTGCCTAAAGACCAGAGGACGTTTTACACAGCAATCCTAGAGGCCCTTGTTGCCAGAGTGGAAGCAGCACACGGGAACACGGGGGGGGGGGGGTAAACGCCCCCGTCCCCTGCAATCTTCCGGGGATAATTCTGATGCAGAACCAGGCCCAGCTATGGCTCACAGCCCGGATTCTGATGCATCAGAGACTGCAGACCGCGATCGATCGTACAGTGACAATGACTCCAAGTCCAGGTCAGTACGCGATAAGGCTTTGGTATCTGACCTTATTATTGCAGTGCGGGATACGCTAAAATTGGAGAATGCTGCAGAAGCAGCAGAAACACCAGTCCCCTTTGGGTTCTGTAAACCTGCCCGCACTGCAAAAGTGTTTCCTTGTGCATCTTATTTTGATAAACTCTTATACAAGGAGTGGGAAAACCCACTAAGGGTGTTTACATCCCCAAAGAATTTTGCGGTACGGTACCCCTTTGAGGAGAGTTTTCAGAAAAAATGGACCTCTCCCCCGATAGTGGACCTTCCGGTGTCCAGACTTAGAGCTACCACAATTCCAGTGGAAGGGGCTCCTGTTTTCAAGGACCATGCGGATAAGAAGGCTGAAGCATTCGCTAGCTACTTATACTCAGTGGTAGGCTCAGCGGTAGGGCTGGGGAAAAAAAATCGATTTTAATCTTGAATCGAGTTTTGAGTTCAAATCCATTTCAGATGTGAAGAAAACAGATTTTTTAGATTTTTTTTTCCTTCAGAGTTTCCGTAGCAGGGCTGCAGGGGGCGTGTCCTGAATGGCACTGGGCGGCGTTACCCCAATTACATCTACTCGCCGCCACGAGTAGATGTAATGTAACACTAACTAACCGCAAGCCGCCATCTGCCTACCTAATCAGCGTGTCATGCAGACACACGGCGGCCATTGCAGTGTTCAAAAGCCGCGCCTCCCGAGTCCTCGTCGTCTGTGATAGGCGGAACACTCAATTTCACAGCAGGCAGTGTTCAGCCTATCACAGACATCCTCTCATCCTCGTCTGTGTTATGAGGATGAGCGGATGTCCAAGATAGGCGGAACACTGAATGCTGGGAAATTGAGTGTTCCGCCTATCACAGACGAGGAGGAGGCGCGGCTTTTGAATACTTGAATGGCCGCCGGTGTAGCAGTAAAATCCGTATCCCATGAAAATCTGCATTAGGTACGGACACAGTGATTGAAGCACGGGCACAGTGAGACACTGGCACAGTGAGGCTTTGGGCACAGTTCAATTCAACTAAGAGTAACCTCAGGATTTTTTGTTGTTTTATTAGCTAAATCCAAATACAGTATTAATAATTTGGATGTTTAACAATCTTTGTTGCACACTGACTTTGCAGTTAGAGAAAGGGTTTGCCTTTGCAATTTTGTTTGTTGATGCACTTTAATATAATAAAAATAAACTCGAATCGAATATCGAGTCGTTTTTTTTTTTTTTTATAAAAAAAAAATAAAAAAATCGCTGATTTTTTTGGGGGGAAAATCGCCCAGCCCTACTCAGCGGTGCGCCCGGCATTGGCCGGGGCCTTCGTGT
Organism: Rana muscosa; assembly: GCA_029206835.1. Classification (NCBI taxonomy): domain Eukaryota; kingdom Metazoa; phylum Chordata; class Amphibia; order Anura; family Ranidae; genus Rana; species Rana muscosa. Next base: position 868,409,297 of record CM055118.1, read on the forward strand.
CTCAGACACTTACTGAATGGGCAAAATTGCTACTCCAGGTGTTAAAGGAGCGAGATGCTCCTCCTAATGAAATAACTTTGACCGACCAGTTGGTACAGGGCCTTAAGTTTGTCTGCGAGTCAGACATGGATACTATTCCCTTGCCGTCTAAAGCTTCGGTTTATGAGGTAGCAATACGCCGCCTGATCTGGCTAAAAGGCTGGTCTGCGGACCAGGCTTCCAAAAAAGCCCTGTTGGATCTGCCCTTTAAGGGCGACAGACTTTTTGGGGCCTCTCTGGATGACATCATCAAGGATGCCACAGGAGGTAAGAGCACTTTGCTTCCTCAAACCAAGAAGGGTAAGGGGCCACGCCAGGGGCAAGGCCCCTTTACTGCACGCAAGCGTTTTTTTCGTCTGCCCAGGGCGACAGGGAAAAGACCCCAGACCGACAAAGCGCCTGCTCAAGAACAGAAGCGTCCTTGGCCCCGCAAACCCAACAGGCTTGCGGACAAATTGTCCGCATGAAGGTCTGCCCCCACCCATCTCTCAGGTGGGGAGATGTCTTTGCTAACTCGCGACTCAGTGGACATCTCTGATCTCCGACCGGTGGGTTTGCGAAGTGATCTCCTCAGGCTACAAGACAGAATTTCTCTTGTCCACCGGACAGATTTGTTCCCTCCAACCTCCAGCTACAGCTGACCCGTCGGGAGGCCCTGTACGGGGCGGTCCAGGGTCTGCTGGAACGCAGGGTGGTCATTCCAGTTCCAGAGCAGGAACGATTTCAGGGTTTTTACTCGAATCTGTTCATAGTGCCAAAGAAGGATGGGGTTCGTCCCATCCTGGATTTCAGGGCCCTCAATTGCTTTGTGAAAGTACAAAGATTCCGGATGGAGTCGGTTCGATCTGTAGTCACTGCTCTCCATCCAGGGGACTTTCTGGCATCCTTGGACATCAAGGACGCAAACCTGCATGTCCCCATAAACTCCAGACACCGAAGGTTTCTGCGATTCGCAATCGGGGACAACCACTATCAGTTTGTGGCCCTCCCGTTTGGCCTGGCTTTGTCACCCAGGACGTTCACCAAGGTGCTCGGCCCGATTCTGGCCCTCTTAAGACAGCGGGGCATCGCTATCGTGGGCTATTTGGATGACCTTCTTCTGAAGGCCTCTTCAAGCTCAGAATTAGAGGTAAGCGTGACCATAACCTGTCAGACTCTGAGACTGTGGTTGGGTACTAAACGCGCAAAAGTCAGGATTCCTCAGAGGCAAGAGTATTCCTCCCTGTGGAAGAGTTGCAGACCCTTCGGACTGCAGTGCGGCAGCAGACATCCAAGAGTTGGTCATCACTCCGTTTTTGAATGCGAGTTTTGGGCCTCATGGTAGCCTCCTTCGAGGCGGTCTCGTATGCTCAATATCACACTCGGGTGTTACAGAAGGAGGTTCTGTCCAGATGGAACAGATGCCCATCATCTCTGGATTATCAAATACAGGTAAGCCACCTAGTCAGGAGATCCCTGGTATGGTGGCTGACATCACCGGCTCTGCTGGCCGGGAAGTCATTTCTTCCTGTTCATTGGATAGTGATCAAGATGGACGCCAGCCTTACAGGTTGGCGGGGGGGGGGGGGGGGGGAGTCTGGGGTGTTCAGTCGACGCAAGGTCGCTGGCCCCCGGAGGAATCTCGCCTGCCAATCAATGTCCTGGAACTCCGGGCGATCAGGCTGTGCCTCTTCAGATGGTCTCAGAGGCTGCAGGGGTGTCCAGTCAGGATCCAGACAACGCCACGGCAGTGGCATATGTCAATCATCAGGGAGGAACAAGAAGCTCAGCTGCAGCATTGGAGGTCGCTCGCATCCTGAGGTGGGCAGAAAGGAGCGTACCGGCACTGTCGGCCATGTACATTCCGGGTGTGGAGAACTGGCAGGCGGACTACCTGAGTCTCCAAATGCTGGACCAGGGAGAATGGTCCTTACACCCAGATAAGTTCCAGCTCCTCTGCCAAAGATGGGGCACGCCAGACGTAGATCTTCTGGCGTCCCGACTCAATCGGAAGGTATGGTTTGTGGCCCGGTCAAAGGACCCATGAGCAGACGCAACAGACGCATTGGTAACATTGTGGGGTCAGTATCGGCTAATCTATGCCTTCCCTCCCATGAGGCTCCTTCCTCATCTGCTTCGCAGAGTGGAGGCAGAAGGAATTCCAATGATTCTGATTGCTCCAGATTGGCCTCAGCGTCCTTGGTACGCTGATCTAGTACGTCTGGTAGCAGACGTCCCCTGGCGCCTACCACTACGGAAGGACTTGCTATCGCAAGGTCCCATACTCCATCCTGCTTTACAGTCACTGGCTTTAAACGGCATGGCTATTGAGAACCAGGTACTGAGAGACCGGGGCTAGTCAGATTCAGTAATCTCTACTATGAGAAGTGCTCGGAAGCCGTTCTCTAGGAGGGTTAATCATCGCACTTGGAAGGCCTACATTTCCATGTGTGAGGAAATGAAGAGGCATCCGCGTACTTATTTGGTCTCCAGAATCCTACCGTTTCTACAACGTGGGGTGGACCAAAGGCTTTCCCTAAGTACGGTTAAGGGACAGATATCTGCCCTGGCTGTCTTTTTTCAGTGACCCCTGGCGGCTCACTCTTGTGAGTACATTTGTGCAGGGGGTTCGACATGTGGCTCCTCCGGTCCGTCCCCCGCTACCTCCGTGGGACTTGAACCTGGTCCTCTCGGTGCTTCAGAAGTCACCGTTTGATAATATATTAGGGATATTCCCTTGTTGACACTTGCTCAGAAAGTGGTTCTTTTGGTGGCTGTTACATCAGTTAGACGAGTTTCTGAGCTGGCAGCCTTGTCATGCAAGGCTCCCTATCTGATCTTCCACAAGGATAAGGTGGTGTTTTCTTCCAAAAGTTGTTTTGGCTTTTCATCTCAATGAAGAGATTAGATTGTACTTCCATCCTTGTGTCCTCATCCGTCGAATCCTAAGGAGTCTGCGATGCATTCCTTGGACGTGGTCCGAGCTTTGAGAGTATACCTATCGGCTACTGCTTTGTTCCGGAAGTCAGACTCACCGTTTGTTTCGGTGCCTGGTCCCAAGAAGGGCCTAGCAGTCTCGTGGGCCACCATCTCGAGGTGGATCCGACAGATAGTAATCCAGGCTTACGCCTTAAGGGGTCAAGCGCCCCCCTTTTCTGTCACGGCGCATTCAACCAGGGCAATAGGTGCCTCTTGGGCTTTCTGACATCAAGCGTCTGTTTCCCAATTATGTAAAGTCGCGACTTGGTCGTCCACTCACACTTTCACTAAATTCTACAAGGTTGATGTAAGTGCATCTTCGGATGCCTCTTTCGGCCGCAAAGTTTTGCAGGCGGCTGTTTAGAGTTGCAACTCCTCCGTTGGAGTGCTGTTTTGTGTTTGGGGTGAAGTTTACTTTTATGCTGTTACCACCCCTCGTTTTTTTTTTTTTTTTACACTGCTTTGGGACGTCCCACTATGTCAATAGGAAGCTGTGTCGGTCCATGAACGAAAGAGTAAATAGGATTTTTTACTCACCGTAAAATCCTTTTCTCTGAGTTCATGGACCGACACAGCACCCACCCCTCCTTGTTTAAGTTTGTACTGCTTTTTGACGAACTGATCTGCGAGATGCAGAGAGGGGATATACCAAGAGGTGAAAGTGTGTCCTATTCTGTGTAGTGCTGTACCCTACGCCAATACTCCACTATAAAAAAAGTTGTCACTAAATGATATATTGCTTACACGTGCCATGGTTATATGTGGAATTACACCCCAAAATACATTCTGCTGCGTCTGAGTATGGGGATACCACATGTGAGACATTTTGGGAGCCTAGCCGCGTACGGGACCCCGAAAACCAAGCACTGTCTTCAGGATTTCTAAGGGCATACATTTTTGATTTCACTCACTACCTATCACTACCCATCACAGTTTTGAAGGCCATAAAATGCCCAGATAGCACAAAACTCCCCCCCCAAAAGACCCCATTTTGGAAAGTAGACACCCCAAGCTATTTGCTGAGAGGCATGTTGAGTCCATGGAATATTTTATATTTTGCCACAAGGAAAATTGCAAACTTTTTTTTTTTTGCACAAAGTTGTCACTAAATAATATATTGCTCAAACATGCCATGGGCATATGTGGAATTACACCCCAAAATACATTCTGCTGCTTCTTCTGAGTACAGGGATACCACATATGTGGGAAAGCACCACATGTGTGAAAAGCAAACATGATAAAACATAACAATAAAACATTGCAGAATAGAATACAGTAAAAAAAAGAGCAGAACAATAGAAAGAAGAGAGAGAGAAAAATAAAACAACAACTATGTTTTTTTTATTTTATTTTTTTACACTTTTATTTGTAACTGTAACTAACGGTTTGGGTCTCTCAAAATGCGATGGCATCTTGGAAAACCCTGTGAAAGAGTTACCTATTCTGTGTAGTGCTGTACCCTACGCCAATACTCCACTAGTGCATGGTAGTGTTCAAAACATTAACCAATGCAAAGCCCAGGATTGTCAGGACAGGAGGGATAATAGCGGGTGTCACGCCTATATCCGCGCTTGCTACAGACACATCTTCTTTGGGGGGGGCTCGTTGGGTAGGGGTACCAGGGAGGACAAATAGGGAAAATGCCTCTCATGCAGCCGGCTTACTGCATTTGGATTGGGATGGTGAGGTGAATCACCGTCTGGAAACAGAAGGGCTCTGACAATCTCTTCCTGGAATTTAAGGAAGGATCCACTCCGTCCTGAAGCTCTGTATAGCACATGAGCAAAGCCAATTGAAATAAGTATACAGACACTTTTTTGTACCAGCGTCTGTGTTGCATAAGTGTCTGGCCTTACGGGCAAATAGGTACGGTGCCAACAACTGGTCGTTGAGGTCCACCCCTCCCATATTTTGGTTATATTCATGGACACAGAGGGGTTTCTCCATAACACCAGTCACCGTACGACTTTGGACTGTCGTGTCTGCGTGAAGGGAGGAAAGAACAAAAACCTTCAGATTATCACCTCCACTTCACAGCGAGCAAATTATTACACCTTGAGCAGGCTCACTTCCCCAGCCTAAGGCCGTGTACACACGACCGAGTTTCTCGTCGTAAAACAAACGTCGTTTTTCTCGTCGGTTTTCTTGTCAAGTTTGACGAGATTCTTGTGAAGCTTTGCTTGCATACATGGTCATTCCAAAATCTCGTCGGTCTAAAAACGCGGTGACGTACAACACGTACGACGGCAGTATAAAGGGGAAGTTCCATTTTCATGGCGTCCTCCCTTGGGCTGCTTTTGCTAATCTCGTGTTGCCGCGTGTTAAAGTTTGGGAAGAGACGATTCGCCCTTTTCAGACTTCGTGCTTTGTTCGTTTTCTGCGGTTCAGTAGGTGCTTGTGGGTTCGTATCTTGTCTTTCAGGGCGAGCAGTCAGGTCGTATCTGGTTTTTCAGTGCGTTCTTGTCCACTCGTTTGTTTTTCAAGTCGTTCTTCATAGGCCTTGCTGTTCTTCAGTGCGTTCTGTTTAGTTCGTCCTGTTCAGACGACCGTTTCTTAGCCATGTTGCGGATACGTTCTCATCGTATAGATCGTGTTGTGCACCGACTGTGTGTCTGTTTGTCTTCTTGTATTGGACCAAGACGAGTCTATGAACAGGGTGAGGAGGAGTTCATGGACCAAGAATTGGTTGCTCCAGCGCGACCAATTCTCTCACATGCCTCTGCTGCGGGAGATTGTGGAGAATAATCCTGAGAACTACAGGAATTTTCTGCGGATGTCTGACCCCGTATTTCAGCATCTGTTGGCTTTGGTGTCCCCCTATATTACCAGGCAGGACACCGTTATGCGGGAAGCCATCAGTGCTGAGCAGAGGCTCATCGCCACGTTGCGCTACCTGGCGACAGGGAGAAGTCTGCAAGACCTGAAGTTCACCACAGGCATCTCCCCCCAGGCTCTGGGCGTCATAATCCCAGAGACTTGTTCTGCTATCATCCAAGTCCTGCAGGATGACTATATGAGGGTAAGTTTTCGTATATAATATCACATTCTATGTATTTCATGCATGATAATGTATTGTATTTCTTTCATCCTTCCCTAATTAGCATGATTGTAATATGCTGAGAATGTCCCCTTTGTCCCCATGCATGCTGTCCTTTGAGTCATTTTTTGGCCTACATGCATTTTTACCTTCACTTACCTCTCCAGCATGCTCTCCTGGGCCCAAACACATCTAGCCTAGTCTGTTAATGTATTTTTTCATATCCATTGTAGTCCCCCCCCCCTCAAATTGTTAATTTTCCTGAATGTGAGATTTGGGGGGGGGGGGGTCCCAAACACATCTAGCCCCCCCCCAAAGAAAATAAATGGGCCATCAGAGGGGGGTGAGCAATGTGCGAATTGTGAATTTGGTTCTCTTTTTTTAATAATCCTTAACCAAAATGTTGTACTTATGTTGGACACCAATTTTTTGGCTAATCTGCTTGCAATGTTATTTTCAAAATTACAAAAAAAAATGTTATCTTGTTTGATTCCCCAGCTTCCTTCCACACTACAGGAATGGCAGACTGTGGCATTGGAGTTTGCCAGGTGGTGGGACTTCCCCAACTGAGGAGGAGCCATTGACGGAAAGCACGTCCGCATCATGCCACCACCCCATTCTGGCTCCTTTTTTTAATAATTACAAGGGGTTTCATAGTATCGTGCTGATGGCGGTGGTGTCAGCACAGTATGAATTCCTCTATGTGGATGTGGGGGAAGAATGGCCGGATGTCGGATGGGGGAGCCTTCGCCCAGACGGAGTTTGCTCTTCGTCTACAGAGTGATGACCTTGCATTGCCACCGGATGCAGGGAATGTGGAAGGACTCCTTTGTCTTTTTGGCTGATGAAGCCTTTGGCCTGGGTCGGCATCTCATGAGGCCTTTCCCCCAGAGGACCCTCACCCCGGAGAGGAGAGCCTTCAACTACCGGCTGGCCAGAGCCCGAAGAGTTGTGGAGAATGCCTTCGGGATAATGGCCAGCCGGTTCCGTCTTTTTCTGACTCCTATTAATCTTGCGGAGTACAAATTGAACTATATTGTGTTTTGTTGTTGTCTCCTGCACAATTTTTTACGGAAGAAATCTTCTACATATATGGCCACAGTTGGGCCCGAGGCCGGACTTGCTGCGGACAATGCCCTGCCGGGCCTGGAACCTGGCCGTGCTGGCTTGCCCCCCCAAAGTGCCTGTGCATTTAGGCAGAAATATGTGGATTTCATGGGTAGGGGGGGCCATTCCAATGCCAGAGAATCTGTCCGAATTATAATTTTGACCAAAAAAAAAAAAAAATATGAACTTTAAATTACTAGTTTTGCTTTGTTTATATTTGAGGCGTGTGCTACTTTTTCAAAGTGTACTTGTAGTGCCAAGTGTATTTTCCTTAGTAAACAACAAACATTTCACTGCTAACAACAAAACTAAATCCAAAATAGGTTAGAGTGGTTTTTAAAAAAAACACAACAACATTTTGGGTATTTTCTTGTATTTTACTCTGCGCACAATCACACATATGGTTAGGTAAACATTTTTGGCGTCTCTACATTTTAGAAACCCATTTTAGGCTTTTTACTCAACATGGCAAATTTGGCTGCGAATGAAATTACAAAAAATCTCCACAACATTCCTCCAAATACAACTATGTTAAACGTATAGGCAACATGTCAGACCATTTTTAGAGATAGACATTTCTATCTGCCCTTCATCAAAAATGGAGTGTTGTCACCCCTGAACCTGACAAATTTAGAAGATGCACACATTTTTAGGGGGGGGGGGTAAAATAGGTTAGTTACTTCCTCATCCCTATTGTCAACATGTGCTACCCGCCATCATGGGGGATCATTCAACATGTTTTGGGGGGGGGCAAGCCCTTCTCCTAGTTGAGTTGGGAGGAAGAGGTTGCACCCCCAAAACACGTAGATGGAGATCCCGTGATGGCAGATAGCACATGTTGACCCACTGTGTGCATCTTCAAAATGTGTTTTTGCAACAAAGTGCTACAAAAGTGAACAAAAAGTCGACCAAAAAAGGGGTGTTTTAGTCTATTCTCCCCAACACATCTATGATGTCCTTAAATGTATTCTCCATATCCTGAATCCTTTTTTTAATGAAGTCCAGATGAGTACTACAATCCATTACTTGTTGTATGAGTCTTTGTGCACTATCCCTGGAGAATCTTGGACTTTCAGCAACATATTCATCCCCTAAAAATAAAAATATAACAATCTCCAGGCCTACATCTCTTTTACCTGAAGCTGTGGTGACAGATACCGACCTGTTGTAGTGACAAGTTCCACCACCTCATCCACCTCTCCTTCCTCGACTTCTCCTTCCTCCACCTCTCCTTTATCTAATTCGACATCCTCCACATCCTCAGGTTGGGCTTGTTGGGGAGGTTGGGGTTCTTTAGAAGGTGTGGTTTTGCTGTGCTCCGAGGAGTGGTGTCCTCCCAGTCTTCTCTCCCCTATGAGATTCCAAAAAATGGTACACACACACACACACACACACACACACACACACACACACACACACACACACACACATATATATATATATATATATATATATATATATATATATGAAGTCAGAACTCGGAATATGAATTATTGTTTGCAGGTGGGTTACACTGTTTAGGCCCAGTTCCAAGATGAAGACCAGATTCGAGAACTATACAAAGCTAGAAATCTGACCTTTTGGTGACAATTTTATCACATGGGCCCCCCCCCCCCCCCCAGTACCCACTGTAGCACCTGTGGTGGACACCCTAAAAAGGTTCTTCTGCTGGCCCACACTAGTGCTCCTGTGAGTGCAGATGTGTAAACAACTGCTGAGTGTCCTCTCCTTTACATTGATTCAAGTTTGCATTCTAGTTACAAACACATCATCTTGACAACAAGGTCATATCATTTTTAGGTTTTTTTTTTGCTTTAAAAAATGATATTGGCAAATCATCGTATGTAGTGTGCAAACGATGTGTCTATATCGACAGATTACTGTGCCCACTAATTTGGAGATGTCCTTTAAGAATGTTAATTAATACAAAACAATATCATGGAGCACCATGCAAGTTGTGAAATACAATAGGGACACAGGAGAAGTACTTACTTTTTTTAAGCATTCTGTTAATGCTCCTTAACTGCTCCGGCTCCCTCAGTTTGAGGTCAGACCACCTCTTTCTGAGCTGCTCCTTGGATCTTTTCACCCCGAAATTATTATTCAGACTTTTCACTACTTTCTTCATAATTTTGTCCTTCCGAAGATCAGGGTGGGAATACGGCCCATGCTTGGCATCATAATCACAATTGTTCAATATGGCCACCATTTCCGCCATCTCCTCAAAGGACATATTAGATACCTTGCAGCGCCTCCTTGTTCGTGACGTTTTCTTGCAGAATTCATTGACAGATTAAAGGGAGCTGCCCGCTCTGTGGGAGACCAAAAATCCACAGCATAAAAAAAAAGGAGTTCAGAGAGCAGCGCTGGAGAGCCTGCTCCCATTTGTGCAGACCAGGGTCCCCATGCAACCATTGAGCAGCTTGACACCAAAATTGGGACCTTGAGAGGCACATATAGGACTGCGTGCAATCGGGTCCTGGCATCTCAGAGGTCAGGAGCAGCAGGTTGTGGTACTACGACAGGTTGGCCTTTCTGAATGACCACGTTACAGCAAGGGAATCACTGTCCAGCCTTCCCTCCAACCAAGATGTTCCTTCCCAGGATCAGGAGGAGCCTTTCGTCTTGGATGAGGACCCAGATCTGTCTGTCTGGAGCCAGGTATAGTATTTTTGACACATTTCTTTGTCAAACATGAATGATGTAAAATAGATGTTAAAAAGGGTAAAAATGTAGCCAATCAAGAAAAAGGGATTGACATAGCAATAGACATTAGTGGGCAAAAAAGTTGGGGAGAAGATAGCAAAATGATGGGGGCATAATGAGAGAATTAGACACACATTTTGAAGGATTTGCAACAGTCAATGATATGAACAGTGTGGGGGTGCTTTAAGAATAGAAAATCCACTTTGCACGACAAGTGCAAACTACAAGTGCAAACTGCACTAAAAATTACCCCAAAAAGTTAACTTGGCAGTAAAGGCGCTGTAAATCAGAGGGGTAGATCTGAAATGAGGGGAAGCTCTGCTGATTTTAATCTCCAATCATGTGCAAGCTAAATTTCTGCTTTTTCGTTGCCTTGCATGTCCCCCTCAGATCTCCAGCGACTGCACTTCCAAATCAATTACAAGTACACTTGTATAGCAAAGTGGATTTGCCTTTACAAAATAATCCCCTGTGTGTGATTGATGAAACAAAAATATGTCAATTTACACAGGAGGAGGTCAGCCAAGATAAGAGGGCGGAAAATGTCAGGCAGGAGGCTGGGGGAGGTGGCTGGTCCAAGTAGTAGGACAAGGTGTCAGGTACCACCAACTAGATCGCGGGTGACGCTAGTTACATGGGTTGGCTTGCCTGCAGCCTTCCTTGTCGAGGAGGAGGAGGAGGAGGAGGAGGAGGAGGAGGAGGAGGAGGAGGAGGAGGAGGAGGAGGAGGAGGAGGAGCGTCACTAATACGGCGATCAGAAAAAAGATTGCTTAGTGACACTGGCGACTAGGGGTGAAAGGGTTAACTGGGGGGAGATCAAGGTGTTAAACCTTTATTAGGGGGGTACAGTAGACCTAACAGGGCCTACCACTAACACTTTTTACAGTCACAAATGACACCAAATGCAGTGATCAGTAAAAAAAAAATGAACACTTCAATCGGTGACACTGACTGGGGGTGCAGGGGTTAACTGGGGGGTGAAAAGTGTGCCTATGTGTACTGGTGTCAATGTACTGTTGGTGCACTTACTGCAAGATGTCTTCTCTCATCGGGCGCCGGACGAAAAGAGCGACACGAGGAGAGTGACATCACTTCCTCTGTTCCCGTTTACAGAAGCAGAGGAAGCTTTTCATTCATCAGGAGCGATTGTGAGGGGGTGGCCATGAATCAGTGGCCTCCCCCTCAGCACGGATAGCTCCTGCAACGATGCCGACCACCTCGGGCACCGGGGAGGGGGGGAGTAACGTATATATTTACGTTACTCTGCCTGCCCATGCCATTCTGCCGACGTAGATCGTCGTGAGACGGTCAGCAAGTGGTTAATATGTAGCTGTAGAATTCTTGCTATTACCATAACCTACCAAAGAACATAAAAACATCTTCCGAACTACAGAACAAGTTAAATTGAATGTGACAGACTACTACTAGCTACAGTGAACCTGCATTCACTTTAAAGACTTTTTGCCTTGCACATGATTGGGTATTTAAACAGCCAATGTAAACAGCCTTTTTAGTAAATGAACCTCACGATGGGGTTTATTTACTAAAAGCAAGTGCACTTGGAAGTGCAGTTGCTCTAGAAATGAGGGGGAAGATCTCAAATGAGGGGGAAGATCTCAAATGAGGGGGAAGATCTCAAATGAGGGGGAAGATCTCAAATGAGGGGGAAGATCTCAAATGAGGGGGAAGATCTCCTGTATTCGATCATCCAATTATATGCAAGCAATTTTTATTTTCCTTGCATGTCCCCCATAGATTTACAGCGACTTTGCTTCCAAGTAAACTTGTAGTGCACAGTGGGGTTGCCTTTAGTAAATAAACCCCTATGTGTATTAACTGGAACATTTCATTACATCTCATAATACGATATGTTTGTTATTGCTTAAGGCTGGGTTCAAATCTCTCTGCTTCCACTGTCATGCATTTTTCCTCATGTATTGTTTGTTATTTAACGTGCAAATGTAGTGCGATTTACATGCAATTTATAGATTTTCGCTAGCACACCAAGGATCAATTTCATCCAAACTATTTTTTATTCAAGAAAGATCACATCACAAAACAGTGTAGTGCAATGTTTTGGAGCCACGTGGGTCATGCGATGTGATCTTTCTTGAATAACGTTGATCCTTGGTGTGCTGGTGAAATATCTACATATCGCATAAGTTCCAGTATCCAGCTGGCGGTCGCTACAGCACCCAGTAGCCTAAAGAGCTTATTCCAGGAACATGTGCAATGGGAATATGGACTGTGTTGCATGCAATTTACACACTTTTTCATGTGTTTTCATGCATTTCCATTGACTTTAATGCACCAGAAACATGCAGGTAAATACATAAAATATTAAAATGTTGCAGAACAGAAATGTGGAACGACAAGAATAAGACACAGCTACACTTGATAGAACTATAATGGTTTAGAATATGAAGAATCACCCAACTCTGGTGTAACCAGCCTCCTTAAACGACAATCCTCCATCATTTAAAAAGGGAGTCAAGCATCACAAAGCATCTAATTAAAAGGATGACACCTGTCTGCTCTAAACAGATGGAGTCTGGAGATAAATGATTTACAGGCTAAAGAATGCCAACACAGCCCTTTCCTAAACGGGAAAGCAAATCGCTGCTTGCATTACTAAATGTATTATTTACTATTAGTCACAAAACTACTTCGGCTTTTAAGTGTTGCACACAACAGGCTGTGCTTCTCCTTGCTTTTTCCCTGAAGTGAGCATATGGATCTTACTGTAAATTTATGACGACTATACTAGAAAATCTGAGTGACGGGCACTGTAGTCAAACGCTGCATTTTCCATTCAAAGGCTGCTGCATGCATTTTAACAGAAAATGCAGCATTTGAACAGAAAATGCAGCATTTTAGGTAAAAAAAAAAAAAAGGTTGCATTCGGATCTGCTTTGTCTGCAGTTCAAATGTGCCTGAATAGGACACGCTGTATCCAAAGAGATGCAGTGCAACACAATGCAGATCAAACACAGCCTCTGGACTATATAGATACTTAGGGTAGCCCTGAAAATAAATGAAAATATAAACTATACAATCCATAGAAAAAGTGAAACCAGTAGGATTATACAAAATATTTGATTAATAGTAATGGGATTGGCAAAATAATAAAACCATGCAATCACTAAATAGTGAGGATGAATGTCCATAAGTGTAGAAGGGGATAAAGTCAACCACAAGACAAGGCTTGGGATAATATAAAAACGTGATGAACCGTTAAGACGACGTATCCTCCACCAACCAAAGAAGATGGGTACTCTTACCGGACAGAATGGGCAAACATGACAAACAGCAGTGGGTCAATCAGACTTGTAGCGACCAAGTCCAAGGAATTGGTCACTACAAGTTTGACCCACTGCCGTTCGGCATGTGTGCCCATTCTGTCCGAATTGCCCCCCCCACCCCAAAGCACCTTGCCCCCATGTTAATGGGGACAAGGGCCTCTTCCCGACAACCGTTGTCGGGGTCTGCAGGCGGGGGGCTTATCAGAATCTGGAACCCCCTTTAACAAGGTGGCCCCCAGATCCCAGCCCCACTATGTAAATGAGTATGGGGTACATTGTACCCTTACCAATTCACCCAAAAAAAAAAATAGTGTAGTGTTAAAAAGTACAGTAGACAGTTTGACAAGTTTTTTATTAAAAATATCCTCTTTCTCCGCTTCTTCCTCCAGTCTTCCTCCATCTTCTCCCACATCTTCATCCTCCGGTCTTCTCCCCATGCTTCTTCTTCTGCGCTGCTTCTTTCTTCTGTCTTCTTTGTCCGGTGTTCTTCCTCTGCCGCCACTCCCGCTGACCCTCCCTCCGATGCTGCGTCCCGCTGATCTGTCTGCGCCGATGCCAAGCATTTCTTAAATAATGATGGGGGCGTGGCAATCGGATTACGTCATCCGGAGGCCACAAGGGGGCGTGGCCTCCAGGAGACATAATTTGATTGCCACGCCCCATCGTTATTTAAGAAATGCTTGACATCGGCGCGGACAGATCAGCGGGACGCAGCATCGGAGGAGGGTCGTCGGCGGCAGAGGAAGAACACCGGACAAAGAAGACAGAAGAAAGAAGAGCAGAATAAGAAGCATGGGGAGAAGGAGAAGACCGGAGGATGAAGATGTGGGAGAAGATGGAGGAAGACCGGAGGAAGAAGCAGAGGAGGATATTTAAAAAAAAAAAAAAAAAAAAAAAAGACTCCTCAAAAACTGTCTACTGTATTTTTTAACACTACTTTTTTTGGGTGAATGGGTAGGGGTACTGCCTACACTCATTCACATGGGGGGGGCAGGATCTGGGGGCCCCCTTGTTAAAGGGGGCTTCCAGATTCCGATAAGCCTCCAACCTGCAGACCCTGCCAACCACCGGGCAAGGGTTGTCAGGAAGAGGCCCTTGTCCTCATCAACATGGGGCAAGGTGCTTTGGGGTGGGGGGGTCGCAGAGCCCCCCTGCCCCAAAGTACCCATCCCATGTTGAGGGCATGCGGCCTGGTATGGTTCAGGAGGGGGGGGGGCGCTCGCTCGTCCCCTCCCTTTCCCTTATCGTCTTTCAGGACAGCCACAATTGAGAGCTAGGCTCCTCCCCTTCCTCAGGAAACACTGAGCCAGCGTATAAATTCTCACTTCCCCTGCCGGACCTCAGTTATTAGTATTTCCTCCGGTGGGGAAACACTGTGCAAGGAACCAGGCCAGTCAGTCAGGGGATTGAGGCCATATAGATACCCAGAAAGGAAGAAGGGGCTTCCAGGGTACAAAAGTGCGGTACATACCCGCCATCTGAACTCACCCCATCCTTGCCGAGTGCGGTAGCAGGTTGCGGGGGACCCCTATCGTGTCCACAGGGCCGCTGCAGGGAGACATCTTAGCTTTCCCTGTACAGGCCGCATTTTTTGAACCAGGCGGGCCGGACGGCGGGTGACGTCATTTCCGGTGGAGGGTGGATGTTCCCCTTTGACCCGCGACTTCCGGTTCCGGGTCGCGGTGCTGATAGGGGGACGGGCGCAGGCTAGAGGAGTCGAGAACGCGCACAGGCAGCGTCCTCTCTATCTAGGATTGCCCTTCCATATATGGTTCTATTTTTCTATTTATGGGGGGGGGGGCAGAACCTCTGGGTGGTCGGGGGGGAGGCCCTAGTCCATGCATATTAAAAAAGGGCTAGTGCACTCCCTGGGTTGTAACCAACTTTTTGATGTGTTATTTTTTCTGCATTTTTACACTATTTCAGAAAGCTGTAGAAAAGTCGTCAAGGTCAACACATAGCTCTAAAAAGAAGTGTGCCTCCTGTAGGGACACTCTAGCAGAGTCATGGACTAAGGTCCTATGTAAAGAGTGCATAGATACCCTGGTCAGGGAGAGGGAGTCAGAGCAGGAATCTGGATTAGCAGCCTCAGTCAAGGAGCTCTCAGCTCTCATCCACCTTCTCTTCCTTTAAATCCCTGTTTGAAAAATTTCAGCTCCCCACTAATCCTGCTCATGTTACAACCCCGCCACAGGCACAGGGCTCTGCACCTGCCAGACCTGCTGCTGCAGTTACGGCACAGGAAATTGCAGGCCCTTCTGAGGTGGCGCATGCACAGGCAGACAGTGCCACCTCTGATTCCCAGGATGGATCAGAAGGAAAGGACCGGGACGGGGAGTCC
Source organism: Rana muscosa (assembly GCA_029206835.1). Taxonomy (NCBI): domain Eukaryota; kingdom Metazoa; phylum Chordata; class Amphibia; order Anura; family Ranidae; genus Rana; species Rana muscosa. The sequence goes on from CM055118.1 coordinate 868,424,787, forward strand.
AGGAAATCCTCCAGGTATAAATTGTCCCTGGATGAGGTAGAAGACCTCTTGGGTGCAATGTATACAACCCTCAATATCCAGGTGGATAAAAAGCCCCTAACACTCCATGACCAAAATGTACAGGGGTTTAGGAGAACAAAAGAAAAAAGGTCATCCCAGTACACAAGGTACTGGTTGAAACCGTCAAGGAGTGTCAGGATCCTGAAAGGAAACCCTTTTTCTCTAGGTCCCTAAAGAGAAGGTTCCCTTTCTCAGAGGATCCCGCATCTATTTGGAATAAGACCCCCAAATTAGACGCCGCCTTCTCCCAGGTCTCTAGACATACAGACCTGGCATTTGAAGACATGGGAGCTTTGATGTCATGGACAAAAGAATAGACTCCCTCCTAAAAAAGACGTGGGATTCTACTATTGGCAATCTAAAGCCAGAAACGGCTATCACTGTTGTATCCCGCAACCTAGAACACTGGCTGTCCCAGATTCAAGAACATATTGAGGCAGGGACTGCCAAGGAGACGATCCTATCTTCATTCCCCATGATTCTGCGAGGTATCGCATACATAGCAGACGCCTCAGCAGAGTCGGTCCAAATGTCAGCCATATCAGCAGCCCTGGCCAACTCGGCCAGAAGAGCCCTCTGGCTTAAAACCTGGCCAGGCGATAGCACCTCTAAATCCAAATTACGTGGGATACCTTTGACAGAAGACCTACTCTTTGGGCCTGGCTTAGAGACAGTACTGGACCGCACTGCGGACAGAAAAAAGTATTTCCCTCAAGCGCAAACCCCAGTACAGTCTAAGAAGGGGTTTCGCCCGCAAAGGCGCAGGGAAGCCCCCAAACCAGAAGGCCAAAAGAAGGCCTGGGGCCAAAGAGGCAAGGGCAGAGAAGGGGCGATTTTTCGCCCTCCTGAACAGCCCAGTAAAAAACCATGACCCTCCAAACATGGTGGGAGGAAGACTGGGGGCCTTCCTTCCCCAATGGGAGGCAATTTCCCCCAACCAATTCATTCTGGGGGTCATAAGATGGGGTTACCTCCTGGAGTTTACAAGACCTCCCCCCACAAAGGTCTCTTGTCACCCAGTTACCCAAGTGCACGGCAAAGGCCGATGCTCTGTTCGAGGCTCTGAGGGACCTAGAATCTCAAAATGTAATCTGCTGAGTACCAGAAGGGGAGCAGGAGAGGGATTCTATTCACACATCTTTGTGGTCAGAAAACCCTCAGGCAAATTCAGGTTAATTCTGAATTTGAAACCCCTAAACAGGTCAGTCACATACAAGAAATTCCGTATGGAGTCAATTTTTACGGTCAGGACCCTGCTACCTCACAACTGCTTCATGGTCTCGTTGGACCTCGGAGACACGTATCTTCACGTCCCTATCGCGGAATCCTCCGAGGTTTCTACGGCTAGCAGTAAACTTAGATGGAAGGATAGTACACCTACAGTTTCAAGCTCTGCCTTTCGGGCTATCCTCCTCGCTCGCATTTTTACCAAAGTCCTAGCAGAAGCCATGGCGTTTCTGCGACTACATGGAGTGTCGGTAATAGCCTACCTGGACGACCTGCTCCTATTTGCAATGTCTCCAGAACAACTAACCAAGGATCTCAAGCTAACAAAGACGACCTTGATAGGCCTGGGGTGGTTACTGAACTTGGAGAAATCAAGTCTCATACCCTCACAGTGTATCACATACCTAGGGTATCTACTGGACTCAACACTGTTGAAGGTTTTTCTCCCGATGGAGAAAATACTAAAGCTAGACAGAGCTGTAGCCTCTCTCCAGTGCAATCAGCGGGTCCCCATAAGGTCCCTAATGCCTACGCTGGGTTTGCTGACTTCTACCCTCCCAGCCGTGCAGTGGGCAGGTCTACACTTCCGTCCCCTGCAGGCCTTCGTCCTGAGGGTGTGGGACCACAGTCCAAAAGGAACTAGACACCTTAGTTCAGGTGCTACCCCAAGTAAAAAGATAACTTTGGTGGTGGAGGAAGATAGCAAACCTATCACAAGGACGTCTATGGCTCATCCCAGTTTCTCGGGTAGCAACTACAGACGCAAGCAGCACAGGCTGGGGGGCATATCTAGGTTGCCTTCTCGCACAAGGCACCTGGAAAGACGAGGAAATAAAAACACTCGTCCAACTGGAAGGAACTGAAGGCAGTCGGACTGGGCCTCAGATTCTTCAAAAAGGAACTCCAGGGCCACCATATATTCCAAAAAGGTATGAACAGAAGGACCAGGTGGCGAGCTTACAAGGCTAGGCAACAGAAGTTTAATGTCTAAATGCTCAGGAAACCCCCACTAATCTGGGGGAGTCCATAGGAATGCTCGGGGAGCTTTTCTCTATAGCGCAAGCCCTTGAGAGGAGTTGTCTTATCCATCTAGTGATGGAAAGTTTTGAAGCAGGAGGTCCTTGGGAAGAGCCCAAGAACACGACAAATAGGGAGCCCGCCTGAAGCTGGGAGTAGATTCAAATGGCTTTAGGTCCAGACCATTTAGGGGTGCTTCAGAGTAGGTCACCAAGATAGGACAATGACTTCACAGAGGTGGAAAACTGCTACCACTTTAGAAAGAAAGACTTTGGGCATGCAACTGCCTTGTTGTGAAAGATGAGGAATGGCTCCTTACAAGTGAGGGACACTAGCTCAGAGATGCATCTGAGAGATGTGTTGGCAAGAAGGCTACTTTGCAGGAGAGATCCAAGGGGATTTCCATGATGGGCACAAAGGGTGGTTTCTGCTGGGCAGAGAAAACCACCAAGTAAGCACATGGTGCTGTAAGTGGGGCCTGATCCGAAATGTACCTTGGATAAAATTAATTTTGACAGAGTAGAATGAGGCCAGAGGCTTTTGCAAAAAAACAGACAAGACAAACCTGTTCTTTTAGAGTACTTAGAGCCAAGTTGTGGTCAAATAATAAAAAAAAAAAAAAAAAAAAGAAAAGTGTAGTTCTGCACTACTGGAAACGAAATACTGCAAACTTTGAATACACAAACAGTACCCACATGGAACTGGGTGGATATCCCAGCTGCTGCCTCAAAGTGCACCCTTATTGCACGTTTGATACATCTTAAAAACAAACAAAAAGAATGAAGCTACATACCTTAAATACGGAAATTATACAAAATAGAGTGTTGAATAATAACGTCAGACTATTCCTTGTACCCATGAATAATTAAATGTCAGACTATTCCATGTGCGTGTATAGAACACACAATATTTACATAAGGCCCCTTTCACACGGAGGTCCGTTCAGGTCCGCCTGTCAGTTTTTTAGGCGGACCTGAAACGGATCCTCCATGTAGCCCTATGGAGGCACGGATGTCAGCGGAGACATGTCCGCTGACATCCGCTCCGCCAAAGTGTGACGGAGGAAAACCCTATTTTTCCTTCCGTCGGCGGAGCGGATTGGATGACAATGGACTCTACGGTCCGTCATCATCCGATTCCCCATAGGGGAGAGCGGCGCTCTGACAGGGCGGTCCCTGCACAGTGTGCGGGGACCGCCCAGTCATCCGTCGGCTCAGCGGGGATCAACGGAGCGATCCCCGCTGAGCAAGCGGAGCTTCACGGGGCGGATCTGCACGGATCCGCCCCGTGTGAAAGAGCCTAAGGGCTCTTTCACACGGGGCGGATCCGTGCAGATCCGCCCCGTGAAGCTCCGCTTGCTCAGCGGGGATCGCTCCGTTGATCCCCGCTGAGCCGACGGATGACTGGGCGGTCCCCGCACACTGTGCAGGGACCGCCCTGTCAGAGCGCCGCTCTCCCCTATGGGGAATCGGATGACGACGGACCGTAGAGTCCGTTGTCATCCGATCCGCCGGCGGAAGGAAAAATAGGGTTTTCCTCCGTCACACTTTGGCGGAGCGGAGCGGAGCGGATGTCAGCGGACATGTCTCCGCTGACATCCGTGCCTCCATAGGGGTACATGGAGGATCCGTTTCAGGTCCGCCTAAAAAACTGACAGGCGGACCTGAACGGACCTCCGTGTGAAAGGGGCCTAAGAGGTCAGTGTCATTTGGTGAGTGAACACTTTTGGACGAGTCACCTGCAGTGTCGCAGAAAGGACAGGGCAGTGGTCAGTCACAATAGTGGTGCCTTGAAGAGGAGGATCATTGCCAAAGTTTAAGGACACTTGATCGCGTATTATATCAACATATGGAATATTGGGTGTTCTATGGGCACAAGGAATAGTCTGACTTTTTATTATTCACGGGAACAAAGAATAGTCTTACTTTATAATATTACACTGTATTTTGTCTCTTTTATGCATAGTTTACATAGGGTATGTAGTGCCATTCTTTTTTTGTATATAACTAGTTGTGGTCAAGCCCTGATTATAGGAAGGCCAGAATGCCTTTAAAGGGGTTGATTGTCCTGATTGGATAAATTGATAGCAACGCAGCCATTGGCTCCCGCTGCGGTCAAATCCAATGACGCAAGCGCCATAGGGTGGGGCCAAGACCTGTTGTGTCAATAGACGCAGCCACAAGACTCAGGAGCCCCCCCCGCACAGGTGTCCCGAAGGAGAGCGCTTCTCCGAGGGACCCCAGGAGGAGGATTGGGGCCACTCTGTGCAAAACCAACTTGCACAGAGGAGGCAAGTATGATTTTTTTTTTTTAAATAACAGAGGGTTTAGTAACCCTTTAAGACCTGGGCAGCCATGTCGTTACATGATGGAATAGGGAATCTTGAGCAGGTATGGCCTCAGTCATCTCCTAGCATTGAGTATGTGTGTACCAGGTTCTTCGAGGCCAGTTTGGTGCAATGAGACTCGCTGGTTGCTAGTCTTGCTCTTTTTTGTGAAGCAATTGAGGCAAAATTCACACTGGAGAAAAAGCATGAGAATAGCCTGAACTGAGTCCAGGGAGTACTCAATACCAGTGCTAGAGGGCCCTTGGTCCAGGTCACAAATGGGAAGTACCTTGATGTTGAATATGGAGGTCAGAATGTCCACAACCAGTAGTCCCCCATCTTGGATATATCAGGCTGAGGATGTTTGGGGGAAGGGCCCATTCCCCTTGGTCCAGGCTGTGACAGCTGAGGTAATATGCCTTCCAGTTATCCAATACCAGGATGTGGACAGCAGAAATCACTGGACAGTGTTTCCCTGAGATGATCTGGCTTGTTTCCTTCAAGGCTGCATAACTCCGCATTCACCAATGGTGATTAATATTGTCCACCGCAATGACCTCTGTCTGATTGCAACCCTGATTGGCAGAATTTACTTATTTTATTTATTGATTAAGCTTGGCTTCCATCGGTTACTAAGTTTCCAGAACAGTGAGGTTGGACCACTCCAACCCAGCCTGAAAGCCTGGTGTTTTATCACCTTCCAGTGTTCTTATTATATTAGGATATATAGCGACAACAAGATTGTGCAAAACTTTACAACAACGTTAGGGCAAACAGTAGTGTTACAATACATTTCAATACAGGAGGAATCCGAGGGCCCTGCTTGTTAGAGCTTACAATCTAAAAGGGTTATGGAAAGAAGGACTTCCCCATTGTTATAGTTAAGCTGGAGAATCATTAAGCTAGGGAATTCCTTACTTGGATGGATAGGAGCATGGGTAGGTCAACAGAATGGGCCTGCTGGTTTCATGACAAGATGTTGTGTTGGAGAGGTTGCAAATGAAAAATCGGGTGAATGGAACATTAGCCCCCTGCCAAACTGTACTGTGATTGGAGACGTCACGAGTTTGGCAGCATGTTTCAGCTGAAACCTGCTGAAGGTCTGTGTCCAATCACACACAGTTTTGTTTACAAAACACACATAACTCTCTGTGCAGTGAACAGTGATCTGGCGGTTTCTTCTCCCTGAAAAGCAGGGAGAAAAAAAAATGCCAGATTAGTAAGAGCAGCACACATCCTCAAAATCCTTGGGGAGTTGGAAACAGAGCTAGACTCTCATTTTAGACTTACAGAAAAGGAATATGCCAAGATTGGCACACACATCCTCAATAAGTACTAAAATACAAGAGACAAAGAAATTATAAAATTTCTGTCTAGGTGGTACAGGGTCCCGAAAATGTTGCCTATTGCATACTCCACAGTCTCAGATGGCGGCAGGGTTGCGGGCAACAAGGATCTCAGAGCCAAATCTGGTGGGAATGTCCCAAGATTAGGCCATTTGGGTTGATCTCAGGAATTTAATATCTGAAACAAAACAGCCTTGATTCGGGATGACCCTGTGCAATGCCTCCAACCACTTGCCAACCGCTGCATGCCGATATACAATCGGCACAATGGTAGTGATGGGCAAATGGGCGTACCTGTACGTCCCCTTTAAGTTGCCTGCTAGTGCGCGCCGCGTACTCCGTGACCGTGCCCATGGGCCCTGCAAACTCTATGTTCGCCGGTGGCCCACGATCGTGACACGGAGAGGCAGAACAGGGAGATGCCTATGTAAACAAGGCATTTCCCTGTTCTGCCTAGTGACATGACAGGGATCTACTGCTTCCCGTCATCGGGCGCAGCAATCGCTGTCATGTCAGTGGTAGTCCCACAGTTAGAATCACACCCTAGGACACACTTAAAGTGGAGTTCCACCCAAAAATGGAACTTCCACTTTAAAGGTGACCCCCTGACATGCCACATTTGGCATGTCATTTTTTTTGGGGGGGGGGGGAGCGGAAACCCTCTTTTTAGAGGGTTCCAGCTCCCACTTCCTCCCTAGGTCGCCTCGGCGACCGGAAGTCACCTCTCCCCCCTCCCCCTCCGCAATCATCTGAGACACGTCACAGGTCCCAGATGATTGGTGCGCAGTGCGACTCGTGCATGCGGAGTGCGTGCCCGGCTGTGAAGCCGGGCGCCCACAGTGACAATGCCGGCACTGCGGAGAGGGGGAGACGAGCGGGGCTTCGTTCCCCCGCATTGCTGGACCCTGGGACAGGTAAGTGTCTGATTATTAAAAGTCAGCAGCTGCAGCATTTGTAGCTGCTGACTTAATATTTTTTTAGGCAGAACTCCGCTTTAACTCATTGATCGCCCCCTAGTGTTTAACCCCTTCCCTGCCAGTGTAATTTGCACAGTAATTCATGCATTTTTATAGAACAGTTTGCTGTATAAATGACAATGATCCCAAAATAGTGTCAAAAGTGTCCGCCGTAATGACGCAGTCACGATAACAATCGCAGATCGCCGCCATTACTAGTAAAAAAAAAAAAAAATATAATAAAAATGCCATAAATCTATCCCCTATTTTCTAGATGCTATAACTTTTGCACAAACCAATCAATATACGCTTATTGCGATTTTTTTTTACCAAAAATATGTAGAAGAATACATATCGCCCTAAACTGTGTAAAACATTTGTTTTTTATATATTTTTGGGGGATATTTATTCTAGCAAAAAGTAAAAAATATTTCTTTTTTTCTAAATTGTCGCTCTGTTTTTAGCGCAAAAAAAATAAAAAGTCAGAGGTGATCAAATACCTCCAAAAGAAAGCTTGATTTGTGGGGGAAAAAAAGGACATAAATTTTGTTTGGGCGCAACGTCGCACGACCGTGCAATTTTCAGTTAAAAGGACGCAGTGCCGTATCGCAAAAAGTGCTCTGGTCAGGAAGGGGGTAAATTCTTCCGGGGCTGAAGTGGTTAATATCACTCAAAGTTCTATCAGGGCATATGAGAGTATAGTCCTACATCTGTTGGAAAAAGCCACACGCGTCGACTATAGAACACTGGGTGAAACAGGTTAACGAAAATATGGATGATGAGAAATGGGTCTGTACCAATAGTAATAGATTAGAAAAATGTTATGTTAAAGTGGTTGTAAACACACTCTTGCAACTTGCACCTACAGGTAAGCCTAGATTAAGGCTTAGCTGTAGGTGCAAGTAATATCTCCTAAACCTATAAGGTTTAGGAGATATCTGCCAAAAAGAGTACACATTGGCGCAGGCGCACTGTAAATTTACTTTTTTTGAATGAGAACGCCGGCTTTTACAGCTCCGGCACGCATGCGTGTAGCGACGTCATCGCCGCTCCGGCCAATCACAGCGCCGGAGCGGCAATACCCGGAAGTAACCTCCGGGAGAGATGGCTGCAGCTGGAGGAGGAGACAAGGACGGATTCTGGGGCTTCGATCTAAGGCAAGTAATGCATAATGAGCTAGTATGCTAGTCATACTAGCTCATTATGCTTTTGTCTTGCAGGGTTTTTTTTTTTTTTTGAAATATGGGTTTACAACCACTTTAAAAATGGGACCATGGATCAATTATATGACAGCGAATAGGAGTTTATAGTCTCCATTCCCTGAAAGGGAGGAGATTCACTTTTTTTATGTTTTCTTAACTTTACCTATTGGGTATTCAGGAATCTCTACCTTGCAGATTTAGGGACCACCCCCCTAGCAGCACACATTACACTTGTTAGACACACAGTTAACCCCTTGATTGTCCCTAGATGTTAACCCCTTCCCAGCCAGTGTCATTAGTACAATATCATTACTGTATTAGTGTAATTAGCGACATAAGTGTCCCTCCCAGCCAGTGCCCGTTAGCGCCAGATTGCCCACCACCCTATCACAGCATAGGTCACTTATCGCTGCCATTAAAGTATAGACTAAATTTATGAAGATTTTCATTTTTTTTTTTAATGGATATAAAATATGTTTTCAAACAAAGTAAAAAATGTCTCTTCAAAACGTTTTTTTTTTTTTATTTAAACTAAAAAAGAAACAGTGATGATCAAAATACCACCGAAATAAAGCTCTATTTGTGTAAAAAAAAATATTCTATAAAATGTTATTTGTGTACAGTGCTACATGAACGTACATTTGCCAGTTGTAAAGTAGCACAATGCTAAACAAAAAAAATAAAATAAATGGCCATGAAGAGGATAAAACCTTCCAAAAGGTCAAGTGGTTAAAAGCCAGGAAGCAGTAATAGACAGGTAAACCCTGTTTTACCTCATCCACAACATTGAGCCAAATCGGGGTCCAGGCTTTTCCCGTCATAGTGGGCAAGAGGTCTTCAGGGTCTGAGAACCATAAACAAAAAAAAGATCAAAGCCCTGCACCTATTTAACACCCTGCAGTCAACTACAGGTTGCCCTTCATGCCAAGATGAGCGCCTAAATGCAGAATCCATTTCCCAAACAAACATTACAGGCTGACCCCAGTGGGGTCATGGGATGGTCCACAAGAAAGAAGAGGGGTTCCGATTGAGAAACAGCTAGATGCTCTGGGCAAAAAGTAGTCAGATCTTGATAGAACTATCAGAAAAAAGTTGACTGTTTCAAAAGGAAAGTACTTCTTCAGAAGAGAATAGGTTCATCACCAGGGGACACAAGCAAAAAACTGGAGTCTAACAGAGTGGGCGGGGTTATACAAGTGCAATCTCCTGAAGGTAGCCTTCATATAACCCGTTATCTAGAAATTCAACTTGTATCCTGTACCGTATTATGATAAATCTAGCTTTGCTTAGAACACTCATAAGTACCCATTGCGATGAAAGCCCATGAACATCTAGAAATCTAATAGTACATCTGTACATTGAGTCAACATGAATTTCAAGTGCACCCACCTAAAAAGCCAATTCGATATTTTGGATAGCTGGGTGTTTTTTTAATGGATTTTTATTATAATCTTTGACCCCTACTGGGTAGATTCTGACCATCAAAAGACCAAAGACAACAGGAAATCCAAGATTTTAGAGTGGGCATCAGAGAAAGATGTGAGGGGAAAAAAAACACAGCCAATGGGGCATTTGTCCTTGTGAGGTCTAAGATTTAGAATTTCCCATTTTGGGGGCGGGGGATTTGATAGGGGTTTTAAACTTTTCTACACTACTCACACCAAATAAAAAGAAATTAAAAAAAAAGACAGTTTTGTCTACAGTATGTGCACATATGGCCAAACTGTTAGGCCCCTTTCACACGGTCGGACCCTTCAGGTAAAACCCAGTCAGTTTTTCAGGCGGACCTGAACGGCCGCTCCATACATCTCTATGGAGCGTCGGGTGTCAGTGGTGACATGTCCGCTGACATCCGACACGATAAAAATCAGACGTCCATGGCGGATCGAGTGAGATCTGATGAAAACGGACATGCTGTCCGTTTTCGTCCGATCTCTCCATAGGAGACATTGGCGCTGGACAAGCCCCTCCCCGCTCAGTGAACAGAGAGGGACCTGTCATCCGCCGGCTCAGCGGAGAGCTCTCCCGCTGAGCTGGTGAACACCGTAGCGACGGAGTCTGCCTCGTGTGAATGAAGCCTTAAACATCAAGCTATCCAAATTCAAGTGTATGTTGGGTTGTACAGCAGTATGCACAGGACATGGGAGAGACTAGAATGAACTCACTGGGAGGTATTGGCATTGGTACCACTTTCCCCAACTTTTGGATTTTGAAGCCACAATGTTGTGGTTTCATTAGACATTTTAAGATAAGTAATAATGCAGACTAGAAGCTTGATAGGTGGATAGATGAATGGATGCACTTACCATTTTTTATTTTTTAAAAACAATTTACAAGTTTAGCAGAAAACTGGGAAAATACTGCAGGTGATAGAACAGTTACAATTTCCCATGCTTCTGCACAGGAATTAGTTTAACATGCAGGTGTTTAATTCTTTATGAATGGAGCACCAAGCGCTGTATTTAAAAAGGAAAAATAAAAAAACACCACACCCCAAAAGCCAATTAAAATAAAATGAGCTTGGACCAATGCAAGTATACTGTACATATTAAAGTAGACCCCAACACTAAAATCTCTAAATCTACAGACATCCATGAACCAAGACTAATCTATCTAGCCCTGTAAAGAAGAAATCGCTATTCATACCTTTTTTGAAGCCGCTCTGGTCCAGTCCCAGCTTTGCCGTGGAGGCAGCCAACAGAAGCCCCATAGTAACTATGGGTGGTGTCACTTACCATTCATTTCCCAGACATCAACTGTCTCCTCTGGAGACTGGATCAGAGCGGCTTAAAAAAAAACCCAAAAAAACTGTGTATATATAGTGATTTCTTCTTTACAGGGCTAGACAGGTTAGTCTTAGATCGTGGATATATAAATTGGTGGGATAATACTGCGCCAATCTAAAAAATTGTGATATGAGCAGCCTACATAACAATTGACTATAATTGTAAAAACTGAAAATAAATAAATGTGGGCGCTAATAAAGAAAAATAAGTGTACAAGAAATCCTACATATAAACGTTACATATAGGAACTAATATTTACACGGTGAGGTGAGCCAATAACAGCTAGATATACAGAGATATCTGTGCACAAATCTAGTGTTGGGTGATCACCCACACCTGAGAGACTGGTGTGTGATCAACCTAAATGAATCAAAAAACAGTGTCAGATGGCAAACAAATCCTGTAAGATTTCAAAGAAGAAACACATATATAAATCAATCTTAGTGAAAAGTGATACATATAGTGTTATCTGGTGGTTGTAGAATAAGCAAGGAAAAAAATCAAAAAATATATTATTGCCTGTAAACAGAAAACAACCATATATCCTATGTTATATCAGTACAGAATTATAATCGGTCGAAAGGAAAACATAATTAATAAATGTCCACATATGTTCTGCAACAATGGGATGATAGTATAAGTTCGTATGGGACACTTCAAAAATATATTTCTTTTTCGTACATCACGGGACACAGAGCGACTTAGTCATTACTAATGGGTTATATAGATTACCTTCAGGTGTTGGCACTGGCCAATTCCAAACCGGAAGTACCCTCCCCTATATAAGCCCCTCCCACCCGGGAGCACCTCAGTTTTTTGCCAGTGTCTAAGGTGTTGGCCAAAGAGTAACATGTGTTTTCACTGGGCTTGCGTACAGGTTCTTTTGGGCCTTAGTAAGCTGTTCCGGATCCCACCAAAAAAGCTTCATAGCTAAACGGTCGGTACCCGGGCCTTGCAGCAGAAGAGCAAGGTTTTGCCTGTAATGCTGCTCTTAGGAGGGCTGGACCCTGGGATCCAGAGCTCTGGTCATACCCACGACCAAGATGTTGTCTGTGCAGGGTGCTATACAGGTCCAGGGGAGTGGAATCCTTGGGAACCCGGTCCCTGAAGGTTTAATTACAATGCCTGCCGTGATAGGTGAAGTTTGGACTTCTGTGGACCAAACAAAGTCCTGCGGCGGGGATCAGGTAAGTGGGGGTCCCCAGGAACTTGGTTCTATTGGGGGACCCCCAAGCCTAATTTGTCTTTCTGTCTGTTACCTAATGGTATTCCCGCTAAATATCTGTGTTTGCCTGTAACTACTGAAAATGTAAAATTTTAATAGTAGTCAAGAAAAAAAAAAGGGACCGCGGTACCTGTGTTAAACCACTAGAGGCCGCTGTAGTCCATTTTTCTTGTCATGTGGATCTTTGGTTTTCTCAAGTCAAAAGATCCAGGCAGCTGGTAAGTTTCTCTGTGGGAATCCACTTCCTCTGCCCTGTTGCTGCGCTCATCCACCGCACAGGCCCTCCGGCAAAAAGGGCCCTGGCTCCTAGTCCCCTGTTTGATTTCGAAAAGGGCGCCAATGGCGCACGGGCGCGCGCACGGGCGTGCACGCGCCTCCTATGAAAAAAAAGGGGCGGGGCGGGTGGATGACGCTCGATGCGCGCCGCGGCGCTTCTGCGCATGTGCGGGCGTCCCAGCATAGTTAAAAGACACAGTACAAGTGTCAGCTGGATGCAAACAGAGCTAGCAACAAACAGTGGCACACAGAGGCGGTTGATGCAGGCATCCCCATAGAAAGGCACTTTAGTGGACACCAGCTGGTATATAGCAGCACCTGTGTTAGACTATTACCAGCAAAATTGGTGTATGACGACGGGAATACCTCAGCTTTGTGCTTAAAGGATATGTCGTCCAGACGCTCCGGAAATAGATCTTCCAGGAAGCCAAAGGGGTCTCCATCGGGCTCTGAGGATATTGGGCATGCTTGTACTGCACCAATCTCCCCTGAGAATTCAGAGGTCAGTAGCCGTAGAAACCCCGCAGGAATGCCTGGTGCTGCGGCTGTCCCCAGTCCACCTGCTCCTGTATATATAACAGAGGAGGTTTTATCCTCAACTCTGGGAGGATTGGAAGAGAGATTAACAGCATTGATCGCTGCTTCCCTGTCTCAGGAAAAGCGCGTCCGATCTCCGTCTCCTCCTTCAGAGTGCCTGTTAGTGGAGGAACAGCCCCACACAGAGATCGACCTACCTGAAGGGGATCAGGATGAGGTTGATTCAGTTATGGAGGAATCAACAGTGGAAGAACCTTTCTCAGCATCTCAGGCTGAAAGATTATGGGTTCAGTCTCTGACTAATACGGTCCGATCAGCATTTTAAATGCCTCTGGCGGAACCACCATCCACTACGGTTTCCTCGCTGGGGTCGCTAAAAGCTCCCCAGGCTGTCTGTTCCTTCCCAATCCACCCTTTATTAGAAGGGCTTATTTACCAGGATTGGGAGCATCCTGATAAAATATTTGCTCCCCCCAAGAGATTTCCGGTGATCTATCCCATGGAGGATAAGTTCATAAAAAAATGGAGGGTCCCTACAGTGGACGCAGCCATCTCTTCTGTTAACAAATCACTGACATGTCCAGTAGATAATGTTCCAATGTTCAAAGACCCAATAGATAAAAAAATTGGAGTCTTTACTAAAATCTGCTTTCTCTACAGCAAGCATGGTGACACAACCTGCAGTAGCAGCGATTGGAGTCTGCCAAGCAGTGAAAGATCAGTTGAAACAAGTCTTAAGGGACTTACCAGATCAGCAGGCTCTTGCCCTAGCTGACCTGCCTAGAGCCTTGTGTTTTGCGGTGGACGCCATAAAGGATACAATCCAACAGGCCTCCCGCTTTACGCTGTCTATATGCGTAGGCTTCTGTGGCTCAAAAACTGGTCTGCTGAAGCTCCCTGTAAAAAACTGCTGGTTAGCTTCCCATTTCATGGAGAACGCTTATTTGGAGAAGATCTGGACAAATATATCCAGAAAATTTCTGCCGGTAAAAGTTCACTCTTACCGGTTAAGAACAAGGGTAGAAGTCCTTCTTTTAAGAGGCCTACTTCTCCAGTCCCTGGCACATCGGCTGTGAAACAGTTCCGACGGCCTCCGCGGTCAAATCCAGGGGGCAGAAATCAGGGACAATCACAGGGTATCAAGAAACCCTGGGTCAAGAGAGGTACAAAACCTCCCCCTAAGTCATGAAGGGTTGCCCCCACTCAGTCGGGTGAGGGGAAGACTTCAGTTGTTCACAGAGACCTGGCGGGGCACCATCAGAGATGGGTGATCTCCGCAGTAAGTCTGGGATACAGGCTGGAGTTAAAAGACATTCCTCCTGCCCATTTTATAAGGTCAAACGTGCCAAGCGATCCCCAGAAGAGTGGATCCCTCCTTCTGGCACTAGAGCAACTATTGCCCCAAGGGTAATCATGAAGGTTCCCTTGAAAGAAAACGGGTTCGGGTTTTACTCGAACCTTGTCACAGTCCCCAAACCAAATGGGGACATGAGGCCCATATTAAATATAAAAGGGCTAAACAAGTTCCTACATATCAGGACTTTTTCGGATGGAGTCGATCCGATCGGTGGCCACCGCCCTACAAGGGCAGGAATGGTTAGCCTCGATCGACATAAGGGATGCTTGTTTGCATATTCCCATCTGTCCGGCCCACCAGAAATTTCTACGCCTTGCAGTAGAAGGGCGCCATTTTCAGTTCAGAGCCTTACCTTTCGGTCTGGCCACGGCACCACGAGTGTTCACAAAAATTCTGGCCCTACGATTGGCCAAACTAGGAACACAAGGTGTAACGATAATGGCATATCTAGACGACTTGTTGCTGATAGACCACTCAGTGAAAAAAACTAGAAGTGGTCGTTCACAAGATAATCAAGTATCTGGAATCTCACGGTTGCATTATCAACCGAGACAAGTCAGCCCTAAAACCAGTCAAAAGCCTGGAATACTTGGGGGCTAAGACTGGATTCAAATCAGAGAAAGATTTTCTTACCTCCAGAGAAGGTGTCGTCTTTGAAAGATTTGACCCACTTAGTGGGTACAAAAAAGAAAAACCATCCATACGCCTGTGTATAAGGCTGCTGGGAAAAATGGTGGCTTCATTCGAAGCGGTACCCTACGGTCAATTCCATTCAAGGAACTTGCAGAGGGCCATACTGTCAGCCTGGAACAAAAAAGTTCAGGCTTTAGACTTACCAATGTCCCTGTCCCCTTCCGTTCGCAAGAGCCTCCATTGGTGGTTGGTGCCCCAGAATCTGGGAAGGGAAACCCTTCAGTCCGGTTTCTTGGAAGGTGGTCACTACAGTTGCCAGCCTCATAGGCTGGGGGGGCAGTACTGGAGCAATGGTCTCTCCAGGGCAAGTGGCCAGAAGCAGAGAAGGCCCTGCCCACCAATCTCTTAGAGATACGAGCAGCCCGGTATGCCCTAGTAGCATGGACATCCAAACTCCAAGGGTCACCTGTCAGAATTCAATCAGACAATGCCACAGCAGTGGCATATATCAATCTCCAGGGTGGCACCAGGAGTCGTGCAGCCCAGAGGGAAGCGAATTGCATCCTGGAATGGGCAGAAAGGTATGTCACAGCCATATCCGCGGTTTTCATCCCAGGAGTGAAAAATTGGAGAGCGGACTTTTTAAGTCGCCAGCAATTATGCCCGGGGGAATGGTCTCTTCACCCCGAGGTTTTCCAGGCAATATGCCAGCGGTGGGGAACACCGGATGTAGATCTGCTAGCATCCAGATTCAACGCAAAGGTGGACAGATTTGTGTCTCGCACAAAGGATCCCCTAGCTTGCGGTTCGGATGCCCTAGTGTTCCCTTGGGATCAGTTCAAGCTGATATATGCATTCCCACCGCGATTAATCCGCAGAATCAGGGTAGAAAAGAAACCAGTGATTCTGGTGGCTCCAGCGTGGCCCCGAAGGGCATGGTACGCGGAGATTGTAAAAATGTCAGTGGGAAGTCCTTGGACCCTCCCACATCGTCCGGACCTGCTTTCGCAAGGACCGATATACTACCCTTCCTTACCAGCCCTAGGTTGACGGCCTGGCTATAGAAGCCCACATTCTAAAAAAGAGAGGGCTCTCTAATCCTGTGGTATCTACCATGATCAATGCCAGGAAGCCGGTATCCAGGCAGATCTATTATAGGATCTAGAAGGCGTACATCACGTGGGGTGAGGCCAGGAAATGGCATCCACGTAAGTACGTAATAGGTAGGATTCTGGACTTCCTACAGTGGGCTGTACATAGGAAGCTTGCCTTGAGTACTATCAAGGGTCAGACGGCCTTGTCAATATTTTTTTCAAAGGCCCTTGGCTTTGCATTCATTAGTCAAAGCTTTCATACAAGGAGTGATGCGTATTAGCCCTCCGGTTAGTATTCCCATATGTCCATGGGACTTAAACCTGGTTCTGTCGGTTCTACAGAAACAACCATTTGAACCATTTCGGCACATTTTCTTGGTTCTTTTCACCAGGAAATTGATTTTCTTAGTAGCCATTTGTTCGGCTAAAAGAGTATCGGAACTAGCCGCCTTGTCCTGTAAGGAGCCATATCTGGTTGTCCATAAGGACAGAGTAGTATTACGTCCTCATCCAGCCTTTCTTTCTAAGGTGGTATCGAGGTTTCATTTGAACCAAGATGTGGTTCTTCCTTCTTTTTTCCCCAAACCTAGCTCGGTAGAGGAAAAGTTATTACATTCTTTGGATGTAGTAAGAGCAGTTAAAACTTATCTGAAAGCCACTGCTCAGATTCGCAGAACGGATTCTTTGTTTGTTCTGCCGGAAGGCCCCAGAAAGGGTCAGGCAGCATCAAAATCTACTTTAGCCAAGTGGATTCGACAGGTCATAATACAAGCCTATGGCTTGAGAAAGAGACTGCCTCCGTTCAAAGTTAGGGCGCACTCCACAAGAGCAGTTGGAACTTCATGGGCAGTGCATCACCAGGCCTCCCTGGCTCAAGTATGTAAGGCCGCGACATGGTCTTCGGTACACACGTTTACTAGATTCTACCAGGTAGACGTTAGAAGTCAGGAGGATGTCGCCTTTGGGCGCAGTGTGTTGCAGGCCGCAAAAGATCCTCATGCCTGATGGCGCCCAGCTTATGTATCCCTCCCCTCATTTGGCATTGCTTTGGGACGTCCCATTAGTAATGACTAAGTCGCTCTGTGTCCCGTGATGTACGAAAAAGAAAAAGGGATTTTTATAACAGCTTACCTGTAAAATCCTTTTCTTGGAGTACATCACGGGACAGAGCTCCCACCCCTCTTTTTGGGACACTTATTGCTTGGCTACAAAACTGAGGTGCTCCCGGGTGGGAGGGGCTTATATAGGGGAGGGTACTTCCGGTTTGGAATTGGCCAGTGCCAACACCTGAAGGTAATCTATATAACCCATTAGTAATGACTAAGTCGCTCTGTGTCCCGTGATGTACTCCAAGAAAAGGATTTTACAGGTAAGCTGTTATAAAAATCCCTTTATCCATGGCTATGATAACATCATAGATATAAAGTTCCCGGAGCACAGTATTAACTGTCTAGGCAATGTCCATCCAAAATGGGAAAAGGAGGTGCCTCAAGGTTTTCCCTGATGAATGAAAATTCTCCAAATTCTAGGACATCATCACTCAAACAATAAAGAGAATTGGATACTCTTACCACAATATCTGGACCCAAAACACCATACGGTGGTGGGTCGACCGAGCTTGTGTCCACTCAGGGACCCAGACAGTAGCGATCTGCAGGCGTCCCCTTTCTTCCTTTGTCAGGGATTCCAACCAGACCGGGATATCCAAACGGTTAGTGAGACCCAAGCAAGAGGAAATCAGATGTCCAGGGAAAAAAGTAGCTCCAAACATAAATCGGAAAAAAAAAAAAGAGAGATCCTCCGCATAGTGTAAAAATCCAAATGACTGGAGATTATTCATAAAACTTTTAAAAATAAGGTTCAAACAACAGAACCTATGCAAATCCGAATAAAATAGCAGCAAGTCAAAAAAAGCATGAAATGGGTAGCTGTAGCTTTCCGTGCATTTTTGTGGGTAGGGAAGCCCATTAAAATGAATGGGCTGCCCTGCACGCAGCCACGCAGATGTGAACCAAGGGCTTGTTCACATGTCAGGTTGGAGGGGCAGTAAAACCACATGGTTGAGCTGTTTTTACCACCCCCAACTTCTCCCCCTCCAGAGAGCCCCCCCCATACAGCAAGGTCCCCAGAGAGCCCCCCCCTATACATCAGAGAGCCCCCCCCCTATACATCAGAGAGCCCCCCCCATACATCAGAGAGCCCCCCCCATACATCAGAGAGCCCCCCCATACATCAGAGAGCCCCCCCATACATCAGAGGCCCCCCCATACATCAGAGAGCCCCCCCCATACATCAGAGAGCCCCCCCCATACATCAGAGAGCCCCCCCACATCAGAGAGCCCCCCCATACATCAGAGAGCCCCCCCATACATCAGAGAGCCCCCCCATACATCAGAGAGCCCCCCCATACATCAGAGAGCCCCCCATACATCAGAGGCCCCCCCCCCACATCAGAGAGCCCCCCCCCCACATCAGAGAGCCCCCCCCCCACATCAGAGAGCCCCCCCCATACATCAGAGAGCCCCCCCCATACATCAGAGAGCCCCCCCCATACATCAGAGAGCCCCCCCCATACATCAGAGAGCCCCCCCATACATCAGGGTTCACAGAGAGCCCCCCCTATACATCAGGGTTCACAGAGAGCCCCCCTATACATCAGGGTTCACAGAGAGCCCCCCCTATACATCAGGGTTCACAGAGAGCCCCCCCTATACATCAGGGTTCACAGAGGGCCCCCCCTATACATCAGGGTTCACAGAGGGCCCCCCCTATACATCAGGGTTCACAGAGGGCCCCCCTATACATCAGGGTTCACAGAGGGCCCCCCTATACATCAGGGTTCACAGAGGGCACCCCTATAAATCGGGGTTAACAGAGAGCCCCCCCATACATCAGAGAGCCCCCCATACATCAGAGAGCCCCCCCATACATCAGGGTTCACAGAGAGCCCCCCTATACATCAGGGTTCACAGAGAGCCCCCCTATACATCAGGGTTCACAGAGAGCCCCCCCTATACATCAGGGTTCACAGAGGGCCCCCCCTATACATCAGGGTTCACAGAGGGCCCCCCCTATACATCAGGGTTCACAGAGGGCCCCCCTATACATCAGGGTTCACAGAGGGCCCCCCTATACATCAGGGTTCACAGAGGGCCCCCCTATACATCAGGGTTCACAGAGGGCACCCCTATAAATCGGGGTTCACAGAGGGCCCTCCCATACATCAGAGAGCCCCATCAGAGAGCCCCCCATACATCAGAGAGCCCCCCATACATCAGAGAGCCCCCCCCATACATCAGAGAGCCCCCCCCATACATCAGAGAGCCCCCCATAAATCAGGGTTCCCAGAGAGGCCCCCCATACATCAGAGAGCCCCCCCCATACATCAGAGAGCCCCCCCATACATCAGAGAGCCCCCCCCATACAGAGAGCCCCCCCCATACATCAGAGAGCCCCCCCCCATACATCAGAGAGCCCCCCCTATACATCGGGGTTCACAGAGAGCCCCCCTATACATCGGGGTTCACAGAGAGCCCCCCTATACATCAGGGTTCACAGAGAGCCCCCCTATACATCAGGGTTCACAGAGAGCCCCCCTATACATAATGGTTCACAGAGAGCCCCCCTATACATAATGGTTCCCAGAGAGCCCCCCATACATCGGGGTTCCCAGAGAGCCCCCCATACATGGGGGTTCCCAGAGAGCCCCCCATACATGGGGGTTCCCAGAGAGCCCCCCCATACATCAGGGTTCACAGAGGGCCCCCCTATACATCAGGGTTCACAGAGGGCCCCCCTATACATCAGGGTTCACAGAGGGCACCCCTATAAATCGGGGTTCACAGAGGGCCCTCCCATACATCAGAGAGCCCCATCAGAGAGCCCCCCATACATCAGAGAGCCCCCCCATACATCAGAGAGCCCCCCCCCATACATCAGAGAGCCCCCCCCATACATCAGAGAGCCCCCCATAAATCAGGGTTCCCAGAGAGGCCCCCCATACATCAGAGAGCCCCCCCCCATACATCAGAGAGCCCCCCCCATACATCAGAGAGCCCCCCCCATACATCAGAGAGCCCCCCCCATACATCAGAGAGCCCCCCCCCCATACATCAGAGAGCCCCCCCTATACATCGGGGTTCACAGAGAGCCCCCCTATACATCAGGGTTCACAGAGAGCCCCCCTATACATCAGGGTTCACAGAGAGCCCCCCTATACATAATGGTTCACAGAGAGCCCCCCTATACATAATGGTTCCCAGAGAGCCCCCCATACATCGGGGTTCCCAGAGAGCCCCCCATACATGGGGGTTCCCAGAGAGCCCCCCCATACATCAGGGTTCACAGAGTCCCCCCATACATCAGGGTTCACAGAGTCCCCCCCATACATCAGGGTTCAGAGAGTCCCCCCATACATCAGGGTTCAGAGAGTCCCCCCCCATACATCAGGGTCCCCAGAGAGCCCCCATATATCAGGGTTCCCAGAGAGCCCCCCACACTTCAGGGTCCCAAGAGAGCCCCCCATAAGTCAGGGTTCACAGAGAGCCACCCATATATCAGGGTCCCCAGAGAGCCCCCCATACCTCAGGGTCCCCAGAGAGCCCCCATTACCTCAGGGTTCCCAGAGAGCCCCCCCATACCTCAGGGTCCCCAGAGAGCCCCCCCATACCTCAGGGTCCCCAGACTTAAACATTAGCACAGTACTGCACTGTAGGGGGAAGCAGAGAGCACAGCACATTCCCATGCATAGTTTACTTTCGCTTTTGAAGCTGACGGTTCTCACAGTGCCGATGTATATTTCGGCAGGGGGTTGGGCTCATCTGACAGCCCTTCTCTCCCCTGATTCCGTGGCACACTAGTTGAGAAAGGCTGTTTTAAATAACCAGGCCGTCGGGCCGTTCAAAACCGGCCCGCGGGCCGGACTTTGGACATGCCTGATTTAGGTTGATCATACACCAGTCTCTCAGGTGTGGGTGATCACCCAACACTTGATTTGTGCACAGATATCTCTGTATATCTAGCTGTTATTAGATCGTGGATGCCTGTAGATTTAGAGATTTTAGTGTTAGGCTGGACTTTCACCGGACTTCCACTTTAAATACTTGTCTGATCTCTGTGGAGGCTGAGAAACGCTCTAGTAGCTGCAGCTACCACAGTTGCCCTCATTGCCTTTCAGATCCTGTGCCAAGTGGCTTGCCCTGCTGCATAGTAAGTACAGGGGGGTCGCTCACTCCAACGCTGTATCCTGGCCTAGGCCAACAAGGCCCAGGCTTAGGGCAGCACTTTGCAGGGGGGCAGCACAGAAAGAGTCCCCGCCGCTAGTCTTATGGGGCAGACTGGCCTAAGAGGCAAATTAGTCTAGCGCCCCCATAAAACGACTGCACTGCACTGGTAGGGTAACCAAAGCACATAAACCCAAGGTAAGTATAGTAGCAAGTCCTAGTTTCAATCTGGGAACAGCCAAGAGGATAGTATGTGACCGGTCAAAATATATTAATGCATTAAAGTGTCTGTTCACCAATGCCAGAAGTCTGCCAAGCAAAATAGGTGAGTTGGAAGCTCTGGTGCATGAGGAGAGCTATGATGTAATCGGTATTGCTGAAACTTGGCTTCATTCCTCACATAACTGGGCTATTAATATTCCTGGCTATGCACTCTTTCGGAAAGACAGGGTAAAAAGGAAAGGTGGTGGGGTCTGTCTCTATGTGAGAAGTGATCTCAAAGCGAGTGTGAAAGAGGACCTGGTGGATGGAGAGTGGGATGAGTCTGAAGCATTATGGGTGGAACTGCATACAGATGTGCGCAGTTCAAAGCTAATCATTGGAGTTTGTTATAGACCACCCAATGTTAATGAGGAGGTGGAGACTCAGCTCCTTGCACAGATGGAAAGGGCTGCAAGGGCTGGGATGGTGATAATAATGGGGGATTTTAACTACCCAGAAATTGACTGGAGTAATGGAACTGCTGGGACAGTTAAAGGGCAAAAATTTATAAACCTATTGCAGGACAATTTTATGGTCCAGTTTATTGAGGCCCCAACTAGGAATTATGCTCTGTTGGACCTGGTAATCTCAAACCATGCAGAGCGTATTACTAATGTTCAGATAATGGAACACCTGGGTAGCAGTGACCATAACATGATTTCATTTGATGTTAGTTGTAAGCAAAAATCACATACGGGAAAGATAGAAAAACACTTAATTTCAAGAGAGCAAATTTTCCAAGGATGAGCGCTGCTCTCCAGGACTTAGACTGGGAGGGAATATTGGCATCAATGGGCACAGAACAGAAATGGGAATTCTTCAAAAAGACTGTTTGTGAACTCACTGCAAAGTATATTCCCATGGGCAATAAGTTTAAAAGGCTAAAAATAAAACCTATGTGGCTCACTGCCAAAGTTAAAAAAGCTATAAACTATAAGAAAAGAGCATTTAAAAAATATAAAAATGAGGGAACACTAGTGTCATTTAAATGTTACAAAGAATATAACAGGATATGTAAAAAGGAAATCAAGGATGCAAAAATTCAAAATGAACGACAGATTGCAAAAGATAGGACAAACCCCAAAAAATTCTTCAAATATATTAATAGTAAAAAGGTCAAGTCTGAGCATGTAGGCCCTTTACAAAATAATCTAGAGTGGGTGACTGGGGACAAAGAGAAGGCTAATTTATTAAATACTTTCTTCAGTTCTGTGTATACAAAGGAGCATGGGGGAGCTCATGTCCAAAATGGAGGGTGGTAGTGACACAGCCCCAAATCCACAATGGCTCAAAAGTAGAGTTGAGCGGACACCTGGATGTTCGGGTTTGGCCGAACTTCGGAAAAAAGTTCGGGTTCGGGACCGAACTTTAACCCGAACCCCATTGAAGTCAATGGGGACCCGGACTTCTAAGGACTAAAAAGGCTCTAAAAAAGTAATGGAAAGGGCTAGAGGGCTGCAAATGGCAGCAAAATGTTGTTAAGAGCATGGCAAGTGCTCTGCAAACAAATGTGGATAGGGAAATAACTTAAAATAACAAAAAAAAATAAAAATAAAAAATAATCTTGACCTAGGAGGACGAGGTCCAAATGGAGTAGGAGGTTGAGGTGGCGGTGGATGTGGCTGTGTAGGTGGAAGCGGCGGTGGAGGAGGACGAGGTAGCCAACACTAATTCGAAAATACAACAATGGCTGGGTAAGGCCGGTGATGTGTCGAATTCTGTCCCCCGTCAAATAGTGTCCACCCTGTACTGCGCTTGCTCAGTATGTAGGACAAGGGGATTTCGAAAATCTCCCAAGACGAACGGCGCCTGCGTGGTGAGTTCAGGTGAAGGCCACACCATCTGTGGTTCAAGCCGAGCCAAGTGAGGCCGTGCCCGAAGCGTGGCGATCGAACCGAGCCCGTGAGGGGCCCTGTTACTATGTGCTACCGTATGTCCACTTGGATGGTGGGGCTTGAACCTGCACTCACAGCGCAGGCGCCGTTCATCTTCGGAGATTTTGTGAATCTCCTTGTCCTCTGTACTGCGCAAGCGCTGCGCCTTCGCAGTATGGGCCGGACACAATCCGATGGCCGGACAGTTTTTGTCACAACACCGGTATACATGTCTATTCTGCACAAGGTACGGACAAGTCCTGTGGGATCCATGCCTGGTTCATTTTAATGAACGTGAGCTTGTCCACATTGGCTCTGGACAGGCGGCTGCGCTTGTCTGTGATAACGCCCCCTGCCGTGCTAAATACACATTCAGATAATACACTGGCTGCAGGGCAGGCCAGCACCTCCAAGGCATAAAGGGCAAGCTCAGGCCATGTGCCCAATTTGGAGACCCAGAAGTTAAAGGGGGCAGACCCGTCATCCAGTACGTGTAGACCTGTGGACACATACTGCTCAACCATGTTGGTGAAATGCTGCCTCCTGCTAAGACGTTCCATCTCAGCTGGTGGTGCTGGTTGTTGTGGCGTGCTGACAAAGCTTTTCCACATTTCAGCCATGCTAACCCTGCCTTCTGAGGTGCTGCCGGTGCCCCGGCTGCGTTGGCGACCTCTTCCTCCTCCTCTGCCTTCGCCTTGTGCTTCCACCGTACGCCCGCTGTCAGGTGGGAATGCCACCAGCAGCGCGTCTACCAGCGTGCGCTTGTACTCGCGCATCTTACGATCCCGCTCCAGTGAGGGAATTAAGGACGGTACGGTGTCCTTGTAACGGGGATCCAGCAGGGTGGCCACTCAGTAATCAGCACCAGTTAAAATGTGGGCAACTCGGCGGTCATTGCGGAAACACTGCAGCATGTAATCGCTCATGTGTGCCAGGCTGCCCAGAGGCAAAGAAAAGCTGTCCTCTGTGGGAGGTGTATCGTCTGTGTCCTCTGTATCCCCCCAGCCACGCACCAGTGATGGCCACGAGCTGGTCTGGGTGCCACCCTGCTGTGAAAATGGCTTCTCCTCCTCCTCCACCTCGTCATCCTCCAGAACTGTGCCCTTTCTGCCGGACAATTGTGTACCTGGCGTTTGTTGGTGCAGGAACCCACCCTCGTAGCCACTTGTGAAAGACTGCCCTGAAAGCCTTTGAAATGATCCCGCTTCCTCCTCCTCCTCCTCCTCCGCCACATCCTCTTCCATCATCGCCCGAAGCGTTTTTTCAAGGAGGCATAGAACTGGGATAGTAACGCTGAGAACGGCGTCATTGGCACTGGACATGTTGGTGGAGTACTCGAAACAGCACAACAAGGCACACAGGTCTCGCATGGAGGCCCAGTTATTGGTGGTGAAGTGGTGCTGTTCCGCAGGAGCGACTCATGCGTGATTGCTGCAGCTGAAACTCCACTATCGCCTGCTGCTGCTCGCACAGTCTGGCCAGCATGTGCAAGGTGGAGTTCCACCTTGTGGGCACGTCACATATGAGGCGGTGAGCGGGAAGGCCGAAGTTACGCTGCAGCGCTGACAGGCGAGCAGCAGCAGGGTGAGAACGCTGAAAGTGCGCACACACAGCCCGCACTTTCTGCAGCAGCTCTGGCATATTGGGGTAATTTTTAAGGAACCTCTGGACCACCAAGTTCAGCACATGCGCCAGGCAAGGGATGTGCGTCAAACCGGCTAGGCCCAGAGCTGCTACGAGATTTCGCCCATTATCGCACACCACCAGGCCGGGCTTGAGGCTCACTGACAGCAACCACTCATTGGTCTGTTGTTCCATGTCCCTCCACAACTCCTGCGCGGTGACGGGTTTTTCCCCCAAACAGGAAAGTTTTAAAACTGCCTGCTGTCGTTTACCCCTGGCTGTGCTGAAGTTGGTGGTGAAGGTGTTACGCTGACCGGATGAGGGGGCGGTAGAGGATGAGGAAGCGGAGTAGGAGGAGTTAGCAACAGGAGGCAAACTGAAGCGCCCTGCAGTCCTCGGTGGTGGAAGGACATGCGCCAAACTGCTATCTGCCTCAGGCCCAGCCGCCACTGCATTTACCCAGTGTGCTGTTACGGAGATATAACGTCCCTGACCGTGCTTACTGGTCCACGCATCCATAGTTAGGTGGACCTTGCCACAGATGGCGTTGCGCAGTGCACACCTGATTTTGTCCCCCACTTGGTTGTGCAGGGAAGGGATGGCTCGCCTGGAAAAATAGTGGCGGCTGGGCACGACCTACTGTGGGACAGCCAATGCCATCAGGCTTTTAAAACTCTGCGTCTCCACCAGACGGAATGACAGCATTTCAAAGGCCAGGAGTTATGAAATGCTGGCATTCAGGGCCAGGGATCGCGGGTGGCTAGGGGGGTACTTCCTCTTCCGCTCCAATGTTTGGGAGATAGAGAGCTGAACTCTTCCATGGGACATTGTGGAGATGGTTGGTGACCCAGGTGGTAGTGTTGCTGGCAGATCCTCTGTTTGCGGGGTGGCAGGTGCCACTGTCACTACAGAGGTGGATGAAGAGGCCGAGACTGCAGCAGAAGAGGAAGCAGGAGGAGCCAGAGACCTTTCTTGGTTTTTGAGGTGTCTACTCCACTGCAGCTCGTGCTTTGCACTTAGATGCCTGGTCATGCAGGTTGTGCTCAGGTTGAGAACGTTTATGCCTCGCTTCAGCCTCTGATTGCACAGCGTGCAAACCACTCGTGTCTTGTCATCAGCACATTGTGTGAAAAACTGCCACGCTAGGGAACTCCTTGGACCTGGCTTTGGTGTGCTCGGTCCCTTGCTGCGTTGGGCAGTAGCAGACATACTGTCTAGCTGACAGATGCTCCGCTTTTGCACCCTGCTCCCTCTTCTGCTGTGCTGGTGGCTCTGTGCGACCACCGCCTCTTCCTCCAAACTACACTGGTCACCTGCATAACGTTCATTCCATGTGGGGTCGAGGACCTCATCGTCCTCCACATCATCTTCCACCCAGTCTTCACCCCTGCCCTTCTTGTCTGTCTGCACAATTGCGAAAGCAGCAGCAGTTGGCACCTGTGTTTCGTCATCATCCGAGACGTACTGCGATGGTCCTCCCATGTACTCATGAAACATAAGTGGTTGGGCATCGGTGCACTCAATCTCTTCCACTTCTGGGGCAGGGCTAGGTGGATGGCCCTGGGAAACCCTGCTAACAGAGTCATCGAAAAGCAGAAGAGACTGCTGCATGATTTGGGGCTCAGACTGCTTGGCTGATTTGCAAGGGGGTGAGGTGAAAGACTGATGGACATGGGTTTCAGGTGCCAACTCTGTTCTTTCATCAGAAGAGTGGGTGGGAGAAAATGTGAAGGAACCCGAGGCACTGTCAGCAACCCAATCTACTATCGCCTGTACTTGTCCTGGCCTAAACATTCGTACAGCCTCATTAGGCGTGACAAAATACCGCCGCAGGCTCGGTCGCCTACTCGCACCTGAGGAAGGTGTTTCACTTGTGCGTGTATCTGGCACAGATCCACCACGTCCTCTCCCTGCAACAGGAGCTCCACCAGCAGCACCACGACCGGGGCCACCACGTCCCTTTGACCTTCTCCTCATATTTTCCAAATTTAGGATCTTGCCCTAAATGGGTGTTTTTGGAAGAGCAGAACACACCCACAGTACGTAACCGCTGAATCGCACAGCTACAGAACTGCAGAAAATGCTATTCAAAAAAAATGTTTTTTTAGTATAGAACAGTAGGAGAAAACTATATAGAAATTGTTTATTTCACACACCTCAAAATATGTATAACACACTGCAAACTATTTTTTGTGCCCCTGAATGGCTCTTTTTGCAAGCGTACATTAAAGTGCAAATTTTTTTTTTTTTTTTTTTGCCCTAAACGGGTCTTTTTTTGCACGAGCAAAATAAAATGCTTTTTTTTTGCCCTATGGGTCTTTTGGAAAAGAGCACAATAAAGTGCCTTTTTTTTTCCCCCCTAAAAGTTAGATTTTCTCTGACACTGGGCTCATGGCAGTGTAAAAAGACTGCACTGCAACACAAACAGGTAAACCTATGCAGATCGCTGATTTTAATCTCTGAATCTGGACGCCTATATAATATTCTCTCTCCCTGAAAGCACCAACACAGGAACCTGGCCCTACACTACACTATCTCTATCTTTTCCCTCAGATTGTAGAATCAGGACTACCTCATCTATTTTTCTATCTCTCCCTAAAAGCAGCAGCAGCAGACTAGATCCTCTCCCTATCTATTCTGAAGCAGAGTGACATGTGTGCTGTGTGCCTCTAGCTTATATAGAAGCTGGGTCACATGTTGCACTGACCAATCACAGCCATGCCATTAGTAGGCATGGCTATGATGGCCTCTAAGGGCACACCAGCTAATCAAAAGGTGATTGGCTGGCCCCTGAAGCATTTCTAAATGCGTAATTAGATTGCCGAACCCGAACTTTTGGGCAAAGTCCGGGTTCGGGAAAAAGCTAAAGTTCGGTACGGACCCGAACTTTACAGTTCGGGTTCGCTCAACACTACTCAAAAGTGATATGGTCCAGAAATATTTAGATGGAATAAAGGTGGATAAAGCACCTGGACCAGATGGCATACACCCACGGATCCTAAAAGAATTGAGCTCTGTAATTTCAAAGCCATTGTATCTCATTTTTAGGGACTCATTAATGACAGGAATAGTACCACTGGATTGGCGCAGGGCCAATGTGGTGCCTATATTTAAAAAGGGAATTAGGTCTTTACCAAGTAACTATAGACCTGTTAGTTTAACTTCTATAGTTGGGAAGATACTGGAGAGATTAATAAAAGACCACATAGATGAGTTCTTGCTGGAAAAAAAATGCAAGTTAGACTTACCGGTAACTTGTTTTCCAATAGGCTTTCAGGACAGCACCCGAGAGATCATGGCTCCTCCTCCTACAGGAAACACCTCATCAATTAATTCTTTAATTGGAGGCCTCCACGTTGCTTCCCTCAGTTGTTTGTAGAGAACCTCCAGCCCCAGCTGCAACACATAAGCAACAGTTATTACATAGTATTACAGCCACAGCATAAAAAAAGGGCGGGATCCTGCTGTCCTGAAAGCCTATTGGAAAACAAGTTACCGGTAAGTCTAACTTGCATTTTTCCAAAACGTCTTTCAGGACAGCACCCGAGAGGATAATCGAGACTTACCCCATTTAGGGTGGGACAACAGCCTGTAAGACTTTCCTTCCGAAAGCCTGGTCCCCAGCCGTCATGAGATCTAATCTATAATGACGGGCAAAGGTCGTCAGACTTGTCCATGTAGCTGCCTTACAGATTTGTTCGGGGGTGGCACCAGCTTTTTCTGCCCAACTCACCGCCGAAGCTCTAGTAGAATGAGCCCCGATACTTACTGGACTCTCCTGGCCTGTAAGGGAATAGGCGTCTGAGATAGCCATTCTCAACCATCTGGCAATGGTTCCTCTAGAAGCTTGTCTTCCTTTTTTATTTCCGGAAAATAAAATGAATAGTGCATCTGAACACCTAAAGTCTTTAGTAGCTTCCAGGTAACTTAAGACTGCTCTTTTAACATCCAGGGTATGGAATTCTTCTTCCTTCTTACCCAACGGATGAGAACAAAACGTAGGAAGTATTATCTCCTGGGTTCTATTTTGAACTGAGGCAACCTTTGGTAAAAAGTTAGGATCCGTCTTCAGCACAATTCTGTCTGAAAAAATAGAAAAAAATGGCTCCCTGATAGATAAAGCTTGCAGCTCACTGATCCTTCGAGCTGTTGTAATAGCTACTAGAAAAATTGTTTTTAAAGTAATTAGCTTCAGGGAGGTTAAATTGAGAGGTTCGAAAGGTTCCCTGGTCAGGGCCTGTAGAACGACTGATAAGTCCCATGACGGACAGTTTTTGATCACTATCGGTCTAGCCCGAGTGAGGGCTTTAAAGAATCTGTTTACTAGGGGTTCTGATGAAATAGATTTCTCAAAATATACCCCCAGTGCGGCAACCTGAACTTTTAGGGTACTGATCGCTAGGCCCTTGTCTGCTCCTTCTTGCAGAAATTCCAAGATAGAAGAAATCTGCTTTAATGGTCTGCCGGATGTAGTGCACCAAGAGTTAAAGACTTTCCAGACTTTGTGATATATTGCTCTGGTAACATTCTTTCTGCTAGATAGGAGGGTAGCCACCAACCTATCCGAGAATCCTTTTCTCCTTAAGAGCTGCTCCTCAGAAGCCAGGCTGTGAGTTTTAGCTTTTCTACTTCTTGGTGAAACAGCGGACCTTGTAACAGAAGGTCTTGTCTCAAGGGAAGATGCCAGTATGGTTTGATCTGCATCTGTAGAAGAGCCGAAAACCAAGGCCTCTTGGGCCAGAAGGGAGTGATGAGGATTACTGTCGTATCCTCTTTCCGGATTTTTGTTATGACCTGCGGAATCAGCTGAAAAGGAGGGAAGGCGTAGCTGAGGTGAAAATTCCAACTGTGCGCCAGAGCATCTACCCCCAGAGATGACTCGTTCCTGTTCAGGGAAAAAAAAGGAGAGATATTTGTGTATTTTCCTGAGTCGCAAAGAGATCCACTCTTGGCTGTCCCCATTTCTTCACTATTAGATTGAAGACATCTGGATTCAATTGCCACTCCGCTTCGTACACCTGGTTCCTGCTGAAGAAATCCGCTATCCTGTTTAGGGTCCCTTTTAGATGGACCGCGGACAAGGATTGAGTATGGAGCTCTGCCCAATTTAGAATGCTCTCTGCTAGGCCTTGAAGTATTCTGCTTCTGGTGCCCCCTTGTCGGTTTATGTAAGCCACCGCCGTGGCGTTGTCCGACAGAATTTGTGTATGTCGCCCTTGGACTTCTTCTGCAAAGAACAATAAGGCCATTTCTATCGCCTTTAGTTCCCTCCAGTTTGAAGATCTCAGTGCTTCCCTTGTGGACCAAGATCCCTGAGCCCAACGACCGCTCATGTGAGCCCCCCAACCCCAGGAGCTGGCATCGGTTGTTAGCCTTACCTGGGTTGGAAAGGACCATAACAGGCCTGCTGAGAGTCTTGCCTGGTTCTTCCACCACCAGAGACTCCTCTTTACTTTGGTGGGGATCTTCACCAGTGAATCTAGTGAATTCTGCTGGCGATCCCAGATTTTTAACAGAAACTTTTGCAGTGGCCTGAAATGGAGCTTTGCCCATTGTACTGCCGGTATGGAAGAGGTCAGGGTTCCTAATGCTGACATGACCCTCCTGATGGACAGAAGCTGACTGGTTTGTAAGAGTGACACAACCTTTAACAGCTTTTCCCGTTTTTCTTCTGGGAGAAAAATCTTTTGCTCCACAGAGTTGATACGGAAACCCAGGAATAACACCTCCTGAGAGGGAATCAGATTGGACTTTTGGAGGTTTAGTATCCATCCGATGGATTCTAGGTGAGCACGTGCTCTGTCCAAGTTTCTCTGAAGTCCATCTCTTGTTTGGGCAAACAGTAGCAGGTCGTCTAGATAAGGAATCACTGAAATTCCCTCTAGACGCAAGGGTGCTAGAGCTTCGGCCATTACCTTCGTGAACACCCTTGGAGAAGATGACAGGCCGAATGGAAGAGCTCTGAATTGCAGGTGTACCACCTTCTTCCCTTCTCTCAGTGCTAACCTCAGATATCTCTGAGATCTGGCAGCAATAGGAATGTGGAGGTATGCGTCCTGCAAATCTATTGACGCCATGAAGCATCCTTGACTCAGGAGGCTTCTTACTGAGAAAATGGAATCCATCCGAAATCTTTTGTATTCTGACAAATTCAGCATTTTTAGATTTAGGATGAGGCGGTACTTTCCTGAAGGTTTCTGTACAAGGAAAACGTGAGAATAGAACCCCTGGAAGAACTCCCTTGTTGGAACCGGAACAATGACTCTCTGGGATATCAGTTCCTGAATTAGGGACTTCATGGCGAGTGCCTTGACCGGATCCCTCGGGACGTTTGTCACTAGGAATCTCTTTGGGGGTTCTTCCGTGAATTCCACCACATATCCTTGGGAGAGCATGTTTACAATATACTGATTTGTAGTGAGGTCTCTCCACTGGGGAATGAACTCCTGGAGTCTTCCCCCTACTTGGGGTGGATTGTCACTGCGGCTTTCCGGGGGTCGCAGGATGGAAGAGCACTCCACTCCTACCTTTTGGTTTCTGGGAAGACCACTGCTTCCTTTTGGTTTGCGTTTTTCCTTCCTGTTGTCCTTTTTGGGGACGAAAAAAACGCTTACGGGTCTGTACCTGGTTTTTTGACCGGAAACGCCTTCTTTTTGTCAGCCGTACGGTCAAGAATGGACTCCAGCTCAGAACCAAAATAGCAAATCCCCTGCAAAGGGAATGCTACACAGTCTATTTTTAGATGCAGCATCTCCTGGCCAAGTTTTAAGCCACAATGCTCTCCTAGCAGAATTGGTCAAAGCCGCTGACCTGGCTGACATACGAATGGATTCTGCTGAAGCATCCGCAATATATGATACTGCTGCAGAAAGCGTTGTAAATGAGTCCAGAATCTCCTGTTTTGGAGAATCTGCCGTAACATGTGCCTTCATCTGGTTAATCCAGTGTTCTAAATTCCTAGCGACACAGGTTGTTGCCATTGCTGGTTTTAGATTGTTCATCACAGACTGCCAAGCCCTTTTAAGAAGCAAATCCATTCTTTTGTCCATGGGCTCCTTTAACATGCCCATGTCCTCAAAGGCAAGGTCAGTTGATTTTGAGACCTGTGAAAAAGCAGAGTCCAGTTTTGGAACCTTGTTCCAGATGGAATCCGGGTTGTCCTCAAATGGAAATCTTCTCTTATGAGACCGGGAAAAAAAAAATGGCTTTTTCTCAGGTTCCAACCACTCTTTTTTAATCATGTCCGAGATTATTGAATGGACTGGAAAAACACGGCTTTTTGGATCACCCAAACCTGCATACATGCGGTCATGTAGGGAGAGCTCCTTCTTTTCCTCTTCAATCCCCAAAGTCGCATGGATTACTTTTAAAAGTCCTGCGACTTCTTCAAGCGACATTTTGTACTTAGAAGCGCTCTCTGCTTCATTTTCTTCCTCCCCAGAGTCTGTTCCATCTGGAGCAAGGGAAGCAGATTCTTGGGAAGCATCTATCGGACCTCCCCAATAATATTTGAGAGCCGTCTTGGGGTTCTGAAGAAGGCTGCGGAGCCCTAGGTTCCCTTGAAGGGCCTGGTTCTTCTTAGGTTTGACCTAAAAGCTTGAAAGGTGGCACGGAGTTCATCCTTAATTGTAGATACTAGATCGCCACAAAAGGATGGAGACTCTTCCCTGACTACATTTGCAGTGCAATCTGCACAAAGCGACTTGGTCCAAGCCTCGCTTAACTTTTCCTTGCAGACAGGGCACCTTCTCTTCACTGGTTGAGCAGAACTTTTGGCCTGCACAAACAGAAAAGAAAAAAAACAGGGACCACGCTAAGAAAAAACTGTTACACAGTACAAATCAATACACCCAGGTGCACATAGGAAAAAACACTTTCACTTCCTTGTGCCCCGCAAGCCATGCACCACCACCACCACCTTTTACAAAAAGACCCCTAGATATTATGCAGACATGCTAAATCACCAGCCACTGCACCACCAGGGAGATGGGGGGTGGGGGAGATGGAGGGGGGAGAAGGGTGAATACCCCCCCTCTACAGGAGAAAGCGGCCCAGTGTAAAATAGGACACAGTCCCTTACCTTAGCCTTGCTGGTGCCTTGGCTTGCCCCCTTATCCGCTGCATCGCTATCCATAGCTGTCTGCGGATGCGTGGTGAAGAGAAACGCCGGTTCCAGATTCGAAAACGCCGCCGCGCTGACCTGGAACCAGAACTTTAAAGGCACCAAGTGACCCTGCCCTCTCCCTCTGCGCTTTGCGGCCGGAAATGACGCGCGTGCCGACCCGGAAGTGCTGCCACTTCCCATACAGGACGTGGCTGAGGCTCTCCTCGGCCACCAGAACAATGGCGGCCGCCGCAAAGCTCCACGCCGCTTTCGCCAGCGGTCAGTGAGAGTACAGCAACCACCGCTCTGAAGAAAAAGGAGGCAGCCCTCCCGGGCTGTACAGGCTCTCCCCGAGCACGGAAGAGGGAGAGGGAGCCCACGGGACCGTCCATGCTAGGAGGTAAGTGGGAGGATCACTCTCCTAGAAAAAAGACTGATTGAGAACCTTGTCTCCCAGGAAAGCCTTGAGAGATCGTGGCTCTCAGAGGTGTTCCTCCGGCTGGAGGAAACACAAAAAACTGAGGGAAGCAACGTGGAGGCCTCCAATTAAAGAATTAATTGATGAGGTGTTTCCTGTAGGAGGAGGAGCCATGATCTCTCGGGTGCTGTCCTGAAAGAAGTTTTGGAAAACTATTTAAGCAACAGACAGCATGGATTCATGAAAGACAGAAGTTGTCAGACAAACCTGATTTATTTTTATGAAGAGGTAAGTAAGACCTTGGACAGAGGGGTGGCGGTGGACGTGGTATACTTGGATTTTGCAAAAGCGTTCGATACAGTTCCCCACTCACGGCTCATGTGCAAGGTAAAGTCTACAGGATTGGAAATATCAGTTTGTAAATGGATAGAAAACTGGCTAAAAGACAGAATTCAGAGCGTCGTGGTTAATGATTCTTACTCTGAATGGTCCAAGGTTATCAGTGGTGTACCCCAAGGTTCAGTGCTGGGACCCTTACTTTTTAATATGTTTATAAATGATATTGGGTCTGAGATCAAAAGTAACATTTCTGTCTTTGCAGATGACACCAAGCTATGCAGTGGAATAACGTCCTTACAGGATGTCGCCAATTTACAAGCCGACCTCAATGCTCTGTCTAATTGGGCGACTATGTGGCAGATGAGGTTTAATGTTGATAAATGTAAAAGTTATGCACTTGGGGGCTAAGAATATGAAAGCATCATACATACTAGGGGGAGTAAAACTGGGGGGATCCGTAGTGGAGAAGGATCTGGGGGTTTTGGTAGATCATAAGCTCAATAATGGCATGCAATGCCAAGCTGCGGTTTCCAAAGCGAGCAAAGTCCTTTCTTGTATTAAGAGAGGTATGGTCTCCAGAGAGAGAGAGAGATATCATTTTGCCCCTGTTCAAATCATTAGTAAGACCTCATCTGGAATATGCAGTTCAGTTTTGGGCCCCAGTTCTCAAAAAGGATATTGGGGAACCGGAGAAAGTGCAGAGAAGGGCAACCAAACTGATAAGAGGCATGGAGGAGCTCAGCTATGAGGAAAGATTAGAGGAACTGAATTTATTCACTCTTGAGAAGAGGAGATTAAGGGGGGATATGATCAACATGTACAAATATATAAGGGGTCCATATAGTGAACTTGGTGTTCAGTTATTCACTTTACGGTCAACACAAAGGACAATGGGGCACTCTTTGCGTCTAGAGGAAAAGAGATTTCACCTCCAAATACGGAAAGGTTTCTTCACAGTAAGAGCTGTGAAAATGTGGAATAGACTCCCTGCAGAGGTGGTTCTGGCCAGCTCAGTAGATTGCTTTAAGAAGGGCCTGGATTCTTTCTTAAATGTACATAATATAACTGGGTACTGACATTTATAGGTAAAGTTGATCCGGGGACTATCCGATTGCCTCTCGGGGGATCAGGAAGGATTTTTTTCCCCTGCTGTAGCAAATTGGATCATGCTCTACTGGTTTTTTTTGCCTTCCTCTGGATCAACTGTGGGTATAGAATTAGGTATATGGGATTGTACGATATTTTTTTATTTTTTATGGTTGAACTGGATGGACTTGTGTCTTTTTTCAACCTGACTATGTAACTGCCTCCGGTATGCGGCCGGCCTGCATTCCGCAACTGTGCGGGGCGGTGCTGCTTCCAATTTTTACTGTCCTATCATCCTGGACCACAAACCTTCCTCACTGTGCTACTGTATGTTTTCTGCTGCACCATTGTCATGATTATATCTTCTTAGTCCTCTCCATAAAATTATCAGAAATTTTTGCTTAAAGTAGAACTATAGGCAACACTTTTCATTTTGGATAGAGTAAGGGTGGGCTATAGCCCCTGTCAGTTTATTTTTTACCATCCCTGTCCCATTGCAGAGATTTCCCTTTACTTCCTGCCCCATAGCCAAACAGGAAGTGAGAGGAAATCTATGCAAATTAAGGGAATCCATTGCCCCCAGGTCCTCATAACTAGTGTCCCCACTAGGGTTCTAAGCAGAAAGGGATGTGGCCTTGACAGGAAGGGGTGGGTCATATTTAAATTAGGGGGTGCACGAGTTTAGTCAGGCCTAGGGCAGCACAAAACCTAAATACACTACTGGCTCACTCAGCACAAAAGTCATTCAGAAAATGTCTTGTATTCTTCTCAATACAAGTCATTCTCTGATTGGATAAAATAAAGATTGTGTTGTGATGTCACCACCCCTTCTCTCCACCTTGTCCAGAAAAAAAAAAAAAAAAGGCACCTGAATGACCTGAATTCTCAGGTCTGTGAAACAAAGCTTGAACTTGTTGGCCTGAATGGCAAGCGTCATGTCCGGGGAAATTCAGGCACCGCTCATCACCTGGCCAATACTATCCCTACAGTGAAGCATGGTGGTGGCATTATGCTGTGGGGATTTTTCAGCAGCAGGAACTGGGAGACTAGTCAGGATCAAGGGAAAGATAACTGCAATGTACAGAGACATCCTTGATGAAAACCTGCTCCAGAGCACTCTGGACATCAGACTGGAGCGAAGGTTCATCTTCCAACAGGACAACCACCCTAAGCACAGCCAATAAAAGAGTGGCTACACAGCCAAGATAACAAAGGAGTGGCTACAGGTCAACTGAATGTCCGAGTGGCCCGGCCAGAGCCCAGACTTAAACCCAACAGAACATTTCTGAAGAGATCATAAAATGAATGTGCACAGACGCTCCTAATACAACTTGATGGAGCTTGAGAAGTCCTGCAAAGAATGTGAGAAACTGCCCAAAAATAGGTGTGCCAAGCTTGTAGCATCATACTCAAAAAAGGACTTGAGGCTGTAATATTGCACAAACTTCATTCATGCTGTCATTATGGGGTATTGTTTGTAGAATTTTTATTTGAATTTATTCCATTTTGGAATAAGGTTGTAACATAGCAAAATGTGGAAGAAGTGAAGCGCTGTGAATACTTTCCGAACGCACTGTACATTGGGCCAAGCTGGAAAAAACAAACAAAAAAAAAACATACATACCTGGAATTCAGCTTTAAAAATTAGCCTGTATGCCACAATTGAGGCCATCTACACAGCATAACACTTAAATTGTAAATTTAGTATAGTACCATTTGCACCTTTGGTGCAAACCCAAGTGTGGTCACAGATGGACTAGTCTACCCAGTGGGGCTAGCCCTTAAACTTTGCCTGCCCTTAAACACTCAGGGAATTGCTATTTGTCTTTCCTCATGCCAGACAGAAGTGCTTGAAACTTTAGTAGATTAACCAGTTCAGCGCTGGAAAATTTAACCCACCTTCATGCGACACTGTACCCAAATAAAAATTTGTTCTTTTCCCACAAATAGAGCTTTTTGATGACCTCTTTTTCATGGTTTGCACTATAAAACAAACAAAAAAATTTTTTGAAAAAAATGTTTTTTTACTTTTTGCTATAAAAACATCCGATAAAAAAAAAAAGAAAATTGTAAAAAAAAAATCTAATTTGTTAATATGTATTCTGCTACATATTTGTGGTAAAAAAAAAATCCCAATAAGCATATTTTGATTGGTTTGCACAAAAGTAGCGTCTACAAACTATGGGATATATTTATGGAATTTTTACTAGTAATGGCGGCGATCAGCGACTTATAGCAGGACTACGATATTGCGGCAGACAAATCAGACACGGACACTTTTCTGGGAACCAAGGACACCAATATGATGATCAGTGCCAAAAAACATGCACTGTCACTGGCTGGGAAGGGGCCAACATCAGGGGTGATCAAAGGGTAACTGTGTGCCTAGCCTGTGTTGTACAGTGTGGGAGGTGCTTTTATTAGGGGAAGACATGGATCCTTGCCCCTGCTTTGCAGGAACACAGGATCCATGCCTTCCCTACTGACAGAATGGCAATCTGCCATGTTTACATAGGCAGACTGCCGTTCTGCCTGTGTACAGCATGATTGGCGTGTCCCGGCAGTCAGAGTCCACCATACCCGCTAATCAGCTCCCGATGTGTATAATCACAGCGGTAGCGAGCCGCCAGCAATGTACATTTGCAACCCCTACCAGGAAGTGCAGGATCGGGTATATACACATGTGATCCTGCACACATAGGCCACCCTGTAGCAGTATATCTGCTTTAGGGTGGTCGCAAGTGGTTCCCAAAGCTGCACTGAACCTTCAAATTAGGCACTTTGCTGTTTATGGCCACCCAAACTTAACTAGTCTATTCACATTAGAACATTTCCCTGAAACCGCATTTGATTATGTATTTTTGATACTTCCCCCTGACTATTCATGATCTACAAAATTTACATGTCAACAGAAATTACACCACTTGAAACTAAATTTTCTAAAAATACAAGACTTCACTCATGAACATTTGACCAAAGAAAAGTTGTTGGTATACATAACTAGCATGCCATTGACCTGTCCCAAAGCAAGGAACGCAGTATGCACAATCATTAATTTCATCACGCTGCATACCTCCAAGCTTGGAACATGTATACAGGACATTTTCCCTACTCAAACGTTTTAATTCCTATATCTAGTGTATACCTCAGATGTTTAGCATACATGTCACATCCATCATCTTGTTTTTTAGCTGCAGCATCAACTGAAATTGAGCAGTATTTATTACAAGTCTTACATTTTGTATTAGACAAAAGCCAGTTCCTTAAACCAGTTTTGTCTTGCTGCAGACTCCTAATTACACTAAGGAATGTGGAAAGAAGTTGGGAGAGAGTGAGAAGAGAGAAGAAAGAGAAATAAAGGATTACATGAACAGTGTAAAAAAAAAAAAAAAATTCAAAAGACAGCTGGGTTATTTTGCTCCATAACACAAATGTCAATAGAAGAAGCTAATTTAATTTGGTCGTTTTTGTTAAGCTTTTGACTGACTTCACATGGTTGAGAGCACACTAAAGAGGTTCTAAAGGCTGAAGGTTTTTTTACCATTATGCATTGTCTGCATTAAGGAGTGCAGCTCCTCCCGTCACCCCCACCTATTACCTGAGCCCGACCTCAATCCAGTGCGGTCCACAAAAGTTCTCTGCTCTCTACCGCCTCATAGGCTCAGACAACAGCAGGAGCCATTCGCTAGTGAGAAGGATAGCAGGGGCGGGGTTGAGCCACGCCCTGCGTGTCAATGGACAAACACAGCATGGTTCAGGAGGGAGCGCGCACAAGTAGCCCCAAAGCAAGCGGCTTGCTATAGTGGGCACAGGGGGTAGGAACCAGGGGCGCCAGTTGGGGACCCGAGAAGAGGATGAGGGCTGCTCTGTGCAAAACCATTGCACAGGCAAGTATAACGAGTCTATTTAAAAAGAAAAATTATCAGTTTACAATCACTTAAAAAAAGGTGCCCGCAATTTACAAAATTTAAAATAACATGTTTATTGAGTCAAGAATTGCTCTTGTTGGGAAGGAGATAAACCAAAGAAAATGTACACATGTCTATGTGCATACTATCCCCCCTCCCCCTTTTCTCACAGTTGACCCCATTGATCTCATCCACCCATTTGCTTGAACTTGGCCCTCAGTTTTTTTGCAAATAAACCCTATACCAGCGAGTCTATTTTTAGATACCTTTTTACCTTGATGACTTTGGGTCTTTAAAAAAGGAGGGATTTTTTTTAAGCTTATTTGAGCCCGTTCCCTTCCTGATGCAGTGTAAATATTTGCCAGCACACCACCCATCTTCAAGTTAGGTCCAAATAATTTTTTTATCGACGCATGATCACATCACAAGCAAAAAGAGTGCAACGTTTTGGAGTCTCGCAGGGCCACTTCATTAGGCATGTAAGGGGGCAAGCCTGACGAAGGGGCCCTGTGCAGCTCCGAAACTTTGCCGTTTTTTTTGGTTGTGATGTAATCGTGCTTCAATAAAAAATCATTTGAACTTAAACGCTTAGATCCATGGTGTGCTGGCAAATTTTTGCACTGCATCAAGCACGCTCTCTGTTGAAGTCCTTTGACGAAACGCCGCAGAGCGTGATCAACGACATCCCCGCTAACCCGGAAGAGACGTGTGCGCTTCACACACTCCGCTCTCCTACTAGGAAGCTGCTGCGGTGTCTGCAAGGATTCACCTGCTCTCAATGGATGGCTGGATCTGGTGATAGCGCCCTCTGGGGTCACTTTTATGCGATTTGATGTACGTAGCTAGGTTTAAGGGGGGCTTTCAGTGTATGGGCTACTTGGGAATATTAAACAGGATTACACTATATTGCCGTTTCTTGTTTTTATGACCTTGTGTGGAGCTCCTGTGCCTGCTGGTGATGGTCCGTGGAAAAGTGGCTGGTGTATCTGCTTAAGGCTCCGATTTTTTTTAATCTTCTGGTGAGTTTAACCCCCTTGGGGAGAGTGCATCATGCGGTGGATTGAGATTGTTTCTCCCTGGTGGAAGGTGCACACTAGGATTACTACTAAGACACCATTCAGTACTTTGGATTGTTTACATCACCTTGACTACATCCAAGACTCTTTATTCAGTGGTTTTTCCCCCGCGTCTATCATTATTGATTTTTAAGCGCTGTTCTGTATATTTTAATCTCACAGAGACTGAACGGTTTTATTCTTATACCGTGGTTTTATTTTTAAACGGCTGCTCAGTGGTTTTATATTGGAAAATATTTTTACCATTTTTTTTCTTTTTTTTTTTTTAAAAGAAACTCGTGTTTATTACTCATGCTTGGGCCAAACCATTCGCCCACCCCCATTAATGACCTGTTGCCAATTAACCAAAATTAGCTGCAAAATGTTCTTCCAGCTTCCGTGTTAATACCACTTGCTTTGCCAGCTTTTTGTTGCCCTGTCCCAACTTTGAGAAAAGTTGCTGCCAACAAACACATTACCTGTGTTTTTCTTTAAATTGTTCATTTGATCAGTTTAAACATTTGAGGTTTTCTATGGTGATCAAATGGCGACCGCCGAAGAATATGGTCGCATAATTCTGCTGCTCCTCCTCTCGCTGGGAACGCAAGCCTGCCCTGGGACCTTTCTCATCCCACCTCACACCACTGGCTGCCCACTGAAACCCTCAGAAATGCTGCACAGGAGGGGAGAGAACCAGCTGCTACAGAAATTGCTGTTTTTTTTCCCTACCCTTGGGAAGGCACCTAAAAAAAAAAAAATGGCATCAGGGCCCGGTTGATGGCTGCACCTCCCGCAGCCAGCGGGAGTACATTAGAAGGCTCTACTGGGTCTGGGTCCTATACACCATCCACACGGAGCCCAGCCAAGTCTAGGCCCTGCGGGGACTCAAACACCACACAGGATGAGGAGCCATTTATGGGAGGTGAGTGCACAGTCATCACAAACATCTGCAACACCTCTCTCAGAAGACCCCATGTTAAACTTCCCCACATCAGACCAGCCCATGTCAGATACAACAATGAAAAGCATGTTGCTATCTTTAAAAGCCTCTCTGCAAGGAGATCTATTCTCATATGCTCACAGTGTCAGTTGAAGTTCAAGACCTAGGTGACAGGCTGGATGTTAAAAAAAATAAAAAATAATAATAAGTGCAGATTTGAAGGATAGGTCCTGTAATAATTTGAAGATCTGAGGTATCCCAAAGACGGTCCAGCCCTCCCAACTTTGTGCGGGACGTGTTTCAAGCTATCATCCCCCTCCCTGATGTCTGCAGACCTCACCATTGATTGGGTACATAAGAGTGCAAAAAAAAACAAAAAAAAAAAACCTGCCTTCCAATGTGACACAGGACGTTTTTTTTTTTTTTTAGAATCTTTGGACAGCGATTGTAGATCCTTGGTATGCTGACGAATATGTACACTTGCTATGAGAATGTGGCATTCTTCTCAAACACTTGTATCCATCATCCACAACTTCCTGATAAATGGCAAGTGGTGACCCATAAAACGTGGCCCCAAGTCGGGACCATCTGAAGAGCCTACCTAAGGCATAACACCTGCTCAAACGCAAGATTCCCGGCCCACGGAACTAGTCATGCACCCAGTTTTGTCATCCCCCCCCCCAAAATATTGCAGCTCAACTGCGCTCAGCTCCACAGGAGCCTTTTTAGTTCTCATACTCCCGTTTCAGTAGTTATGATGCATTTCCCATG
This sequence comes from Rana muscosa, assembly GCA_029206835.1. Lineage (NCBI taxonomy): Eukaryota > Metazoa > Chordata > Amphibia > Anura > Ranidae > Rana > Rana muscosa. Next base: position 868,466,430 of record CM055118.1, read on the forward strand.
GGAATATGTTACTCTGTTTTCTTCTACTTTCTATTTAGCATCGCCATCAACATGCCAACAATTATCACCTCTCCGATCCCATTCTTCAGGATTACTGAGCCATTCCAGCCAAACCTCACTATAAGCCTGATTCAGCAGTCTCCAGTACACTGCATCACGAGTCCCATTACCCAACACATCACTTGCCGTACGGACGGCAATAAAACTAACCTCAATCAATGCCAGAGGCCTCAACCACCCAGCAAAGAGGTTCTCTTTGTAGCGAGAAACTCACACGTGGACATACTGGCTTGTGATATCAATAACCGTCCCTATACACGTGAGATTTTGTACACCCCCAATACTAAGAAAATTCATTTTTTATACATCAAGTGTTTAAGCAGATATCCAGGATCACACGGAGTAGCCTCGTCTGTGGGGATTTCAACCTCACAGTGGATCTCCACCCAGAGATATCCTCATCCCACAGTATTGGTACCCCTAGTCTGCCGTCTGTTTCAGGAAGAGGACGTGTATGAAGTTTGGCGCCATTTACACACCAATGAGAAGGAATATACCTTTTTTTTCACTATGCCCTGATGGACTTACAAACGAGTACTACAAACTTTTTTTTCGATATCCTGGCCCCTCATGGCAAAAATATTTACTGCAGCGCAAAACCAGATTTCTTTCCCACAAGTTTCTGCCTAGGAGAGTAATAGACCTGACTTCTGGTGTCCTGATGGTTTATGTAGGCACCTGCTTTGGCATGGTCAGAGTACCTTAAAAGGTTGATCTAGCCAAGGATGGAAGAAACTGAATCAACCTTTGGACATTGGCAGATAAGGTTGTGGCGGAGGAGTCCTTCAGGTCATTCAGTTAACCTGTGGCCCTGGGTTTATAAAAGCCAGAAGCAGGGCAATAACTTTGTAACACTTGGGATGCAGAGAAGAGCCTGAATGGTAGGGATACACGTTGGAAGTTTAATCTCACAGCAAGAAAGCATTGATGCAAGAAGATATATTCTTTTGTTATGAAGCTGGAAGGCAAGTAGGAGGGGGCAGCGATAGAAACAATTTTGTACCCTTTTGAAATGACAGATTACATCCAAAACACCTCCCTCCAAACCTAAGGAGTGGGGTCGTAGGCTCCTGGGTAGGCTTGTGGACTTAGGAGTTCAGGGCTTGCAACAAATAGAGGTGTTGAGCCTTGGTTTGGAAGTGGAACACTGGAAGAGTGAAAAAGAATTTGAATCTGAGAAGTAATAGCCACGGGAGTAAGGAGGCAGGTTGTTTCCTTTGTGGTAAAAGCACCCCATGACTTTATCAAGAGATTTCACAGAAAATGCATGCATAGAAGTTGCTTTCAGCCACAAAAATCCTCTACATATGCACAGAGATAAAGGACATCTGAGACTTGGCAAATCAGTCTGCAGAGCAACGCCACAAAATGCTGAGGATAAGTTGCCAGTCAAGTTCCTCCAACCCAAACTCATTCATCCATCCATGTCTTTATGGACCTTGCTTAGTGCACTGGTGCGCATTCATGTTGGAACAAGAAGGGCCAACCCCAAGCTGTTCCCACAAAGTTGGGAGCATGAAATTGTCCAAAAGGTCTTGGTAAGCTGACGTCTTAAGCATTCCCTTAACTTGAACTAAGTGGCCTAGCCCAACAACACCACACTATAATCCTCCCTCCACCAAATGATTTGGACCAGTGCACAAAGCAAGGTCCATAAAGACATGGATGAGAGAGTTTGGGGTGGAGGAACTTGACTAGCCTGCACAGAGTGCTGACTTCAACACGATAGATTATCTTTGGGATGAATTAGAGCAGAGACTTCGAGCCAGGCCTTCTCGTCCATCAGTGCCTGACCTCACAAGAGCGCTTCTGGAACAATGGTCAAACATTCCAATAGATACTCCAAAACCTTCTGGACAGCCTTCCCAAAAGAGTTGAAGCTGTTATAGCTGCAAAGGGTGGGCCAACTCAATATTAAACCCTATAAACCAAGACTGGGATGCCATTAAAGTTCATGTAAAGGCAAGCATCCCAATACTTTTGGTAATAGTGAGTGCATGTATATATATATATATATATATATATATATATATATATATATATACACATATATACACATACACACACACACACACACATATATATATATATATATATATATATATATATACACATATACACATACATACACACATATATACACACACACACATATACATATATATATATATATATATATATATATATATATATACACATATATACACACACACACACACACACGTTGAGGTCTGCAAGTGGTTTACCGGGATTATGGCTGAAGAGATCAGCCATAACCACAGTATTTTTTTTTTTTCAGCCAGCGGCTGGGCTCCCTTGAAAGTGTTCCGAGTGGCTCATAAGCCGCTGGACCAGTGTTACTCGGGCTTACCATTTCCGCCGGCTCGCCCAAGAAACAACCCGATGGTGCTGTCGGCTGGTCACAGGCGATAGACTATATAGTCTTTGATCACCTATGGCCTTGGAGCGACGTCATGACATCACTTCCGGTCCAAGGTGGAAGTAATCAATAAAAAATAAAAGATTTGGGTTATTTTTGACCCCAGATCTCTCTATAAAAAGGAGGACCCATCATCCTTAATTCTATTACAAGTGATGTTTACATTCCTTGTAATGGGAACAATAGTGATAAAAAAACAAAAACAAAAAGAAAACCCAGTAAATCTAAAAAAAAATAAATGAACGTGCCCTCATCCCTCCGTGATCATGTGCAGTCATATGTTAACAGTGTTCACACCACATGTGAGGTGTCGCTGTGAACGTTAGAGTGAGAAATAATTCTAGCGTTAGACCACCTCTGTAAACAGGTAACCTGTAAAAGGAGTTTAAAATGGTTGTAAACCCCCCCAAAAAAACCACACAACCTGCGAGACAAAAAAAGGCATAATGAGCTAGTCTGCATCTGCATACAGACTAACGCATTATGAAATACTTACCTTAGAACAAAGCTGTTGCAGCAGTCCCCGTACACCGCTGTGACCAGCGACATGTCTCCCAAAGTTATTTCCAGGTTTGTGGGCTCCAGCGCTGTTATTGGCTGCGATGACGTCACTCCCAGGCATGAGCGGGTACCGCCGGTCACGGCACACCTACTGAAAAAACCGACAGGAGCAAGTCGTTTCTTCAGTGCGCATGTGCTGATGACGTTGGCACATGCAGATACAGTGAATATCTCCTAAACGGTGCAAGTTTAGGAGATACTCACGGTACCTACAGGTAAGCCTCATCTAACTAAAAGTGGTAGTAAAGGGTTTACAACCACTTTAAAACGTTGCCTATGGAGATTTTTAGGTACCATAGTTTGTTGCCATTCCACGTGTGCAATTTAAAAAGCAAGACATGTTAGGCATCTATTTACTTCATCTTGGGGTATACAGGCAGTCCCCGACTTACGAACGTCTCCTCCTTACGAACGTCTCCTCCTTACGAACGACTCCTCCTTACGAACGACTCCTCCTTACGAACGACTCCTCCTTACGAACGACTCCTCCTTACGAACGACGCTGGTCCTGGATACCTCCGAGCAGCTATCTTGCCACATTCCACACTGCAGTACTTCATGTACTGCATGGCCAGAAGAGCCCCAGAAGATCCCACATCCCTCCACAGGCGGAAGTTACACTTACAAGCAGTGTTCCAACTTACGAACAAATTCCACTTACGAACAAACCTACAGTCATTAATGTGCTCGTAACTCGGGGACTGCCTGTATATTGTTTTTATTTTGAAATTAATTAAAATGTATTTTTTCCCCCCCAAAAAATTTAGTTTGAAAAACTGCTGCGCAAAATACCACGTCACAAAAAATTGCAATGATCACCATTTTATTACCACGGGTCTTTGCTAAACCAATATATAAGGTTTGCGTGTTACAAGTATGTTTCTAGCCAAAAATACTGATTTAAACTTGTAAACAAAAGAATGCAAGAAAAGGTTTGGTCTTCAAGTGGTTAAAATAATCACATTTTGTTGCTTTGCAGCCTGAAATGAAGACAGACACAGTTTGTTGTATACACTTGTATTTACTCAGTGCAATTTATAACATCCAAGTGAAAGAGCCAAAACACCAACATGTCAGAAGGAAAGAGAACTAAAAAATAAAAAAAAACAACAGAGTTGGAAAAAGTATCACCCCCTTGTGTCAGTATTTTGTTAAACAACCTTATGCTTTAAAGTGGTTGTAAACCCTCTGGGGGGGGGGGGGGGGGAGTTAAACCTACAGGTAAGCATAGATTAAGGCTTACCTGTAGGTGCTTGCAATATCTTCAAGACCTACACGGTCGGAGATATTTGCAATTTCCCAGAGCGACGCCGCCTTCTGCGCATGCGCCATCTTGAAAGGGCACGCTGTGCTGTTTCAAGCCAGGGTCATGCCGTTAAAGGCGGCCCCCGCGCATGTGCGGGAGTGACGTTACGTGACTCCGGCCAGTCACAGAGCCGGAGTTCGCGGCCCCCGGGAAGAGGGTTGAAGATGGGAGCTCGCTGCCATGGAGGAAGACGGCGACATCGCGGGCTTCTACTGCAGGCAAGTGTCACATAATGGGCTACTATGCGATGCATAGTAGCGCAGTGTGCTTTATCTTTGCAGGGAGACCGAGGAAGTAAACCCCATCAGGGTTTACTTCCTCTTTAAAGTGGTTGTAAACCCACTTTATAAACAAAGACCTACAGGTAAGCCTAGATTAAGGCTTACCTGTAGGTGCATGAAATATCTCCTTAACCTACACGGTTAAGGAGATATTTGCATTTAAATGCGGCGACGCTGACGTCACGCGCATGCGCATGGGGTTAACCCCATACACAAATTCGGCTAGGTCGCAACATTCGACGACATAGCCGAATTCGACGGCTCACGCGCGCAGTCACGTCTTCGCCGCTCCGGCCAATCACAGCGCCGGAGCGGCGCTGTGATTGGCTGCAGCGGCGATACCCGGAAGTAACATTCCGGCTATCGCCGCAGTGATGGATGCGGCTAGAGGAGGGACACGGACGACTTCGGGGGCCCCGATCGAAGGTAAGTGGTACATAATGAGCTAGTATGCTAGTCATACCAGCTCATTATAGCTTTGTCTTGCAGGTTAGTAAAAAAAAAAAAAAAAAATTCGAAACAGGGTTTACAACCACTTTAATTACTGCCTTTAGGGATATGTCCCTACTAACTTTGCACATCTAGACTTTACCATATTTGCCCACTCTGATGGTGACAGTTTGTGGACTGCAGTCAAGTCATTCCACAGATTTTCAATGGGGTTTAAGTCTGGGCTCTAAATAGGCCATGCAAGGACATTCACCTTTTTCTCCTTCAACCACTGTGTGGTCATTTTCGCTGTGTGCTTTAGGTCATTGTCGTGTTGGAAGGTAAACTTTCTACCCATTGACAACTTTCTGGCAAAGGGAAGAAGATTTCTCTTAAGAATTTGATGACATTTTGCTCCATCCATTTTTCCTTCTATGCCATGTCATTTTTTGGGGGGCGGAAACCCTTTTTAGAGGGTTTAATCTCCCAGTTCCTCCCAGGGCACCGCAAGGAAGTTCCTCCCCCCACTCCCTCTCGGCAATCATCTGGGAAACGTCACAGGCCAATCACGGTGCACATCACGGCTCACGCATGTGCAGTGCATGCCTGTGAAGCCGCAGCCGGGCGCCCAGTGACAATGCCTGCGCCGTGGAGAGGCACGGGGCTTCGCTCCCCCGCATCGCTGGACCCTGGGACAGGTAAGTGTCAGATTATTAAAAGTCAGCAGCTGCAGTAATTGTAGCTGACTTTTTTTTTTTTAGTAGGAACTCCTCTTTAATGTGGTTCTAAAGTAAAGACTAACTTTAATGCATTCCCTGCATCAAGGTAAAAAATGTCACAGTAGTCCTCTCGATCCAGAGTTGTGCCCGTCTGTAGTGGCAATCTTCTCAGGATACAGGCAGCAGTGGGAGCCATTGGCTCTCGCTGCTAATCAAATCCTGTTCGGTGGAAGCAGGAGTGGACCAAGCGGTGCTGTGCGTCTATGGACACACTTAAAGGAGAAGTGGAGAACGCTGGAACGGAACTCCAGAAGAGGTGGCAAGAGACCGCATTACCATTGTGCACAGCAGGTAAGTGGAACTTTATTTTAGGAAAAAAATAAAAAATTTGAGTTCATAACCACTTTAAAAGAGTAAAACATCCTCATTAGGAACTGTAAGGTATGTATTGAGAAATAAAAAGGGGCAGGATAAATTACCAGAGCGCAATATATCTCTGCTTAAGTTATTGTAAAGGCAGCTTTTTTTCCTTAACGCATTCTATGCATTGAGATAAAGTCTTGTGTGCAGCAGCCCCTCTAAATACTTACCTGAGGTCCCTCTAGATCCAGCAATGTTGCAGGAGTGTATCGGCTGCCTTCCCTCATTGGTGGAGACAGCAGCCCAGTGCCAATGGCTCCCACTGCTGTCAAATTCAGTCAGCCAAGGAGGAGAGAAAGGGGGCAGGACCAAGCAGCGGCTCTGTGTCTGGACACAGGGAGCTGTGGCTTGGGTGCCCCCAAAGCAAGCTGCTTGCTGTGGGGGCAAACAGGAAAGAGGGGCCAGGAGCACCAAAGAGGGACCCGAGGGGAGGAGAATCTGGGCTGCTCTGTGCAAAACCACCGCATAGAGCAGGAAAGTACAACATGGTTTGTTATCTTTAACTAAAACGAGACTTTACAATCACTTTAAAATACCCTTTTCCATAAGATAGATTTCAGCAAAAATGATGATCTTGATAAAAAGCTTTTTATCTTAATGCATGAAGATAAAACCTACTGACTTTACAACCACTAAGTGCAAATTCTCTCAAGACAGGGCTAATCCTCAAAATTGCAGTTTGTGTGCATGGGAAGTCTTTCTGGACTTAGAAAGTTTGGTGCCCATAGGGGCTTGTTTAGGCTGTGGAGACTAGGTAAAGACTAGTGTGCACTGCATCAATTCGTGTGCCCAGATTGTACACATGTATTGTGCTTCAAAACCAAGGCCTTCAATATTTGCCACACTAATACCCACTTTTGCTTCTGAATCCTGAAAAGGATAAGGAGAGAGGATGTGTGGCATTTCTGGCCTCCGGAAACTGAAGGTTCTAAAAGTGCTGAGTTTTCCAAAGAAATCAGTTTGAGAAATCTGCTATTGTCAGACTGATTTACCCTTAGACATTCACCACCATGCAGCTTGAGTTAGTTGGTAAGGTTTCAAATAGGACATTGCTTCGGGGCAAGGGACTTCTATCGGGACACCCTGTGTTTTGAGTTTACTGTGGGCTGTCTGTAGAACACATGCCATTTGGCTTTTTTGTCCAGGGCTCCTTTATGCCTTTTCACAGTTTTTGCTAAGGAGAGGATTCCCACTGACAAACTCACGGAATAGATGGGGTATTGTGTGTTTTGCTAGAAGCCAGGCGTTGACTGTGTTAAGGATTGGTCGCTGTAGAAGATGGATGCAGGAGTTCAGCAACATGGTGTGTATTTTCTCAGCAGAAAAGAGACAGGAAGGCGTCATTCAGGAGGTGTGGCACAGTTGCCTCATCCTTCTAAAACGAAGTCTAGATAGGAGAAAAATCACCAAGTTTAAACTGCTTGACATGCAAAGACAATAGAAACAAAATTACATAATTTACCACAGTAAAAAGTGAACACCTCCCAAATCCTCTGTCTTGAGAAACAATGTGCTAAGCACTGAGGACTGAGTTTGTAAAAGCCAGGTAAAAAAAAAAAACAGGCAAACCGGTATTACCTTATTCACAATGCTGGGCTTATTGAAGGTCCAGGTAGGCATACCTGCTGAGGGGTCTTCAGGGCCTGAGAACCATGGACCTTTATAGCACCCGGCAGCTAATGTTACATGTTGCACTTGATGCCAAGGTGAGTGCCTAACGCAGCATCCAGTGCTCAAGGCATCATTAGAGGCCGGCCCCACACAGTGAAGTCCGGGCATGGCCCCTGGGGGCAATGTAACTGATTAGCAGTGCAAGGCAATAAGCAGTCACATGTTGATAGACGTTTGATGAAAAAAATAAATAAAAAATGTCAAGCCTCAAAAAGGACAGGTACACTCCAGCAAAAAATGTTTCCAGTTTCCTACCATCTGAAAGGTGGTAGCATATAACCTATGGCCTACGAATACAAGTCGGGTGCCTGGACAGGATGATTAAGTAAGCAAGCCTTTTACATAGCAGAGCTTTACAAGACATCCACACGCAAAATACTAGCAAAAAAAAAACATTCTGGTAGCAGGAGGGGTTATCCTGGGCTTGCCTAGTTTGCCAGGATTTAATGCTCTTGTACATGGCAGGATAACCCAAAAGTTGAAAGTCTGTGTCCCACAAATTCAACCACTTCATCTATACTCACATGTAGTCTCCACCAGGAGACGTGTGAAAATAGATAACTGGGAGACAGTTATCACCCCATACCAGAAAGTCTCTAAAGATCAACACTCTTGATAATCATGCATTTGTTGAAAAAAAAAAAAGTTGAAAGCTGCAGATGCTTGAAAACTCCTAGAATTACATTCACATTTAAAAATGCTACATGAAAATCAAACCTTAAATCTACACATCCCCCTCCATACAGCAACAGAGCTGAGGCAATCAGCTGGAGGTCCTTCCCCGTCACTATTTTTCTCTTGGTGTCAGGAAAACTTGTCAGATTTATAATGATAGCAAGTGAACGCAGCAGCAGACAAGTGACTTAGTGCGCTTAATTAGGACTAATACACTCTACAGAGGGACGCTTTTTTTTTTCTATATTTCAGGTCTGGAGGTTTACAACCACTTTAAAGTGGTTGTAAATCCTACAGACCACTTTTGACTCCTTTCCCAGTCGACGCCCCTTACGGAGAAACGCAGTGTAGGGCGGAGCCTAGGATCCTGACGTCACCACGCCCCCAGCTGATTGGCTCGAGCCGCGGCGGGGTTCAGTGCAGCTTTGAAAGTTTTGTTTTTACCTTCATGTGGATGTCAGCTTACCCGTTTTTTGCAATAAAGGGTACTCATTTTTTTATCTATTCTACTGCACCATGAAGTTTTTATTTCTCCCTCTGAACCAGGTATACACTACGGTACACGAGCGTTCCTACGGCTGGAAGGTGCGCCGATAACCGCATAACAGCGAGGAAGTAGAGGATTACATCGCTGATACCCAGATCTGGTATAGTTGCTGAGCTCGTTTGGTCTCCGTGACAGGGACCCATCTGCTCTGGTAAGCCCCCAGTTTGTACATTTCTGCTGAAACCGAAGTTTGCATTAAAGATCTACAATCTGCCTATGTGAACTTTTTCTTGTTGTGACAATATATAGACCTTCGTTTATTCACCCCACCTATATAAATTTTCCTTCACCTGGATGACATTCAGGATTGTTGGTGTATATTTAAGTTTGACATATATACATTTATTTTGTTGCTTTTGGCATTTTGTCTGCCATTCACAGGGTTGCGCAATTAGTATTTTTTCACATGCGTTTGTAGCTGAATATTCCAGCTATTTTTTTATTTGCAGCACCATCACTTTTTTTCATTAATATATGAGCCATAGCTTTTTTGATGACTAGCATATGTATACACTCATTGACGTTTTTTTTGGCCAAGTGTGTTAGCACTTATGTATTGATACAGCCTAGGGCAGTGATGGCGAACCTTGGCACCCCAGATGTTTTGGAACTACATTTCCCATGATGCTCATCCACTCTGCAGTGTAGTTGAGCATCATGGGAAATGTAGTTACAAAACATCTGGGGTGCCGAGGTTCGCCATCTCTGGCCTAGGGAGATAGCGCGGATTCACCCCTTTACAAGCCTATAATAAGACTTACCTGTAGGTACCGTGGATATCTCCTAAACCTGCACAGTTTAGGAGATATCCACTGTATCATGCGCAGGAGTGATGTCATCGCAGCCCGTGATACACGGAAATAACTCAGAGACATGTCGTTGGCCAGAGCAGTGTGCCGGGACCGCTGTGGGGGGGTTTCAATCTAAAGGTAAGTGTTTCATAATGCACTAGTATGCTATGCATACCATCAAATTATGCCTTTGTCTTGCAGGTTTTTTTCGTGGATTCACAACCACTTTACAGAAAGCCTTCACCCCCAATATTGTGTTTAAATCCTTTACGACCGTGTAACACATATGCAGCATACATGAAGTGCACTTTAAACCTGGGCACTGCGTATACATGTGCTAGTGTTTGTGCTGGGAGCATGCTCGCTCACACACTCCCAGCAGACTGGGCTGTCAGTGACAGCCCCAGGTCTTGAACTAACGATTGGGACCCAAGGGAAATGGATCCCAATCACATGATCGCTGTGATGGCCTTCGATTGGCTATTGCAGTGATCATTTACCTTGCAGCCAGGCCCTCTGATAAGATGCATTGTATCCTTTCCTCCTCCATAGACATAAGTTCAGTGCTTCATCCAATTTACAGCGCATCCGTAAAGTATTCACAGCGCTTCACTTTCCACGTTATGTTAGACTTATTTCAAAATGGTTTAACTTCATTATTTTCCTCAAAATTCGACAAATACCCCATAAGGACATATATATAACAGTAGTAAAAATAAAATAAAGACAATAATCTATGTCAGTCAATACTACAAACAGCGCTGAATGTTGAATAATAGCAGTGGTCAACACCACATAAAAGTCTTTTTAGACAGATGCAAATAAGTTCCAGTGCTTCAAAAGAATGTCCATGGGTGATCCTAAAGAAATAGGTAGAGTGCACCTTCCACCGACCCTCCAGATCCACCACGTGACACACACACCCCTTAGGGGTTAACACTCACCAGAGCAATATTGAAATAAAGCCTTGAACAGATATTGCTGCATCCAAGCCAAACACTGAAATATTGCATCCGTCAAGGGGACATCAGAATGAGATGGGCTTCCAAAAAGCAAACAAAAGGAAAGCACATAGCGTAACCCAGTTTATTTTATATAGCAAACCCTCACAGACATTGCCCCCTCACACATTAAACGTACATCAATACATAATCAAAATGAGCAAACATGAAGGATGGTTACACATCACCGTATCCGCCGTCCGGCGTATATCAAGAGAACCGAGGGCTGCAATGCTTGTCTTCCTCTTCCTGGTTCTCTGAACGGTAGAACGCAAACCAGCACTTCCAGCGTGTCGTGTAGGTCACGCCCTGACGTGTTTCATCATTGGCTGACTTCGACAGAGGGCGTGCCCACACGACGCACACGCCGACTTAGATTACGTCCCCGTCCTCAGCCCTAGCCAATCAGCCCGCGCCCAACAAAGCAATAGGCGCACAATGCAATGAAGACAGATCACACTGAAGGCTTCCTACAGGAAGAGGAATGGGACAAACATAGTCTTAACTGCATATCCTAGTACAAATCACCCGGATATAACTTCACAAGGGTTTATACAGGATACTAGGTATAATATTACATTAAAAACTGAATCAAAATTAATTACATCAAAAAAAACTTGTTAAACAGTAATATATTTCATATGTTTATACTAATAAATATAAACACTAATTAATAAAATCTATTAGCCAGTTAACCCCTGTGGGTGATGGCCACTGCACAGGGTAATAACATGGTATAGGCAAACCTTCTAAAACATGGATTTATATAATAAAAATGCTAAAACTTATATATACATGCCATGTCAGGTACCAAAATCTTATTAAAACAATAAATGAATTGCACTGATAAGATGAAATTTAAAAATCGCTAATAAAACAGTTGATATCCAACTCAACGTTTAACCCTTTGGGCGACAAAGTGTCTACAGAGAAAATCCATAATGTTTGAACCATAATTTTTTCTGGTTTAATGGAGATTTTAAAATTTCATCTTATCAGTGCAATTCATTTATTGTTTTAATAAGATTTTGGTACCTGACATGGCACGTATATACAAGTTTTAGCATTTTTATTATATAAATCCATGTTTTAGAAGGTTTGCCTATACCATGTTATTACCCTGTGCAGTGGCCATCACCCACAGGGGTTAACTGGCTAATCGATTTTATTAATTAGTGTTTATATTTATTAGTATAAACATATGAAATATATTACTGTTTAACAAGTTTTTTTTGATGTAATTAATTTTGATTCAGTTTTTAATGTAATATTATACCTAGTATCCTGTATAAACCCTTGTGAAGTTATATCCGGGTGATTTGTACTAGGATATGCAGTTAAGACTATGTTTGTCCCATTCCTCTCCCTGTAGGAAGCCTTCAGTGTGATCTGTCTTCATTGCATTGTGCGCCTATTGCTTTGTTGGGCGCGCGCTGATTGGCTAGGGCTGAGGACGGGGACGTAATATAAGTCGGCGTGTGCGTCGTGTGGGCACGCCCTCTGTCGAAGTCAGCCAATGATGAAACACGTCAGGGCGTGACCTACACGACACACTGGAAGTGCTGGTTTGCGTTCCACCGTTCAGAGAACCAGGAAGAGGAAGACAAGCATTGCAGCCCTCGGTTCTCTTGATATACGCCGGACGGCGGATACGGTGATGTGTAACCATCCTTCATGTTTGCTCATTTTGATTATGTATTGATGTACGTTTAATGTGTGAGGGGGCAATGTCTGTGAGGGTTTGCTATATAAAATAAACTGGGTTACGCTATGTGCTTTCCTTTTGTTTGCTTTTTGGAAGCCCATCTCATTCTGATGTCCCCTTGACGGATGCAATATTTCAGTGTTTGGCTTGGATGCAGCAATATCTGTTCAAGGCTTTATTTCAATATTGCTCTGGTGAGTGTTAACCCCTAAGGGGTGTGTGTGTCACGTGGTGGATCTGGAGGGTCGGTGGAAGGTGCACTCTACCTATTTCTTTAGGATCACCCATGGACATTCTTTTGAAGCACTGGAACTTATTTGCATCTGTCTAAAAAGACTTTTATGTGGTGTTGACCACTGCTATTATTCAACATTCAGCGCTGTTTGTAGTATTGACTGACAGATTGTCTTTATTTTATTTTTACTACTGTTATATATATTTTGCCATGTTTTAAACAGCTGCTTAGTTATATATATGTTTTTATACATATATATATATATATATATATATATATATATATATATATATTTTTTTTTTTAAAAATATTTTTGTCAACATTTACTGCTCATTTGTGGATGACTGGTGTGGTCATTGCACCTTTTGGTATTAGCAATATTCGTGGTCCGTAGGCGCTGAGAGGTGTATTATAGGCCGTTTTATACACCCATATTTAGACCCCATAAGGACAACATAAAAAGTTTTTGAAATAAAAAAACAAAAAAAGTATTCGTAGCCTTTGCTCAATGCTTTGTTGAAGCACCCTTGGCACCAATTACAGCCTCAAATCTTTTTGAGTATGATGCTACAAGCTTGGGGCACCTATTTTTGGGCAGTTCCTCCCTTGCAGGACCTCAAGCTCAATCAGGTTGGATGGGGAGCTTCAGTGCAGTCATTTTTAGATCTCTCTAGAGATGTTCAATCAGGTTCAAGTCTGGGCCACTCAAGGTCATTCAGAGTTGTCCCATAACCACTCCTGTTATCTTGGCTGTGTGCTTAGGGTCGTTGTCCTGTTGGAAGATGAACCTTCGCCCCAGTTTAAAGTCCAGAGCACTCTGGAGCAGGTTTTCATCAAGGATGTCTGTACATTGCTGCATTCCTTTCTCCCCCCCCCTCCCCCTTCGATCCCAACTAGTCTCCCAGTTCCTACCACTGAAAAACATCCCCACAGCATGCTGCTGTCACCACCATGCTTCCTTGTAGGTTTCATTAAACCAGGTTTGTGTTTCTCATGGACAGAGAGCCCTTCAGGTGCCCTTTGGCAAACTACAGACGGGCTGTGATGTGCCTTTTACTGAGGAGAGGCTTCCATCTGGCCACTCTACCATACAGAAACAAGGGTAGAATACTGCGCTGTCAATTGTGAGAATCCAAATTGGATTATCTGATATTTTTAGGGTTGCTGCAACTTTAAATATGAGACACACACACAAAATAGTAGATCGTCTAAAAATAAGCTGCGCAATAAAGGTGAACCAATAATTGATAATAAAGTGCTAAAAAAATATCAATCGGTGACATTCATGTAGTCCATACATAGACTGTCTTTGTGGAATTCAACATTCTAAGATACTGGGTGCACTTCCAATACCATAAACACTGTTACACCAATCCCTAGGGAGACTGCACTTCTGTATACATATAGTCCGTTCAAAGAAAATCACAATCGGGTATCAGAATATTGAAAAATCTGAAATCCTGTAGTTCTTTAAAGGAAGACAAATGTGACGGATTTCAAAAGTCCTTTAACCACTTGTCCCCCGCCCACTGTCAATAGACGGCGGGCGGAGGATACTCTCGTTCTGGGAGGACGTCATATGACGTCCTCCCTTTAAAACGAGCTAGGAGGCGCGCGCGCGCCGCCGGCGGCGCCCGCCGCGTTCACAAGGCCCCGGTGCGCGTGCCCGGCGGCCGTGATTGCCGCCGGGCACCCGCGATTGCCCGGGAAACGAGCAGGAAAGTGGATCTCTGTGTGTAAACAGAGATCCACGTCCTGCGAGGGAGAGGGGGCCGATGGTGTGTCCCTTGTACATAGTGTGACAGCAGGAAGGTAAAGTCACCTGGTTGCATCCAGGGGGGTAGATATATTTCTCCCAGATTCAGGCTTTATGCCGACTTATACAACTAGGGAGTTGATGAAGCCCAGCTGAGGCTAGTGGGCTCATGAATGACTCATACCTCTAGGGAGAGTGCTGGGCGTCGTGAGGCAGGGAGTTGATGAGACCAGCTGAAGCCTGTCAGTTCGTTTAAGGCCTCTATAAAAACTCCCAGCTTCATTAGATGTTAGCTCATGCCTGGAACCAGACCTGTGTGGACTGTCTAGGGAGAGTGAACCCCTGTGCGGTGAGGCAAAGCCTGTGTGGCTATTTGTTTGGACTTTTACTAAACCAGGGACTTAGGGACTAGGACAGCACTAGGCTGATCCCAGTTGTTAGTTTAGGAAACCTGCATGTTTAGTCAGAGGTCAAACTGACCAGGATTTATTTTGTTTGTTTCTTTTTGGCTTTGCTGTGTTTTTGTCACTGTACATAGAGAAATAAACCGCACCTTTTGATTTTGAAAACCACAACCTCCGTCTGCTGGCCCTGTTTTTGTGTGGGGAGCCCAACCAGGGGGTCACACACACCCGCTACCGAGTTAACCCCCTCACAGTTGGTGGAGAACCAGTGGCAGTTTTTTTTAAGCCAGCATGGAGGAGATACTGAAACAGCTGGCTCTAGCAAATGCCAATCAACAGCAGACAAATGCAGGTTTGCAAAGGAGCCTTGCAGCCCAGCAGCAAGCTCATCAACAAGCCCAGCAGCAATCTGAGGCCCGCTTCATAGACCTGTTACAGAAGCAAGAGCAGAGACTACAACAAATGGAAGCAGTAATGCAGCAACGTCCGCAGACCAGTGAGGAAAGCCGTCCCACTAATACCGCGTCCTTTGGGGTGAGTCGTTTATTGACAAAAATGACTGGAGAGGATGATCCAGAGGTATTTTTGACCACATTTGAAAGGACTGCTGAAAGAGAAAAGTGGCCTGAGGAGCAGTGGGCTGGACTGGTGGCTCCTCTGTTAACTGGTGAATCGCAGAAGGCTTACTATGACCTAGAGCCTGACCAAGCAAAAGACTATGTGATGCTAAAAGCTGAAATATTGGCAAGGCTGGGTGTCACCCTGGCTGTCCGGGCTCAGCGTGTGCATAACTGGACTTTCCAGCTTGGAAAACCCCCCAGGTCTCAAATGTATGATCTCATTCACCTGAGCAGGAAGTGGCTACAGCCAGAGACTTTGTCCGCACCGGAGATTGTGGAACGTGTTGTGATGGATCGTTTCTTGAGAGCTCTTCCTACCGCCATTCAAAAGTGGGTAAGCCACGGAGACCCAGAAACGGCCGGTAAACTTGTGGATCGTGTAGAGAGATACTTGGCTACAGAGAACCTGACGGCCTCTTCCAGAGACTCTCGGACTTTCCACCCTAAGACCAGACCATCCCCAGGGGCGGATAAGAGGATTCCAAGGGGTGAGGGTGGAGAGAGTGAGAGGGTGGGAGCTCTACCCCAAGTTTGGCGAGAACAGCCTGGGAAATCAGCGGCTCAAGAGGCCGCAAGAAGGATCGTTTGCTACCGCTGCCGGCAAGCGGGACATATTGCAGCCAATTGCCCGGTTGTGGAGGAACCCATGCAGTGTGACTTTCTGACGGGCAGACGTCAGTCGCTGTGTGCGACAGTCGCATGCACTGCCATTCGAGGAACTGAGAAACATTTATGCAAAATGTGTGTTAATGGTAGAAATGTTGTGGTATTGTTGGATTCAGGTAGCCTTGTGACCCTGATAAAGGCTGAGTTAGTTAAAACAGAGGTCTCTGGGAATAGCAAGGTAGCTGTTATTTGTGTGCATGGGGACACCCGAGAGTATCCAGTGACTACAGTGTGTTTCGAGACCCCCAAAGGTACCCTCTCTCATCCAGTGGGCTTAGTATCTCAGTTACCGCATGACGCCATTGTGGGAAGGGATTTTCCGAAGTTCTGGGAACTGTGGGATGATCCTGAGCCCCCCACTGGTGCCCCTATGTACCAGGAATGTGATAGCCAGAACTCCTCTGAGAGTGGTGAGGACTCTCCAGAATTTCCCTTGTCAGTATTGGCAGGGGAGACTCAAGAAACTGGAGAGGAGCCCACCTCCTCAGACGAAAACCTACCGTCTGTGGAGTTTTCTGATCTGGAGGTTCACAGGGAAAATTTTGCCACAGAACAGTTAAAAGACCCCGCCCTAATAAAGGCACGGGAAAACGTAGTGGAAATAGATGGCGAGTTAGTGAACCCAGATAATACCTGCACTTACCCATACTTCAGCGTAGAGAAGGACCTACTGTATCGGGTGGCAAAAAGGGCAGAAGAAACCGTTGAGCAGCTGGTGGTGGTGCCCAAACCTTACAGGAAGTTGGTGTTGGAGTTGGCCCATGGGCACATTCTTGGAGGTCATCTGGGGACAGAGAAAACCCGAGAGAGGGTATTACAGAGATTCTATTGGCCTGGGGTGATGAAGGACATAGAAAATTATTGTTCCTCCTGCCCTGTGTGTCAGAGGTCGGCCCCGATGCCACATTTCCGTAGCCCGCTGGTCCCTCTACCCATCATTGAGGTCCCGTTTGAGAGAATCGCAATGGATTTGGTAGGTCCTATAATCAAGTCCGCTAGGGGGCACCAGTACATATTGGTTATAATGGACTATGCCACCCGTTATCCAGAAGCGATCCCTCTCAGAAATACCTCGGCCAAAACCATAGCCAAAGAGCTATCTCTTGTTTTTAGCCGGGTGGGTATTTGTAAAGAACTGCTTACGGACCAAGGTACACCCTTTATGTCCCGGGTTATGAAAGAGCTGTGTAAATTGTTCAAAGTGACGCAATTGCGTACATCTGTGTATCACCCCCAAACCGATGGGCTGGTTGAAAGATTCAACAAAACCCTAAAACAAATGTTGAAGAAAGTGGTGGATAGAGATGGAAAGGATTGGGACTGTCTACTTCCTTATTTGATGTTTGCTATTAGGGAGGTGCCCCAATCCTCTACGGGATTCTCCCCCTTTGAGTTACTGTATGGGAGACACCCAAGAGGGCTGTTGGATATTGCCAAGGAAACTTGGGAAAGTGAGAGTTCTCCCCACAGGAGTGTGATTGAGCATGTCGCCCTGATGCAAGATCGAATTGCACAGGTAATGCCCATCGTGAAGGAACATTTGGCCCAAGCGCAGTTGGCACAGCAGAGAGTGTACAACCGTGGAGCAAAGACCCGTACCTTTTCCCCGGGGGATAGGATATTGGTACTTGTCCCTACGGTTGAAAGTAAATTCCTTGCCAAATGGCAAGGCCCCTACGAGATAATGGAAAAAGTGAGCGAAGTGAATTACAAGGTCAGACAACCAGGAAGGCGAAAGCCCGAACAGATATATCACGTTAATCTGTTGAAAGCCTGGAGGGATAGAGAGTCCCTAGTCGCAGAAACTTGGTCACCAGCTCAAACTGGTTGCGTGATTCCGGAGGTTGGAATAGCAGCCACCTTGTCACAACCCCAACAACAGGAGGTTAAGGAGTTTGTGCTTCGCAACAAGGAGGTGTTCTCTGAGCTGCCGGGACAAACATCTGGGGTAGAGCATGATATTATTACCCCGCCCGGTGAAAGGGTGAAGTTAAAACCCTATCGGATCCCAGAGGCCCGACGGGAGGCAATACGGGAGGAAGTACAGAAAATGCTGAACTTAGGGGTGATAAGAGGAGTCCCAAAGTGATTGGTCTAGTCCCATTGTGTTGGTGCCTAAACCGGATGGGAGCTGGCGATTTTGTAACGATTTTCGTCAGTTGAACAAAGTTACAAAATTTGACACCTACCCCATGCCACGTATAGATGAGTTGATCGACCGGCTGGGAACAGCCCGATACATGACGACTCTTGACCTCACAAAAGGGTATTGGCAAATTCCCCTGGCCAAGTCGGCCAAAGAGAAAACCGCATTTGTAACCCCAGACGGGGCGTTCCAATATAAGAGAATGCCGTTCGGGTTACAGAATGCGCCGGCCACATTCCAGCGGAAAATGGACCAGATGCTGAGGCCCCATCGGAAGTATGCTGCGGCTTACCTGGATGACGTAATTGTCCATAGCACAGATTGGGCCTCACATCTGCCAAAAGTGCAAGCAGTCCTGGACTCTGTTCGGGAAGCGGGGTTTACGGCTAACCCCAAGAAGTGTACCATTGGGCAGGAGGAGGCCAAATATCTTGGGTACACCATTGGCAGGGGAGTAATAAAACCCTAACTCAACAAAGTCGAGGCCATCCAGAGTTGGCCACGTCCCAACAGCAAGAAGCAGGTACGAGCCTTTCTGGGAATCGCGGGTTATTATCGGCGCTTCATTCCCCACTTTGCTTCTAAGGCTGTGCCCCTAACCAACCTGACGAAAGGGAAAGGGTCGGTCATGATTAAATGGACCCCCGAGGCTGAGGCAGCATTCCAATTCTTGAAACAAGCCTTATGTAGCCAGCCAGTGTTGTACTCACCCGACTTCTCTAAAGACTTTGTCGTACAAAGTGATGCGTCAGATGTGGGGTTAGGAGCAGTATTGTCCCAGGTCTGGAACGGGGAAGAGCACCCAGTCATTTACCTCAGCAGGAAGTTGAAGTCCCATGAGGTAAATTACGCCACGGTTGAAAAGGAGTGTTTAGCGGTGAAGTGGGCTCTAGATTCCCTTCGGTACTATCTGCTAGGTAGGCACTTTGACATGGTTACGGATCACGCTCCGTTAAAGTGGATGGCTCAAAACAAGGAGACAAATAGAAGAGTGAATAGGTGGTTCCTGGCCCTACAGGAATTCAACTTCCCAGTAAAGCATCGCCCTGGCGTTCAAATGGGGAATGTGGATGCTTTGTCTCGAGTACATGAATGCCTGATTGCTGGTGTTCCAACCCCAAGGTTAAAACAAGAGGGGGGGGTATGTGACAGCAGGAAGGTAAAGTCACCTGGTTGCATCCAGGGGGGTAGATATATTTCTCCCAGATTCAGGCTTTATGCCGACTTATACAACTAGGGAGTTGATGAAGCCCAGCTGAGGCTAGTGGGCTCATGAATGACTCATACCTCTAGGGAGAGTGCTGGGCGTCGTGAGGCAGGGAGTTGATGAGACCAGCTGAAGCCTGTCAGTTCGTTTAAGGCCTCTATAAAAACTCCCAGCTTCATTAGATGTTAGCTCATGCCTGGAACCAGACCTGTGTGGACTGTCTAGGGAGAGTGAACCCCTGTGCGGTGAGGCAAAGCCTGTGTGGCTATTTGTTTGGACTTTTACTAAACCAGGGACTTAGGGACTAGGACAGCACTAGGCTGATCCCAGTTGTTAGTTTAGGAAACCTGCATGTTTAGTCAGAGGTCAAACTGACCAGGATTTATTTTGTTTGTTTCTTTTTGGCTTTGCTGTGTTTTTGTCACTGTACATAGAGAAATAAACCGCACCTTTTGATTTTGAAAACCACAACCTCCGTCTGCTGGCCCTGTTTTTGTGTGGGGAGCCCAACCAGGGGGTCACACACACCCGCTACCGAGTTAACCCCCTCACAATAGGGACAACCATCGGTCACCTCCCCCAGTCAGTCCCCTCCCCCCACAGTAAGAACACTTTGAGGGAACATATTTAACCCCTTCCCGCCCCCTAGTGGTTAACCCCTTCCCTGCCAATCACATTTATACAGTAATCAATGCATTTTTATAGCAGGGATCGCTGTATAAATGTGAATGGTCCCAAAAATGTGTCAAAAGTGTCCGCCGCAATATCGCAGTAACAAAAAAAAAAAAAAAAAAAAAAAAAAAACGCAGATCGCCGCCATTACTAATAATAATAAAAAAAAAAATCCTATAAATCTATCCCCTATTTTGTACACGCTATAACTTTTGCGCAAACCAATCAATACGCGCTTATTGCGATTTTTTTTTTTTTTACCAAAAATATGTAGAAGAATACGTATCGGCCTAAACTGAGGAAAATTTTATTTAAAAAAAAAAAAATGGGTATTTATTATAGCAAAAAGTAAAAAAGTTTTTTTTTCCCCAAACTGGACGCTTCTTTTGTTTATAGCGCAAAAAATAAAAACCACAGAGGTGATCAAATACCACCAAAAGAAAGCTCTATTTGTGGGGAAAAAAGAATGCAAATTTCGTTTGGGAGCCACGTCGCACGACCGCGCAATTGTCATTTAAAGTGTGACAGAGCTGAAAGCTGAAAAATGGCTTGGGCAGGAAGGGGGTTTTCGTGCACGGTAGAGAAGTGGTTAAACAGGAATCTGTGACATCAAACGAAAAACACCCAAGAATAGTGCTATGCATTAGACAGAAAAGGTATCCTCCACCTCCAAAATAGCTGCAGCTTACCAGAAGGATGTATCCCAAAAAGAGATCTAGGTTTGCAGATGGCTTTTACCCCAGCCCAGGTCTCTATGTAGCTCAATCAGATATCCCCGCTCTTTAAATGGGTATGTCTTCAGTCTGTCTCACGGTAACATGATGTACTCATGGCAAGAAGAAAAGGAAAGCCAACATAGCATAATCCAGTAAAGATTTATTAAAACATTAAGAAATGCACTTAGTGTATGAGGATAAAACTTGTGTATGAATAAAGTGTAGCCGGCCGGCTCACAGCCCGTTCCTTCCGGGACCTTGCGTTATTGTGGCGACGTTAGCACGCCGCTCCTCCCTATGCTGTTTCGTCACAAATGACGTCATCTAGGGGCACGGGCGGGCGTGCTGACTCACCGCCAATTATACTTCACATCCAGCAGGACCGCCCAGATCTGAGTTCCCAGCGTCCCTGCCGCATATACTGCCATGTTCACAAAGGGCATCTGCCCATACATTGTGGAACGAACCAAGTCTGCTCGTCCTGGCTACCAACAATTCCCAATATGTAGCTTTAATATCGTACCAGTGATAATCACAAATCCACTGGATTGTACAACCATATTGTTTTCAAAAACACACACTGCGGGCTAATAAAACCCCCCAGAGAAGAAGGGGGAAGTGTTATAATATTTGCAACCGCAAAGGGTAATAGATTACCTATATTATTAAAATAAGATACTAGCTGATGCAAATAAACGGTTGACCCATATATGCAGTGTTTCGTGTGTCAAACACAAATCCCCCAGTGGCTAACATCAGCAATACATGCAATGCAAATACCCATGTCGTCCAAAAGGTGAATGTATATCACTCAAATAGAACAATGGTCAGTAAATTGCACATAATGTTCAAAATTGGAAACTTAAAAAAAGATAATTTGGAAACATTGGCACCTTTTGGGGAGTGATCGTATAAATACCTTCTTGCCAGCATCTCCACAGGTAATATTTAGAGGTATGCCTTTCTCTTAGGGATAGAGTGGCACCTAATGTGTTGGACCCACCCCCTAAAAAGGTTTCCTTTTTTCAAAACATTTCAGGGTACCACCAATGTTGTAGATGCCAAGGTTGTGCACTCCAGAGCAAATTTAAAAAAAAAACGAATCGTACTTCAAGGGAACATAAAATTGAATCTTTTGTTACTTGTAGCTCCATGGGCATAGTGTATTTATTGTGTTTGACACATGAAATACTGCATTTATGGGTCAACCATTTATTTGCACCAGCTAGTGTCTTATTTTAATAATATAGGTAATCTATTACCCTTTACGGTTGCAATTATTATTATAACACTTCCCCTTTTCTGTACACACTCTGTGTACATGGTGTGTTTTTGAAAACAATATGGTTAGTTGTACAATCAAGTGGATTTGTCATCACGTGTACGATATCAAAGCTACACATTGGGAATTGTTGGTAGCCAGGACGAGCAGACTTTTGGTTCGTTCCACAATGTATGGGCAGATGCCCTTTGTGAACATGGCGGTATATGCGGCAGGGACGCTAGGAACTCAGATCTGGGTGGTCCTGCTGGATGTGAAGTATAATTGTCGGTGAGTCAGCACGCCGCCTGTGCCCCTGGACAACGTCATTTGTGACTAAACGGCATAGGGAGGAGCGGCATGCTAACATCACCACACAAGGTCCCGGAAGGAATGGGCTGTGAGAGCCGGCCAGCTACACTTTATTCATACACAAGTTTTATCTTCATACACTGCAAGTGCATTTCTTTTAATGTTTTTATAAATCTTTACTGGATTACGCCATGTTGGCTTTCCTTTTCATCTTGCCATGAGTACATCATGTTACCGTGAAACAGACTGAAAACATACCCATTTAAAGAGCGGGGATATCTGATTGAGCTACATAGAGACCCGGGCTGGGGTAAAAGCCATCTGCAAACCTAGATCTCTTTTTGGGATACATCTTTCTGGTAAGCTGCAGCTATTTTGGAGGTGGAGGATACCTTTTCTGTCTAATACATAGCACTATTCTTGGGTTTTTCTTCATTTGATGTCACTGATTCCTGTTTAAAAGGACTTTTGAATTCAAAATCACATTTGTCTTCCTTTAAAGAACTACAGGATTTCAGATTATTCAATTTTCTGATACCCGATTGTGATTTTCTTTGAACGGACTATATGTATACAGAAGTGCAGTCTCCCTAGGGATTGGTGTAGCAGTGTAAGATACTGGGTGCACTTCCAATACCATAGACTGTCTTTGTGGAATTCAACATTCTATGTATGGACTACATGAATGTCAGATTGATTTTTTTTTTTTAGCACTTCATAATTATTGGTTCACCTTTATTGCCCAGCTTATTCTTACACTCTACCATACAGGCCTGATTGGTGGAGTGCTGCAGAGATGGTTGTTCTTCTGGAAGGTGCTCCACAGAGAAATGCCAGCTCTGTCAGAGTGACCATCGGGTTTCTTGGCCATCTATGCAAGGCCCCTTTCCCCCTCATTTTGGCCTGGGTGGCCCACTCTAGGAAGAGTCCTGGTGGTTCCAAACTTCTTCCATTTGCGGATGAAGGAGGCCACTGTGCTCACTAGGATCTTCAATGTTGCATACATTTTTCTGTACCCTCCCCCAGATCTGTGCCTCAATACAATCCGGTCTCGAAGGTGAAAATAGATAACTGGGAGACCGTTGTCACCTCATACCAGAAAGTCTCTAAACAAGACTCTTGATCATCATGCATTTGTTGGAAGAAAAATAAAAGTTAAAAGCTGCAGATGCTTGAACATTCCAAAAATCAAAATTAAATCTACACATCCCCCTCCATACAGCAACAGAGCTGAGGCAATCAGCTGGAGGTCCTTCCCTGTCACCATTCTTCTCTTGGTGTCAGGAAAACTTGTCAGATTTATGCGGATAGCAAATGAACGCAGCAGCAGACAAAAAGTGACTTGGTGCCGGTTCACACTGGGGCAACAACTTCCAGCGCGACTTTTCAAGGCAACTTGGAGACGACTTGAGCGCTACTTGGAGCGACTTAAAGTCGCCTCCAGGACAGGCAACTTTGCCAGTGGCCAATCACATAATCTGCTCTGTGGGAGGGAGGGGTTTGCCTTAGAAAACAATTTTCACTTCCTGGAAAGTTGCTTCAGGTAAGACGGGGGATCCGACTTGGAGGCGACTTCCATTGAAATCAATGGGTACAAGTCGCCTAGAAGTCGAACAGGAACCTTTTCTGAAGTCGGAGCGACTTCAGTAGTGTACATTAAGACGGCTCTCATTGACTAACATGTAATTTCTCATGTCGGGCGACTTGGGGCGACACAAGTCGGATCCCAAGTCACGGTAGTGTGAACCAGCACAAAGTGTGCTTAATTAGGACAATTCCTAGGACTTCATGGCTTGGCTTGTGCTCTGACATGCACTGTAAATGGTGGGACCTTATATAGACAAGCGTGTGCCTTTCCAAATCATGTCCAACCAACTAAATTTAAGTAGACTCCAATCAAGTTGTAGAAACAGCTCAAGGATGATCAGTGGAAACAGGATACACCTGAGCTCAAATTTGAGTGTCACAGCAAAAGCCAGAATTGAGGAAAATAATTAATTTAATCCATTGTGGAATAAGGCTGTAACCTAACAAAATATGAAAAAAGTCAAGCACTGTGAATACTTTCCAGATGCACTGTAGTGCGTTACTGCATCAGTTAGTGCCAGTATGTTTTGCACCCAAAAAAAATATTTTTTTTTACATCTAGTGCAAGTGTTAGTTTCAGTGCGTTTAACCACCGCACACTGATATACGTTGGCAGAATGGCACAAGGGCGTACAGGTACGTCCAGTTTAAGATCCCAGCCGTGGGTCGCGAGCACAGCCCGCGTCCGTGACCGCCCCCGCAGGAACAGCGGACCCGATCGCCGCCGGTGACCCGCAATCGGGTCACAGAGAGGAACAACGGGGGGAGGCAAGTGTAAACAAACCTTTCCCTGTGCTTCCTAGTGAGCCTGTCACTGATCGTCTGTTCCCCGTCATAGGGGACGACGATCAGTGACGCCACCCGCTAAGCCACGCCCCCACAGTAAGAAACACATCAGGGCACACTTAACCCCCTACAGAACCCCTTCACTGCCAGGGTAATTTTTACAGTAATCAGTGCACTTTTATAGCATTATTCGCTGTAAAAATGACAATGGTCCCAAAATAGTGTCAAGTGTCCGCCATAATGGCGCAGTCACAATTAAAGAAAAAAAAAAAAAAAAGCTGATCGCCGTCATTACTAGAAAAAAAAAAAATGCAATAAAACTATCCCCTATTTCGTAGACACTATAAATGTGGAGCAAACCAAACGCTTATTGCGATTTTTACCAAAAATAATACTTATCGGCCTAAACTGAGGAAAAAAAAAAGTTTTTTTATATATTTTTCGGGGCTATTATAGCAAAGAAAAATAGATTTTTCTCAAAATTGTCGCTCTATTTTTGTTTATAGCAAAAAAATAAAAAAATCACTGAGCTGCTCAAATACAACCAAAATAAAGCTCTGTTTGTGGGGGGGGGGGGAAGGACGCCAAGTTTGTTTTGCCACGTCGCACGACCGCGCAATTGTCAGTTAAAGCAACGCTGTGCTGAATCGCAAAAAAGTGGCCAGGTCTTTCAGCTGCATAATGGTCCGGTCCTTAACCACTTAACGACCGCCCACTGTAAATATACGTCGGCAGAATGGCACCGACAGGCAGAATCACGGGGTCCGATCGGACCCCCCTTCTTTACAGTGAGCGGTCGTTTTACCTTCGGGAGCGATCCGGCATGAGGGGACGGCCGTTCGATTCCGGCCACCCCCTCTCGATCGCTCCCGGCGAATGAGAGCTTCCCCTGCCTGTGTGCTTGTTTACACAGGCTGGAGGAAGTGATGTCATCTTTCCTGCGGCGCTCACATATACCGAGCGCCGTACAGGAGAAGATGCAGGTTAGTGCACACTACACTGACACCAGGACACATAGGTACATAAATCACCCCCCCAGATCACCCCCCAGTCACAGTGTCACTGATTGCAGTGATCACTAAATAAATGGTCACTGCAATCAGTGACATTTGTGACTGTAAAAAGTGTCAGTACATTTAGTTTTAGGTCCAGTGTAGCCCCCTGACCCCCCCTAATAAAGGTTTAACCCCCTGATCACCCCCCAGATAACCCTTTCACCCCCTAGTACCGCCGTCGCTAAGCGATCATTTTTCTGATCGATGTCAGTGTCAGTGATGCTGATCGGTAGCCAGTAATTTTTTTTAGGTTCGCCGCAGGTTTTTATAGCGTCGGGTACCCCCATATATTACCTAATAAAGGTTTAACCCCCTTGATCGCCCCCCAGGTAACCCTTTCACCCCCTATCACCACTGTCACTAAGCGATAATTTTTCTGATCGATGTCTTCGTGTCGGTGATGCCGATAGGTAGCCAGTAATTTTTTTTTAGGTTCGCCGCAGGTTTTTATATAGCGTCAGGTACCCCCATATATTACCCAATAAAGGTTTTAACCCCCTAATTGCCCCTAGTTAACCCTTTCACCAGTGATCATCATATAAGTGTTACGGTGACGCTGGTTAGTTAGTTTGCTTTTTATAGTGTCAGGGCACCCGCCGTATATAACCCAATAAAGGTTTAACCCCCTGATCGCCCGGCGGGTGAGATCAATTAGGCTTTAGCGCCAGAGAGGGTCTGCGTCACACCCCAGGCAGCGTCAGGTTAGTGCCAGTAGCGCTAACACCCACGCGTGAAGCATACACCCCCCTTAGTGGTATAGTATCTGATCAGATCTATACTAGCGTCCCCAGCAGTTTAGGGTTCCCAAAAACGCAGTGTTAGCGGGATCAGCCCAGATACATGCTAGCACCTGCGTTTTGCCCCTCCGTCCAGCCCAGGCCACCCAAGTGCAGTATCGATCGATCACTGTCACTTGCAAAACACAACACACATAACTGCAGCGTTCGCAGAGACAGGCCTGATCCCTGCGACTCCAGTGCTGTAGGAGGTGATTTCACCACCACAGTTAAAAAAAAAAAAGCAAATATGCCGAAGCATTGGGGCAGCAGGGGCGGAGGAGCGATTTTGCTCCTAATGCCGCGTATATACGGTCGAAATTCCGACGGAGGCTTGCCCGTGGAAAAGTCTGACCATGTGTACGCGGCATAACTTTTTTGCGGGAGGATGCCCCCATGCGTCGGCATATATAAATGGTGCCTGTATGCCCATCATTAGAAGTGGGTGGATGAAGGGCGGTATTCTAATGGTGGGCATACCCACCGATCAATCTTTTTTTTTCGTTCAGCCAACAGGCTGCATGAAAAAAAAGATTACAATACATGTCCAACAAGGACCAGCAACGTACTGGTATGTTGCTGGACTTTGAATGTTTATACCAGAATGATGCCTGCGGGTTTAGGTATCATCTTGGTATCATTCTTTTCAGCCAGCGGCCGGCATTCATGTAAAAGCAATCCTAGTGGCTAATTAGCCTCTGGACTGCTTTTACAAGCAGTGGGAGGGAATGCCCCCCCCGGATATAAAAAGCGCCATTGGGAAAGCATTTTATCACACCGATCTTGGTGTGGTCAGATGCTTTGAGGGCAGAGGAAAGATCTAGGGTCCAATAGACCCCAGTTTTTTCAAAAAAGAGTACCTGTCATTACCTATTTCTATCATAGGGGATATTTACATTCCCTGAGATAATACAAGTGATAAAAAAAAAAAAATATGGAAGCAACAGTTTAAAAATAAAATAAAAAAGCAAAATTAATAAAAAAAAAAAAAAAAGCACCCCTGTCCTGCCCTGCTCTTGCCCAATGGCGAACGCAAGCGTCGGTCTGGCGTCATATGTAAACAGCAATTGCACCATGCATGTGAGGTATCACCGCGAAGGTCAGATCGAGGGCAGTAATTTTAGCAGTAGACCTCCTCTGTAAATCTAACGGGGTAACCTGTAAATGCTTTTAAAGGCTTTTAAAAATGTATGTAGTTTGTCGCCAATGCGCGTTTGTGTGAAATTTTAAAGCATGTCGTGTTTGGTATCTATGTACTCGGCCTAAGAATCTTTTTTATTTCATCAAACATTTGGGCAATATAGTGTGTTTTAGTGCATTAAAATAAAAAAAAGTGTATTTTTCCCCCAAAAAATGCGTTTGAAAAATCGCTGCGCAAATACTGTGTAGAAAAAAAAAATGCAACACCCACCATTTTATTCTGTAGGGCCTTTGCTTTAAAAATATATATAATGTTTGGGGGTTCAACATAATTTTCTTGCAAAAAAAAAATGTTTTCATGTAAACAAAAAGTGTCAAAAAGGGCTTTGTCTTCAAGTGGTTAGAAGAGTGGATGTAAGCTTCCTAATGTTGTGTATAAAATGCCAGAACAGTTCAAAACCCCCCCAAATGACCCCATTTTGGAAAGCAGACACCCCAAGCTATATACTGAGAGGCATGTCGAGTCCATGGAATATTTTATATGTTGACACAAGTTGCAGAAAAAATACAATTTTTTATTTTTTATTTTTTTTTGCACAAAGTTGTCACTAAATGATATATTGCTCAAACATGCCATGGACATATGTGGAATTACACCCCAAAATACATTCTGTTGCTTCTCCTGAGTACGGGGATACCACATGTGTGAGACTTTTTGGGAGCCTAGCCGTGTACGGGACCCCAAAAACCAAGCACCGCCTTCAGGCTTTCTAAGGGTGTCAATTTTTGATTTCACTTCTCACTGCCTATCACAGTTTCGGAGGCCATGGAATGCCCAGATGGCACAAACCCCCCCAAATGACCCCATTTTAGAAAGTAGACAGCCCAAGCTATTTGCTGAGAGGTATTGTGAGTATTTTGCAGATCTCGCTTTTTGTCACAAAGTTTTGAAAATTGAAAAAAAAAAAAAAATGTTCTTTCTTCATTTTCAAAAACAAATGAGAGCTGTAAAATACTCACCATGCCTCTCAGCAAACAGCTTGGGGTGTCTACTTTCCAAAATGGGGTCATTTGGGGGCTTTTGTGCTATTTTGGCATTTTATGGCCTTCAAAACTGTGCTAGGTAGTGAGGAGTGAAATCAAAAATTTGCGCCCTTAGAAATCCTGAAGGCGGTGCTTGGTTTCCGGGGTCCCGTACGTGGCTAGGCTCCTAAAAAGTCCCACACATGTGGTATCCCCGTACTCAGGAGAAGCAGCAGAATGTATTTTGGGGTGCAATTCCACATATAACCATGGCATGTGTGAGCAATATATCATTTAGTGACAACTTTTTGTAATTTTTTTTTTTTTTGTCATTATTCAATCACTTGGGACAAAAAAAAAATATTCAATGGGCTCAACATGACTCAGCAATTTCCTTGGGGTGTCTACTTTCTAAAATGGGGTCATTTGGGGGGGTTTTGTACTGCCCTGCCATTTTAGCACCTCAAGAAATGATAGGCAGTCATAAATTTAAAGCTGTGTAAATTCCAGAAAATGTACCCTAGTTTGTAAACGCTATAACTTTTGCGCAAACCAATAAATATACGCTTATTGACATTTTTTTTACTAAAGACATGTGGCTGAATACATTTTGGCCTAAATGTATGACTAAAATTGAGTTTATTCGATTTTTCTTATAACAAAAAGTAGAAAATATCATTTTTTTTCAAAATTTCCGGTCTTTTTCCGTTTATATCGCAAAAAAGAAAAATCGCAGAGGCAATCAAATACCATTAAAAGAAAGCTCTATTTGTGGGAAGAAAAGGACGCAAATTTCGTTTGGGTACAACATTGCATGTCCGCACAATTTACAGTTAAAGCAGCGCAGTGCAAAATTCTGAATTCACCTCTGGTCCTTTAGCTACCAAATGGTCCGGGGCTTAAGTGGTTAAGCAGGACCAAAAAAAAAAAAAAAAAAATAAAAAAAAAAAATAAAAAAAAAAAAAAAAAACACAAAATGCTTACCATCGCGACTATACTTTTTTTTTTAAATCTGCAGAAGTATAGCCGCGATGGTCGCGAGTAGGAGAATTTTGCTGGTCTTTATTGGTTAACATAAATCAAAGTGCCACGCTAAGAATAAAGAGTCCCAATGTTGAGAAAATATGATATCTGAAAAACAGTCCAATAGGTTTAGATCCACAAAAAGAAAAGGTTCTGGGAAGAATCATAACCCAATTCCTCACACCAAGTTTGGTCGTAACCAGACGAGGTACCCGAGAGGGGGGGGGGGGTGTGAGGGGAGGAGGAAGAACAGATTGTGTCCATAGTCTAACCAGTCCTTGGTTTAAATTAAGTCCTGAATGAGAGTGTGTCTCTCCATGCAAGAAGGCCACTATGAGCATGGCTGCTTATCCCTCATTTTGGATACAAGTATTTGCGTTTATAAGTACATATACCTTAGCCAAGGACTGGCCAGCCTACGGACACAATCTGTTCTTCCTCCTCCCCCCTCAGGTACCTTTGTCTGGTTATGATGAACCTCAGTGTGAGGAGTTGGGTTATGTGACGTTGCCAAGCTCGACAGCCATCACACTGGATGGAAACATTGATCATTTTTATTGGATTGAAATGCACTTTTTACTGCGTTGTTTGCGAGTATTCTGGCCTTTGCTGTACTCTTAATAAAAATGTACTTGTCAGTAATACTGTGCAATTAAGTTTTTTTTATACCCATTTACATTATTATACAGGTGTTATATAGCGCCAACAGTTTGCGCAGCGCTTAAAATAATTTACATGATGTCCTGATGTGATGATTCTGTCTATGTGTATGGTGAAAACTAAGTGGAGGATTTTCAAGCGTGTTTGACTGCTTTTGATGAGGTAGTCCACTCATGGGGGTATGAGTCAGTGTGAACCTTTCCTTCTTGGTGACGGATTATTCCCATCACTTTGAGTGGACCTACACCTTATTGGTCCGTTTTTATTGAGATGTACTTTCTCAACATTGGGACTTATTAAATTCTTAGCACTGCACTTTGTGATTTATGTTATTTTGTCTTTTTGCCAGATTTGTGTCAGCAGCTGTGTTGCTATTAACACTATCATTCATCAGCGCGGATATTTTTGGTTTTTATTTCTTGTATTTAGGGATTTTTTTGCTGATGGATCATGGAAACGGTATAAAAATAGCGTACAAGCCCAAAATTTATTTTTTTATAGTAAAAAAAATAAAATAGGAGATATCCATCTACATAGTCCCTGTGTTGCATACACACTATCCAGAGCAATTTATTGTATCTATTTAGCAATTGAATACTACTCTTAGCAATTATTTTCCAACAATTTTAGTAGCACAGTCGAGCTACAAAAGAACTGCCCGTGTAGTTCTAGCCTGATATTTAAAGACATTATCCAGTAAAACGAAAATCTTAAAGTATTCGCATGGCAGTCAGTTAGCATTTGTAGTAAAGGGCAGTCTCCATACTGTACTTTATGCTTTTTATTCCATTTACCCTTTCGTGGGTCACGATTCCCTATAACTGCCAAACCAAATTAACCTAGCGTTGGGGCGGCAACTCTCAGAATTTGAATAAAACAAAACCCAAGCACTCCGTTAAGTGAAACATCCTATTAGTAATTTCCTCATGTGTAATACAGTGCAAGTTTTGCCTTTGGTTTAGGTGTGTACATCTAAATAGATGTAAGGGGGTGTAGTGTGTGTACTGCATCAGAGACTATAAAATTTGAAATAAATTTAAAATTTAGCACCTTTCACTTGAATGGCCCAATTGCACCTGCTTACCTTGAAATTTTGATGAGATTTTACCAAGCTTGCTCTTCCATGTTCCCCTGTTAAAAATCAAGATTAGTAGATCAGCCTGTAGAGGGAGCTTTCAGTGGCTTAGTGTAATACATTAACTCCAAGGAAACATTTGCCAAGATAAAAACTGTGTGCCACTGTTTGAACTGGATTGCCCAATTTGTATTGCGAGAATGAAAAATAAACCAATGTGTAGCATTACATAGAGCATGTGTATATAATGAACAAATATGGCTACAGAATACAGTAAAACACAGAAATCAGGTTTAAAAAGACACCTTGTTTAAAAAAAAAAAAAAAAAATTGGACAAAACTGATCTTTATACAATTCAAAAAATAAACACATCCTGATGAGATCAGCAATAAAGTTTGCTTAAAGTGTTACTAAACCCACAACTGTAAAAAATAGTGTGTTTATGCAGTAAAGCATGCGTGTTATAATCACTGTGGAACCGAAGGTGTCAATCCTCCCCACATTTTGTAAAAAGGCTGTCAACTGTCCACAAACCATCTGCTGATAGAACAGAGCACTAGGAGGCACTCTGCACATGCTCGGTTTGGTGTGTAATGCGCAAGAGTTTTTTTTTTCTTGGGCAGTGCGCATATGACCAGCACGACCAATCAGCACTGTCCAGAGGGGGTCAGGGGTCCTGCAGCCTCATAGGACAGTCACGGGAGAATAAAAACTCCTCTTACAAGCCTTAACCAGACACTGACAGAAGTCACAAAACCGCTATATACTGATGAGAAAAGGCATCAAGCAGTTTATATTTCCTAAAATAATTGCATTTCCATGTTCTGTGTACTGTGGGAGACCAGATATAGTTAATGCAGGGTTTAGTAACACTTTAATGATCGAACGTATAAAGCTGCCCAAACAATCTGTACAATCTCCTTTATATCAAGTATGCAAGTACATAGGCCTGGCTGATTTGATAAAATGGATTGTTCAGGCTTGTTTTATTAAAATATATTACAATCTACAACAGTAAAAGAAAAACAAATCCCTGATCACCCATCCAGGAGTAGTAGTGTCACGGTATGGTTACACTGAACTACTCAAATGACTGGATGTAAAATTGACAGAAAATAACTTCAAAAAAAAACTTTCCATGCCTCTTACTAAATGTCTGACCGTCTACTTTACAAAAAGGGGTCATTTGTACTGTCCTGGCATTTTAGGCCCTCAGTACATCAGAAGTGATCAATTTTCAAATATATATCTACACACACACCCCATAGTTTGTAGAGGCTATTCACGCAAATATACACTCATTAGGATTTTTTTTTTTGTTTGTTTACCGAAGACATGTAGCATAATACATTTGTCTAAATTTATGAACAAGTTTGATTGGATAGTTTAACAAAAAAATTTCAGTAAAAAAAAAAATTCTAATGCTACCAAAAGAAAGCTCTATTAGTATGAAAAAAAAAATACAAAATAAAAAAAAGTAGGTAAAACCTTCTGGAAGTCAAGTGGTCAAAGTATATGCAATACATTTCAAGTAGTATGGGATAGAGCAAGAATTAGAACCTCCATCACCTCTGGAGGGGATTCACCATAATTATCCTGATGAGCACCGTCAATGTTGAGAATGGTAGAGAATATCCAAAATATTGAGTTGCCACGGAAATAAAAGGGATATCTTCCAAAGAAAACAACTATTTCAGTGACAACCGTTGAGACCCGGTTCACACTGGGGCGGCACGACTTGTCCGGCGACTCTGCCGGGCGATCTCCACACGACTTCAGAGGTGACTTGCAAAATGACTTCTGTATTGAAGTCAATGCAAGTCACCCTGAAGTCGTCCCAAAGTAGTACAGGAACCTTTTTCTAAGTCGGAGCGACTTGAGTCGCTCCTATTAGAACGGTTCTATTGTACAGAGCGGAGCGCGACTGGTCAGGCGGCTAGGTCGCCTGACGAGTCGCCCCTGTGTGAACCGGCTCTTGGGAAGGCAATTCTCTTTGCAGAGAGTTATTCTTACTTCCTGCCACACGTCCAAGTAAAGGAAATCTCCCCAACATGAAGTACAGAGTACAACAGGAATTACAAAAACCTAATTCATTAACATTAATCTTCACTTCTCTATGCAAAACTAAAAACATTGACAATATGTTAACATGACATTTCAGCTTGTGTATGAATGGATTTAATCCCTTCGTAAACTTCAAAATGTATCCCATCCCCTCCCAACTACTAAACAGATGACTTGACAGCCTCACATTTTGTACCATCACTTGTGGCATAGTAAAATAAACGGATTCCACAGTTCAATTACCAGAATTCGGATCTTTATTCTTTTGAGCTGGGCATAGGAACAAAATAGTCAGTAACCAGACTAGCTGGTCAAAAGCACTGCTCTTTTGAGTATATTTGGGGTCACTATATTAGTTCAATAGTTCCAAGAATAAGTTACATGCATAATGTGTCTCCCAGTTTGAACACTCCAGTGGGTCAGGTATGCAAGCCATCTCTTTATGGCAAAAACATCCATGGGAATAAAAACAGATTACCGAACTTCAACATTATATATTTTTTAAATTAAAACTGGGCAGGTTGTAGCACTCATTCCATTATACCTGGTAAATAAATAATAAACCTCCTCACATGTGTTATATGTTTGAAAACACAGGCCCAACCACAGTTTACATGCTGAATGCTTCAATATCTGTTCATTGTAAAGTGATAAGTGGTGAGCCAACAGAGCAGATGTCATTGGCAATATAAAAAAGACAATAAGACTTAATGCACACAAGAGGGATCTTCTGTTCAGCCTTAATCCAAAACAAATAAGTAGGCCTAGAATATTGTATATTCTTGTGAATTGTGCATGGAAAGCAACCATGTACAAATTACCCCACATTCATCTGTTGTAAAGCTTGTGACACCCACAAATGGAGCAACAGAGTACTATCCAGGGGGGTTCACAGAACACGATACAACTATTCGGTATTAAAATTAATCCCAAAACTGGCAAATTGATGTATATTTACACCATACATCCAACTCTCTAGCCACAGAAGGTTTTAGAGATGCATGTGAATAAAAATAAAAGTTCAAACCCAACCAGCATATCTTGTCTCTGGCATTAACGCCAAAACAATAAAAATACATTTTAGTGTGTGTATGTATATATATATATATATATATATATATATATATATATATATTTTTTTTTTCACACATACACACACACAGTATTGTGCAAAAGTTTTAGGCAGGTGTGAAAAAAATTCTGTATTTAGAAAAAGTGTTTACTTTTATCAATTAACCAAATGGAAAGTAACTGAACAGAAGTGAAAGCCAAATCAATATTTGGCGTGACCAACCTTTACCTTCAAAAAGGCATCAATTCTTCTAGATACACTTGCACAGTTTTTGAAGGGACAAGTTAGTTCTGTGGATGTAGGCTCCCTCAAATCCTTCGGTCTCTTCATGCAATCCCAGATAGACTATGTTGATATCAGTGTTCTGTGGGGGCCAACCCATCACTTCCAGGACTCTTACTTCTTTATGCTGAAGAGAGTACTTCATGACATTGGCTGTATATTTGGGGTCATTGTCATGCTGCAGAATAAGTTTGGGGGCCAGGGCTTGACAAATTTGCTTGGAATCTAGGAGCCAGCTAAAAAAAAAGAAGCTAGGCGCCAGGAACGCAGAGCTCGCGCGCAGAAGCAAAAACCATACGTGAGTAGCGCCCGCATATGAAAGCGGTGTTCAAACCACACATGTGAGGTTTCGCCGCGATTGGTAGAGCGAGAATAATAATTCTAGCCCTAGACCTCTAACGGAAAACATGCAACCTGTAGAATTTTTTAAACGTCGCCTAGGGAGATTTTAAAGGGTAAAAGTTTGCCACCATTCCACGAGCGGATGCAATTTTGAAGCGTGACATGTTGGGTATCAATTTACTCGGCATAACATTATCTTTCACAATATAAAAAAAGTGCCAACTTTACTGTTGTCTTATTTTTTTTATTAAAAACAAGTGTATTTTGTCCCAAAAAAGTGTGCTTGCAAGACTGCTGTGCAAATACGAAATACGGTGTGACAGAAAGTATTGCAACGACCGCCATTTTATTCTCTAGGGTGTTAAAATAATAGTATATATATATTTATATATATATATATATATATATATATTAGGGCTGTTACTGATTAAAATTTTCGTGTTCGATTAATCGATTTTTTTTAATCGATTAATCGACTAATTTCGATTAATTATAACGCACATAGATATCCAACTACTTTTAGCTGATCTCCTCGCAGGCTGATTCCCAGTGCAGCTACCAACCACTGGAAAAATCGATAGCAGGATACAAAAAACACACAAAGGCAGCGCTCGATGGGAATAGCATTAAAACTTTTATAGTCTTCAAGTAGGTAACAAAATAAATATTGCACTGGAGATAAAATCTATGGTAGCAAAAGCAGTCATAAAAACATGCATCTAAGTATGATACTGGTATAAAAATGTGTACAACGATACCACTGCTGAATCCAGATGAGGAGGGGCCAACATCAGTCCGTCGGCATGTAGATGTCCTGTGAAGGGAACTATCACAACTCCCAGTGGATGGCTGTAGAATCCCAGGTTGATAGAGGGAAATGTAACAGCCCTTGCGTGTGGCAGATAGTAAGGTCCTGCCGGCATGCAGATATGAAGGCACAGCAAAGGAGCCCTTCAGATGGACACGGCAAGCCCAAAGAATTTTGATCGAATTTTGATCGATCAAAGCAATTAATCGATTAATCAAGGAATTAATAGTTAATTTCCACAGCCCTTTATATATATATAATGTTTGGGGGTTCTAATTAGAGGGAAGGAGATGGCAGTGAAAACAGACAGGGGAAGCTCCATTAGCATTGCTGGTTGTCTTGTCATACCAACAGCCACCACAAGATGGCGCCAGATCACAGAAGCATAGGCCTGCAGAAAGCCGCGGCCTCAATTGCCGGGGCGGCCCGACACAGGGGGCGCACGGAGACACGGGATACCCCAGCTGCGCCAGGTAGCTAATTCTAGTCGCAATGGC
The DNA here is from genome assembly GCA_029206835.1 of Rana muscosa. Lineage (NCBI taxonomy): Eukaryota > Metazoa > Chordata > Amphibia > Anura > Ranidae > Rana > Rana muscosa. The sequence goes on from CM055118.1 coordinate 868,503,222, forward strand.
GACCGGCGTTTGTCAAACCCTGTTGGGGGCAATCACATGCATCCCTGATGGTATGGCAAGGTGGATAAGCATCCGCCTGTATTTTTCAGCATTGATCCTGATCAAATCTCCATTTGCAGAAATTCAGCCCCAAGAACCTCCACCATGCTTCACTATTGCCTGCAGACACTCATTGTATCGCTCTCTAGCCCTTCGGCAAACAACCTGCTACAGCCAAATATTTTTCGAGTTTTGACTCATCAGTCCAAAGCACCTGCTACCGGTTTTCTGGCACCCACTTCCTAAGTTTTCATGCATAGTTGAGTCACTTAGCCTTGTTTCCACATCAGAGGTAGGGCTTTTTTGGTGCAATTCTTCCATGAAGACCACTTCTAGCCAGACTTCTATGCTGATGGCACTATTTGAAGAAAGGAAGTAATCATGATGCTTTCATCAGCTGCATGGTTTCCTTGGCCGACCATTGTGTCTACCGGTCCTCAGTGTTGCCCGATCAATGGTGTCCTCAATGCTGAGAAAATACAGACAGATCCTTATCCTTCATGCCATATCATCAGGGAGGTGTGTGTGATTGGCCCCAAATATATTGTGCAGCAGGACAAACAACCGCAAACATACAGCCAATGTCACCAAGATCGATCATTACAGCATATGAACAAGGAGTCCTGGAAGTGATGGTTTGACCCCCGCAGAACCCTGAATTTAACATGGAATCAGTCTGGGATTACATGGAGACAAAATGATTTGAGGCAACCTACATCCACAGAAGATCCGTGGTTAGTGCTCCAAGATATTTGGAACAACCTACCTGCCCAGTTTCTCCAAAAATTGTGTGCAATAGAAGAATTGATGCTGGTTTGAAGTCAAAGGGTAGTCACATTAAAGTGGTTGTAAACCCACTAATCTTTTTTTTTTAGCCAACCCGCAAGAGAAAGGCATAATGAGCTAGTATGACTAGCATACTAGCTCATTATGTACCACTTACCTTAGAGCGGGGCCCCCGAAGCAGTCCGCGTCCCTCACTGCAGACGCAGCCAGGAATGTTACTTCCGGGTATCGCCGCACCAGCCAATCACAGCGCCGCTCCGGCGCTGTGATTGGCCGGAGCGGCGAAGACGTGACTCCGCGCATGCGCGTGGGAGCCGTCACATTCGGCTACGCCCAGCGATTGCTGGGAAGTAGCCGATTTTGTGAATGGGATTAACCCCATGAATGTGCCGTTGTCTACGGCGCGCATGCGCCGTAGACAGCGGCGCCTGTCATTTTTAGTAAATATCTCCTAAACCGTGTAGGTTTAGGAGATATTTCTTGCACCTACAGGTAAGCCCTAATCTAGGCTTACCTGTAGGTGCAAGTTGAAAAAGTGGGTTTTCAACCACTTTAAAGTGTTTTATTTTTATCAACTTTCAAAATGAAAAGTGAAAAAAATAAATAAAAATCAAATGAATACTTAAATATTTATTTTTGAAAGAATTCCTACATTCCAGCATTTCTTCACACCTGCCTACAACATCTGAACAGTAATGGCAAATCTAAACTTGTATTAGAGCTGCACGATTCTGGGAAAAATGAGAATCGCGTCTCTTTTGCTTAGAACAAAGATCACGATTCTCTCACGATTCTTTAAAAAAAAAAAAAAATTCAGCTGTAGACGAGTGGACTTAAAATACCAGCAACCACTGTCCCTTATAATATATTATGAATATTTCCAGTGTCAGCTACCCATATTATGATTACTACCACAGTCAGCTACCCCAGAGTCTGGGGTAGCTGACTGATAATATTCATAATATATTATAAGGGACAGTGGTTGCCGGTATTTTAAGTCCACTCCCAGGGCGTAGCTTGTCGTTTACTTTAAATTTTTGCATAATTTTCTTATTTTAATATTTTCTTATTCTTTACTTTTGAATTACTTTTTTTATTTTATTAATTTAATTGTTATTTCTTTTATCATTTTTTTTTCACTTCGCAATAAAGTTATCACACAGGAGAAAACCATTCCCTGTGTGATAGCAATTGGAGGAGACAGGTTCTCTTTATTGTCCCTGTCCTTTAAAACAGGAGTTCTAGGCATTAGCACTGTGCTAGAACTCCTGTCACAGCTGAGATGGGAAGAGCACAGCTCTCCCCTCTCACTGTGTACATAGGTGGCAGGGACAAAGACAGACTCGACCGCCAGGGGGAGGGGCGGAGTCCCAAAGACAGAGCCAGCCAAGTGTGGTATATGGGGGGGGGGGGGGGGGGGACGGACGCACGCATTTTCTGCTAGAAAGCAACTCGCCGCCCGTATGTTGAAACTGTCTCCGCTCTGCTCGCACACAGCCCCGCCTCCTCTTAATTCCACGCTGTGATAGAAAGAACACATCCCAGCATTGGTCCCGCATTCTGTCTATCACAGCGTGGGGTTAGGAGGAGGCGGCGCTGTGTGCGAGCAGAGCGGAGACAGTTTCAAAGTGTGTTTAACCGCTCTGCCATCCCACGGCGCGCCGCGGATCACGTGTGTGCCGATCCCTCCCTGCTTATCTGCCTAATACTAAAAATCGCGGTAATCCAGGATCAAGATCGCGGGGGGGGGGGTGAATCGAGATCGCGATTCTCATACGATTATTGGTGCAGCTCTAACGTACGTGTGTGTGTGTGTATAAAAAAAAATAATGACAACATGCTGCCAGGTGTAGAAACAGCCAAACCACAGTTTCAGTGAGAATGTGTATTCATTAACAGTCAGAACCAAAAATGAATGGAACACCTTTGAAAAAGTCAATCCACCTAAAGGTTAGATGTCAGGGTCAAACTGCCTAGAGGCTTCTCATCACCTTGTGCACCTGTCATTTATTTAACAGAACATAGAAAAAATTAGACTCTGGCAAGGAAAGGCTTTATGATGGGGGATCTTGCTGCTGGCATCCCAGAAGAAAACAAAGTTTGAATAGAGTGGAGATAGATTAGAATCCCAGTCGGTTTTTATTGGTGTGTGCGCCAAGGGAGATTCACTTTGGATGTATGTCTGTCCTGTGTACCATTAGGCATTAAAGTGAAAGTAAAAGAAAATCCCAAATTTTGTGTTGTCCTCAGAAAAGTCATATTGGGGAAATGTTCAAATGGGGACACTAGCTCCGGTGATTTGGGGGTCCAAGGGATTTCCTTAAATTTGCAGAATTTCCTCAAACTTCTTGTTTTGGCTATGGGGGAGGAAGTGAAGATAAATCTCCCTAATTGTACACAGATGGCAAAAAATAAACTGACGGGTTATAACCCTTCATTATTCTATCCAAAATGTAAAACAAGAAGTTTTTCCTTTAGTTCTACCTTAATACTCACTTGAGTGGAGTAGCACTTTAGGTCTAAACCACAGAAGATATTTAAAAGTTTAGCAGTGTGAGCTTGATCAATTCATTACAAAATGGTTTTTAACACAGAAATCAAGGCGTTGAAACAAAGCAAAAAAGTAACTGTCAATAAGAAATTATTCTTATGCGATGAAACCGCCTACATGTTTTGTAGTCCTATATAATCTGAGAATGTTCCCAAGAAGAAAAAAAAAAAATCTGGTTTATGTACAGAAACGTGTTTTTTTTAGTTTTTAATGAACTTGTAAACAAACAAAAATAGTTCAAAATAAAAACAGAGATAGCCCAGATCATGTTTACAGTGATTACATTTTCTAAGCCATTTAAACAAGCTTTTAAGTTTTAAGATGTTAACTAGATTTGTGACAAAAAAAAAATGTTGCAGCTTGCTTTGTACAATTAATTTTCCCATTTTATAAAGACTAGAATTGCCATGTTTTTTTCAGGTCTGCAATGGAGTCATCCTTTTATTTAAAAACAAGGAAAGCTCAGTCATATGATCTGCTTAAAATTGCAATCTTTGGTTAAATTAGGGACGTTTATTGGTTTCAGGTTATCAATTGGCAGCTCGCCGTGAATGTAATCTGCTATATCCAAAGCATTCTCTACAAAGAGAATCTGCGGTGCCAATAGGTCCTAATAACCTGGAGCCATGTGGTCGCCATAACAACCATACAAAGTGACAAACATTTGGAAACAAAATCAATGTCTAGTTACTCACTCACTGCAGGAATACCGGTGTACAACAGGTAGACCAAACAGTGCAACGGCTAAGAATGTTTAAGTGTACAACTTAAAAAAAAAAAATTGTATATAGTAACAATGGAGAACTGTTTCTTTTAGACAAGGGTCTTCGCAACTGTCTTTAGGAAACCACTTCACGTTGCTCTTCTGCAGTCAAAGTAGTAAGCTGTGTTAAGGTTCAAGAGGTTAACCATAGTAAAAAAAAAAAAAAAAATTGGCATACGCACAATTTCTTCTACCACTGTCAGCCGCCAGATAATTGAACCACCTGTCCCATTTTTTCATGAGGGAAAAAAATTGCGATAAAAAAAACTGGACACCATGTTTCACTATTTTTAGTGATATTCACAATTATTAACAGCAGCTACAGGTCGGCAGATCGGACGCCGCTAGTAGCCAGTTTAGACTGAAATTAAGTTCCGTATTACACCAAGTAAATGGTCTCCCACAACAACTGCCAAGTGTACATATGAACTAAAATCTCTAGGTTTTAAAGGGAGTGATGGGTCCAGCTCGTGCCAGGATCTGCGATGTCAGCTCCTTTTATTTTAATTCAAAATCCTGTTGGGAAGAGGAACAGAGGCACCAGTTTTACTAAGTCATAGGAGGCAAAATAAAACATGACAAAAATGAATATCACAAGCAAGACCAAAACTGAAATGTGTGGAAGAGTCTGTAAACTGGCAAGGTATATCAGTTTCACAGAACAGGGACCAAGGCAATAAACCACATTTTATGGTTACATTATTAAACATGGTCTGTAGGAAAGAAACATTTTAGAAATGCTAGCAACTAATTGAATAACTAAATCTAGACTGAAATGCATATTCTGAAGCTGGCCATAGACTGGTAGTTTTTTGCTTCAAGACTGTGGGCTGGAAAAAAAAAAAAAAATAATAAAAAAAAAAGATTCCCCCATGCACATAAAATGAGGTGGATAGAGGAATCCTTGCCGGTGTTCTGTCGGGAAGTGCCGCCGCCCCCCCCCCCCCCAATCGAAAAGTGCCCGGGATGAACTGTGCATGCGCTGTGCGTCATAGCACAACAGCTGATTTGCCGATCAGCTAGGCCGACGTAACCATGGCGCATGCGCACATCGTAGGAGGTATCTCTCGATGGGAGATACCATTTCAAAGGCACAATTTAAACCTATACAAACAGCAGGGGGGAGACCGTAGTTCATAGTTCTCTTTTACACAGGCAAAACCGGACGTTCAACACAGCAAACCTGCCATTGCTTTACAATGTGAGAACTTCTGTTTCCCCCCGCTCTTTGTATAGGTTTCAATTGTGCCCGTGAAATGGCATCTCCCATCGAGAAATACCTCCTACAATGTGCGTGTGCGGCCTGGTCACGTCACTCCAGCTGATCGACAACTCAGCTGGAGTGTGGCACCGTCCTGCGCATGCGTGGGCACTATTCGACAGAACACCGGGTCGTTTTCTGACAGTGGGAATTTGTCAGAATACACTAATCAGCAACTGAAGCTGCCGATTGACAAAAGATTTCCAGTATGTCCCTTCGGCAGATTATCGCTCAAATGACCAACTTCTGTTGCAGGGCAGCCACATGCAGATGGAAATTTGGCTGGTTCGGCATGTTGATCCATCTATAGGCAGCTCTAGGCGCAAAGTGAATCTGACCTTACAAAACCAGATTTCAAAATACTGTAAAAAAGAGAACTATTACCCCTTTACACCAGCTGAAGCAATAAATGGGCCATGGCGCCTGAAGCCAGTAGGTGTGGCTTCTGAACTTGTCACACAGTGGTTGAACAGTGCTGACTTCACTGGGAACCACGCCTACCATCTCCTGATCACCAGTAGTTGACCATGAGCCGTCTGCAATGATCGGTCATAGGGCACCAACGGAGTTGCCCCAAACAAGAGCGTTGCGTTAAAGGCCCACACACCCTATTATATGCATTCTGTTCTCAAAAGTGTCAAGGCATAAATCTGGTTGCTGGGGGGAGCACATGAAAAGCAGACAAAGCCTTCTAAAAAGGCACACTAAAATAAAGCTAACCTTTATCATCTCAGGATGGGGATAGTGTAGTCACACACTATGGAGAACTGTTCATGCAGTATTTAGTGTCACTTATATAACTAAATTGAAAAAAAATACATGACAACCTGTTAGATCAGCAGGCTGCCTGTAGGTATATTTTCTTTGCATTAATAATAGAAAGCGGAGAATTGTCTGCAGACATGGACACAAAAGCTAACAAAACAAAGTAGCTAGGATACACTGACCAACAGACAATAACCATATGGGGCAGCAAAGGTGGAGCCATAGCAAATATCTCCAAGAAAGCATCAAATTATTTTCCATTAACAGCATCAGTTATCTTAGTCTAACTACCCAGCGTCCTAATCTATTCATTTCAAAAGGTGTAATTAACACTAAGTAATGAATCATGACTGCTTTGGCAACACTAACTGGAGCTCCATCCCTCACGTCACAGAGCGCTGGATGTCACAGCATAAGCATAACACACCAAGCAATACAGGTTTCCTGGTAAGTGAATGGCTGATGACTGGAAACAGAACTCTGCGCCAGTTCAAAAAAAACCTGACCGTCCATTAAATAAAACTCATTCTACATATAAAATGAATGCAGAAGCTGATCTTTAAATGTATTACTACAAGTGCTTCTAGTGCAATAAGCAAAGAATTAACGAGGTTTATTTATTAACCAACTGATCCATCAAGCAAAACAAAAACTGACCATACACTATACAAAAAAAAAAAAATAGCCAAAGTTCGGTCATTTAGACAGTTCATTCGTTTTTCAGCCAATTAGGCACAAAATCGGTAAACGGTTGGGATGTTTTTCAGCCAAAAAAAAAAGCAAAGAACCAGTTTGGAAACTTTGTGCTGAATGATATATTGGAAGGTTAATGTGTTTTCAGTCAAAACTGTTTGCACTAGTTATGAATGAAAAAAAAAAGAAGGAACAAAAAAAGTATTAATTTATGTCCACTGAATGATCAGTCATTACATGATTGCACCATCTTTGGTCTTACGGCAGAATGTATGTTTTTTGAAAATGCTTTTGAACGATTTTTCGCAGTGTATGGCCAGCATAACACTGACCATAAAGGGTTTTTAAACCAATAAAAATAAGTGAAATACTGTACTTTTCTACATAGCCTTTAGGTTGTAGTTCCAAGATGTTGGTGCCATCATAATGTATTTGGGGCCTGCTCGATAGTGCAATTTTCCATTTCTGTTGTGGAAATCATGTAACCTCCAAAACCACTGTTAGATGCCAAGGACAATGTAGTATGAGTGCCTTAAGTGGCACTTAAGGGAACGCAACTTGTAATGCACATGATAAAGATCACAACAGATGGGGGAAGAATATAAAACATTGACATTTTCCTCTTGGAGACATGTCGATTGTAACCAACAATTTGGAATAGCTAAAGCATACTGCAAGGTGGACTACATTGCCCTAGCACTACATTTACAATATACGTCAGATTTCCACATCCTCCCTGTGTGCGGATAGCTTCACTGATGTTCGCCAGCAGTGCTGAAGACCTGTGAACAGCAACATGTTTAATAAAGTTGTCCAAGCTCATAGTCATCCATGGTCTTGAATGAAGCAATACAGTTCTGAAGAATGTGTACAAACAATGGAGTTCATATCTTGGTCTTGCTTAGGAAATGCATACAACCCCAAATTCCCCAAAAAGTTGGGACTCTAAAATATACATAAACAGAATGCAATGATTTGCAAATCTCAAACCCATATTAGAACACATCAAATGTTTAAACTGAGAAAATTAACCATTAAGAAAAAAAACGGTAATTTTTTGATTGACGGCAGAAACACATCTCAAAAAAGTTTGGACATGGCAACAGAAAGCTGGCAAAGTAAAACCCCAATTCCAAAAAAGTTAAATGCATACCATGGTAACACCATACTGTAAAATGTCTGGAAACAGACAAGTAGGCATTTTGGGAGAGAAATGTTTTCATATTGTCTGAAAAAAAAATAATAATTCCTGAGCCCATGCAGTTATGTCCATCACAGAATCATGCCGTTTATTTTAATGCCTCCCGAGGTACTGAAGATCACATGCATCCTAGATTGTGTTTTGATCTTGTCCCTCGTGCACAGAGATTGCTCCAGATTTTCAGAATCTTTTGATATCATGTACTGTAGATATTAGTCTTTACCATTTTACAGTGAGGAACAATATTCTGAAATTGTTCGACAATTTTAGATGCAGCTTTTCACAGACTGGTGAACCTCTGCCCATCTTTACCTCTGAGACGACACTCTGACTTTCTATGATAGTATTTTTAAAAGCCAGTTATGTTACTGAACTGTTGATAATTAACCTAATTAATTAGTTGCAAAATGTTCTTTCAGCTCTTCCTTGTTGGTACCACTTGCTTTGCCAGCTGTTGCCCGGTCCCAAAAAAAATTGAGAAGTGTTGCGGCCATCAATTTTAAAATTATTTTCCTAAAAATTGTAGATTTTCTCAGTTTAAACAATTCATATATTTTCAAATTTTGAATATGGTTTTGAAAGACAAAATCATTGCATTCGGTTTTACTCAGCGTCCCAACCTTCTTGGAATTGGGGTTGTATATTTAACAATTACACGTTTGACTTTTTTTTTTAATGGAGCCAATTACTGGCCAAACAGAAAAATAAAGCCACCAATTTGTCAGTTTGTAAAACCATGACAGACTATGCGTACATATGTGCAGTAATCAAAGGGTGCCACAACGGGGAGAATGGATAATTTTAAAAGAATGTGATTTAAATAAGCCATCACACTTCTTATTTTGATGCTTTTTAATCAAGAGCCTAAAAAGCCCTGAAGTAGAGCTGTCCAATAAAAGAATGTGAACAAGCTACAAAATGCCTGCCTTGAATGCAGAAGTCTTGGCAGCTTAGGCTCCTCAACCACATTAGGAGCGCCACGTAACATTTAAGTCAATGTATGCTTGCTCATGAGATCCTGTCAAGATCAAAGCTATCAAAAATAGTGACTTGTATTTGATGAAGCATATGTTAGGGCTTTAATCTTTATCCTTTTTACACTTTAGTTACTGTCATAGGCCAAGCCTGTACACAAACAAGATGTCCCCCATAGGTCAGTGACTGAGAAGGGCGCCAGTTTCAAAATGAAAAATTCAGCTTTGAAATCTATAATTTGGATTTATCAACCTTTGAATTAAAACTGTACAGAATATGCACGCTTAAAAGGCTGTCACAATTTTCCTGTGATTTTTGTATTAAGACCATCACCATTTCCTTACCAATAGGATGTCAAAAGGGACCTGAAATCAGGCAACAAACCCCTTTTGCATCAGAAGGACCAAGTGTTGGGAAGGTAGCTGTAGAGTTTACAGCAAGAGGGAAGCTTGAACTCCCAGCAATCTTTAAGCGTTAGGTCCAGGAATGTGAACCAAGAAGCCTTCACATTCACACCACCAGAAACTGGTGCCCACAATTGGAAAAGGGAGTTAACGTATGAAAGAGGTGCAGGTAAGATGACCCAAAATCCCAGAAGATGAGAGATTGCCATAAATAGATACACAAATAAGGAAATCTGAATTTAAAGTTAGTAGTCAAATCTTCCAAGGACGTCTTTAATGTTTTTAATTTTTCTCCATTAATAAGCCGAATTGGTATCATAACACCTCCTTGATCTAACACTATCAGTTATGAATATTTCAATGGTTTGTTTTTCCTAAGAATTTACTGTTTTCCCTGAAACGTCTCTTGGCTCTTGGCTACTAACCTTTCAGGTTACTCTTGGATTTGTCAGTTTGCTTGCCTGTGGGGGTTTGGGCTTGCTGGCCCTGCCCACTGGAGGAGGCTGCTTGCTGAGCTGCCTTCTGCTTGAGCATTGTCCAGTCAAATGTGTAGTCGTACTGATGGTTCAAGGTTCTGAAAGAAAGCACAAACACAATATGGATTCATTCTTATGAAGTAGGAGGGGAGCGGGGGTATAATAAAACTAAGCCTAATACTTAAAGTCTTAACCATCTCTACCACATTTACTGTGGAAAATAAACCAAGTGCATGCCCTTTCCTTTTCTAGAAGAATATCATCCAACTGCCAGGCACTATAGAGGATAAGCATGAAACTGTTCACCAGGTAACCCTGCATAAAGCATGGACAATGTATGTGGGACAGTGTGGATAATTAAACTAGATGTCTTATTTGCTATATTCTGTTTTTCTTAAAGCAAAAACAAAACAAAAAAAAAAAAAACTTAAAAAGTCAGCAGCTACAAATACTGCAGCTGCTGACTTAAAATAAGGACACTTACCTGTCCAGGGTGCCCCCGAAGCCGACCGTTCCTCGGCTCAAGGAGGTGATGCCGGTGACTTGTCGAGCTCGTTCCCCTATCGATATGGTTCCGAGCTCGACTGCGCAGGCGCTGCCGACCAGCTGTTAAAGCTCGGAGATTTCCGTCGGCTCGGCTTGCGCAGTCAAGAGGGAACCAGATCGCTCGCCCCCCATCCTTCATTACACACACAGCTTTCTTCTTCACGCCGCTGTACAGCAAGGGGCGGCAGGAGGCGAATAAGATCTGATAATCTTGAGCAGTGGCATTGGTTTGTTTATAGTTGAGCCGCTATAGAGCGGCGTGTATAAACAAATCGCACTGCTCAATATCACATCTCATTCGCCCCTTGCTCTATACTATAGAGCAGCGTGTGTAACTAAGCAACGGGAGCGAGCTCGTCGAGCTCGACTGTGCGGGCGCTGCAGAACAGCTGTTAAACATCGGCGATTTCCGTCACCTCGGATTGTGCATGCGCAGTCGAGCTCGGAACCATACCGATAGGTGGAACCAGCTTGGCAGATCACCGGCATTAAGTAAGGGAATCAGGAAGTGAAGCCTTGCTGCTTCACAGCCTGTTTCCCTACTGCACATGTGCGAGTTACGCATTCTAAATGGTCCCTGCGCATTTCCCAGAAGAAAGCGGGGAGGACGCAGGAGGGGGTTGGGCATTGCGTAGATAACCACGGATACTGTGGCGATCTCTCTCCAAAAGTGGGAGCATATGTATTAGACAGGTATCTGTACACCTCTGAAAGGTGCCAAATTTGACAGCGGAAGGGGAGAGGGGTTTGGGGTCGGGGGGAGCAGAGAACCAGAATAGCGGAAGTTCAATTTTTGGGTGGAACTCCGCTTTAATAACCAGCCACAAATATAAATTTCCCATTAAGATTAAGAAAAAAAAAAAAATACTAACCTGAAGAGAATTCGGAAGAGCTGCCTCAGATACATATAATCTGGTGCCTCCTCAAAGCGCAATCCACGACAGTAATTGAGATACATGGCAAATTCTGCAGGAAATCCCTGTGCAAAGAATTGAGAAGGGTCATCAGCCAACATGCAGTGTGATCATTCGAGATCTCCACCGTCAAATCAAAGTGAAAATATTTTTAGACGAGCATTTGAAAAATGTGATGTAAAACAGTCACCATGCTAACCTGCATGGGCACATTCTTAAAATGCCACATTAAATACAGCCGCATTGCAATAACAATATTTTAATTAAGCTGTAGGTTTACCTTGCACAAAACTTCGACAGGAGTGGACATCTTCTTTTCGCTGATCTTTTCATACTTCTGTTTCTTGGTTGCTGCCTGTGGAACAGGTAATTTTATACGTTTGCCAAGGAAAAAACATTCCAGCAGAAAATGCTCAACAGCCTAATTAACATGTCCAGTAAACACTGAGGGGAATTTATTAAAACTGGAGTGGACAGAATCTGGAGGAGCATAGCAACCAAACCACTCCTAGCTTTCAATTCTCAACTGAACAAGCTGAAGATCAAAGTGGATTGTTATAGTTTTGACAAATGTCCTATAAAATATGACTGCTTTCTAAAGCCACTATGATGTTGAAAACTGAACTCAAGGAATGACTTGAATTACCCACATAGTTCTCACTCTAGAGAATGTCCCTGTTGAATGGTCCTAATTTTCTTGTCTTGATATTTAATAAGATCCTGGGAGGACTCTGCTTGGTGCCACCCTTCCCCGATCGCTGACTGCAAGCTCACTGGTGTGCATTAGGGGGAAATCATGCCGATCCCAAAACATCACAAGGATTAACTCCCCTCCCCGATTAAAAAATTTGGGAAAGGTCACAAGTGACACTTAAAGCAGAGCTAAACTCATGGTTTTACCCATTTCCCACAGAAAAATGCGCTGGATGCATGCGGGTGCCATTAAACAGTAATGGCACGCCACACGCACTGGAAATCATACCCACACTGGGAACCGCACAACGTGCAGTTTCCGTGTGGGTTGCGATTTCTGAAATGCTGCAGGGGAATATTCCCTGCGTTTGAGAAGGCACAGCAGTCCATTGAAATTAATGGGCTGCTGTGCCTGCGGAAAACGTGGCTCTCGTATCCGCATAGGTGTGAACCTAGGCTCAATGCATGCCTTCAATGACAACAGTCACAGTTGTCCATGTGCTTAGGCTCTCAACTGAACTGGTGTCACAACTGATCACACATGCAGCATCACCATGGCAACTGTAGTTGAAACAAGATGGCGGCGGCTTCCTTGGCTGTAAAGGATAATATATTGTTAAGCTTCAATTTCTATCGATGCCGTGACATCAAAACCTGCTGCACACATAAAAATAAAAAATAAAAAGTATTGTATGCCGCAAGCTGACACCATAGAAAACAAGTCAAATTGCCTTGTCTTTGCATTGAGACCGCATGGGGCGAGGCGACAATAGCCACGTCTTAGTTCTCAGTGCTGTAATAGACTGGTGTCCCAATTAAGCACAATTCTGCAAGCTACCTTCTCTACTTCATTAACTTGCACTTAGCTGCCTGGTGTCTCATAAATGTTTCCCCAACACACTGCGGCTTCAGTTTACTTAATTTCCATTTATTCTGACACGTTAAAGTGGTTGTAAACCTCAGACATGAAAGATGAACAAAGCATATCCCTCTTTAGTGTCTACTAGTCTGAAACTAAAGCACAGAGAGTCTAGTTCCTCTTAGAACAAGCCAATTCAACAGCGTGCAAGGAGACAGCCGACCCCCTCCAGCACACAGCAGGTGACTCATAGGCTCTGCATGTTTTCTTCTATGAACCTTTGTTCAGGGTGTGTTCCTTCCCTCCACTTAGCTATCAGATTACACTAGAGCTTCTAGCTCTGCAGTGATAGACAGATCCCCACCCCCGCTTTCTACTGCTGAGAAAAAATATTTTGCGCTTTGTGTTTTTAGAAGGCTCTGCTGAGGAAATGGCTGCAGTTAAACAGGTACAACTTATGTACAAGGATTGGTTTCATCTCTATGCATCACCTGAGGCTAATCACTTCAGTGGCTATATGCAAGGGTTTACAACCACTTTTACATATGATGCATATAGCGCCGATTGTGTGGATTTAAAAACTGGTGCACCGATCTGGTTTAATGCCCTCCAGTGTGAGGGCAGGCTCTTGGGAGTCAAGACTGCAGCACTGCTTTTCTAAGAAACAAATGCATGAAAATAACCAATATAGCACTATTGGCTGTTAAAAATGTAACATTTAAAAGCCACCGATCCCATGCTCAACTCCTATGATATATACACATACACCCCAATACAGTTAGAGAGGAACTGAACTGTAGCAGCTATGAAAAATTGCAGGCAGAGGGCAAATGACTAGTCCAGCAGTATTGGCTGCAGTCTCTGCAGCTGATCTTTCCCCATTACTGTAACCATGCCTTGGTCTCTACTGTGTCTGTGCATCACTTACCAACATTAGAGCCTCTAGCAAGACCAACAGGGATCAGCAAAGCAGTGATACTAGAGGTCAGACAGCAGAGTTTTACATCTCACATTGCAGATATGCAGCTATAAGGCTGTAGACACAGGAGAACCTAGGTGCCCCGTGTACCACAAAGTGCACAGCTGTACTTCAGGGGAAACCTCAGACAAAAAGAGCATTTTTCAGGTTACTACTTAGGGAATGTTTGGAAATGTTAATTGTGCCCATTACATAGCAAATCTTAATTTTCTAAGTTCAGCTGTACTTTAAAGTGGAAGAAAATCCAAACTAACTGTCCTTAAAATGCTCCCCATCTCCCCCTCCTACCCATCCTGCCGAACGTGTATTAAAAAAAAAAGAAATAAAATAAAAGTCTGCAAGACATTACATCACCCAGAGGCTCCTATAGCACAGCTGATGTCAATGCTCCCTCATCTCCTGCAGCAACCAGTCACCGACTCAGGGGAGCTAGAGCTGCCAGTTCACATGACCAGACTAAAAACAAATACACTTTTTTTTATACAGGATAGGTAGAGGAGGGGGAAGGGAACAATAATAGTCAGGCTTCTCTTTAGGGAAGTACAACTGTGCAAGAAGAATAACTCCCAATTAAAAGTTGTACCATATTCAGCAGACAAAAACGTATAATTTGTTTGACCAGAGTATAGGACAACAAATGTGCACCTTAAAGATACCTCTGCAGAAGACATACATTTGGGCACCGCTTTGTTTATTATATTTTATGATTTAGCCTTTTTGTGTGAGTACTTGCTGACCTTACACAACAGGGATCTTACAATTCTAAGGAAAGGGGAGTCAGGTTTGCTAAATAAATTATGCTTGTGGTCACTACCATTTCTACCCGATACTAGCCCCAATTATTTCTGGCCAAGTTTATTTTAAACAGAAAGAAAGCAACCATTTAACACCATATTCTAACACTAACTATAACGCACCATTTCTAAATCCAGTCCTCAACACCCAATGACCATTTCATATACTGTAGATAACCGTAGATAGTTAAATTAAATTAGCAGAAGGCTTTGCTTCATCTACCTGTGAGGTTACCTGCAAAATATGACATGACCTACCTTCAGCCCTTGCCAAGGAAGGCTAGTTCTGTTGAAATACATTAGTACATATCCTAGAGACTCCATATCATCACGACGACTGAAAAGGAAACACACAATAAGAAGACTTTACATTACATTTGTTACAGAGCCACCAGCCTACTAAATTGTACACTGCATCCTAATGTCATTAATCATCTGTTGTAATAAGTTTAAAGTTACCAATCATTCGAGATGGTTGCTCAGATACACATCACTGAAGTCAAAACACGAGTAGTCCAATTAGATTCATGTTATGTCAAATGTTAGACTTCAGTTAATCAGAACTTTTCAAATTCACCACACACTGATAGGATATTGGAAAAGCAGGAAAACCTCCACTTCCTGATAAGCCGCCATGAGACTTTCTGCTCTCCAAAATACAGTACACAGCCAGGACGGACAAACACAGTGTGGCTTCAGTATATTAAAGCTGTAGTGCTAAAAAGTATAGCTATACTTACTGTAAAAAAAAAATTGTAATTACAGTAAATCGCAAAATTACAAATGACTTGCACTCTTAGACCCCATTCACACAGGGGCGACTCGTCAGGCGTCTCAGCCGCCTGACAAGTCACGTCCCATTCTGTACAATGGAACAGTTCTAATCGGAGCGACTGAAGTAGCTGTGACTTGGAAAAAGGTTCCTGTACTACTTCAAGACGACTTCACGGCGACTTCCATTGACTTCAATACAAAAAGTCATTTTTGAAGTCACCTTTGAAGTCGTCTTGAAGACGCCCAGCACAGTCGCGGGACAAGTCGTGCCGCCCCTGTGTGAATGGGCTCTTAACATCTAACATAACACTTTAAAAAAATAGAGTTCTGGACAAAAATAGGTTATTTCCCATGCCTATGTAGCACTGTAAAGAGTACACAGAAAAAAAAAAAATTAGACTATGAAAGGAGCTCACAATTTAGCTGGGAACCTAGAACACACACCAGTGCCACAAAATCATGTTTAAGCACAACTTCCCCTTCATATTCATAGAAAATCTGCAAGGTTACCTTGCACTGGACCCCCTGCCCCGTTGTACTGTAATCCCACGACTCGTTGTCAGGGACCAGAACGATGCTTCACCGGGCCGATCCGCTGACCAATCAGGATTTGTCTGTCAGCACTGCAAGGAGAGGACAGAAAGCCAGGAGCATTTCAAATTCCGGTGAGCGGCATTCCAGTCCCTGACAAAGCAGGATCGCAGGACTTCAGTACAGCGGGACATGGGGGGTGGGCATGGGTACCAGTGTAAGATCACCTTACAGATTTTCTGTAAAAGGTGAAATTACACTTTAAATCACTAAGAATTGTAAAAGTGATTTTCTATCAAACTCTTGAAACACAAAATTCTGGACTACTCAACTGAGATCATTACCTCTGCTCAATTCCTAAGTGGGCATTGATACTAGCGTAGCGGGCTGTGCCAGTCAAGTTTTTGTCTTCTCTGTATGGTATGTGTTGCCTTGTTCTGTTGTCTCTGTACTTTTTGGCCAAACCAAAGTCTATAAGGAATAACTTGTGAAGAAAAAAAAAAAATATATAAAAAAAAAGTTAGAGCACAGATCACTGGTACAAATCAAAATCTTTGAAAATTAGAACATGCTCTAATCACAACACAACTTCCGCCCATTAAATAAAAAATTATACATATTGCCGTCTGATTTTTCAAGTTATTGGAAGGCGAGATTAAAAGCTTTACATTCAGCTGGTTAGTGACTAATATATACATAAAATGAAGATTCCTTTAAATTGAAAGGGGCAGTAATAATTTAATTAAAGCTACAGTAAACACTTGGCTTATGACACTTTCACCAAAATGAATGGTCAGGCACACGGACATGTAGGCATCACTGAAATGTCCAATATGTCCATGCATGGCACATTTTAAGTGTTCAAATTTAGAAAAAAGCCATTTACAAATACTATGTTCACTGAAACTGGCTGTCTTTGAGGAGCTAAGATAGCAGGAACTAGCACCCATTTTCTTATTACGTATGATAGTGTTTAACCATGCGGTCTACTTAACTACAAAGACTAGGCAAGAATGCTTGCTTATGCATGCAAATTAAAATAAATGGTAAACAAGGTATACTTTAAAGAAGTTCAGCTAGACAAAGGCAGTAACTCCCTTCACAATGTTCAATGCCTCAAGTTCTTAAACTCTAGATTTGTGCCAACTTAACATCAGGAACATGCACAAACATGCAATGACTGAGCTTATACTGCATTCTCACTACAGCAACATGGAAAAAAAATAAAAAAAATCTAATGAAAACTGTAAACAGCATCTGACCACAGATATTTCCTACAAGCTGCCAAGGACATGAACTGAAAAAAGGATAAAACCATGCAGCTTGGCCTTCTTCTATCCAAGGTTTAAGTGTGAGATTACCAAGCACTGCAACCCTAACACATACAGCACCATAGCAGTAGAACAACTGTTTAAACAATACATTATATAACCTAAAATCTCTCTCTCTCTATATATTACACACACATGAGTTCTTCATTGGTGGGATATGAAAATATGTACATCAACACATCCACAGGGGTTCAAAAAGTATAATACTACATTGAATTTACAACAATTTTGCCACTATATACAAACAATGTTGCAACAGTCAAACACCATTTAAAAAAAAAAAAAATAGGCCATATACCAACTGCCAAAACAATGAAGGCCTGTTTCCCCCCCTTCTCAATTCATATTATTTCAATGACATAACATTCTAACTGGGTTAAGTACTAAATGAATCCACTGTATTAACTGACAATTGCATGCCAACTTTCAGGCTTGAAATCCAAACAAATCCACATCATTACAATACTTCAACACAGAATGTTCGCCTAGTCCAAACTACTCAAATGATGGGCACATGAAACACTGCTAACAGGTGTATTTGTACATACACACGGTAAAAGTTTTTCTGAGATATGCAGCTAAAACCTATTCAAATAATTATTTGTGAAATAACACAAAAAACATTCAATAATCTCACACATTACAACAAATGCAACTGTGCCAGAGAGGCTAAGATACTGGCAACAAGGATCCAAAGCACATGGTGGACAGAAGCCTAATAAGGATGTAAAATGGTTTAACAGTTTCCTCATCTCAGAAGCATGCTCTTATGCTAGTTGCACAAAAAAAAAGCAAAACCAATGGAAATCAAAAAGGCACGCAAACATTCAGCACTGAGTAAAGAAAAGGCCAAGAAAATTTCTTAGTAATGTTACATGTTTGCCAAGTATGTCTGAATAATGCCAACATAAGAGGTGCTTGTGCAAGGCCTAGATTGTTTGGTTAAAATAAAGGAGAAGGGAAAAACCAAGGATAAGAAAAGCACATGAATTTGGGGTGGAAGTTGGAATAGGAGACAGTTTTCAGACCTGGTTTAATCCTGAGAAAGATGGGTCCTGAGAAGTACTAACAGTCATGCTTCTTTTCCTCTTCCCCACTGGAGATTCGAAACACTGGACAGACAATAGAGGGTGGCAGTGCATCAAACAGTATTGCTTACAATGCAACAATGGCCGGCGCAGACAGGCAACACCGAGGCGATTAAAAAAAAAACAAAAAAAAAAAAAACAGGGGAGTCAAATGCCATCCTCTTTCCACCTGGCAGCTATGGGTCACTTAAATTTTAGTTCCAAATTCAAAACAGATTTATAGTGAATGTAAGATTTAAGAAGGTCATTAAAGGTCATGACACTGTCCACTTGCTGGTTACCAAATGGCAATACCCAACTGACAATATAAGGACTGGAACACACCTACGCCTTCTATAGCAAATGAACAAAGGGCTCATCCTTTATGGAAGTTAAGTAGGTGGAGATTTCTTCATTTCCCAAAATGCCCTTCCTCAATCATCCATCCAAATGATTTAGCAGAAAATCTTCAGTAAGGAAGAGGTGTAAGGCATTTTGTCACCTGAAAGAGTACAGTAAGCATGCAGGGCTTTGTTGCTATAGGAGCAGAAATTCTGATCAAAATAAAGAAAAATATATGTCTGATAACTGGAACAAGATTACCAGGAAGTCCTGCCAATTACATTCCCTAAAATAGTAATGTTAAAGGCTGTTTAGTGGGAATGTAACTTGCCTTATAATCCAAATATATTACACTATATACATAAAAGTGAGAAGAAAAAAAACTGGATCCACATGTCGGTTGAGATTAAAAATGTAAGAATACAACAATCTGGGGTACCGGTCTTTGACAGAAAAACAAAAAAATGCAATAGTGAGGGCTAAATGAAATAAGGAGTGGGTGAGAAAATGTCAGGGAAAGATAGGGGTAAACAAACATTGGATAATAAAAATAAAAAAAAACAACATTTTTTTAATATAGGACTCCACGCTGAAAGAACTCAAAGGAAACCTGAGCCTGTCAAAATATGGAGGCTACAACTGCCAGATATCCAATGCTAGCTGCTTAGCCATCTTTGGATTCTTTATGGCAGAACTAAACCCTCCTACTCACCTATCCTGTGGGGATGGTGCAATCAGCCTCTATTTAGATCTGCAGTTGCCACAGTACTGCACATGACCTGCAGATACCTGAGGTCTTGAAAGTACACAGTGATAATTATCACCAGAGGCATGCCTTGAATGTAGCATACATTGCTCATGCCCTAGTATGCAAACTGCAAATAAAAAAAAAAATACTGCAGAAAACATTGGCATGATTGTTTGAATAGGGATTTAATGGTCGTTATTGCACATTAAGCTTTCTTTTGGAAAACAGTTATATTGTTGGGTTTAGTTTGCTTCAAGTCATTGATCTGAAATGGGCATGCAGAACACTAGTGAAGTTAGAGATCTGCATACTTACTCCCACCACTCGGTGCCTTACAAAATATTAAAGCCATTTAACTAAATTTTAGCCAGTTAACTAGGATTTAACAATGAGGGGTGGGTTATAAATGGTAACCTCCATATTCTGGTACTACAGATTTCCTTTAAGCTTCATGCCAAAGAGCAGCGTGGGTGGGTCCATTTACCAGTGTATGGTTGTCCCATAAATACAAATCCAGCACTTCAATGCTGCCGTTGCACACTTCCAATTTTTTAAACGCTTGCATTTTTTGGAAAGGTATCTCTGGGGATGATTTTTAAAATGGTATCTTTTCGATTTAGGAAATATTCTGTCAAACAACTGTGCAGAATTACATTGTGTATTTTAGGCCCTACTATTCAGCTGACCATCTCCTAAAGCCTCATTACACACAGCAGGGCTGTACAAAAAAAAACAAAAAACAAAAAAACACTGTACCTTTTTCGGTCGTGCCCCTTCGGCAGAAGCCAGCCAAATGGCTTGCTCCTGTCAGACCGATTCCAGTGCACACAGGCAAATGTCAGCCTGACATTCATCCCATGTGCACTAGGCTTAAGGCCCAGGTCACACTTGTGCGATCACAGTGATGTATGTGCAATGCAAATTCAGCCATACAGACCCGTAGAGCGGAAATCGCATCCACACCAAAAAACGGTGCGGAACCCTTTAGTCCTCACTGGAACTGGATCGCATGGGTGTTAACACCTATGCAATCTGATTCTTGACCCATTTCATAGTTCGCACTGCGTTTAGATTTGGGAGTGTCATTCACTTTACATTGACACCCACAACAGTTTGCAAATGTCGGTGTGAATCGGTATGCAATTCAGGTGTGATGTGGGAACCCGCACAGGAAATCGCAGGGTTTCCCGCATCGCACCAGTGTGAACGGGGACTTATGCCACGTACACACAATCCGAAAATCAGAGGACAGATCGTCCGACTTTTTTCATATACTAGTCGCAAGCAGAAATTGAATAGGTTACTCAAGTCACGCAAATTCTCATACGACAGAAAAAAAAAAAAAAAAAAAAAGTGACGTCACGTGCTGTAATGCACCTGTGTTGTATTTTCGGACAACAACTGTACTAACTAAAAGAATATCGTACGATTAGGTATCGTACAAGGAAAATTTTCGGCAATGTCCGATAAAATATCGGATGAACGGTCATGATCGGCTCACGGAAGCCCTGTACCAACGATCCGATCGTACGATTCTTCCTCAGACATTTTTAGTACGATATTCGGATCGTGTGTACGGGCCATAACTCAAGCTAAAATCTGACAACCAGCTTGACGTCTCACACTGAGGCCAATTCACTAAAGTAGTCAAGAAGCTTCACACAATAAAACTGTAAATATTTACTTCATTTACGTAAATACCAAAATTCATGTTTATTTTGGGTGTACAAAACAGAAAATTTGCTTTTAAAAAGAGAAGTATGGCCAAACTTCTTGTAGATCACAGGAGTGCACCTACTTTTGCATTCCTGTGAAAGCGGCCGGCTGACACAGAGCCGCTTCAGGCTCTGGAAGGATCCCAACATTGGGATCCAACCAGATGCCTTATTGGTAGCTGGCTCAGCCTCACAGCACATTGCCAAGAGCCTGAGCCAGCTGCTCCCAACCAACTCTTCAGTAAGCGCTGGAGGGGCAGAGAGCAGTGACTAACAGTCTCCTCTCTGCTCAGAGCGGATCAAGAACTTAGTGATCAGCAACCATGTGATCATGGAGTTCAGGCTTGGAGCCAGCAGGGGACAGCTGCAGCATCACAACAATGCTGCAGCCATAGAGGAGTTTTTGATTCCCACACTTCTTTACCATGGTTGAATTGAAGTGATAAGTAAATTATAATTTATTCTCAACTCCTTTACCAAACAAGTTTTAGTGTCTCCCAGTTTATATGTGCACAGTGAGAGAAATGAGCCCATTGACAAGGCCGTAACCATCAATTTGTTTGTTTTTCCCAGTGTGAGTCTAAATCCTTCAAGTAAGCCTGCACTGTTATATCATTAAAGACTAAATATTCAATGAACAAAAAAAGCCACTGTAGAAAAACACTTGGCTTGTTTCACAATTGCAAGTAGCTATTTGGAACCATGTTAAACAACCATTCTAAGTTTAACTGACATCCCAGACCTTTTCTTCAAGCTTTGAATAGAGCTGGGAAGTTGGGGGTATAGTAAGAGAAAAGGTCCCCCCCAGTAACATTCACACATTTAAAAAAAAAAAATATATATCGCTGCTCTACTAAAATAAAAAAGTTGGTGAGTGCTATGGTTTATAAAGTTTTTGTATATCACCTCTACGAGATTTTAAAAAAAAAATCCCACCTTGAGGTTGTAGTATTAATGTCATAAAAGACTGCAAAAACCAAGAGCAATAGGTTTGCGTTTTGCATATCCATTTACAAGACTATGCTTGAGCATTCAAAGTTTTCCACCTTTTCAGAATTCTCATAGCATAGGCAAAATTTAGAATACGTCTAATAAAAAAAGTTTCACTGGAGCGACCAGCAAAAACATTCCTTCAGAAGTTTAATTTTTTTTAAACCTTGTTTTCCAAAAAGATGTGCCATGATGAAGTACATGGTTAAAGCGTTTGTTCCAACACTTCATATTCCTGATTTGTGCCTGCTGTACTATGTACTTTTATGAGAAAGTATCCTACTCTCTTTGTATTGCTTTCTTTACGAGAAACCCTGGTGTTCCCGCTATTCCCCATGTTCGCCTATTAAAAACTGACCACACCAAGCAGAAGAGCACACCTGCTGGTTAGTTCTCCAGCCAAGCTGGGAACTCCGTGTACTCTCCAATGATCAAACTTGTCCTGACCCCCCTCCCCCCACTGCCCAGCCATTCACTGGGAATGCTCAGTGTGCTGCTGCGTCTCCTTTCCCCGCTCTTATGCAGCTGAGAACACGGGGAATGTGATGACATAAAAAAAGTGAAAAAATAAACAAAATATAAAAATACCTTTTTTATTTTTATCTATACAAAAATGTTTTGCCTTTCATTTCCATTTTAAACTGAATGGGTTGTTTTACGAGGTGATCATTTACAAACACTAAGGTCTATACTTGCAGGTTTAGAAAATTAGAAGTGTGCGACTTATTCAAAGTAAAAATGTGCTCCACCAACATGTTAAAACACTGAACTCTAGGCAAGAAAAAGTTACCACCTTTGCAATGAGGGTTAAATTGCTAATTTTTGCCTAGGCAATGATGAAGGCGGCAATATACTTGCCTTATTCCTCATTTAGCCTGCGTCAAACGCTCTCCTCCACTGACTGACAATCTCTGGTTGCGAGTGGGCCTTGTGAGTCTTCGAATACATTGGCAGAGATGTCAAGAGTTGCAATAGGTTGGGCAGCAAAAAGGAAGAGGCTTTCAGGGAACTGGCCAAAAAGGAAGGATTAAGGCAAATGTATAACCTTATTCATAATCCCCTAGAAGAGCTGCATGATTAATCGTTAGAGACCACGATTCTTTCCCCCCTAACAATCTTAAAAGCATTTTCCCAATTCTATGCAATGTTCTCTGCTCAAGCTGACAGCCGTCAAAAAACAGTCTGCCAAGTTTCACAGTATTCCTCAGCCACTAAGCCAACTATAAACATTGTAACGTTTTGTTCTTTAGATCAAAGGCATTAACTTTGGTCTGTAAATGAGGGAAGTTTAACCACTTAAAAATTAAACCTTTTTCTGGCATTTGTTGGTTTAAAGTTAAAATAATTTTTTGCTAGAAAATACTTAGAACCCCAAACATATATTTTTTTTAGCAGAGGCCCTAGAGAATAAAACGGTGATTGTTGCAATATTTTATGTCACTATTTGCACAGTGGTCTTTCAAATGCAATTTTTATTGCAAAAAAACTATCAATTTTTTCAATTCACTAATGAATTGAAAAAAAAAAAAAGTTAAATTAGCCCAATTGTTTTGTAGAATGTGAAAGATGTTACGCCACGAAAAACGTGATCTTTATTTCAAGCAAAAAAAAAAAAAAAAATTGTGATTCTCATTTCTCCCCAGAATCATGCAGCTCTTTCCCCTAGACAAAGCAAGGAGTTATTAATCACTGCAAAAGGCATATAGGTTTCTCCCACTCCCCCCCCCCCCCCCCATTCCCAGAGTTCAGCTTTAACATTACAATCTATGTGCAGACCCACAAAAGCCGTCAGCAGGTATCTTTCAATCATCCTTCTGATCTTCCATTATGCAAACCACAATTGTGTGGAGTGTGAGTGTGTGAGTGAGTGAGTGATAAAGAGAGAGAGATAAAGAGAGAGAGATAAAGAGAGAGAGATAAAGAGAGAGAGATAAAGAGAGAGAGATAAAGAGAGAGAGATAAAGAGAGAGAGATAAAGAGAGAGAGATAAAGAGAGAGAGATAAAGAGAGAGAGATAAAGAGAGAGAGATAAAGAGAGAGAGATAAAGAGAGAGAGAGAGAGAGAGAGATAGAGAGAGAGAGAGAGAGAGAGAGAGAGAGAGAGAGAGAAAGAGAGAGAGATAAAGAGAGAGAGATAAAGAGAGAGAGATAAAGAGAGAGAGAGAGAGAGAAAGAAAGAGAGAGAGAGAGAGAGAGAGAGAAAGAAAGAGAGAGAGAGAGAGAGAAAGAGAGAGAAAGAGAGAGAAAGAGAGAGAAAGAGAGAGAGAGAGAGAGAGAGAGAGAGAGAGAGAGAGAGAGATAGATCTCTCGATCTATGCCTTGGCAGGACAAAAGACTCCAGGGTATTACACTCTGGAAAGGATAGGGGCTTAGGCAGGCAATAGACTGTTCAAAACTCAGCCGGTTCAACACAGATCGGCAGAGATTCGAACATGTATGGGCAGGCACATTGTACCCAACCATCCTGTCAGATTTCTCAACCAATTTCCAGCGACTACATAATCCACTTTGTGTTCTCCTGGCCAGGATGGCTCCCCCAAGCCAGGAGAACACAATAGCTCAATGGGAGGAATTCCTCCACCAACACTGACTGTGTTCATGGGGGAATCAAGCGATTTTCTTTCCTGCAACCCATGGTTGCAGGAAATATTTGCACCATCTATGGCCAGCTTTATACTTCACAAACCATAAGCGGAGAAATGTAAATACTGGGGAGCACAAGCAGGATCAAAGTTAACTGCCGAAAACAAATGTGGTCAGATAGTTCTATTAGAGGTGTGCACAGGTTTTTCTAAATTACACAGAGGACACCGTTTGATCAAGAATAGTCAAAGGGAAAAGAAGAAAAAAATAAATTCACTTATTGTATCAGAATTATTAAAAAGGACAACCATCATAAAAATAACCACCACCATTAGACAAAAACATCATCGGAAAAAAAATCTGCCCTTTTACCAGGCTTTCATATTTAGCAGTTACATCAACTACTTTGGTTAGGTGAAAGTTATATACATTGCCTCAAAAATGGTTTGGGTCAGAAAATTTAAGTGGAGCGTTCCTCTGTAGTAACCCCAGAGTAAACCCTTGTACATAGGTGGAAAGGACATGTGCATTAAAATAACTAAACCTTTTTAAATTCCCCCATAGCCCTGAATGCTACCTACCTGGAAACTTGCCTTACTCTTTAACACAGTGATCTTCACTGTGTTGTCCTGCCTGGTAACAAGCCTTTCCAGCCAAAAGTTCCCCCAGGGCATTTTAAAGTGCATGCATGCTGAAGCCCCGTCAATTTCGATGGGCAAGCTGTATTTGTGATGGGCTCCTGGGGTCCAGTAGAGCACAGATCACCCTTAGAAAGT
Source organism: Rana muscosa (assembly GCA_029206835.1). Taxonomy (NCBI): domain Eukaryota; kingdom Metazoa; phylum Chordata; class Amphibia; order Anura; family Ranidae; genus Rana; species Rana muscosa. The sequence continues at coordinate 868,528,778 of CM055118.1, forward strand.
AATGGGGCTATGGCCTGTATGCACACTAAGAGAACGTTGTCACTGGAAAGGCCGTGTGGCACCATGCAGGGCCACACAGCAAAGCCTGTTGGATCAAGGAGGAAGGTATGCATTTGTCCATGTGGGCAGAACAAGATTAAATTGTAAAAAAAGATAGTTATCGTCTAAGGAACCTATTCAAATCTGAACGTAAACTTCTGGTCAAAGTTTTCAAACCCACGGTAATGGTGCATTTTTTTTTTCATACAGCTACACCATGAAAACTCAGTCCTCAATGTCCCTGCTGCTCTTTATAGCACACAATTGATTTGGTAGGTTTAAACATATGGGCCAGATCCACGTTTCTTTCAATACCTTGAAGTCTACATAATTTAAAACTCACATGCCATACACCGAATAGTTGAGGTATATAACAGGTGAGAATAGAACTCTGGCCTCTGTACTGTTCCCATAGAAAAGCCTGGTGTAAGTGCACCTTAAAACAAAAATTGTCTAATGGAAATTAGCATTTTTCAAGATAGTTATCATTTGGGGTATATTTCACACACAAAATAAATTTAAAAAAAAAGGACAGAAAAGCCAAGAAAATATTGGGGTATGTTAAGGGTGGCTGAAGCACCTCTGTTAGAACCCAGTTCATGTCTGGCCTCAAGTTGGCATTCATACAGGCAAACAAAGGTAAACATTAGCTACAAAAAATAAATATAAAAAAAAAAAAACACAATTGGCAATCTTGCTTCCATAAAAAAGTAATGTATACAATTGTTCATTATAATAGTCCCCAGTTGAAAATCTAATTATGCACGGCATGCTTATTGATTTGCCAATTGCTGCCTGTCTGCCCCGCTTAATACATATTGACACTGTCAAGGAAGCACATTATGTTAGCTCAGTAAATGTAACGCTGGAGATAAGAAAATGTAAAGACCATGCAAAGCTAACAATCTCCTATAAACTAAAGCAACAGTATAAGCTTTAGAAAAAGGTTCATTTAAAAGTACAGTGTAGCAGTAAAAATGCATAACAAATCTCCATTTAGACAGTAAGGACACATCTTCAAAATTATTTTCAACCCAACTATGTGTGGCTGTTCTATTAGGAAAAAGTACAGATCTGTATTTTTGGGTACGGGACTGTCTCTCTCTCCCCCCCCCCCCCCTTCTCCCACTCAGGCCAGTTTAGTAAAGTAAAAACTGAACAGATGCCAATATGCTGTCATGGAATAGTATTCATGAGCCCAGTGATTATTGCTCACTATGTAATCAGACAAATTTTCTCTATGGTGGACACCAGTATCATGCACATTCAGCTGAGCCTAAAGTAAACCTGTGAGAAGGAACTGGCACTGATATTCAGAAATTACAAGTTCCTAGGACCTAGACAGTCAAACATCCTATGGATTGGAAAGCAATTCATGCAGATTAAATATAGTACAGGCTTGGGCTTCTGACTTCACTGGCAACCTGGCTGTTCCATGCCAAATGCTTTACCAAATAAAAAAGCCATGGGATAAGAAAGAAAGCCAGGGAACTAGCAAACTTAGAAACAAAAAGGTCTGTTTTTTTGTTTTTTTTATCACAGGGTTTACTTTTAAAAAAAAAACAAAACAGGAATATGTACACAGATGGACACCACAAAGAAAAATAGCTTATGGGTGGATAAATCCAGAAGAAGAAAAAAAAAAAAAAAAAAAAAAAGTGTTCAAAAGGCCCCAGGGTAGAGAGACTTCTGGAAAATGGCATCAATCTATGCAGAACCAAGAAATACCAGAATTTGAAGAAAGTTAAGCAGTAACATGCTTTATATGTGAATGTTTGTGTACCATCAGTTAATTGCTTAGTAAAAAAAACAAAAATAGTAATTTTAGCTTATGTTGGCAAATCCTGAGAAGGACATGCCAACATGTAAGCATATACAGTTACAAAGTTGGAAGACATGCAGGGGGCTTCCTAACAAGGCAAGTCCAGTGTTAAAGACACAAGACATTTTATACATCACTAGACTGAAACAAAGCAGGCAGAAAATGAGCTGTACTTGGAAAAAAGTCAGGGCTCACAAATTATACTAACCTTATTACAGTGACGTCCGATGCCCATTAGAAAGTTGTCTGGTTTAATGTCTCTGTGTATAAAATTCTTTGTGTGTACATATTCAATTCTACTGATCATCTAAATATACATAAAAAAAAAAAGTCAACATGCAGAAAATTTACATACAAAAACCATAATGAAATTAGGCACATTTAAAGCACAGCATACAAGCACATTATGACAGGCTTACCTGTAGAAAAGGTATCCCGCCAAGGGTCCTTAAGGGTTCGCAGCCCCCAGGCAGTCGAATGGCTGAGCTGTAATGTCATCACTCTAACACATGCACACACTGGAGCCATGGCACAACGCTCTGGATTGACAGCACATTCAGTGTGCCCCGGTGACGTTACTGGCTGCAGAAATAGTAATATCCCCTAGACGGTGCACGTTTAGGAGATGTTCATTGTACCTACAGGCAAGCTTTATTATAAGCTTACCTGTAGTTACAAGTGACCAGTGTTTACTACCGCTTTAAAGACATCCCTGTAAAAACAAGAATACTTGCCTCTGCAGCTACCTGAGCTACTGGACAACACTCCATTGAGAAAAATCTTGCCTGGAAATCTGCAAAGACACAGATACTTCTGGGAGTATTCCTCTCCTGTGTCCCTAGCTGTACTCAGTGGTTCCTTCAGCCGACTTCATTGTTAATACTTGGTCCTTTAGGTGACATGGAGCTCAGCAAGAGGAAGCACCAAGCACAGCGGAGAATACAGGAGATGAACACTTTTGGGAGTGTCTGCTTCTCAAGATTTCTCTTCAATGGAGAGGCATTCAGCAAGTCAGGAGAGGCAAGTACTTACTCTTTTAAAGAGATTATCTTTGGGGATTATCTGAGACATTGATGTACTATTGCAGACAGCATCAGGTCATTTGTTTGCCATAGTTACACTTTATTTTCAGTCCAGGCCAATGCCGACATCTTACAACCTCCAAACATACGTTTTAAGCAGAGGACCTGGAGAATAACAGGCTGTTGCAATTTTTTATGTCGCTCAATATTCACACAGCAGTTAAAGTGTGAATTTTCAGGGGGGGGGGGGGAGAGAGGGGAATCACTTTAATGATTTAGTGCACAAATATAAACGTATTTAACGGCGTAGAGCACGCACCTTAAATTTTAAGAGAAGTTTAGGGGGGGGGGATAGGATTTTTGTACTCACCGTAAAATCAATTTCTCTGATGTCCATGGACTGACACAGCTGGATATCTGTAAACGTGTGGGTATATGTCCCTGCTTGCAGGAGAAGATCTAGGCAGAATGTTAGATACATACATTTTAGAACAAACCAGAGCTGAACAGCCCCGCCAAGGGGGGCGGTCCCTCCGGACATTACACTCCAACCTGCAGCTAGCAGCCTCAGTTCTTAACAAAGCAGTACAAACCTTAAAAGGAAGGGTGGGTGCTGTGTCAGTCCATGGACGTCAGACAAATGGATTTTACGGTGAGTACAAAAATCCTATTTTCTATTATCGTCCATGGACTGACACAGCTGGATACTGTAAACGTGTGGGACATCCCAAAGCAGTATCAGAAGGGTGGGAGCGGTAGCAAAGGAACAACCAAAACTTCACTCCAAACAAGCAGAGCTCCTCAACGGAGGAGTTGCAACATCAAACAGCGGCCTGCAATGCTTTGCGGCTGAAGGCAGCATCCGAAGATGCAGCTACATCAACCTTATAAAATGTTGAAAAGGTATGAACGGACGACCAGGTCGCCACCTTGCACAACCAACGCTTGATGTTAGAAGGCCCAGGAAGCACCAATTGCCTTGGTGGAATGCGCCACAACTGGAAAGGGAGGCGCCCGCCCCTTAAGGGCATAGGCCTGTATGACGGTCTGCCTGATCCACCTAGAAACGGTGGCAGACACCACTCGGCCCCGTTTTGGACCAGAGACAGACTTCCGAATGGAAACAGTAGCAGACAGGTACACGCGTAAGGCTCGTACCCATCTTAATGTATGAAGCGCAAACTCTCAGGGATGCGATGGGTGAGGACACAAGGACGGAAGAACAATGTCCTTCTTAAGGTGAAAGGCCGAGACCATCTTTTGAAAAGGACGGTCGTGGGCGCAACACCGCCATATCCTTATGGAGGAACAAGTAAGGCGACTTGCAGGACAAAGCCGCCAACTCAGACACCCGTCTAACCGAAGCAATGGCCACTAAGAAGGCCACCTTCCGGGACAAGGTCAAGAGATGAATCTCTGATATTCTCAAAGGGATGTTCTTGGAGAACCGAGATGCATCAAATTCAGATCCCAAGTAGGGAGAGGAGGCTTGACAGGGGGGATCACATGGCGAACCCCCTGCACAAAAAGGTGCTAATCAAGGAATGGCCCAGTAGCGGTTGTTGAAAAAGACAGCCCGGGCCGAAATCTGACCCTCAAAAAAAAAAAAAAAGGTATGCAAGGCCAGCTTTTGGGTCACACCACGCTGTAACAGCAAAATCCTGGGAACGGAATACATCCGAGGACACCACTCAAGTTCCTCGCACATAGCGATGCAAGCCTTCCAGGTACGGTGAGATATCTTTCTGGAGGAAGCTTCCCGTGTTAACAACATAGAAGAGATGACCGAATATGAGAGAACTCGGTCCTTCAGCACCTGGCCTTAAACAGCCATGCTATTAAAGCCAAGGACTGTAAAGCAGGATGAAGTATGGGATCATGAGACAGAAGGTCCACCCCAATAGGCAAGTCGCCAAGGAACGTCTGCGACTAGCCGAAGTAGATCTGCGTACCAATGGTCGCCGTTCCGGAGCAATGAGGATCACTGGAATGGCCTCAGCCCCAACTCTGCGAAGCAGGCAACAACAGTAGCGGGGGGGGGGGGGGGGGGTAAGCATATATCAGGCGATACTGCCCCCACGGGCTTCCAACGCGTCTGACGTGTCCGCCCAGGGGTCCCTGGACCTGGCCACGATCTTGCCACCTTGCGAGTGATTCGAGAGGCCATGAGGTCCACTTCCGGTGCCCCACCTCCGGTAAAGGAGGTGGAAACACCTCCGGATGCAAGGACCCTTCCCCTGCAATGCACATGGCCGACAGGACCGTCTTGCAGCGAGATGTATGAATCATCCCAAAGAGACTCCGCAATGTATCGGAGAAGAGGCCCCCGGTGTACAGGGTGCCTCAACTGTTGGCCAATAAAGGCAACTTGACAGAACTTCCCTAGAAACTCGGTCAGAGGACCAGAACCTCAGCCTCCACAGGTGGCGCAAACCCACCCCAGGCACAGAGACCCTAAAGGCTAAAGCAGTTGCAGTGCACCTGCTAGTCGACTGATGGATGAAGCAGAGGCTTTTGCCCAGTCATTGAGCTACAAAAACGCCAGAGACGCAGCCACTAACGGGCATAACGCTAACCTCAGCCTGGCGAACACAGTCCAAGCCAGCGCTTCTGATCACCACTGAAAGCAGGTGGAAAGTGGTACCCCTGAAACCAGGGATCCTTGTGACAATGCTCCATCCAGCAGCTACCCATGGATAAGTGCTGATTGTACAAACACATAGTTTATACTATGTATTGCATCAAACGCGCAAATAGAGTGTGGGAGAAAACCCACCCAGCCACAAAGAGCATAATACAACCACATACGGCGTATGTAGTTTAGTATGTGTGGATAAACCTATTAAAACACGTTTATACTGTGCCAGGGGCAAAGGCACACACATCGGGGCTTGGACGTAAACCAGCCACGCAGATTGCGTACACAACCATGTAGGTATGTTAGCCTGCGAATAAACAAATTGCACATGTTTATACTGTGCATAGCGCTGAAAATGAGCACACCATTGGAACGCTGGGGAGAAACGTGAGCACCCGGATGTAACCCATGCAGACTGCATACTCATACCGTGTGGGTATTATAGTATGTGTGCTAAACATTTTGCACAAGCCCATGCGTGCATAGCACTGAAGGCGCGCACACTGTTGGCGCATGGGAGGAACCGAAGTACCCCACGCATACCCAGAGAATGCAATACCTACAACTACTGTGAATGTATTTAGTGTTGTGTATAAACATAATGTGCATGTTTACACCGTGTATTGCACCAAAGGCACGCATGTCATGTAGCGTGGGCGGAGACCCGGAGGAAACCCACGCAGACTGCACAGCCATACCGGGTAGGTATGTTAGTATGTCGATATCCCATCGCACAAATTTAGGCTGTGCATAGCGCCGAAGCGCCCATACCAATGGAGTGTGGGAGGGAACCGGAGTACCCGGAGGAAACCCACACAGACTGCAAACACATACCGTGTAGGTATTATAGCATGCATGATGAACATTGAACATGTTTAACTGTGCAGAAGGCCAAAGGCGCACATACCGTCAGCGCGTGGGAGGAAACCGGAACACCCAGAAGAACCCTACGCAGACAGCACACAGATACCGTGTAGGAATGATAGCATGTGAACATATTGCACATGTTTATGCTGTGCATTTCCATTGGAGCGTGGGGGGAACCAGAGTACCCAGAGGAACCCCACGCAAACAGTATACCCATACTGTAAACATGTATAGTATGTGCAATAAACATATTGAACATGTCTATACTGTGCAGAGAGCCGAAGCGCACATACCATGAGAGCACGGGAGGACACCGGAGCCCCCAGCGGAAACCCGCGCCGACCCAGAGAGTATAATACATACATATACTGTGAATGTATCTGGAGTCGTGCATAAACATATTTTGTACGTTTATATCATGTATGGCACTGAAACACAGCATTGGAACGTGGGGGGGACACCCATGCAGACACAGAGACCAATAACACATACATACACTGTGAATGTATGCAGTGTAGAGTAGAGGTCGACCGATATATCGGCCGATTTTTGGCATTTTTTCATTAATCGGCTTTGGCCGATATTCTGAGAACAGAAGCCGATATAAAAAAAAAAAAAAAAACTTCAGCGCGGCTTGGAAATGACATCTCTCATAGAAGTCAATACAAGTTGCCTGAAGTTTCCCGTACAGTGACTCATCTCTGGTCAGCCTGCCAAGTGAGAGAGAAAAGAGTTACAAATGTTTCTTCTTATCAATGAACTGAACTTGTGAGTAGAAGTTCTCAGTTTAACCATTTAAAGGCTAAATCTTTTCTGACACTTGTAGCTTACAAGTAAAAATCCTGTATTTTCTGCTAGAAAATCACTTGGAACCCCCAAACATTATATATATTTTTTTTAGCAGAGACCCTAGGGAATAAAATGGCGGTTGTTGCAATATTTTATGTCACACGGTATTTGCGCAGCGGTCTTTCAAACGCAATTCTTTGGGAAAAAAATACACTTTAATGAATGTTAAATAAAACTAAACTTTTTTTTTCGTCAAAGTTTTGATTACCTGTTTTTGTGCCTGCTTCCCTTACCGAAGATGGCGGCGGCAGCACCCGAGAGCCGAGAGAGAGACCGGCTTCGGGTGCCGACATCGCGGGCGCCCAGGACAAGTAAGTGTCCATATATTAAAAGTCAGCAGCTGCAGTATTTGTAGCTGCTGACTTTTAATATTTTTTTTTTTTTGGCGGAACTCAGCTGCTTTCACACTGGAGCGGGCAGGCGTTGGCGGTAAAATGCAGCTAGTTTTAGCTGCGCTTTACAATAATTTTAGCGGCGATATTGGGCTGCTAGCGGGGTGCTTATAACCCAGCTAGCGGCCGATGAAGAGGTTAAATGCGCCCGTGTAGCACCGCTGCAGAAGCGCTTTGCAGGCGCTTCAGCAGCAGTGCCCATTAATTTCAATAGGCAGTAGTGGTGGAGGAGCGGTATACACCGCTCCAAAGATGCTGCTTGCAGGACTTTTTTTTAACGTCCTGCCAGCGCACCGCCTCAGTGTGAAAGCACTCAGGCTTTCACACTGAGACTGCAGGGGAGCTGTTTTGCAGCCATTTTTACAGGTGCTATTTTTAGCCCAAAAGTGCCTGAAAAACACCCCAGTGTGAAAGGGGTCCAACTGTTAGTTTTTTTTTTTTCCCCTTCATCAGCCTAACATATCGGCCCAAAAAAATCGGCATCATATATCGGCCATCGGCCACAGCGATTTCTAAATATCGGCATCGGCCAGAGAAAAACCCATATCGGTCGACCTCTAGTGTAGAGGTATAGGACGAGTTTAAATTATGGCACAGAGGCGCATAATCGTCTGTACCATTCCAACCTGCTTGACTGTGCTGCCGAAGCAGCATGCAGGTAACAGGTAACCTCAGAGCGTTCCCCAGGAAATGATGGGAAACCACAGGTGCAGAGACCCTGTTGTTGCCTCAGGACATCACACAGAAGGCTCACAGGAACTAGAGACATAAATGAATAAAGTCCCCCCCCCACCATGCTACACCGACCAGGGGGAGGGAAACAATGTACCACTGTATCATCCATGCGGCTCTTGACGCATCATGTGAGGAAAACAGTGAGGAAGCTGTGTAAAAGAAAAGCTTGAAGGAACCAAGAGAAACAGCGTCCACCTGAGGTACCTCAGCCACAGCACCCAGCTTGAGAGTGTTCCTCACATCATCAATGAGTTCACTTACAAGCGCCCTGTCATTCACGGACACAGAACTGGAGTCTTCCTCACAAGGGAATGTCCTGTTCATAAACATTAAATATTCAGAGCTAGGGCCCTGAGCACAGTAGCTAGGCCCATATCTGAATCAGAGCACTCCTTTACTAAAGATTTTTGTGGGGAGAGGGGCATTATAGCTCCTTTCGCTCGCACACAGCTTCCATTCTGACAAGGAATGATTCCAGGACTGCCGACAACTGGTCCATAAGGACCGCAGGTGCAGGAAACATATGAACATGTTTAACTGTGCAGCACTGCCAGTTGCCCCAGGCAAGTGTGGAGAGCAGGTGTATCAGACTCCATAACGCCACCCTGAGACCTTTTACAATATACAGTCCACCCACTGGCTAGGCTGAGGAGGGAATACCCGGAGGACTCACCAACCCTTAAGGACCGCTCAGTCCTGCTGAAGAAACCACGCTGTGAGCGTGAGGAGATTCGCGCCGCAGCCAGAGGCCGAAACCGAAAGTAAATGCGCGGTGGCCACAAGAAAATGACTGCAGCTATAACTGCGCCATTGAACCATGCCAAGATGGCCGCCGAGCGCGAAATTCAAAGCTCTAATGTGCGCTAATGGCGCACGCAATAACCTCAAACAGCGCTAATGCGCGCGCCAATGGCGCACGCAATAATCGCCTTGCACCATAAAAACTGCCCCCCTCTCTCCAAAACCCACTACAGAAATGAGCGCCCAGCCAGGCCAGAGTGACCCCTAAGCACACCCACAGCAACAGTACTGGGTGCAAAGAGCAGCATAACAGGGGGGAGACAGGGAGAAACCCACCATATAAAGAAACAGCCAACATGTACTCACCTGCAGTAGGAGAGACTACTTACCCGTCCCTTTCAGGGACCCACTGGCTTGTTTCAGACAGACTTATCACAGAGCAGTACTGCGTATCTGTCGGCCCGGTCCACAGCGAGAGATACAGTCAGTCAGGTACTGTTCAATCTTGAGAGGACCGCGGGAGCATGAAAGCAACCCGGCCACCCCTGGCGTCATGGGGCATGTCGTGAACTGAGTCTCACGCACACAAGGCGAGGATCAGCACGCTCGATGGTCGGACAGGGAATAATACGAGGATACCAGTGTACCCAACCTGTTGCCCAGCCGACAGTTGATTGAAGGTCTCAAAAATAAAATAAAATTCCCAAAGAAATAAAATATAAAAAAGTAAAATCTTCCAGGAGACTGGCTCCTGAGAGAGCCACGTCTTCTCCTGCTAGGCAGGAAAAAAAAAAACTGGGGCTGCTAGCTGCAGGTGGGAGGGTAATGTCCAGAGGGACCGCGGGGCTGTTCAGCTCTGGTTTGTTCTAGAATGTATGTTTTTAACAATCTAACATTCTGCCTAGATCTTCTCCTGCGAGCAGGGACATATACCCACACGTTTACAGTATCCAGCTGTGTCAGTCCATGGACGTTAAGAGAAATCACATTTTAAATAAAAGAACTTTGAAACAAAATAAAAAAGGGTCACAGTCCATCAATGCAGCCTAATCAGTCACCATCTGCAGCCCCACCATTGCCAATTAATGTAGCAGTCACACAGTCCTGCCTCTTATGATGGACAGAACCGTGATCCAATGCTAGGTCAGGAGGCAGGACTGTGACTGAGCGCTGGGTACACAGGAGATCGTGGCTGTTTGTAATCTGGCAGCGCTCATTCCTCCTCCCCTCAGACAGCAGGAATCCGCGTATAACACGCACACGTAATTTCCCCCTGATTTTTAGGGGGGAAAGTATGTGTTATACGCCAATACTCTTTTTGGTAAAATATAAAAAACGGTTACACTGAGTAAATAAACATGTCACTTTAAATCCGCACTGGAGTAACCGCAACTGTAACCAATATGCAGCAAGTAAACATTTCTTGTGAAAAGGTGCAAAGTGCAAACTACGCTGAACCACCAGGTGAGCCAAGTGTTCATGGGATTAGTAGTGTACAGAATATATAGGTCAAGAATATATAGGTCAAGAATGTTTTAGCTTTCTGTTCAGCTCATGGGAAATGACGGGGCCATTGTATTTCTGGTAAGATCAACAGGTATTTTCTGTATTTAATAGAAAAAAAAGCCTTAGTGCCAGTTCACACTTGGGCGATGTCAAACATAACATGTAAATCGCACGGCACTGCTGTGCAGATCAAATGCGATGCCTGTATACAGCGCTCCCAAACCACCCCAAAGATGCTGCTTGCAGGACTATTTCTAAACTCCCACAAGCGCACCGCCCGGGTGTGAAAGCACCCATTGTAGAGAATGGGAGGCAGTTTCCAGGCGCCATTTCTAGCACCAAAATGCCTGAAAACCACCTCAGTGTGAAAGGGGTCTAAGAGCAGAAACAAGGCAGTTTATAACCGGTTTCAATTACTCTTTAAGTGCAGCATTCTTTCCAGTGATCCTTCCCACAGCCTCCGGAATAACTGCCCTTCAAAAATTCAAAACCATCTTTAGCAATCGGTTTTTAGCCCAGTGTATATTCAATCCTGAGCACAAGGAGTGATATATGTACTAGGGTAAATACAGCTCATGCAATAGCGTACAAAGGCAGTCCCCCTATTGGCACCCATTTTCCATAGAATGACGCACAGGTTGCAACCACTATAAGCACATCTTGCAGCCAAACTTGACTAGCAAATATTTTGACTGTTGAGGACAGGACTTTTGTGCATAATCATAAAAGTAGTTATATAACGTCTCAAACTGTCGGCTGCAGCCCTCTTCCAGCTTCTTCTGCTTATACACATAAGACCCATTCTACTCAGATTTTATACACAGTGGGAGCTGAAGGTGGTCTGCAAAGACCAGTTTTAGAATATCTCCCAACTCTACAACAGATAAAATAAAATTACCTGGTCTGCTAACATAAGCACAGTTTTCATTGTGAACCTGCGCGAACAAAAGTTGAACAGATCTTCGAGACTTGGCCCAAGCAGATCCATGACTAGAACGTTGTAATCTTTTTCTTGTCCATACCACCTAAATGTAAACAAATACAAAATTAGCGAACAGCTGAAATATCCCACTGTGTGATGTGGAAACAGTGGCCTTAAATTTAGAAAATGTACATGTCGAGTACATCTAATGTTATAGGAAACAAGCTGTTTCAGCGTGGTCATGTATATGCAATGTGATGTGTTAATATTACAAATGTGCTTTGTGTTGTATACAAGTATGGAAAGCACCATTATGAGCATCCAGCAGGTTGAAGGAATTTTGTAGCACAGAAAAAATAAGCATACACCGTGCATGCACAATTTGTCATATAACATTAGACAGGCTGACCCATTAGTAGCAGGGTGGATATAAAATCAATGAAAAACAAACAAAAAAAAAAAAAAAACAAATACAAATCGCAATAAGCGAATATTGATTGGTTTGCGCAAAAGTTAAAGCGCCTACAAAATAGGGGATAGGTTTATGGCATTTTTTTTTTTACTAGTAATGGCAGCAATCTGCGATTTTTATTGTGACCGTGACATTGCGGCGGACATATCGGACACTTTTGACATGTTTTTGGGACCACATTTATACAGCGATTAGTGGTATAAAACTGCACTGATTACTGTGTAAATGGGACTGGCAGGGAAGGGGTTAACACTAGGGGTCAATCAAGGGGTTAATATGTTTCCTACTGAGTGATTGTAACTGTAGGGGGAGGGGACCGATCTGTGTTCCTCTGTACTGGGAACACACATCGGTCTCCTCCCCTCTGACAGGACGTGGATCTGTGTCTACACAGAGATCCACGGTCCTGCTGTAATTGCGGGCGGCGGGCACGCGCACCGAGCGATGCGGCGCGTGCCCCGCCGGCGCCACCTAGACGGCCGGGAAGCACGGACGTCATATGACGTCCACCCGGAGGGAGAGAAGGTTCCTGCCGGTGTCATTACTATGGCCCGGTAAGGAAGTGGTTAAATAGATCATTTTCTATTTAAGATGCATTTCATTTATTCAGCATGAAATGGAGCCTAGTTATGTAGCATAAGGCTGTATATTCTGCAATATTTACATTTCTGGTAAACTCATTCAATGCATCCAAGCGGAGATTGCATGCACTGCATTGATGCATTCACACAATTTTACAGTAACCATGAGATCAAACAAAAGTTTTGCAAATCTATATGATTGAATCAGTTCTGATATCGCTGTTTTACTAACCTGACAGCTTATTATTCTAAATAGAATCTTTAATATTTGAAAATAAAATGAAGGTGGTTTCCTAACTACCATAACTACCAACAAGAATAAGGCCCCATGCACACGAGACGCTGGTTTTTGCTGTTGAACGCGCGTTCAGAGGCAGTTGGACGCTTTTTTCAACTGCCCCTGAACCCATTCAATGTTATCCTATGTGTCCATGCACACACTCTCGTTTTTTGGCGTTTACAAGCAGTTGCGTTTAACCTCGTTTTTCCAGAAGCAAAAAAATGGGTTCAGACGCAAAAGTTTTCCACGTTTCAGACGCTAAACGCGGGTAAAAGCGGTACCGGCGTTTTGCAGTGTTTGTGTTTATAAGCGTTTTTAAAGGTGACCTATTTTTTAACATTAGAAATCTCAAAAATGATGGCAAATGATGAAAAACTATTAAAAAATATAAAAGAAAACTAATTGCTTGCATTGCATTGTGGACAATCCACAACTTGTGGCAGGTGACGTGGCCAGTGGACAATCCACAACTTGTGGCAGGTGACGTGGCCAGTGGACAATCCACAACTTGTGGCAGGTGACGTGGCCAGTGGACAATCCACAACTTGTGGCAGGTGACGTGGCCAGTGGACAATCCACAACTTGTGGCAGGTGACGTGGCCAGTGGACAATCCACAACTTGTGGCAGGTGACGTGGCCAGTGGACAATCCACAACTTGTGGCAGGTGACGTGGCCAGTGGACAATCCACAACTTGTGGCAGGTGACGTGGCCAGTGGACAATCCACAACTTGTGGCAGGTGACGTGACCAGGTGACGTGGCAGGTGACGTGGCAAGTGGACAATCCACAACTTGTGGCAGGTGACGTGGCCAGGTGACAATCCACAATTTGTGGCAGGTGACATGGCCAGGTGACGTGGCAAGTGGACAATCCACAACGTGTGGCAGGTGATGTGGCAGGTGACGTGGCAAGTGGACAATTCACAACTTCTGGCAGGTGACGTGGCCAGGTGACATGGCACGTGATGTGGCCAGGTGACGTGGCAAGTGGACAATCCACAACTTGTGGCAGGTGACGTGGCCAGGTGACGTGGCAGGTAACATGGCCAGTGGACAATCCACAACTTGTGGCAGGTGACGTGGCAGGTGGACAATCCACAACATGTGGCAGGTGATGTGGCAAGTGACACGCTAAATACAACTACACTGCTGCTCTCTCAGCTGCTGCTACTCACTCTGGTCTCACAAACTGGCTGAAATGGTTAAAATTTACTGTTTGAGCTTAGGGAGGGTCTATGATGAAACGCTTATAAAAACGCAAACGCGGTAAAACGCCGCTAAACGTGGCCGCAAAATGCGCGTTTTTAAACGCCGGTTTCAGCGTTTAAAACGTGTGTTCAGCAGAGTTTGCACCTGCGTCTCGTGTGCATGGGGCCCAAGTCCTTACATTTAAAGAGCACCTGTCATGTCAGATCCATCATGGCAGCGCCTGTTAGTGGACATCCAATTACCTGCTGGCGCCACGTCCGTCACGCTGTGTCACTGCCGCATAACCAGCCGTCCCATTAAAGTGAATGGGACGGTCGGTGAGTCAACAGCAGGTCAGAGATGACAGTTGCTCTGTAAAGATGATTTAAATAGAGTTGATTTAAATAAAGCCATTTTACTAGCGATTTAAATCAGGATGTAAATCGATTTAATTTAAATCAAATCCACCCCGATTAGTAGCCAAAGGAAGTAATCATTCTGGAGGACAGTCCGCAGTCCATCCCATGACCCTCTAGTAGCAACACGACTACCGTATCACGGACTGGATAAAATGTTGCATTTCATTTGGAAATCAAGGTCCCAGAGTCTGGAGGAAGTGGAGAGACACAGAATCCAAGTTGCATGAGGTCCAGTGAAGTTCACAGTCCATGATGATTTGGGTAGTCATGTCATCTACCTGGTGTTGGTCCACTGTGTTTTATCAAGTCCAAAGTCAGCACAGCTCTATACCAGAAAAATTCAAGAGCACTTAACACTTTCCTCTGCTGACCAGCTTTATGGAGATGCCAATATTTTCCAGCAGGGATGGTCACCCACCCACACTGCCAAAAGTACCAATACCTGGATTATTGATCATGGTATCACAGCTTGATTGGCCAACAAACTCACCTGACCTAAACCCCATAGAGAATCTGTGGGGTATTGCCAAGAGGAAGATGAGACACCAGACCCAACAATGCAGATGTGCTGAAGGCCTCTATCAAAGCAACCTGGACTTCCATAGCACCTCAGTGCCACAGGCTGATCGCCTCCATGCCACACCGCATTGATGCAGTAATTCATGCAAAAGGAGCCCGAGCAAGTATTGAGTGCATAATATACTGTACAAGGACAAACTTTAGTAAGCAAACATTTCTGTATTAAAAAATCTTTTATTGGTCTTATGTAATATTCTAATATAAAAAACTGGGGGTTTTCAAAACTAAAAAGAAAAATGCTTGAATATATCACTCCATGTGCAACGCATCTCTATAAAATATATAGGTTTCACTTTTTGAATTACTGAAAATAAAATTAGTTGGTGTCAATGCTCCTATATGCCTGTAAAACCCAAATGTGCACTAACAGGCTGGAAAAAAAAAAAAAAAAAAAAAAAAAAAAAAAACACAAGTGCGTTTTTGATAGGAGCTTTTGGGCAGAAAACAACAATTGACATGCCTAAACAGCGCATAGGTGCATCAAGCATATTTAAGTGTATTTCTAGCGTTTTGAGGGAAGATTTTGATAAAAACAAGTGCGCCCAAGCATTTTTTTAATGCAGATTTTTTTTCTTACAGCATTTCTGCCAATTTTGCCGCTACCTAGTGTGCATTGATCCTAAATGTGGTAGAGACCAGGGAAACCTGCTTTACCTTCTCTGGATGTACCATAAACTGGTGTGGTACTGAAATGGAGTGATAAATTATATACATCAGATTTTACATGTGCAGTTAGAACGTAAGCGACTTTTTTGTATTTTAGGGTATGTCATTACTGATAATCACTATGCTGTGGAGGATGCAACAAGAATACTATTTATTACCAGAAAAAAAAAGTGGTACAAACTTCGGCAATTCAAACTTCACCATCACTCAGTAAAAATATGTATAACTTTTATCCTTTAGAAACAGTTGCAAATGTGCAAACATTTCATCTTGCTGGCCAAACAAAACATGGTCTTGAGCTCTGATGCATTATAGCCTAGAGACCCAACCCCCACATCCTACAGGTTTTTCTACGAATGGCATATGTGCATGGCTTTGGGGGGTATTGCTGTAACTATACAGTTGTGAGCAAGTCTTATGATCTTCCAGTCCTGTGAAAGAGTGCTCGTCTTCTCCAACTAGTGTTTTCTGTTACGTGTGTGTGTGCGTATGTGTGTGTGTGCGCATGTGTGTGCGCGTGTGTGTGTGTGTGCGCATGTGTGCGTGTGCGCATGTGTGCGTGTGCGCATGTGTGCGTGTGCGCATGTGTGCGTGTGCGCATGTGTGCGTGTGCGCATGTGTGCGTGTGCGCATGTGTGCGTGTGCGCATGTGTGCGTGTGCGCATGTGTGCGTGTGCGCATGTGTGCGTGTGCGCATGTGTGCGTGTGCGCATGTGTGCGTGTGCGCATGTGTGCGTGTGCGCATGTGTGTGTGTGCGCATGTGTGTGTGTGCGCATGCGTGTGTGTGCGCATGCGTGTATTGTAAATGGTATTCTGAAAAATGGATGGAAGGAGCGCTTATATTTAATTACATCCTTTACCTTCTTTGTCTGTCTCCCCGCCACCTCATCCTTTTTTATTGCATGGTTGTTAAATTGATATTGATCAATTAAATCTTTAACCGCTTGCCGACCAGCCGCCATCATTATACTGCGCACAGCTGCGCAAATTGCCATAGGTGCAAGTCGGCCGCATTAAGAGCTCTAGGAGGCACGTGCCTGCGGTGCAACGCCAGAGCCAATGCGCATGGCCAGCGGCCGCTCCTCAGAGAGCCAGAACAAGGATCTGTAAATGTAAACAGACAGATCCCCATTCTGTCAGTGAAGTAGAGAGATCTGCTGTTCCTAGTGATCAGGAACAGCGATCTCTATACTCACTCCCTCTGCGTTAGAAACACCTCCCTAGGGAACACTTAACCCCCCTAGATCGCTCCCTAACCCCCTCCCTGTCAGTGACATTTATACAGTAATCAGTGGCTATTTTTAGCTCCGATTGCCGTTTAAATGGCATGGCCCAAAAGTGTGTCAATAGTGTCCGATCTGCCTGCCGCAATCCCGCACAAAAAAAAAAAAAAAAAAAAGCTCATCACCACCATTACTAATAAAAATATCCCCCATTTTGTAGTCACTATAACCTTTGCGCAACCCAATCAATATACGCTTATTGCGTTTTATCAAAAATATGTATAAGAATACATATTGGCTTAAACTGCTATATAAAAAAAAAAAAAAATAATAATAATTTAAAGTAAAACTATTGGGTTTTTTCAAAATTGACGCTCTGTTTATGGCGCAATTTTTTTTGCAGGGTTATCAGATACCACCAAAAGAAAGGGGTGTGTGTGTGTGTGTGTGTGTGTGTGTGTGTGTGTGTGTGTGTCCATCTATCATATGTAGCGACCACCACGTTTTTGCACAACATCACAATTGTCAGTCAAAGCGACGCAGTGCCGCATTGCAAAAAAATGGTCTGGTCATAAAAAGAAAAGGACACTTCTGCCTGCAGCAATAATGAGGAATAGCCTGACTTTCCCTTGATGGAAAATAAAACCGAACATGCACATGTAGGGCAATGTCTCTCCCAGCAGCATTCACTGGCAGTAGCTGTCACTATGTGCAGTGCACGAGTATATTCATCGGAAGCCCTGGCAATTCCTCGCCTGCCCACAATGATAGTCTTGACAGGATGCTACGGAGGAGTAATGTCACCCCAACACAGTCAATAGCATCCAAAAGCATGCTTGCTAAAAGAAGGCTAGAAAGCGGCATTGCTAGGGAGTTTCAAGAATCCGGCTACAAGAAAAAGTATATTCTTTGCTTTCAGAAACAAGTAACCTGGTACTGACGAGGTCACTTTAAGGATGGTAGTTTACAAACCCTTCGATAAAGCCCTTCTGAAAGTTCCCAACAGGTCACTGGAAAAGCTATTGGTTCAAAGCTTGTTTCAGATATGGACAATATCTTAACAGAAACATACTTAGTAAGCATGTAGAATAGATGCCGTATGTGTGCACATCCTTATCTGCCAAAGGATCTGCAATTCTGTACCGCCAAATCTTAAAGTGGTTGTAAACCTCAGGACATGAAATATGAACAAGGCATAGTCCTCTATAGTGTGTACTTGTCTCAATTATGAGCACCAAGTGTCATTTCTGTCTCCTGCTTTGTTCCTCTTCTATCCGACATATTTGACAGTCCAATTTCAGCACTCCACCCCCTTTTTCAGAATACTCAGACAGGTTTTATACATTCTGCACTTTGAACAGCTGTAGAAAAGAGAACACTGAAAACAGGTACAACTTATGTAGGAGGATGGGTTTCATCTCTAACACCTGAGGCCAGTCACTTCACTGGGTATATGTAAGGGTTTACAACCACTCTTAAGCCCCATACACACGGTAGGACTTTTTGACAAACTTGAAAATGAGCAAGTTTTCAAATAAAACACTGTTTTTAGAAATGTATAATTTTTTTTAATTTACAATTAACGATTGCTTAAATGAACTGTAGTAGTAAGCCCACAAACTTTATTTTATAAAACAATGTTAGATGCATTGCCCTGGGTTTGGTTGTAAAATCATCTAAAACAAAATAACCTGAAACAAAGTTTTTATTAAAGACATTTTTCAGACAAAGACTGAAGAACCATTTAAAAAGAAAAATTCCAGCTAAATTAGGGGACCTTCCCATCTATTCCTATCTCAAATGGCACTGTATTAACAGCTTAAAGTGGTTGTATACCCAAATTGTATACAAGCACCTATAGGTAAGCCTACATTAAGGCTTACCTGTAGGTGCTTGTAATACCTACACAGTCTCGGAGATATTTGCAAAAAAACTGTACCGCTATCTACGGCGCATGCGCGCCGTAGATAACGGCGCAGGCGCACTGAGCGCGGCGGCTCTTGAATGGGAGCCTGCTGGACACTGCCGGAAATTCGCGCCGCATGCGCGGGGGATCGTGCTGTTCCCCGCGCATGTGCGGGAGTGACGTCATCGCCGCTCCGGCCAAGTCACTCCGGGTATCATGGATTCGACGGAGGACGCGTCGAGGACCGCTGCAGGGGGCTTTGATCTAAGGTAAGTGATTGATAATGAGCTAGTATGCTAGTCATACTAGCTCATACCTTTGCCTTGCAGGTTGCCCAAAAAAAAATAAAAAAAAAAGTTTTGCGTTATACAACCGCTTTAACATGCAGTACATACTAGAGCCCCATGCATCAAACTAGAGTTTTGACATTAGCTTTTGATAATATTTTTAATGTAAGTGTAGCCAAACAAACATAATTAAACAAGACAAAGGTTTGAAAAGATGACCTACCGGATGTGTGGGATACCAACTCCTCCTTGCAAAATCTTATATAGTTTACTTTCATACAACAACTGTGGGTGACGGGCTTTCTGTGACTCAAGTTTTACAGCAACTTCCTGCAAAACAAGAAACGATGGTTAGTGCCATTGTTTGACTTTTGTATTTATAAACAAAGCTCGACTTGGCCATACTTCTTGTAAACTTTCAAAAGTAAGACTAGAGCTGGAGAGCTCAACTATTTTACCACAACTGTAAGGCCTCATGCCCACTGGCGTTTTTACAGCTGCGTTTTTGAGCGTTTTTTACAGCTTAAAAACGCCTGTCCATGTTATTGTAAATTTTTTTTTTTTTGAAAAAAAAACGTCGGAGCTAAAAACGCGACCGCGCGTTAGTGCGCGTTTTTTGACGCTCGCGTTTTTTCCTGCCTAGTTCTGACGCTGAGGAACGCACTGGCCCTGGGTTTTTTTTACAGCTTACAAACGCCTATGCTCTTTACAGCTCAAAAACGCCTAGGTGGGCATGAAGCTATAGACTAACATGGACAGGCGTTTTTAAGCTGTAAAAAACGCTCAAAAACGCGGCTGAAAAAACGCCCGTGGGCATGAGGCCTTAATGAGCCTTACTAATAGATCTCTGCAAACCCTAAAAAAGTATACAGGCCCTCAGAACAGCCACAGAGTTGAGTTAGTATAATTGGGAGGTTTACCCATCAAACTTTACAAATTGTAAATATAAATATCCACTGATGGCTCATAACATTGTGACCGCTGACAGGTGAAATAAAGAGCAGTGATCATCTATTTTCCAATGGCAAAAAGCAGGTGGAATATATTAGGCAGAAAGTGATCATGTTCTTGAAGCAATTTATATATTTTTTTTTTTTAAATGGGCAAGCGTAGGGATTGGAGCGGCTTTGCCACGGGCCAGGTTGTACTGGCTAGACTGGGTCAGAACTCCTCCAGAACTCCAGCCGTTCTGGGATATTCCCAGTCTGCAGTGGTTAAGGACCTACCAAATTTAGTCCAAGGAAGAAAATCCAGTAAACCAGCAACAGGGTCATTGGCGCAGGTGGGAAGGTTGGCAAGTGCACTCATATCAAATAGAAGCGACAGTGTAGTTTAACCACTTGCCGCCCGCCCTATAGCAGGTTGACGGCGGCAACGTGGTTTCAAAATCCTGACTGGACGTCATATGACGTCCTCAGGATTTTGAGCCGCTGCACGCCCCCGGGGGCGTGCATCGCGTCAATCGTTGTTGCAGGGTGTCAGTCTGACACCCCGCAACACCAATATAGGTAAAGAGTCTCCGACGGAGACTCTTTACCACGCGATCAGCCGTGTCCAATCACAGCTGATCACGATGTAAACAGGAAAAGCCGGTCAACGGCTTTTCCTCACTCGCATCTGTCAGACGTGAGTAGAGGAGAGCCGATCGGCTGCTCCTCTGACGAGGGGGTTTGTGCTGATCGATTATCAGCGCAGCCCCCCCGAGGATGCCCACACTGGAGACCACCAGGGATGCCACTGGACCACCAGGGAAGCCAATGGACCACCAGGGACATCACTGATTGGCAGGCATTAGTAACACATTACAGTGCCCATCCGTGCCGCCTACCGGTGCCCATCCGTGCTGCCTACGGTGCCCATCCGTGCCCGTCGGTGCAGCCCCATCAGTGCCCGTCAGTGAGAGAGAAAAACGTATTTACTAAGTTTTGTAACTGAAACAAAAAAAAATATGTTTTCTTCAAAATTTTCGATTTTTTTTTGCAGAAATCAAATACCACCAAAAGAAAGCTCTATTTGTGGGAACAAAATGATACAAATTTAGTTTGGGTACAGTGTAGCACAACCACGCAATTATCATTCAAAGTGCAACAGTGCAGAAAGCTGAAAATTGGTCTGGGCAGGAAGCTGTATAAGGGCCCAGTATGGAAGTGGTTAAATCGCTTTACAAGTTAATGCTGCTTCTGATAGAAAGGTGTCAGAACGCAGAGTGTATTGCAGTTTGTTGCGCATGGAGCCGAGTAGCTGCAAACTAGACAGGGTGCCCATGCTGGCCTGCATCCACAGCCAAAATAAATGCACGCATCAGAACTGGACCACAAAAGCAATGGAAGACGGTGGCCTGGACCGATGCATTCAGTGAGTTTGAGATGTTGATTTTGCCTCCAAATTCTCCAGATATCAATCCAGTTGAGCATCTGAGGGAAATCGAATCCAGAGGATCTTCTAATTACAGCTTGGTTGCAGGCACCACAGCATACCTTCAGAGGTCTAGTGGATTCAATGCCTCAATGGGTTATGGCGGGAGGTCATAATATTATGGCCGAGATCGATATACACACAAACCATATCGTCAAAAGTATTGGGACCAGGGTGGATATAAATCAATGATTTAAAAAAAAAAAAAAATTTTGATCAGATTTTTTTGATTTTTATTAAATGTTAAAATTATTTTGGAGTAAAAGGCTATCTAAAATAGTTTTCTATTTAGGATACATTAATATAGTTTATTCAGCATGAAATGGAGCTTGGTTACGTAGCATGAGGCTGTATATTCTGCAATATCTACATTTTTGGTAAACTCGTTCAATAAATCCAAGCTCTGCAAGCCGAGAACATGCATTGCATTGATGCATTCACACAATCACAGTAACCATGAGATAAACCAAAAGGTCAGGAATATTTCTTCATCCCATTGGTTTTGCAAATCTATGTACACTACAAACTGTATGATTGAATCGGTTCCGATATCACTGTTTTACCAACCTAGCAGTTTATTATTCTAAATAGGAAACCTTTACTTTGTTTGCAAATATTAAAGGTTTCCCAACTACCAGCAAGAATAAGTCCTTACATTTAAAGAGCACCTGTCATTTCAGATCCATCATGGCAGCGCCTGTTAGCGGGCATCCACTCACCTGCTGGCGCCACATCCCTTACCTTGTTGTGTTGTGGAGGGGGATTATGGCAGGGCTTGACAGAACTGCATGTCCAGTGCGTCAGGCAATAATTGCTCGTGCCTGGTGTCAAGCGAAAAAAGACCAAAAAGTGTAAAAAAAAAAAAGGGCACCGATGAGGCTGCTCTGATGGGCACCGATAGGTGGCGCTGATTTGCTGTATTGATTGGCACTGATAAGCTGAAACTGATTAGGTGGCACTCACTGATGGGCGACGTTGATGAGGCTGCGCTAATAAGCACTGATAGACTGTGCTGATGGGCACTGACAGGTGGCACTCACTGATGGGCTGAACTGATGAAGTAGCTCCGATAGACTGCACTCCCCGTCCGCTCAGTGGTGGTAAGGAAAGGGCAACCGATCAAGCCCAGCTGTCAACCTGGGAATATGTCGGAGCAGTGAGAATAAGCAGCGCTCATCACAGCATCGTCCACCAGAGGGTGCCGGTTCGCAGATAGGAGTGTATCCCGCTCCAGCAGGCCGCAAAGCCGCGGCCTCAATTATCGGCTAGCCCAACGCTAGTCCGCGCAAACATATGTGGGCCACATGGGAGCATCCAACCACTGCTGCGGTGTAATCCAGGCACCAGGATGCAATTTCCAGTCGCCATTGTGACCTGGCGCCTGGGTTTTGTCGAGCCCTGGATTATGGCGTTAGGTTGGTTTTCAGGGGTTGGGCTTGGCCCCTTAGTTACAGTAAAGGGAACTCTTAAAGCTCATTTTTTTCATCTTTCCATCTATTAAATCTTCTGCCTAGGGCCGAAACTACTAATCGATTGACAACTAATCGATTAATTTAATAATCGATTTTCTTAATCGGCCAGCAACATAATGGGGTAAAAAAAAAAAAAAAAACTAAATTAGCCCTTTATAGTACAAAAACGAATAATCGCTTCTGTAAATATTACTTTCACTGTTCCACAGTAAAAAAATAACCCTTAGGCCCCATGCACACAGGGCGTTTTTTACAGCTTAAAAACGCCTGTCCATGTTTTGTAAACTTTTTTTGACCTTTTTTTTTTTAAAAAAGAATAATCCCGGAGCTCAAAAACGCAAATCGCAGCGTTTTTGCAGCTCAAACCTGGAGCTCCAGAACGCACTGGAATTGGGTTTTTTTTGCAGCTGGAAAACGCCTATGCCACTTGGAGCTCATAAAAGCTCTATGTGTGCATAACACAATAGAACAACATGGATGGGTGTTTTGCAGCTGTAAAAAAAAAAAAAAAAAAAAAAAAAAAAAAAAAAACACGTCTAACGCTGCCGTTAGCAGCTGCAAAAACGCCCTGTGTGCATGGGGCCTTATTAGTAGCGATTATCTGCTTTTTTTGTAGTATAAAGGACCAATTTTAGTTTTGTAACCCCATTATGTTACTAAACGTCTTAGGCCTGGTTCACACCTATGAGTTTTTTGGTGCTTTTTGCACACACTACATTTATCATAGTTTCCTATGGGACAGGTTCACATCTATGCTTTTTTTCAACTGCTGCCTATTTGGAAAGGGTCAGGGACTTTTTTCAACGCAAAAGGCGCTTTTTTTGGTTCAATATACTCCAATGGAGAAGCTGCAGAAAAGCATGTAATGCGTTTTTTGCAGCAATTTGTTTTTTAATCTGCCCAAGAACAAATTGGCCAAAAAAAAAAGAAAAAGAAGAGCAAAAACTCAAAGCACAGCAAAATCACGTGTGCAAAAAAAAAAACAAACACCTAAAAGCACTGCGGAAACAGATCAAACAAAAACTGCATAGGTGTGCACCGAGCCTTATGCTGGCCACACGGATCAATTTTCAGATGAGAATATTCATACGAAAAATCTTTGTACATTCGCTCAATGAAATGAAAAAAAGTTTGAAATTTTCACTTGCTTTTAAAATTAATGCAATTTCTGATTGAAACCCACATACACTGTCTGAAAATTCCTTTGACCAAGAAGTTTTCCATTTCAAAATTTTCCCGTCACTGTGGCTGAAAACAAACATCGATTTGACCCCACTAACGATTAGACAATTGAACGAACATTCTTAAAAATAGGATTTTTGTACTCACCGTAAAATCTGTTTCTCTGACGTCCATGGACTGACAGCTCTCATACTGTTTACGTGTGGGTATATGTCCCTGCCTGCAGGAGAAGATCTAGGCAGGATGTTAGAAACATTCTAGAACAAAACCAGAGCTGAACAGCCCCGCCCAGGGGGGTGGTGCCTCCAGACATAACCCTCCTACCTGCAGCCAGCAGTTCGTAACAAAGCAGTACAAACCTTAAAAGAAGGGTGGGTGCTGTGTCAGTTCATGGACGTCAGAGAAACGGATTTTACAGTGAGTACAAAAATCCTATTTTCTCTTATCGTCTATGGACTGACACAGCTCTCATACTGTTTACGTGTGGGACGTCCCAAAGCAGTATAATAAAAGGGTGAGAGCAAATAGTAAAGGAACAACCAAAACTTCACTCCAAACCAGCAGAGCTCAACGGAGGAGTTGCAACATTAACCAGCGGCCTGCAACACTTTGCGGCCGAAGGAAGCATCCGAAGATGCAGACACAATCTTAAAGAATTTTGAAAAAGGTATGAACGGACGACCAGGTCGCCGCCTTGCACACTTATGCAACCGACACTTGATGTCGGAAAGCCCAGGAAGCACCAATTGCCCTGGTGGAACGCGCCGTAACCGGAAAGGAAGGCGCCCGTCCCTTAATGGCATAGGCCTGTATAACAGTCCGTCTGATCCACCTAGAAATATGGTGGAAGACGAGACCGCTTGGCCCTGTTTCGGACCAGAGACAAACAGTGAGTCAGACTTCCAAATAGAAGCAGTAGCCGCTAGATACACCCGTAAGGCTCGCACCACATCTAAATTGTGAAGCGCAAACTCTCTAGGATGCGATGGGTGAGGGCACAAGGACGGAAGGACAATGTCCTCATTAAGGTGAAAAGCCGAAACCACCTTTGGAAGGAAAGGCGGTCGCAACACCGCCTTATCCTTATGGAGGACCAGGTAAGGAGACTTGCATGATAGAGCCGCCAATTCAGACACCCGTCTAACAGAAGTGATGGCCACTAAGAAAGCCACCTTCTGAGAAAGTTAAAAGGAATATCTCTGATATTTTCAAAAGGAGGTTCCTGAAGAGCCGAGAGCACCAAGTTCAGATCCCAAGGAGGGAGCGGAGGCTTGGCAGGTGGAATCACATGGCAAACCCCCCGCACAAAAGTGCTAAGGAATGACCTGCTGGGGGTCTTTGAAAGAAAACGGCTAAGGCCGAAATCTGACCCTTAATTGTGCTCAAAGCCAGCCTTTGGGCCACACCACGCTGCAAGAACCGCAGGATTCTGGGGACAGAGTACATCCGTAGACGCCAGTCTAGCTCTTCGCACATAGCGATGTAAGCTCTCCAGGTACGGTGATAGATCTTTCTAGAAGACATCCGTGCCCAAAGCATGGTTGAAATTACTGAATCTGACAGGCCTTGGCCCTTCAGTACCTGGCTCTCAATAGCCATGCCGTTAAAGCCAGAGACTGTAAAGCAGGATGAAAGATAGGACCTTGAGACAGAAGGTCCTCCCTCAAGGGCAGGCGCCAAGGGTCATCCGCAATGAGACGTACCAGGTCAGCGTACCAGTACCAGTGACGCTGAGGCCAGTCCGGGGCAATGAGGATCACCGGAATCCCCTCGGCCACCGAACTGCAGCGGAGGGGGAAGCATACATTAAGCTATACTGACCCCACGGGGGCCATCAACGCATCCGCCCAGGGGTCGGTCCCTGGACCTGGCGACAAACCGACACCTTGCGATTGAGTAGAGATGCCATCAGGTCCACATCCTGTGTGCCCCACCGCCGACAAAGGAGTTGAAACACCTCCGGATGCAAGGACCACTCCCCCTGGTCCAGGGACTGGCAACTGAGTCTACCTGCCAGTTTTCTACACCCGGAATGTATACGGCCGACAGCGCCGGCACACTTCTTTCCGCCCACCTTAGGATGTGGGCGACCTCAGATGCCGCAGCCGAGCTCCGAGTGCCCCCCTGATGGTTGACATATGCCACGGCCGTGGCGTTGTCCGACTGAATTCTGATAGAGCGGCCCTGTAGCCTCTTCGACCACGAGGAAACAGTCTGATCGCCCGCAACTCCAGGACGTCGATTGGTAGACGAGATTCGTCCGGAGTCCAGAGCCTTTGAGCTGACAGGACTCCCCAAACTCCTCCCCAGCCCGTCAGGCTGGCATCTGTCGTGATCACCGTCCACTGGATGGGGAGGAACGACTTATCGGTCCGAAGAGCCGGGGATCTCAGCCACCACGCCAGGGACGCCTTGACAATGGGGACTTGTCCCAGACAGACAGAATTCCCTTCCGCAATGCCCGAGTGTGTGATTGGTCATACGGAACCGCCTCGAAGGAAGCCACCGATAGTCCCAGGACTCTCATGCAGAAACGAATTGACGACCATTTCCGGGACGTCAGAACCCGCACTGCCGACGTAAGAGTCAGTAACTTCTGAGGGTAGAAACACCTTCGCTGCCGAAGTGTCCAGGATTAGACCCAGATACTCCAATCGATGAGTCGGGACTAGAACAGACTTCTGCATGTTCAGAAGCCACCCGAATTCCCAGAGGGTCTGACTGACTATTGTCACATTTTCCTCCAATTCTGAGCCATTTTCTGCTCGTAGAAGGAGATCGTCCAGAAAGCCCACAATAACAATTCCTCGCTGTCTCAGCAAAGCTAGAACCGGGGCAAGCACTTTGGTGAAAACCCATGGTGCCGATGCTAGGCCAAAGGGAAGAGCCACGAACTGATAGTGGACTTATGGCAAAGCGCAGAAACCTCTGGTGATTTGCGCAGATTGGAACATGCAAGTAAGCGTCCTCGATATCCAAGGACGCCAAAAATTCCCCTTGGTGGAGTGTCGCAATCACGGTGTTGGAATGGATTCCATCCGGAATTTTAGTACCTTCACATAGGCATTTAGGGCCTGGAGGTCCAGGATTGGCCGGACCCCGTCCTTCTTTGGGACAAACAGGTTCGAGTAAAACCCCTGAAACCTCTTGTGACGGAACCGGCACAATTACTCTGCACCTGAGCAAATCCTGTACGGCCCCCAAGAGGGCTGCCCAGCAGGCAGGAAGGAGAGGGAGGTTCGATCGAAAGAACCTGTTTGGGGGCCACGAGCAGAACTATCCTGTATCCCGAGGTGACCACCTCGCACACCCACCGGTCGGAGATCCGGGAGGTCCACCTCACCGTGAACCTGCAAAGATGTCCCCCCCACCCAGAGTCGGGCAGGGGCAAGACTTCATGCGGTGGTGGGCTTGGGAGCTGGCTTGGTAGGCTTATGCACCCAGGGGCGCCTTTGTCCCCCAGCCGCACTTTTTTTCAGTCTGGGCGGGCTTACCAGTGAAATCTGACGTAAAAACGTATTCGCCGGAAATGAAGGCCCCGGCCTGCGGTGGGGCTTTTTTCCCCTTAATAAACTGAGGAAGTAAGGTGCTCTTACCCCCTGTGACATCCTTATTGTCATCCAGGGCGGCACCAAACAGTCTACCGCCCTTAAAGGTCAAGTCAGGAGCTTTTTGGAAGCTAGGTAGGCCGACCAGCATTTCAGCCAGATAAGGCGACGCAGCACCACAGCAGAGATAGAGGCCCCGGATATTAGAGGGGCCGCATCCAAAGTGGCATCGCACACAGACTAAACCCTGCGCAAGTTGGTGAGCCAGGGCAATGGTCTCAGGAGGGAGATTATGCTCCTGCACTGTCTGGTGCAAAATCTTTGCCCATCCTGTGAGTGTCGCCCACCACTATAGGGCGTAAGGCAGACCCCAATAAAGGTAAACCCAATTATACTCACCACTTCTGACCTCCTGTCAGTGGGATCCTTAAATGCAGGAGTCCCTTCCATAGGGAGCGTGGTAGCCTTATTCAAACGGGCAACTGGGGGGGGGGGGAGCTCACTTCTTAACCAGGTCCTCCTCAAAGGGGTACCTTATAGCTAGGCGCCGCGGGACCGTCAAAGTCTTCTGCGGCTTAGCCCAGACTTGGTCAATGAATGTATCAAAAAAAAAAGGCACATATGGAAAAACTTTTTGAAGAAACTGCTTTAAAAAGGAACCAAAAAGGAGACAGCTTCCACCTGAGGTTCCCCAGCCTCCACATTCAGCTTGAGAGTGTCCCTCACAGCATCAATGAGTTCACTTACAAGCACCCTGTCAGTTACTGGTTCAGAACTGGGGTCTTCCTCACAAGGAATGTCCTATCCAAACACATCAAAATCCTCAGAGCTAGGGTCCTGAGCAGCAGTAGCTAGGCCCATATCTGAGACAGAGCACTCCCCTACAGGAGAATGTGTGAGGGGGCGCTTTACAGCTCCCTTGCGCTCGCACACTGCTTCCATTCTGACAAGGAATGATTCCAGGACTGCCGACAACTGGTCTATTAGGGACCGCAGGAGCACTGCCAGTTGTCTCTGACAAGTGTGGAGAAGCAGGTGAACCAGACTCCATACTGCAACCCTCTGAGACCCTTAGACACTAACAGTGAATAAAACAGTCCACCCACTGGCTACGCTGAGGCAGGGATACCCGGAGGGCGCACCAACCCTGAAGGACTGCTCAGTTCCGCTGTATGAAACCGCGCTGCAGCGCGAGTGAAGCCTGAGGAGAGTGTGCAGAAATCCTTTGAGGAGATTTGCGCCGCAGCAGCACCGCTAGAGGCTGAAACTGAAAGCGCCGCGGCTACAAGAAAATGGCCGCCGGCCGCATGTATATCTGTGCCATTGAACCACGGCAAGATGGCCGCCGAGCGCATTTTTTAAATTCACAATACAGCGCTATGGCGCACGCAATAAAGACCCCACACTCACACACCAGAACACTGCTCCTCTCCCAGAGTCCACTAACAGGCATGAGCGCCCCCCGCCAGAGCGACACCCCCAAGCACCCCCACACAGTACAGCACCAGTACAGGGTGCAGAGAGCAGCATAACAGGGGGAGACAGGGAGAAACCCCCCCCCAGATAAAGAAACACAGCCAGCATGTACTCACCTGCAGCAGGAGAGACTACTTACCCATCCCAGAGGGACCCACTGGCTTGTTTCAGACAGACCTATCAGAGTAGTACCGAGTAGCTGTCGGCATGGTCCACCTTGAAAGATACAGAAAGGTACTGTTCAATCTTGTGAGGACCGCGGGAGCATAAAAGCAACCCGGCCACCCCTGGAGTCATGGGATATGTCGTGAACCGAGTCTCACGCACACAAGGTGAGGATCAGCACGCTCGATGGTCGGACAGGGAAGACTACGAGGATACCAGTGTACCCAACTTGTTGCCCAGCCGACAGTTGATTGAAGGTCTCAAAAATAAAATTCCCAAAGGAATAAAATTGAAAAGTAAAATCTTCCAGGAGACTGGCTCCTGAGAGAGCCACGTCTTCTGCTAGGCAGAAAAAAAAACTGAGGCTGCTGGCAGCAGGTAGGAGGGTTATGCCCGGAGGGACCGCCCCCCTGGGCAGGGCTGTTCAGCTCTGGTTTTGTTCTAGAATGTTTCTAACATTCTGCCTAGGGCTGGGCGATTTCCCCCCCAAAAAAATCTGCGATTTTTTTATAAAAAAAAAAACTCGATTTACGATTCGATTTTTTTTTAATTATATTAAAGTACATCAACAAAGAAAATTGCAAAGGCAAACCCTTTCTCTAACTGCAAAGTCAGTGTGCAACAAAGATTGTTAAACATCCAAATTATTAATACTGTATTTGGATTTAGCTAATAAAACAAAAAATCTTGGTTACTCCTAGTTGAATTGAACTGTGCCCGTGCCTGATGCAGATTTTCATGGGATACGGATTTTACTGCTACACCGGCGGCCATTCCAGTATTCAAAAGCCGCGCCTCCTCCTCGTCTGATAGGCGGAACACTCAATTTCCCAGCATTCAGTGTTCCGCCTATCATGGACATCCTCTCATTCTCATAACACAGACGAGGATGAGAGGATGTCCGTGATAGGCTGAACACTGCCTGCTGTGAAATTGAGTGTTCCGCCTATCACAGACGAGGACTCGGGAGGCGCGGCTTTTGAACACTCCAATGGCCGCCGTCTGTCTGCATGACACGCTGATCAGGTAGGCAGACGGCGGCTTGCGGTTAGTTAGTGTTACATTACATCTACTCGTGGCGGCTGCGGCGAGTAGATGCAATTGGGGTAACGCCACCCAGTGCCATTCCGGATACGCCCCCTGCAGCCCTGCTACGGAAACTTTGAAGGAAAAAAAAAAAATTAAAAAAAAAAAATCGATTTTCTTCAAA
Source organism: Rana muscosa (assembly GCA_029206835.1). Lineage (NCBI taxonomy): Eukaryota > Metazoa > Chordata > Amphibia > Anura > Ranidae > Rana > Rana muscosa. Next base: position 868,559,381 of record CM055118.1, read on the forward strand.
TCTGAATCAATTTGAACTCAAAACTCGATTCAAGATTAAAATAGATTTTTTTCCCAGCCCTAATTCTGCCTAGATCTTCTCCTGCAAGCAGGGACATATACCCACACATAAACAGTAAGAGCTGTGTCAGTCCATGGACGATAAGTGAAATAATTTATTTATTTTTTGAAGGAAGACATTTTTTTTTATGGACAGCATACAATATATTAGTTTTTAACTAACTTTTTAGTCTGATGATATTTACCAGATTCCACCTCTAAGGGCCCTTTCACACATGCGGACCATATGTCTGTTTTTTCATCCATCCGTTTACGAATGAAAAAGACATACATGTATCCCTATGGGATAGCGCGTGTCAGCAGATGAATATCCGCTGACACCCGATCTCATCGGTCACCGCTATGCTCCGTTTCTGCAGACGGAGGAAAATCCTATTTCTCCATCCGTCTGCAGAGCGGATCGGATGAAAATGGACAGACGGTCCGTGTTCATCCAATCCCCTCAGAGGAGAGCGGAGATCTGACAGAGCGATCCCTGCACAGTGTGCAGGGACCGCCCCTGTCATCTGCCGGCTCAGCGGGGGGGATCAATGGAGCGATCCCCGCTGAGCAAGGGGATATTTAAGGAACGGGTTATCACGGGATCCACCCGTGTGAAAGGCCCCAATAGTATATACAGTATCTCTCTTCTGTTATTCTCAGAGTGAATTCGAGATTTTGCTTCCTAACCATATACCGTATTTAATCGGCGTATAACACGCACTTTTTTCCCCTTAAAATCAGGGGAAAATCGTGGGTGCGTGTTATACGCCGATCCCCCCGCTGAAACGAGCGAGAGGAGCCGAGATAAACAAAGCTGAAGTACACTCTGCTTTACTCAGCTCCTTTCGCAGTCCCGCCCACCTCCACTGATTGCGCCGCTGACATACAGAAAGCCGAGTGTACTTCGGCTAGTCTCGGCTCCTCTCGCAGTCCCGCCCCTGACTGAGGCTTTCTGTATGTCAGCGGCGCAACCAGTGGAGATGGGCGGGACTGCGAGAGAAGCCAAGTCTGGGCACGGCTGCAATGGTGGACACTGGGCAAGGCTGCATTTAAATGTAAGTTTTTTCCCTTGAACTTCCCTCCTAAAAACTTGGGGTGCGTGTTATATGCCGGCGCGTGTTATACGCCAATACGGTAGTTGGTTATTTATATTTACCAATTTAAGAATTGCCTTTTTTTAAACTTTACATATTAACTAAAATATACAACACTTAAAAGGTTATTAACCGACTAATCAAAACAATAATCGGTCAACTAATCGATTATGAAAATAAGTTAGTTACAGCCCCACTTCTGCTCTGGTTTTAACTTTGGATAGTAAAAAAAAAAAAAAAAAAAAAAAAAAATGTTCTGCCAGTAAATACAGCCCACTTTGTTTGCCTAGAAAACAGCCTAGGCTTATATCATGCATAACTCAGCTGCCCACAGTTAAAATGGATGCAGCCAGACTTAGTGGAGGGGGATTTCTGCAGCATATTTGGCAAGTACAGAATCACAGTATATATTATAAAATATGCAAATTGGTTAGAGGGAAGCTTCAGAATGGCAAAGATGTTTTTATTACAAACTATGTGAGCAGACTGCAGTTCCTCTTTAAAGTGTTAAACCCGCAACAGCAAAATTTGTATATGCAGCATAGCGTGCTCGCTATACTCACTGTGGAACCGAAGGGGTTAATCCTGCTTTTTGTAAAAGGGCAGTTTTATCCTGTAAGTGCAGGAGGGAAGGATCTGTACTATCTGGGGAAAGCCAGCTAACACCGGCAGAGTAGCCAACCTGCACATGCTCAGTTGTGTCTTTTATACTGGAGAGAATTACTTGTTCTCAGAGCTAGCCAGGTCGCATATTGACATCACATGTAGGAGTGTATACAGGCTGCAGTGGAAATCTACCTGAACTACCAGCACTGGAGAAACTGTGCAGTTTATCACTGACCATGGTATACAGATCAGCCAAAAAAAAAGGTATATAGTGGCAATATTTTAATGTGAAAAGATTTATAAGCTGTGGGCACTGTGGGAGGCGGATGAAACATTTTCATATTACTAGGTTTAGTAACACTTCAACTCGTTTGCCGAATGGCACTCCTGCACGAATCGCCATAGCTGTATGGCGGGCGCTTTGAGCATAGGGTGCACACATGCCGTAGGAGCCCGTGCCCGGCGGCTAACCGCAATTGCTCCTGAGAAGGAGAACGGAGATCTGTCAACGTAAAAAAAGAGATTGCACTTTTGGGGAGGAGGTACCCGATTCCCACTTCCGCAGTGATCGACAAGGTGATCCAAAGCGGAAGTCCCCCCCCCCCCAATTTTTGTAGCTGCTGACTTGATTTTTACACAGGAGACTGGAGTTTAACTTGAGTATTTTTTACTGAACATTTGCACTTGATATTCCACTAATTGTGCAACATGAACATTTTAACTACAGCTTTTTACTTGGGGTTGTAAACAAACTTTAGACCTAAAAGGATTTAACCGTGTGCAAAAAGTTATGCCACAGAAAGGGTTAAAATACAAATTAAAAAAGGCAAAAAAACTCAGCCCCCCCCTCAATATTTTGGATAGCGTAAGGGAGGGTTACACCCCAAAATAAGAAAATTTACTGAAATTAGCGCACAAATTTCAACTACCACCATTTTATTCTTCATGATTTATGCTTTCAGAGAATACTGTATGGTTTGGGGGTTTAAACAAATCTTTGGGCCTAAAAAGTGCTTTTTAATATCTGCAAAAACTAAAAATACCTCTGGTACAAGTAAATAATGTGCCTTGGCACCAATTTCCAAAGGGCACAATGCAAAAAAGGAGAACTACACTTAAAAAGGGGTTGTAAAACCTTCAGTTTTTTCCACCCTAACGCATCCTATGCGTTACAGGCCCCTCGGTTTACTTACCTGAAACCTCGAAATTCCCGCATCGAGAACGTGCTGGCTTCTCGGGTCTTCTCAGCCCAGGCTTCTCTGCTCTTTATTGGATAGATTGATAGCAGCGCAGCCATTGGCTCGTGCTGCTGTCAATTAAATCCAAATGACGCGGGCGTCGGGGCCAAGTCCAGCATTCATGTCTATGAACGCAAATGCTGGACTCAGGAGCGCGCTCGCAAGGTAACCCTCTTGGGAAAGAGCTTCCCAAAGGGGGGTTATCTGATACGGGGAGGAGCCGAGACAGCCGCTGAGGGACCACAGAAGACGTGGATCGGGGCCACTGTGCAAAACGAGCTGAGGCAAGTATAACATGTCTGTTATTTAATTTTTTTTTTTAATTACGAACCTTTAGTATCACTAAGGATAAGATCAACTTTAAGAGCATGTTACACCCATATTTGGGATTATAACATGCTCCAAAGCACCCACCTTCGCTGCAAACACTCCACTTTCTGTTGCCATGAGCGGGGATCCTCCACCCACTGTCGCTTTTGAAAAACAGAGTGGCTGTGTAGGCAGAGCGTCCTGTGAATGAAAAAACTGCAAGTACCGTCTGCAAGCACAGTAGACATATTTGTAGTTTGAAACCGCTGCCAAGCTAGCTCACCGTTCAGGTCTTCCTATAGCTTTGTAACTGAAAGCCCCTATATGGGGATACGGGGGCAACACTAAAGAAAGATTGTGCAGGAGCCACACTGCACGTGCTGATCATGGGTGCAATATCCTCCCCCCTGCAGGCTCCAGTAAATGAAATAAATGCACTTTACTTGCAAACATGTGAATTTAATATTTTTTGAAGGGTGAACTTAGCATTTAATACGTACATATGACATTTTATTGATGCATAGGACACTGATTAACATATTTAGCAGGTTAAAAGACAATAGCAGCCATGACACCTATGTCACTCTAACAGGGGCATCCTTGAATGAAAATACATACAACGCGATTTTGCTCCTAATGCCGCGTACATATGGTCAAAATTCTGACGGAGGCTTGCCCGTGGAAAAGGATGCCCCCCATGCTTCGGCATATATAAATGGTGCATGTATGCCCATCATTAGAAGTGGGTGGATGAAGGGGGGTATTCTAATGGTGGGCATACCCCCCGATCCATCTTTCGTTCAGCCAACAGGTTGCATGAAAAAAAAAAAAAAAAAGAAGAAGATTACAATACACGTCCAACAAGGACCAGCAACATACTGGTATGTTGCTGGACTTTGAATGGTTATACCAGAATGATGCCTGCGGTTTAGGTATCATCTTGATATTCTTTTAAGCCAGCGGTCGGCTTTCATGTAAAAAGCAATCCTATCGGCTAACTAGCCTCTAGACTGCTTTTACAAGCAGTGGGAGGGAATGCCCCCCCTTTGGTAAATTGCAGAAAACCAGTCACTAGAGCCATTTATTCCAAAGTTTTGAAAAAATTTAATTCATGGTTATCTGAAAATCAAAGATTATCTCATGATGTTCCTTCTATTTTGGAATTTTTTCAAGAGGGTGTCGACAAAGGTCTTTCAGTTAGTACCTTAAAAAAAAAGGTACAAGCGGCAGCTATTAGTGTTTTCCTCCAGTTTTCTCTCCTGGAAAATCCCACTATAGCTAGATTTTTCAAATCCATTTCTAGGGCCAAGCCAGTAGTGGTGAGAAGCTGTCCAACTTGGGACCTGTCCGTGGTGCTTGAAACTTTGGTAGAATTTCCGTTTGAGTCCCTAGGATATTTCTGTTAAGTTACTTACGTTAAAAACAATTTTTTTGGTAGCAATTACCTCAGCTCGTAGGGTAAGCGAGTTACAGGGCTTATCAGTGAGGGAGCCGTTCCTCACAATTTTTGAGGATCGTGTTTTAAGAACTGATCCAGGTTTTTTGCCTAAGGTGGCCAGTACGTTCCACAGATCTCAGGACATTGTACTGCCAACCTTTTGTAGTTCGCCACAGGGCGACCAAGAAAGGAAGTTTCGTTTTTTAGATGTGAGAAGAATTCTCCTCGTCTATCTTGAGGTCACTAAGACCTTTAGGAAAACAGACGCCTTGTTTGTCCTTTTTTCAGGTACGCACAGAGGTAAGAGTGCATCCAAAGCCACATTGGCTAGATGGATAAAGCAAGCAATCTCCGAGGCTTACAAAATTAGAGAAGTTCTTCCACCTTTTGTTACTGCGCATTCAACAAGAGCCTTGTCTGCGTCTTGGGCTGAGAGGGCTGGTGCCTCACCGGAACAAATTTGGTAAGGCTGCCACATGGTCCAGTTTTTCAACCTTCATGAAGCACCATCGCCTGGATCTCCTATCTGCGCAGGAGCAGGCGTTTGGTCGAAAGGTCCTTCAGGCAGTGGTCCCACCCTAGACTAGTAAATTCTGGCTCATCGTCTCATGGGCTGTCCTGGAAGACGCTTGAGAGAAAAGCTGAGTTAGACTTACCGGTAACTCCTTTTCTGAGAGTCTTCCAGGACAGCCGGATTCCCACCCGGTTTTTATCTGGAAGTTATGTATATTATGCATGTGTTTTTCAGGGATGTCCTACGGTTTGAGAAGACTGAAGTGGAGCCTGAGGACCATCCTTTTTTACTGGTGGGGGTAATGTGTTTCCTGTCCTGGTAGGAGGAGCCCTAGGTCTCATGGGCTGTCCTGGAAGACTCTCAGAAAAGGAGTTACCGGTAAGTCTAACTCGGCTTTTTTTTCTCAGTTTAGGCCGATACGTATTATACATTTTTTTTCAAAAAATATCGCAATAGGAGTTTGATTGGTTTGCGCAAAAGTGATAGCGTCTACAAAATGGGGCATAGTTTTATAGCATTTTTATTAATTATTTTTTTACTAGTAATGGCGGAGATCAGCGTTTTTTATTGCGACTGCGACATTATGGCGGACACATCGGACACTTAACACCATTTTGGGACCATTGTCATTTTTACAGCGATCAGTGCTATAAAAAAAACACTGGGTACTGTAAAAATGACACTGACAGTGAAGGGGTTAACCACTAGGAGCGCTGAAAGGGTTAAGTGTACCTAAGGGAGTGATTCTTACTGTGGGAGGGGACCTATGGTTGTCCCTATGTTCAAGGGACACACCATCGGTCTCATCTCCCTGACAGGACGTGGATCTCCGTTTACACAGAGGTCCCCGTAAATCCCGATCGCGGGTACGTGGTGGACATCGCGGCCGCCAGGCACGCGCATCGGCACACACGTGACGCGGCAGGCACAGAAGTTCGAGGAAGGGGGGCACACAAGGAAAAGGGGGGGGCTGGACAAACGAGGAAAAGGGGGGGGGGAAAACGAGGAAAAGGGGGGGGAAAACGAGGAAAAGGGGGGGGGAAAACGAGGAAAAGGGGGGGGAAAACGAGGAAAAGGGGGGGGGAAAACGAGGAAAAGGGGGGGGGAAACGAGGAAAAGGGGGGGGGAAAACGAGGAAAGGGGGGGGGAAAACGAGGAAAAGGGGGGGGAAACGAGGAAAAGGGGGGGGGAAACGAGGAAAAGGGGGGGGGAAACGAGGAAAAGGGGGGGGGGAACGAGGAAAAGGGGGGGAAACGAGGAAAAGGGGGGGAAACGAGGAAAAGGGGGGGGAAACGAGGAAAAGGGGGGGAAACGAGGAAAAGGGGGGGGAAAAAAGGGGGGGAAACGAGGAAAAGGGGGGGGGAAACGAGGAAAAGGGGGGGGAAACGAGGAAAGGGGGGGGGAAACGAGGAAAAGGGGGGGGGGAAACGAGGAAAAGGGGGGGAAACGAGGAAAGGGGGGGGGAAACGAGGAAAAGGGGGGGGAAACGAGGAAAAGGGGGGGGAAACGAGGAAAAGGGGGGGGAAACGAGGAAAAGGGGGGGGAAACGAGGAAAAGGGGGGGGAAACGAGGAAAAGGGGGGGGGAAACGAGGAAAAGGGGGGGGAAACGAGGAAAAGGGGGGGGAAACGAGGAAAAGGGGGGGGGAAACGAGGAAAAGGGGGGGGAAACGAGGAAAAGGGGGGAAACGAGGAAAAGGGGGGAAACGAGGAAAAGGGGGGAAACGAGGAAAAACGAGGAAAAGGGGGGAAAACAAGGAAAAGGGGGGGAAAAACAAGGAAAAGGGGGGGAAAAACAAGGAAAAGGGGGGGAAAAACAAGGAAAAGGGGGGGAAAAAACAAGGAAAAGGGGGGGAAAAAACAAACCAGAGCTGAACAGCCCCGCCCAGGGGGGCGGTCCCTCCAGACATTACCCTCCCATCTGCAGCTAGCAACAAAGCAGTATAAACCTTAAAAAGCAACGGTGGGTGCTGTGTCAGTCCATGGACGTCAGAGAAACGGATTTTACAGTAAGTACAAAAATCCTATTTTCTCTTATCGTCCATGGACTGACACAGCTGTTATACTGATTAAGTGTGGGACGTCCCAAAGCAGTATAGGAAAAGGGTGGGAGCAAAATAGTAAAAGGAACAACCAAAACTTCACTCCAAACCAGCAGAGCTCCTCAACGGAGGAGTTGCAACATTAAACAGCGGCCTACAACACTTTGCGGCCGAAGGGAGCATCCGAAGATGCAGCCACATCAACCTTATAGAATTTTGAAAAGGTATGAACGGAGGACCACGTCGCCGCCTTGCACACTTATGCAACCGACGCTTGATGTCGGAAAGCCCAGGAAGCACCAATTGCCCTGGTGGAACGCGCCGTAACCGGAAAGGGAGGGGCCACCCCCTTAATAGCATAGGCCTGTATAACAGTCTGTCTGATCCATCTAGAAAAAATGTCAGACACCGCTCGGCCCTGTTCAGACCGGAGACAGACAACTAGTGAGTCATAGCACGTACCACATAAAATATCTGAAGCGCAAACCCTCTGGAATGCGATGTGTGAGGACACAAGGACGGGAGGACAATGTCCACATGTAGGTGGAAAACCGAGACCACCTTATGCAGGAAGGTCACAGACGCAACACCGCCTTATCCTTATGGATGACCAAATAGGGCGACTTGCAGGACAAGGCCACCAAGTCAGACACCCGTCTGACAGAAATAATGGCCCCCTCCTGAGACAAGGTCAAGAGGGGAATATATCTGATATTTTCAAAGTGAGGTTCCTGGAGAACCGAGAGCACCAAATTCAAATCCCGAGGAGGGAGGAGGAGGTTTCAACAGGGGGGAGCACATGGTGAACCCCCTGCACAAAGGTGCTACCAAGGAATGACCCGCTAGCGGTTGCTGAAGGAAGACAGCCAAGGCTGAAAACTGACTCCTAATGGTACTCAAAGCAAGCATTTGGGTCACACCACGCTGCAAGAACCGTAGAATACTGGGGATGGAATAAGTCCGTAGACACTAGTCCAGCTCATTGCACATAACGGTGTAAGCTTCCCAGGTACGGCGATATATCTTTCAAGCGGAAGACTTTCGTGCCCTGAACATACAGGTCCTTCTCAAAAAATTAGCATATTGTGATAAAGTTCATTATTTTCTGTAATGTACTGATAAACATTAGACTTTCATATATTTTAGATTCATTACACACAACTGAAGTAGTTCAAGCCTTTTCTTGTTTTAATATTGATGATTTTGGCATACAGCTCATGAAAACCCAAAAATCCTATCTCAAAAAATTAGCATATCATGAAAAGGTTCTCTAAACAAGCTATTAACCTAATCATCTGAATCAACTAATTAACTCTAAACACCTGCAAAAGATTCCTGAGGCTTTTAAAAACTCCCAGCCTGGTTCATTACTCAAAACCGCAATCATGGGTAAGACTGCCGACCTGACTGCTGTCCAGAAGGCAATCATTGACACCCTCAAGCAAGAGGGTAAGACACAGAAAGAAATTTCTGAACGAATAGGCTGTTCCCAGAGTGCTGTATCAAGGCACCTCAGTGGGAAGTCTGTGGGAAGGAAAAAGTGTGGCAGAAAACGCTGCACAACGAGAAGAGGTGACCGGACCCTGAAGAAGATTGTGGAGAAGGACCGATTCCAGACCTTGGAGGACCTGCGGAAGCAGTGGACTGAGTCTGGAGTAGAAACATCCAGAGCCACCGTGAACAGGCGTGTGCAGGAAATGGGCTACAGGTGCCGCATTCCCCAGGTCAAGCCACTTTTGAACCAGAAACAGCGGCAGAAGCGCCTGACCTGGGCTACAGAGAAGCAGCACTGGACTGTTGCTCAGTGGTCCAAAGTACATTCGGAAATCAAGGTGCCAGAGTCTGGAGAAAGACTGGGGAGAGGGAAATGCCAAAATGCCTGAAGTCCAGTGTCAAGTACCCACAGTCAGTGATGGTCTGGGGTGCCATGTCAGCTGCTGGTGTTGGTCCACTGTGTTTTATTAAGGGCAGGGTCAATGCAGCTAGCTATCAGGAGATTTTGGAGCACTTCATGCTTCCATCTGCTGAAAAGCTTTATGGAGATGAAGATTTCATTTTTCAGCACGACCTGGCACCTGCTCACAGTGCCAAAACCACTGGTAAATGGTTTACTGACCATGGTATTACTGTGCTCAATTGGCCTGCCAACTCTCCTGACCTGAACCCCATAGAGAATCTGTGGGATATTGGGAAGAGAAAGTTGAGAGACGCAAGACCCAACACTCTGGATGAGCTTAAGGCCGCTATCGAAGCATCCTGGGCCTCCATAACACCTCAGCAGTGCCACAGGCTGGTTGCCTCCATGCCACGCCGCATTGAAGCAGTCATTTCTGCAAAAGGATTCCCGACCAAGTATTGAGTGCATAACTGAACATAATTATTTGAAGGTTGACTTTTTTTGTATTAAAAACACTTTTCTTTTATTGGTCGGATGAAATATGCTAATTTTTTTGAGATAGGATTTTTGGGTTTTCATGAGCTGTATGCCAAAATCATCAATATTAAAACAAGAAAAGGCTTGAACTACTTCAGTTGTGTGTAATGAATCTAAAATATATGAAAGTCTAATGTTTATCAGTACATTACAGAAAATAATGAACTTTATCACAATATGCTAATTTTTTGAGAAGGACCTGTAGTTGAAATGACCGAATCCGAGAGACCTCGGACTCTCAGCACCTGGCTTCCAATAGCTATGCCGTTAAGTCAGACTGTAAAACAGGATGAAAAATAGGACCTTGAAACAGAAGGTCCTCCCTTATTGGCAACCGCCAAGGAACGTCCGCGATGAGATGTACCAGATCAGCGTACCAATGACGCCGAGACCCATCCGGCGCAGGAGGATCACCGGATTCCCTTCGGCCACAACCCTGCGCAGCAGGCGAATAAGCAGCTGCAGCAGAGAATAACAGATATCAGGTGATAATGACCCCATGGGGCCCACCAACAGATCCGAGGCATCCGCCCAAGGATCCCTGGACCTTACGATTGAGTCGAGAGGCCCTCAGGTCCACATTTGGTATGTCCAGGTGTAAGGACCACTCTCCTGGACCAGCGTCTGGCGACTCAGATAGTCCGCCTGTCAATTGTCTACGCTTGAAAGTAGACGGCCGATAGAGACCACGTCGGGAGGCATATTCTGATTGCCCGTATTTCCAGAACATTGATCGGTAAACGGGCTTCGTCCGGAGTCCAAAGCCCTGGGGCTGACAGGACTCCGCTGACTCCACCCCAGCCCGTCAGGCTGGTGTCCGTCATAGACACCGTCCACTGGATGGGGAGGGACGACTTCCCGGACCGAAGAGCTGGGGACCCCAACCACTACACCAGGGACGCCCTGAGTGGGTGACTCATCTGGATCTGAAGATCCAAAGACAACAGGGATTTGTCCCAAGTGGACAGGATCTCTTACTGTAATGCCCGTGTGTGCGATTGGGCATACGGAACAGCCTCGAACGAGGCCCTCACGAGTCCCAGGACTCATGCAAAAAAAAAAAAAAAAAAAACGGGTTGACGACTATTTCCGAGACGTCAGGACCCGCACTACAGACTGAAAAGTCAGTAACTTCTCCAGGGTTAGGAATACCTACACCTCCATGGAGTCCAGGATCAGACCGAGATACTCCAAATGTTGAGCCGGGACCAGGACCGACTTCTGAATGTTCAGGCGCCACCCGAAGTCCCTAAGGGTCTGACTGACACACTTCTAATTCTGAGCCATTGTCTGCTCTTAGAATATCGTCCAGATAGCCCATAATAGCAATGCCTCGCTGTCTCAGCAAGGCTAGAATCGGAGCAAGCACCTTGGTAAAAAACCTTTGGTGCCAAGGCTAGGCCGATGGGAAGAGCCACAATTGATAGTGGTCTTCGCCGATCGCAAGCGCAGAAACTACTGTTGACGTGCCCAGATCGGAACATGCAAGTAGGCGGCCTTGATGTCCAAGGATGCCAGAAAATCCCCTTGGAGTGTAGCGAACACCGCACAAATGGATTCCATGCGGAACTTTACACCATCACAAAAGCATCCAAGGCCTTGAGGCCCAGGGTTGGCCAAACCCCCGTCCACCTTTTGGGACTACAAACAGATTAGAGTAGAAACCCTGAACAACCTCTTATGACGGAACCGGCACAATCCTCCGGACCTGATCAATCCTGTACGGCCCCCCAAGAGTGCCACCCGACGGGCAGGAAGGAGAGGGAGAATTGAGGTAAAGAATCTGTCTGGGGGCCAGGAATGGAATTCTATCCTGTATGCTGAGGTGACCACCTCGCACACCCACCGGTCGGAGACCCGGGAGGTCCACCGAACCGTAAACCTGCAAGGACGTCCCCCCCCATCCCAGAGTCGGGCAGGGACAAGACTCCATGCGGCGGTGGGCTTGGAAGCTTGCTTGGTAGGCGTACGCACCCAGGGACGCTTATGTCCCCCAGCCACACTTTTCCCAGTCTGGGAGGGCTTACCTGTGGATTCTGACCGACGATAAGAAACTCATTCTCTTTTGCCGGAAAGGAAGGGCCCGGCCTACGGTGGGGCTCCTTTGTCCGTAACAGACTGAGGAAGGAAGGTGCTCTTACCCCTTGTGACATCCATAATAATGGCATCCAGGGCGGCCCCAAACAGTCCACCGCCCATATCTGAGACAGAGCAGTCCCCTACAGGAGGATGTGTGGGGAGGGGGCGCTTTACAGCTCCCTTGCGCTCGCACACCGCTTCCATCCCGACAAGGATGATTCCAGGACTGCCAACAACTAGTCGCTAGGGACCGCAGGTGCAGGAGCACTGCCAGTTGCCTCAGACAAGTGTGGAGAAGCAGGTGAACTAGACTCCATACTGCCACCCTCTGAGACTTTTAAAAACACTATCAAGTGATTAACAGTCCACACACTGGCTATGCTGAAGCTGAGGAGGGGATACCCAGAGTACTCGCCAACCCCTGCAAGGACCGCTCATTCCGCTGTATGAAACCGCGTTGCCACGCGGGTGAAGCCTGGGGAGAGGAGACTTGACTGAGGAGATTGTGAGGTTTGCGCCGCAGCAGCGGGCGATAGAGGCCGAAACTGAAAGCAAAAACGCAGTGGCTACAAGAAAATGGCTGCATACATTACTGCGCCATCGATCCACTGCAAAATGGCCGCCGAGCGCGGTTTATTTAAAAATTCACTGCGCACATGTTTTGCGGTTGTACGGTTCACTAACCACAAGGCAGGAGCTCCTGCCCCCACTGGCTGTGGCACAGCAAGTGCTGGGGCGGCTTGTTTGAACACACACACAGCCCCCCTCAGGAACCGAACCTGTGAAGCTTAGCTTGTTAAGCATACAACCACTACTCCCAACCGTATGTACAACCTCACACCAGAACACTGCACCTCTCCCAGGGCCATTAAACACGAGTGCCCCTAGTCAGGCCAGAGTGACCCCCAAGCACCCCCACACAGCACAGGGTACAGAGAGCAGCATAATGGGGGGGGCGGGGGAAGACAGGCTTGTTTCAGACAGACCTATCGGCCCGGTCCACCGCGAGAGATACAGTCAGGTACCGTTCAATCTTGAGAGGACCGCGGGAGCTAAAAGCAACCCGGCCACCCCTGGAGTCATGGGGTATGTCGTGAACTGAGTCTCACGCACACAAGGCGAGGATCAGCACCGCTCGATGGTCGGACAGGGAAGACTACGAGGATATCAGTGTACCCAACCTGTTGCCCAGCCGACAGTTGATTGAAGGTCTCAAAAATAAAATAAAATTCTCAAAGGAATACAATTTTGAAGTAAAATCTTCCAGGAGACTGGCTCCTGAGAGAGCCACGTCTTCTGCTAGGCAGAAGAAAAAAAAACTGAGGCTGCAGATGGGAGGGTAGTGTCCGGAGGGACCGCCCCCTGGGCAGGGCTGTTCAGCTCTGGTTTGATCTAGAATGTTTTAACATCTAACATTCTGCCTAGGTCTTCTCCTGCAAGCAGGGACATATACCCACACGTAATCATGACAGCTGTGTCAGTCCATGGCCGATAAGAGAAAACATGGCGACGAACAGCACACAGGCCCCCCCAAAAAAAAAAACATTCCCCAATGCAGATACCCATGAGCCTCCCCCCCCGGGACAGAGTGACCCCTCAGGCACCCCCAGACAGCACAGCGCCAGCAAGGTGACAGTAACAGGAGGAGAAAGGGAAAATGCCCCACACATAGGAACACACACAGAATGTACTCACCTGCTGAGGCAGGAGGTACTACTTATCCGGTCCGGAAGGACCTACTGGTGTGTTCCTGACAGACCTATCACAGTTCGGTACTGAGTAGCCGACGGCCCGGTCCACCACGAAAAGTGACAAGCAGGCACGGTTCAATCTTAGCGGACCATAAAAGCCCACCGGCCACCCCTGGAGCCATGGGGCATGTCGTGAACTGAGTCGCACGTCGGAGCGAGGATTCAGCACACTCGATGGTCGGACTGGGAAGAATACGAGGATATCCAATGTACCCAACCTGTTGCCCAGCCGACAGTTGATAGAAGATCAAAAAATAAAATTCCAAAAAGGAATAAAAAAAATTCTTCGCGACTGGCTCAGAAGCGAGCCACGTCCTCTCCTGCTAGGCAGGAAAAAAACTGAGGGCTGCTGGCTGGTTATGTCCTGAGGGACCGCCCCCTGGGCGGGGCTGTTCAGCTCTGGTCTTTAGAATGTATGTTATAACATTCAGCCTAGTTCTCTCCTGCAAGCAGGGACATAAACCCACTTGTCAAATTTTAAGAGGCTGTGTCCACAGGCGGTAAGAGAAAGAATTTTTTAAATATTTTTTTTACACAAAGTTGTCACTAAATGATATATTGCTCAAACACGCCATGGGCATATGTGGAATTACACCCCAAAATACATTCTGTTGCTTCTTTGAGTACGGGGATACCACGTGCGAGACTTTTTGGGAGCCTAGCCGCGTACGGGGGGGGGGGGGGGGGGATATTCAATGGGCTCAACATGCCTCTCAGCAATTTCCTTGGGATGGCTACTTTCTAAAATTGGGTCATTTGGGGGGGGTTTGTACTGCCCTGCCATTTTAGCACCTCAAGAAATGATAGGCAGTCAAATTAAAAGCTGTGTAAATTCCAGAAAATGTACCCTAGTTTGTAGACGTTATAACTTTTGCACAAACCAATAAATGTACGCTCTTTTACTTTTTTACTAAAGACATGTGGCTGAATACATTTTGGCCTAAATGTATGACTAAAATGGAGTTTAATTTTTGTTATAACAAAAAGTAGAAAAGATCTTTTTTTTTTCAAAATGTTGTTTATATATCGCAAAAAATTTAAAAAATCGCAGAGGCAATCAAATACCATTAAAAGAAAGCTCTATTTGTGGTAAGAATAGGACGCAAAATTAGTTTGGGTACAACATTGCATGCCCGCGCAATTTCCAGTTAACCACTTAAGCCCCGGACCATTTGGTAGCTAAAGGACCAGAGGTGAATTCAGAATTTTGCACTGCGCTGCTTTAACTGTAAATTGTGCGGACATGCAATGTTGTACCCAAACGAAATTTGCGTCCTTTTCTTCCCACAAATGGAGCTCTTTTAATGGTATTTGATTGCCTCTGCGATTTTTATTTTTTGCGATATAAAAACGGAAAAAGACAGAAAATTTTGAAAAAAAATTATATTTTCTACTTTTTGTTATAAGAGAAATAGAATAAACTCAATTTTAGTCATACATTTAGGCCAAAATGTATTCAGCCACATGTTTTTAGTAAAAAAAAATGTCAATAAGCGTATATTTATTGGTTTGCGCAAAAGTTATAGCGTTTACAAACTAGGGTACATTTTCTGGAATTTACACAGCTTTAAATTTATGACTGCCTATCTCATTTCTTGAGGTGCTAAAATGACAGGGCAGTACAAAACCCCCCCAAATGACCCCATTTTGGAAAGTAGACACCCCAAGGAAATTGCTGAGAGGCATGTTGAGCCCATTGAATTTTTTTTTTTTTTTTTGTCCCAAGTGATTGAATAATGACAAAAAAAAAAAAAATTACAAAAAGTTGTCACTAAATGATATATTGCTCACACATGCCATGGTTATATGTGGAATTTCACCCCAAAATACATTTTGCTGCTTCTCCTGAGTACGGGGATACCACATGTGTGGGACTTTTTGGGAGCCTAGCCGAGTACGGGACCCCAGAAACCAAGCACCGCCTTCAGGATTTCTAAGGGTGCAAATTTTTGATTTCACTCCTCACTACCTATCACAGTTTCGAAGGCCATAAAATGCCAAAATAGCACAAACCCCCCCCCCCCCCCCAAAGACCCCATTTTGGAATATAGACACCCCAAGCTATTTGCTGAGAGGAATGGCGAGTATTTTACAGCTCTCATTTGTTTTTGAAAATGAAGAATATATATATATATATATATATATATATATATATATATATATATATATATATATATATATATATATATATATATATATATATATATTTCAATTTTCAAAACTTTGTGACAAAAAGCGAGATCTGCAAAATACTCACAATACCTCTCAGCAAATAGCTTGGGGTGTCTACTTTCCAAAATGGGGTCATTTGGGGGGGTTTTGTGCCATCTGGGAATTCCATGGCCTCCGAAACTGTGATAGGCAGTGAGAAGTGAAATCAAAAATTTACACCCTTGGAAAGCCTGAAGGCGGTGCTTGGTTTTTGGGGTCCCGTACGCGGCTAGGCTCCCAAAAAGTCTCACACATGTGGTATCCCCGTACTCAGGAGAAGCAACAGAATGTATTTTGGGGTGCAATTCCACATATGCCCATGGCATGTTTGAGCAATATATCATTTAGTGACAACTTTGTGCAAAAATAAAATAAAATAAAAAATAAATTGTCTTTTTTCCGCAACTTGTGTCAACATATAAAATATTCCATGGACTCGACATGCCTCTCAGTATATAGCTTGGGGTGTCTACTTTCCAAAATGGGGTCATTTGGGGGGGTTTTGAACTGTTCTGGCATTTTATACACAACATTAGGAAGCTTACATCCACTCTTCTAACCACTTGAAGACACAGCCCTTTTTGACACTTTGTTTACATGAAAACATTTTTTTTTTTGCAAGAAAATTATGTTGAACCCCCAAACATTATATATATTTTTAAAGCAAAGGCCCTACAGATTAAAATGGTGGGTGTTGCATTTTTTTTTTCTATTTCTATTTTTTTTGCGCAGCGATTTTTCAAACGCATTTTTTGGGTTAAAAAACACACTTTTTTTATTTTAATGCACTAAAACACACTATATTGCCCAAATGTTTGATGAAATAAAGTAGATGATCTTAGGCCGAGTACATAGATACCAAACACGACATGCTTTAAAATTTCGCACAAACGCGCATTGGCGACAAACTACATACATTTTTAAAAGCCTTTACAGGTTACCCCAGTAGATTTACAGAGGAGGTCTACTGCTAAAATGACTGCCCTCGATCTGACCTTCGCGGTGATACCTCACATGCATGGTGCAATTGCTGTTTACATATGACGCCAGACCGACGCTTGCGTTCGCCATTGGGCAAAGAGCAGGGCAGGACAGGGGTGCTTTTTTTTTTTTCTTTTTTTTTTATTATTAATTTTGCTTTTTTATTTTATTTTTAAATTGTTTCTTCCAAGTATTTTTTATCATTTTTATTGTTATCTCAGGGAATGTAAATATCCCCTATGATAGCAATAGGTAGTGACAGGTACTCTTTTTTTAAAAACTGGGGTCTGCTAGACCCTAGATTTTTCCTCTGCCCTCAAAGCATCTGACCACACCAAGATCGGTGTGATAAAATGCTTTCCCAATGGCGCTTTTTATATCCGGGGGGGGCATTCCCTCCCACTGCTTGTAAAAGCAGTCCAGAGGCTAATTAGCCGCTAGGATTGCTTTTACATGAAAGCCGGCCGCAGGCTGAAAAGAATGATACCAAGATGATACCTAAACCCGCAGGCATCATTCTGGTATAAACATTCAAAGTCCAGCAACATACCAGTACGTTGCTGGTCCTTGTTGGACATGTATTGTAATCTTTTTTTTTTCATGCAGCCAGTTGGCTGAACGAAAAAAGAGATTGATCGGTGGGTATGCCCACCATTAGAACACCGCCCTTCATCCACCCACTTCCAATGATGGGCATACACGCACCATTTATATATGCCGAAGCATGGGGGCATCCTCCCGCAAAAAAGTTATGCCGCACACACATGGTCGGACTTCTCCACGGGCAAGCCTCCGTCGGAATTTCGACTGTATGTACGGGGCATTAGGAGCAAAATCGCTCCTCCGCCCCAATGCTTCGGCATATTTGCTTTTTTTTTTTTTAACTGTGGTGGTGAAATCACCTCCTACAGCACTGGAGTCGCAGGGATCAGGCCTGTCTCTGCTAACGCTGCAGTTATGTGTGTTGTTTTTTGTAAGTGACAGTGATCGATCGATACTGCACTTGGGTGGCCTGGGCTGGACGGAGGGGCAAAACGCAGGTGCCAGCAGGTATCTGGGCTGATCCCGCTAACACTGCGTTTTTGGGAACCCTAAACTGCTGGGGACGCTAGTATAGATCTGATCAGATATTGATCTGTTCAGATACTATACCACTAAGGGGGGTGTATGCTTCACGCGTGGGTGTTAGCGTTACTGGCACTAACCTGACGCTGCCTGGGGTGTGACGCAGACCCTCTCTGACGCTAAAACCTAATTGATATCACCCGCCGGGCGATCAGGGGGTTAAACCTTTATTGGGTTATATACGGCAGGTGCCCTGACACTATCAAAAGCAAACTAACTAACCAGCGTCACCCGTAACACTTATATGGTGATCACTGGTGAAAGGGTTAACTAGGGGCAATCAGGGGGTTAAAACCTTTATTAGATAATATATGGGGGTACCTGACGCTATAAAAACCTGCGGCGAACCTAAAAAAAATTACCAGCTACCGATCTGCATCACCGACACTAAGACAGCGTTTAGAAAAACAATTGCTTAGTGACAGTGGTGATAGGGGGTGAAAGGGTTACCTGGGGGGCGATCAAGGGGGTTAAACCTTTATTAGATAATATATTGGGGTACCTGACGCTATAAAAACATGCGGCGAACCTAAAAAAAATTACTGGCTGCCGATCGGCATCACTGACGCTAAGACAGCGATCAGAAAAATGATTGCTTAGCGACAGTGGTGATAGGGGGTGAAAGGGTTATCTGGGGGGTGATCAGGGGGTTAAACCTTTATTGGGGGGGTTAGGGGACTACACTGGACCCAAGACTAAACTTTGGTGACACTTTTACAGTCACAAATGTCACTGATTGCAGTGATCACTAAATAAATGGTCACTGCAATCAGTGACACTGTGACTGGGGGCTGGGGGGGTGATCTGGGGTGTCTGGGGGGGCGATTTATGTCCCCATGTGTCCTGGTGTCAGTGTAGTGTTGTGTGCACTGACCTGATGTCTTCTCTTGTACGGCGCTCGGTATATGTGAGCGCCGCACCAGAGATGACATCACTTCCTCCTGCTCCCTCTGACACAGACAGAGGGGGCATTTCCATTCGCCGGGAGCGATCGCGAGGGGGTGGCCGGAAACGAATGGCTGCCCCCTCATCCCGGAACGCTCCCGGACACTTAGCCACCGCTCACTGTATAGGAGGGGGGTCCGATTGGACCCCCCCAACTATACAAAGGCAATCACGTATGCTCCACGTGATTGTGCCTGTCGGTGCCATTCTGCCGACGTATATATACAGTGAGCGGTCGTTAAGTGGTTAAAGCAGCGCAGTGACAAATTGTAAAAACACCTCTGGTCTTTAAGCTGCATATTGGTCCAGGGATTAAGTGGTTAAGCTAGGCCTGATTGTTTTGATCTGGGAGTGTCAGAATAGCAGTGGGTGTGGCCACCTGTGCTCAGACTCTGGAACTCCTCCCCTGCTTCTGGAAGGAATGTTCTAGAAGGGGGCAGAGCTGAAAGCTTTGAGTGACAGGCAGTTTGTATAGCAGCTCTGACCAATCCCCAACGAGGGTTGGCAGGGGGCAGGACTGCTATATAAGCTGAGGTAACATGCCACTGGGGGGTGGAGTTGTAAATAGGAAAGAACGGAGCAGTAGTGTGTGTGACAAGGCCCCGGC
Source organism: Rana muscosa (assembly GCA_029206835.1). Taxonomy (NCBI): domain Eukaryota; kingdom Metazoa; phylum Chordata; class Amphibia; order Anura; family Ranidae; genus Rana; species Rana muscosa. The sequence goes on from CM055118.1 coordinate 868,578,794, forward strand.
CTGAGGCCTACCCGGTGCTAAAGGAGGACCACCTTTCTTTAACACCGCATAAGAACCAAGATCAAGCATCCTGGAACTGTTACTGCTGGACTGTGCGGTTTAACCAGGTCTCTTCCATGAACCGGGACCATGGAACAGGTCAGTGGGTACACTACAGCAAGAATGGGACCAGAGTTAGTTCAAGGAGCTTGGGAATATCTGCGGTTGCCCCTAGTAACTGGACACAAGGGGGTGTCTGACAGGATGTTGCACGGTCAGTCCTACACAGCAGGATATTACAAGGAGTGACTCTAATCTTATATAAATTCAATATGGAAGGCTGTGGCCGGGGAACTCCCATATCACTGGACTATTTGGGCCTAGTAGTCCCTCAGTTACCATTTGCAAGTAGATGGACTGTGGTGTCGGAGGGGGGTGTGTGTGAATGCGCTCCGGACACGGGACCAGCATTTGGATGATTGATTACTTACTTCAGAAAGTCAGAGTGACTATTCCAAAAGTAATCTAAAACAGGGTTTTACTTAGGAATCCTTAAAGCAATAGTCTGCAGTGACGCAGTTCACCTATCTTCAATCTGTGTTGTGCCTTATCCTCAGAATCTACGCTACTAAAGTGCCATTATCTATGGGCATCCCATGTCACTACACCTTTACCCAACTCTAACTAAGAAACCTTTCATAATAAAAATACCGCAAGGTAACGCAAGTGACTCTTCATTGTGTCTAAAGGAGGGAGAGTTTGACAAATGGATGAATGGAGGGTCAGACAACAAGGTGATGTGTTAATCTGTTGAACTTGTGCCCAGAGTGCACCGCTACATTTATACCGTATAGATATTACCCCTTTTGTAAAACCTGTCCTTTAAAAGCCCAACTCTGGGATGGAGTGAAAAAAAAAAAAACTATACAGTGGTGCCCCCTATGCACTGCAAGAGTTAAATACTCAGGACTAGGGGGGAGCCGAAGGATGTACTAAGCTTAATCCCTGAGTAGATTGCCCCACTACAAGGGTCATTTTCTCTTGTGCATAGAGTTGGGCTTTAACCACTTACGGTCCGTACCGCCCGCAGCAGGAATACGTCGCTACTTTGAATAGGAATACCATTATGGTAGCAGCTAGCTACCATAACCCCGATACCATCTTCAAGAGCAGGCGGACCGCTTTCAGATAAAAGTGGTCTCTGTGGCGGATACGCCGCAAGATCACTTTTATCGGTGGCTGGAAAGGGCCCCCCTCCCGCTTACTGGAGCCGTCGGCAGCAGTGTAGGCGATCCGATGTTGTCCCTGCCTGGGTATGGAGATGCCCCCACCCGTCTCCATATTATTGCAGGGCAGAAGCAACGTCAAAACGTCACTTCCAGGGGGGCGTGGCCACGGCATGCACGAGTGAGGACGTGCTTTCCCAGAGCTCCGTGAGACCCGCGCTCTGATCAGCACATTCGGCAGCTTTAGAGGGGGAGAAACTACCGCAGCCCGGATGCCAACGAAGCGCAATCACTCCCCGTGCCCACAGCGGACGCTCCGGGTCCGGATCGTTGGACAACTTTTTTGGGACACGCAGCAAAACGGCAGGTACAGCCAAGATGGCGCCCGGCTCCCACGCTGCCAGGGCTGCCTCCGCTATCGGCTCCCCGCATCTGCCCTCACGGCCCCTGCCTTCTCCCCCTTCTCTCTCTGGCCCGAACAGCGGGGATGAGTCTGCACAGGAGGGAGATCCATGGGATGATAAAGACATCCGTGCACACATCCTCTCCCTCCCCACTAAGGCCGACCTAGAACGATTTGCAGGCAGAGTGGAGATGGCTTTTAAGAAAGACATTGAGGCCTTACAGGCGGACACAGCGCATCTGGGAGATAGAGTGGAGACTCTGGAGGCGCAATGGGATGAGACTAACCCGACCCTGCAGGCCCTCTGATCACTGCAAACAGGATCGCAGGCTTGAGGCCTTGCTGGATCAAATGGACGATTTTGAGAACAGGAGCCGCAGGGTTAACATTCGGATCAGAGGTCTACCCGAAGCTACTGGCCCCAGGGATATCATCCCCACCCTGCAAGGGGTCTTTAAGCAAATCCTTGGCCGACAGGCACCTGAACATTTTGAAATTGACCGGGCCCACAGAGCCCTGCGGCCCCCTTCTGATGACCCTGAGAAACCAAGAGACATTATCTGCAAACTGCACAAATACTCGCTGAAGGAACGTATCATGAATCAGGTCAGAGGGGTCAGATTTGTGGATTTTGATGGGGCCAAACTGACATTTTTTTCCGGATCTCTCCAGACGCACGTTAATGCAACGCCGAGCCCTCAAGCCACTGCTGGCGGCCCTACAGGATGCCCAGCTTCCCTATCGGTGGGGTTTCCCGTTTAGCCTCTCCGCTACTAAAGAGGGCAGGCAGGCCACACTACGAAACAGGGACGACCTACCCCGATTCCTGGAAGCCCTAGACTTGCCTCATGTCGATATCCCGGATTGGAGATCACCGTCAGATATCCCTCACCCGGCACAACCTGAACCGTGGCAATCAGCCCATCGGAGACGTCGCCGTGGACCCAGACGGGGCCCCAATGGCTCAGCACCTCCCTCCCGATCTCCGCAGGGGGAGGCCTAGTCGCCTGAACTATCTGCTGCTGGCTCTTGAGGCGTCTATGTTCATTTTTGATCTCTTTTCCTTTTGTGACTTCCCCCTAGCTGCTGTATCACACTCCTGCCCCTGGTCAAGGGGCAGTTGCACACTTTCACTATTATGCGGGTCCCCATGCAGACTTGCTCTTGGTGCCCTACCACTTCCCCCCAATAGGTCAACTCCCCGGAGTTGTGTCCCTTTTTGGGAATGCCTCTGCTCGCTGGCCTCCACCGTCTCCTCGGCTTGAGGAGGGGATGGAGGCTCCCGACCGGCGGTGACGATGCACTTTGTTGCGCCCTTTGGGCTTATCACCTGTTTGTGTTTTTGTTCACTGAGTTTTTTATGTCCTTTTTTCCATAACACCTGCTCTAACTTTGGTTTGTACTCTAGGCTACTGTATGTGATCAGGGAGTTCCTGGAGTCCCTTGCTGTGGGCTCGACTGCGCTGTGGGTCTCTCTCCCCTCTTGCCGCTGGCCTGATGGCCCCACCCGGTAATCTCTCATCATGGCTGACATGAAAATCGTGTCGTACAACGTACGCGGCCTGGGCTCCCCGTCGAAACGCGGTAAGTTGTGGCTTGAGATGAAACGCATGGGGGCACACATCTTTTTTTTGCAGGAAACGCACTTTCGCACTGACTCGGTCCCCCGCCTTCCAACCCATTTATATAACTTGGTACCTTAGCAACTCCCCCCGCCCCAAATCAGGGGGGGTGGCTATAGCGATCCACAAAAATTGCCCCTTTGTAATGACGGACCAATTACTCGACCCAGAGGGTAGATTTGTGTTGGTCAAAGGCACCATATTTGCCCGCAAGTTCACATTTGCAGCTGTGTACGCTCCAAATAGCAAACAGCTTACCTTCTTAGATGCAGTATTGGAGTCCCTGTCCACCTTCCGGGAGGGGCAGCTCATCCTGGGAGGGGACTTCAATGTTAGCCCTGACCCGCTGGTAGATACGTCGTCGGGCCACTCGACTCATTCCTTTGCCTTCCTGAAGCATTTTAAAAAATCCCTGCTGGAACACCATTTGGTTGACTGTTGGCGGCTCCTCCACCCGACAGACAAAGACTATAGCTATTTTTCCTCAACACATAATGTCTATACCCGCATTGACCTTCTTGTGATGGACCAGCATTCACCTGACTCCCTAGCTAGCGCCTCAATGGGGTCCATTACCATATCAGACCACGCGCCGGTCTCCATCTCCCTGCGTCCTCTGTCAATGGAGGCACGGACGTGGAGCTGGCGCCTGAATGATGGCATCTTGGATGATGCGGTCGCTCAGAAATGGGTGTTGGACACCATCTCCCTGTATTTCACTGAAAACACACCGGGTGAGGTCAGCATGGGCTCTGTATGGGAAGGGCACAAGGCCGTGGTTCGGGGGGAGCTGATATCCCAGGGGGAGAGACTGAAACGGGCCAGGGAGGGAGAACTGCAGGCCCTCTTGGCCAAATTACAGACAGCGGAGTTAAGACATAAAAAGAAAATCACCCCAGAATTGGCGTCGGAACTACAATCCCTGCGACAGGAGCTGGCCGCATTGTTAGACACCAAAATTAAGGCACGCCTTCGGCATTTAACACACAGGTACTATGAGTTCGGTAATAAATGCGGGAGGCTGCTGGCACGGGCCCTTAAAAGCCAACGAGACTCGGAACATGTCCACAAGCTTACTGCCCCGACGGGAACTTCGTTTGTTCACTCCTCAAAAATTGTGAATGTCTGTCGGGACTTTTATGCACATTTGTACCATCTCCCTGATACCTTACATGGCGCGACGGAATCCCAACGGGTTGACCGTATTCACCAATACCTCACGGAGGCCGAGTTCCCGCAGCTGGGACCCTCAGTGAGTAAACAGCTGGATTCGCCCATCACTACTGCTGAAATTCAGAAGGTAGTGAAAGACCTACCCAATGGGAAAAGCCCGGGCCCTGACGGCTACACAAATGCCTATTACAAGAAATACTCTGAGGTGCTCTCCTGTCCCATGTGTGCCTATTTCACGGCATTGGGTTCTGGCACGGCAATGCCCCCAGAAGCACTGACGGCGCACATCACGGTCCTCCCGAAGGAGGGTAAAGACCATACCTTACCGGGCAGCTATAGGCCCATTTCGCTTCTAAACTCGGACGTCAAGATTTTGGCCAAAATCTTGGCCAACAGACTGACGCCGATACTCCCGACAGTCATTCACCCGGACCAGACGGGGTTCATTACGGGCCGGGAGGCCAGAGATAACTCTAATAGAGCACTCCAGCCGATTCACTGGGCCGAGACGCAGGTGGGGTCCCGTCCCTGTCTCTTGCTTTCCACTGATGCCGAGAAGGCATTTGACAGGGTGGACTGGACGTATATGCAGACGGTTCTGGCTAGGCTTGGCTTAGGTTCAAACATGCTGACGTGGATAGCCTCCCTTTATAGTTCTCCGACTGCCAGGGTGAAGGTGAATGGGCTGTTATCCGAGACCTTCCCGATCAGCAATGGGACACGTCAGGGGTGCCCATTGTCCCCCCTGATTTTTGCTCTGACCCTCGAACCGCTGCTTAACAAAATACAGTGACATCAATGGTTTTACAGTCGGTCCGACGGAACACAAATTGTCGGCATACGCAGATGATGTACTTTTTTATGTCTCCAACCCCTTGATATCACTGCCCAACATCCTAGCCGAGCTTAAGGACTTTGGCCTACTGTCTAACTTTAAAATCAACTACGATAAGTCTGAAATTCTATCATTAAACGTCCCTGCAGGTTTGCGTACACAGCTGCAATCAGCTTTCCCATTTACGTGGTGCCCAACCTCCCTGAAATACTTAGGGGTATATTTGCCCGCGAGCTGTTCGATGCTCTATGACTAACTATGCTCCGCTGCTCTCCTCAGTCAGGTTAGACCTGAAGCGGTGGGATAGGACTGCGTTTTCGTGGCTGGGCCGAGTCAGTGTACTTAAAATGAACGTGCTGCCCCGCATTCTGTTCTTCCTGCAGATGGTGCCGATCACGTTGCCCAAGACGTTCTTCTCAACCCTCAATAGCCTGTTCGTACATTATATCTGGAATGGGAAATGTCCCAGGCTAGCCCTTCGCACTATCCAGCGCCCTAAGAATAAGGGAGGTATGGGGGTCCCAGTAATCCGCAGGTACTATGAGGCTATAGCATTACAGCGTATACTAGACTGGCACCACAATGTCCGGTCTAAACTCTGGGTACTTCTAGACAAATTCCTAGCGGGTCGTAACTTGTCACATGCCCCCTGGGTCCCCAGGGAGGCTAGGGGTCTCTCGACGCTGGTTTCCCCGTTTGCTGCCCACGCGCTGGCGATCTGGGATAGGCTGAACAAACAGGAGCTGCTTGCACCCCCAACTTCTCCTTTGGCGCCCCTGGGAGGCTTCCCCTGGTTCATTCCGGGGGAACATCCTTTTTTCGGACGTGGGCGGCGGATGGTGAGACCAGATGCGGCAGATTTATTCAAGACCAGGGCCTACTGCCACTGGCTACCCTACGGAACCAATATGGCCCCTTCCCTATGGATGAGTGGCGCCATAGGCAACTTCAGCATTTTATTACTAGTCTGCCCCAGGGGGTTCGTTCCCCCACTTTGGCTTCTCCCTTTGAACGCCTATGCATGTCAGACTCCGCTGTACCCCATGCCACCTCGGTCCTATATGACCTGCTACAATCCTTGCACAACAAGGAGAAACCGGGATTTATTGGTGACTGGGAGAGAGACCTCCAGCGCACTTTGACCGAGCCTCAACTGGATCACATGTATAGCTTAACACACTCGAGCACAGTAGACACTAAAATGCAGGAGAATAGCTATAAGGTTCTGACTAGGTGGTATAGAGTGCCATCCAAGCTTGCCAAGATTTACCCCTCTCTGTCAGATACTTGCTGGCGGGGATGTGGACTCAGAGGCTCATTTCTCCACATCTGGTGGGAATGCCCCAAGCTGAAGCCCTTCTGGCTAGATGTCCATGCACAGATCAAACTAATCTTGGATCTAGACCTTCCGGATTCTCCGTTAGAATCGCTACTGCACTTTCCCACCATCCCCCTCAGCCTATATAGTAAGTCCATCCTGCCCCATCTGCTTAACGCGGCCCGGCGGCTGATCCCGATTTATTGGAAGACGCCCCGGGTACCTTCCCGGGTGGATTGGGTAAACTTGGTCAATAATATCATGGCTGCTGAGGAATGGATGGCTAAGTGCAAAGATAGATATGAGCAATTCTATTCCATATGGGCTACTTGGATAAACTATACGAACCCACCTGTGCTGGGCGTCCCAGGGCCCCCCTCTGGTCACGGCCGCCACAACGTAGTGGAGTTGGGCTGGGCGGGTGGCTGGAGGGCCGCAGACGAGACAGTGGAGCTTTCACAAAATTACAGAAGCTCGCAATGCCGTTTTATACTAGCTGGTGTTACCATTTCCCCTGTTCTCTATTTTTCTTTTTGTTCTTTGTTCTTTGTTTTATTGACTTATTGCTCTTAAGGCTTGGGCCCGGTAACTGTGGACCCAGTCTAATCCTGCCCTCCCTGAGTGGGGTGGTATTCCTGTCAATGGAGTATCTGACAGGGTAAGTTGGGGTGATTCATGCATGTTTGAATTCATATCACGGTGATTATATGCTGATTATCATTCCCCCCGGGTACGGTCGCTGGACTGTACACCTCCCTTGTTTACCTTTTTACTGACTGTTTGTACACGGTGAGGGGCTCCTCATATTTTGATGTACCTAGCAAGCTTTTCTACTTTAATTGTTTATATGCTTGTCCCTTGAATATATATTCTAAAATAAAGATTACATAAAAAAACGTCACTTCCACCCAATGCTCAAAAAAAAAAAAAAAAATGATATTTTCTACTTTTTGTTATAAGAAAAATCGAATAAACTCAATTTTAGTCATACATTTAGGCCAAAATGTATTCAGCCACATGTCTTTAGTAAAAAAAATGTCAATAAGCGTATATTTATTGGTTTGCGCAAAAGTTATAGCGTTTACAAACTAGGGTACATTTTCTGAAATTTACACAGCTTTAAATTTATGACTGCCTATCTCATTTCTTGAGGTGCTAAAATGGCAGGGCAGTACAAAACCCCCCCAAATGACCCCATTTTGGAAAGTAGACACCCCAAGGAAATTGCTGAGAGGCATGTTGAGCCCATTGAATTTTTATTTTTTTTGTCCCAAGTGATTGAATAATGACAAAAAAAAAAAAAAAAAAAAATTACAAAAAGTTGTCACTAAATGATATATTGCTCACACATGCCATGGTTATATGTGGAATTGCACCCCAAAATACATTCTGCTGCTTCTCCTGAGTACGGGGATACCACATGTGTGGGACTTTTTAGGAGCCTAGCCACGTACGGGACCCCGGAAACCAAGCACCGCCTTCAGGATTTCTAAGGGCGCAAATTTTTGATTTCACTCCTCACTACCTATCACAGTTTCGAAGGCCATAAAATGCCAAAATAGCACAAAACCCCCCCAAATGACCCCATTTTGGAAAGTAGACACCCCAAGCTATTTACTGAGAGGCATGTTCAGTCCATGGAATATTTTATATTTTGCCACAAGTTGCGGGAATATGACAAACTTTTTTTTTTGCACAAAGTTGTCACTAAATGATATATTGCTCACACATGCCATGGGCATATGTGAAATTACACCCCAAAATACATTCTGCTGCTTCTCCTGAGTACGGGGATACCACATGTGTGGGACTTTTTGGGAGCCTAGCCGCGTACGGGACCCCAAAAACCAAGCACTGCCTTCAAGGTTTCTAAGGGCATACATTTTTGATTTCACTCCTCACTACCTATCACAGTTTTGAAGGCCATAAAATGCCAAGATGGCACAAAACCCCCCCCCAAATGACCCCATTTTGGAAAGTAGACACCCCAAGCTATTTGCTGAGAGGCATGTTGACCCCATTGAATATTTTTTTTTTTTGTCCCAAAGGATTGAATAATGACAAAAAGGAAAAAAAAAATGTACAAAAAGTTGTCACTAAATGATATATTTGCTCACACATGCCATGGTTATATGTGGAATTGCACCCCAAAATACATTCTGCTGCTTTTCCTGAGTACGGGGATACCACATGTGTGGGACTTTTTGGGAGCCTAGCCGCGTACAGGGCCCCAAAAACCAAGCACTGCGAACGCTGCAGTTGTGTGTTGTGTTTGGTAAGTGACAGTGATCGATCGATACTGCACTTGGGTGGGCTGGGCGGAGGGGCTAAACGCAGGCGCTAGCAGGTATCTGGGCTGATCCCGCTAACACTGCGTTTTTGGGAACCCTAAACCGCTGGGGATGCTAGTATAGATCTGATCAGATCAGATACTATACCACTAAAGGGGGTGTATGCTTTGCGCGTGGGTGTTAGCGTTACTGTCACTAACCTAACACTGCCTGGGGCGACGCAGACCCTCTCTGGCGCTAAAACCTAATTGATCTCACCCGCCGGGCGATCAGGGGGGTTAAACCTTTATTGGGTTATATACGGCGGGTGCCCTGATGCTATAAAAAGCAAACTAATCAACCAGCGTCACCCGTAACCTTTATATGGTGATCACTGGTGAAAGGGTTAACTAGGGGCAATCAGGGGGTTAAAACCTTTATTAGGTTAAATATGGGGGTACCTGACACTATATAAAAACCTGACGGGTAACCTAAATAACTAAATAACTTACTGGCTAACCAGTGACACCAGTGACGCTTATACGGCGATCACTGGTGAAAGGGTTAACTCTAGGGGCAATCAGGGGGTTAAAATATTATATGGGGGTACCTGACACTAATAAAAACCTGCGGCGAACCTAAAAAAAAATAACTGCCTATCTAAAACACCAGCGACACGAATACAGCGATCGGAAAAACAATCGCTTAGTGACGCTGAAGTTAGGGGGTGAAAGGGTTACCTGGGGGGTGATCAAGGGGTTAAACCTTTTAGGGGGGGTTAGGGGGCTACCCTGGACCTAAAGGGGCCTAATCCTAACTGCCCTGCAACTTTTTACAATCACAGATGACACTAAATGCAGTGATCAGTAAAATAAATGATCACTGCAATCAGTGACACTGTGATTGGGGGCTTTGGGGTGACCTGGGGGGTGATTTGTGTGCCTATGTGTACCTACGTGTCAGTGGACTGTTGGTGCACTAACCTGCTTCTTCTGCTCGGCGCCGGGAACGGAAAGACCGCGGCGAGGGAGATGACATCACTTCCTCCAGCCTTGTTTACATCACATGGCGGAGGAAGCATTTTCATTGGCCGGGAGCGATCGCGAGGGGGGGGGGGCGGAATCGAGCGCCCCCCCCCCCCCCTCATGCCTAATCGCTCCCGAACACTTAACGGCCGCTCACTGCAGTGAAGATCTACGTGATTCTGCCTGTCCGTGCCATTCTGCCGACGTAAATCGGCGGTGGGCGGTCGTTAAGTGGTTAAATGAGATCTGGGGTCAAAGACCTCGGATCTCATATTTAAACTAAAATGCAATAAAATAAAAATCCCTTTTCAAAATTTTCGTTCTTTTTCCATTTATATCGCAAAAAATAAAAATCGCAGAGGCAATCAAATACCATTAAAAGAAAGCTCTATTTGTGGGAAGAAAAGGACGCAAATTTCATTTGGGTACAACATTGCATGTCCGCACAATTTACAGTTAAAGCAGCGCAGTGCCGAATCCCAAAAACAGGCTTGATCCTAATGGCCCGAAATGGTCCGGGGCTTAAGTGGTTAAGAGGACCTGTCAAGCTTTTTCCTATTACAAGGGAGGTTTACATTCCTTGTAATAGGAATAAAAGTGACCGAAATGTTTTTTTAAAGTGTCAAAAAATAGATAAAAAATGTTTATAGCGCACCGTCACGACGAGCTCACGCACAGAAGCAAATGCATACGCGAGAAGTGCCTACATATGAAAACGGTGTTCACACCACACAGGTGAGGTATCGCCACTACCGATAGAGTGAGAGCAATAATTCTAGCCCTAGACCTCCAACGTAAAATATGCAACAAGGCCATTCCACGTGCGGGCACAACTTTGAAGCGTGACATGTTCGGTATCAATTTACTCAGCGTAACATTCTTTCCCAATATAAAAAAATAAAAATTGGGCTAACTTCACTGAGGTCTTATTTTTTAATTCCAAAAAAAAAATAAAAAATCGCCCCCCCCCCCCCAAGAAAAGTGCGCTTGTAAGACCACTGCGCAAATATGGTGTGAAAGTTTTGCAACGAAAGCCATTTTTTTCTCTAGGGGGGGGGGGGGGGTGTGTGTGTGTGAGAGAGATCGAGAGAGAGCGAGAGAGAGCGAGAGAGATCGAGAGAGAGCGAGAGAGATCGAGAGAGAGCGAGAGAGATCGAGAGAGAGCGAGAGAGATCGAGAGAGATCGAGAGAGAGATATATATATATATATATATCTCTCTCTCTCTCTAAGTGACGCCGACTCCAATTGTATTTTCAAAGATTTCTTCTTTATTGGTCGATCATTTGCAGACAAAACATAATATGAATGGCAGCCACTGTACAGTTCCGAGCATCCCTGCTCTTCCTCAGGCCATCAGGCTAGGTGTGAAACTAAAATCTAGAAAGGATTCCGATTTATCCCCACACCTGCGGGCGTCAACCCACAGGTGTGTCCCATATCTCCAGATCAAGTAAGGGCTCTTTCACACGGAGGTCCGTTCAGGTCCGCCTGTCAGTTTTTTAGGCGGACCTGAAACGGATCCTCCATGCACCCCTATGGAAGCACGGATGTCAGCAGTGACATGTCCGCTGACATCCGCTCCGAAAAAGTGTGACAGAGGAAAATCCTATTTTTCCTTCCGTCGGCGGATCGGATGACAACGGACTCTACGGTCCGTCGTCATCCGATTCCCCATTGGGGAGAGCGGCGCTCTGACAGGGCGGTCCCTGCACAGTGTGCGGGGACCGCCCAGTCATCCGTCGGCTCAGCGGGGAATCAACGGAGCCATCCCCACGGAGCTTCACAGATCCACCCCGTGTGAAAGAGGCCTAACAGTCTAACGAGAAGTCAAAAAACCTCATTAACCTCATGTGAGTATAGGAACAAAAAATTTTTTATATACCCAAAATTTCTCTCCTGCATTTGACCAATGACATAAGTTGCAATATAACATTAACGCAAAACAAAATTAGCCTCCAAAGTTGATTCTAATTAGTTCCGTACAAAAAATACATAATTTAAATCTATTGCTTCAGAAATAAAACAATCCGTCAATACATTCTCTCTTAAAGAAAGACTTCCAATCTCTTATAATAGAAGTGAGTATTCCTCAAGCAAAAAGATAATTTCCTTAATTTCTTTCCCGATCCAGACCAGACACGGTTTGATCATCGTCTATAAAAAAGATTATATATATATATATATATATATATAAAAATCTAAAATCCAAAACCATCAACTTCGTTACAAAAATAAATAAAGGTCATAGTCCCTGTTCATCCCATCCGGATGTAGAGACTGTAGCCTATTAATCCACCAAACTTCCCGCTGCTTTAATCGTAATATCCGATCACCCCCTCGTTTGTCTCGTGGGATTTTTTCCAAGATCATAAACCTTAGATCAGAATCTCGGTGTCCCCTCTCCAAAAAATGTTTGGAGACGGGCAACCCAGGTTGTTTATGCCTTATAGTACTTGGATGTTGAGCAATTCTGTCCTTAATTTTCTGAGTAGTCTCCCCAACATAAATCATATTGCATGGACAGATAAGGATGTATATCTGTCCATGCAATATGATTTATGTTGGGGAGACTACTCAGAAAATTAAGGACAGAATTGCTCAACATCGAAGTACTATAAAGACATAAACAACCTGGGTTGCCCGTCTTTAAACATTTTTTGGAGAGGGGACACCGAGAGTCTGATCTAAGGTTTATGATCTTGGAAAAAATCCCACGAGACAAACGAGGGGGTGATCGGATATTACGATTAAAGCAGCGGGAAGTTTGGTGGATTAATAGGCTACAGTCTCTACATCCGGATGGGATGAACAGGGACTATGACCTTTATTTATTTTTGTAACGAAGTTGATGGTTTTGGATTTTAGATAGATATATATATATAATCTTTTTTATAGACTATGATCAAACCGTGTCTGGTCTGGATCGGGAAAGAAATTAAAGTGGAGCTCCACCCTAAATAGCAACTTTTGCTATTTGGAACCCTCCCCCCCTCCGGTGTCACAATTGACACCTTTCAGGGGGGAGGGGGTGAAGATACCTGTCTAAGACAGGTATTTTCACCCACATCCGGGAGTCCTCTCTCCGGGAATCTGCGGGAGTGACGTCACTTCCCCCAGACTTCCCTTGGTGTTCTGGGAGACACTCGGCTCCCAGAACACAGGAGCACCAATCAGAACGGCGCAGCGCGACTCGCGCATGCGCCGTAGGGAACCGGGCATGAAGGGCTTCACTTCCTGGTTCCCTCAGCGAGGATGGCGGAGGGAGCAGCAGAGCGACGAGCGGTTCGCTCGTCCTCTGCTGCGGACATCGCTGGACTCCAGGACAGGTAAGTGTCCAAATATTAAAAGCCAGCAGCTGCTGTAGCTGCTGGCTTTTAATGATTTTTTTTCCGGCGGAGCTCCGCTTTAAGGAAATTATCTTTTTGCTTGAGGAATACTCACTTCTATTATAAGAGATTGGAAGTCTTTCTTTAAGAGAAAATGTATTGACGGATTGTTTTATTTCTGAAGCAATAGTTTTAAATTATGTATTTTTTGTACGGAACTAATTAGAATCAACTTTGGAGGCTAATTTTGTTTTGCGTTATTAATGTTATATTGCAACTTATGTCATTGGTCAAATGCAGGAGAGAAATTTTGGGTATATAAAAAGATTTTTTTGTTCCTATACTCACATGGGGTTAATGAGGTTTTTTGACTTCTCGTTAGACTGTTAGGCCTCTTTCACACGGGGCGGATCCGTGAAGCTCCGCGGGGATGGCTCCGTTGATCCCCGCTGAGCCGACGGATGACTGGGCGGTCCCCGCACACTGTGCAGGGACCGCCCTGTCAGAGCGCCGCTCTCCCCTATGAGGAATCGGATGACGACGGACCGTAGAGTCCGTTGTCATCCGATCCGCCGACGGAAGGAAAAATAGGATTTTCCTCCGTCACACTTTTTCGGAGCGGATGTCAGCCGACATGTCACCGCTGACACCCGTGCTTCCATAGGGGTGCATGGAGGATCCGTTTCAGGTCCGCCTAAAAAACTGACAGGCGGACCTGAACGGACCTCCGTGTGAAAGAGCCCTTACTTGATCTGGAGATATGGGACACACCTGTGGGTTGACATCGGAATCCTTTCTAGATTTTAGTTTCACACCTAGCCTGAGGAAGAGCAGGGATGCTCGGAACAGTACAGTGGCTGCCATTCATATTATGTTTTGTCTGCAAATGATCGACCAATAAAGAAGAAATCTTTGAAAATACAATTGGAGTCAGCGTCCCTTACTCTTACTAATTATTGACGGTGGAATTTGGGAGTCCACCCTGACGGCTCTCCACTCTATTCCTAGAACAAAGAAAGGGAAGTAACCAACCCAAAGGTGTGTGTGTGTGTGTGTGTGTGTGTGTGTGTGTGTGTGTGTGTGTGTGTGTGTGTGTGTGTGTGTGTGTGTGTGTGTGTGTGTATATATATAAAATAATAATGTTTGGGAGTTCTAACACAGATTACAAGCTTACAACCTTTTAACATGTAGAGTGGTTATAAAAAGTCTGTAAAAAATGGTCAGGTTTCTGTGATGTAAAAAAAAATAAAAAAAATCATTTCAGAAATTTCCACTTTTAATGTGACCTATAAACTGTACAACTCAATTAAAAAAAAATTGGATTTTTTGTACTCACCGTTAAATCATTTTCTGACATCCATGGACTGACACAGCATCTTGAATCTTGACAAAGTGGGTTATGTTCCTGCTCATAGAAGACTAGGCAGAATGTTAGTTTTAACATACATTCCAAAACCAGAGCTGAACAGCCCCACCCAGGGAGCGGTCCCTCCAGACATAACCCTCCTACCCTTCAGCCTCAGTTCATAGCAAAGCAGTACAAACGTAAAGAAAGGAGGGGTGGGTGCTGTGTCAGTCCATGGACATCACAGAAAAGGATTTTACGGTGAGTACAAAAAAAAAAAATCCTATTTTCTCTTTCCGCCCATGGACTGACACAGCATCTTCAATCTTGACAAAGTGGGACGTTCCAAAGCAGTGTCAAAGAACGAACGAGGGGTGGGAACAGTATCAAGGAAAACAAACTTCACCCCAAACAAGCAGAGCTCCTCAACGGAGGAGTTGCAACTTTAAACAGCCGCCCTGCAAAACCTTGCGGCCGAAGGAAGCATCAGAAGATGCAGCCACATCAACCTTATAATAAAAAAAAAAAAAAAAAAAAATTTGAAAAATAGGCATGTGCGGACACTTGTGCAACAGACGCTTGATGTCGGAAAGCCCAGGAAGCACCAATTGCCCTGGTTGAATGCGCCGTAACTGGAAAAGGAGGCGCCCGCCCCTTAAGGGCATAGGCCTGTATAAGTCTGCCGGATCCGAGAAATGGTGGCAAACGAAACCGATTGGCCCCGTTTTGGACCAGACACAAACAGCGAGTCAGACTTTCGAAATTAAGCCGTAGTAGACAGGTACACCCGCAGGGCACGTACCACCTCTAACGCGTGGAGCGCAAACTCTGGGATGCGACGGACGAGAACATTAGGACGGAAGAAAGATGTCCTCATTAGGATGGAAGGCCGAGACCACCTTCGGGAGAAGAAGGCTGCGGGCGTAGCACCGCCTTATCCTTATGGAGGACCAAGTATGGCGGTTTACAAGACAAGGCCGCCAACTCGGAAACCCTTCTGACAGAAGTAATGGCTACCAGAAAACCCACCTTCTGAGATAAAGTTGAGAGGAATCTCTGATGTTTTCAAAAGGAGGTTCCTGAAGAACAGAGCACCAAATTCAAATCCCAAGGAGGAAGAGGTGGTTTAAACAGGGGGGAGCAAATGTCGGACCCCCTGTATCAAAGTACTAATCAAAGAATTGCCCGCTAGCAGCCTCAAAGAAAAATAGCCAAAGCTGAAATCTAACCCTTAATGGTGCTTAAGGCAAGCTTTTGGGTCACAGCATGATTCTGGGAACGGAATACCTCCGTGGACACCAATCCAGCTCCTCGCACATAGCGATGTAGGCCCTCCAGGTACGGTGGTATATCTTCCTGGAGGAAGATTTCCGTGCCCTCAGCATGGTCGAGATGACCGAATCCGAGAGACCCCGATCTCAGCACCTGGCTTTCAATAGCCATGCCGTTAAAGCCATCGACTGTAAAGCAGAATGAAGTATGGGACCTTGAGACAGAAGGTCCTCCCGCATCGGCAGTCACCATGGAACGTCCGCCACTAGGCGTACAAGATCAGCGTACCAAGGACGCAGAGGCCAATCTGGAGCGATGAGGATTACCAGAATCCCCTCGTCCTCCACCCTGCAAAGCAATCGAGGAAGCAGCTTCAGTGGAGGATAGGCATAAATCAGCCGATACCGACCCCACGGGCCACAAACGCATCTGATGCGTCTGCCCAGGGATTCCTGGACTTGGCCACGAATCGAGACATCTTGCGATTGAGTCGAAAGGCCACCGGAGGAGAGGCCCATTTTTTAATCAGGCTGTCCTCAAAAGGGGTACCTAACCACCAGACGCTGTGAGACCGCAAAGGTCTTCTGTGGTTTGTCCCAAACCTGGTCTATGAATCTGTCAAAAAAAGGTGTATAGGGAAAAACCTTTTTATAAGGCTTAGCTTGAAAAGGACCAAAAAGGAGACTGACTCCACCACAGGTTCCTCAGCATTCAGCTTGAGCGTCAATGAGTTCACCAACAAGTGTCCTGTACTGACCCAGATAAAGGAGTCTTCCTCAAGGAATATCCTGGTCAAAAATATCAAAAAATATTCAGAGCTAGGGTCCTGTGCCGCAGCAATGCCCATATCTGAATCAGAGCACTCCCCTGGAGATGGTGGGGGGGGGGGAGAAAGCGCTTTACAGCCCCCTTGCGCTCGCACACTGCTTCCATCCTGGCAACAAATGATTCCAGGACTGCCGACAACTGGTCCATAGGGGCCGCATGTGCAGCAGCGCTGCCAGTTGCTTCTGACATAAAAGGGGAAGCAGGTGACACTGACTCCATGATACCACCACCCTCTGAGACTTTGTCCATATGAGAGAGAAAGTCCACCCTCCGGCTGCACTGACTGTGGGGGGTTACCCAGGGGACTCACCAACCCGGCCAGTACCGCTCGGTTCCGCTGTCTGTGTCTGCCCTCAGCGAGTGAACAGTGAGAAGACTGAGGAGAATCGCGCCGTTCGTCAGCGATAGAGGCCAAACCAGCACAAAATAGCGCGCGGATACAAGAAAATGGCCACCGCAATTACAAATGCATCATAGGGCGGCTACGGCAAGATGGCCGCCAATGCGGTTTTCAATGTAAAGTAAAACACAGGAAAAACATGGCGCCAAACAGCGCGCAAGGCCCAAGCCGACACAGCTAAACCCCCACACCTCAATGCAGACCCCAGTGGACCCCCACCGGGAAAGAGACGAGTCAGCGCACCGCCATAGCGTAGGTGAGAGTAGCAAAAAAACAAGGGGGAGACAGGGAAAACCCCCTACCATAGGAACACACAGCATGTACTCACCTGCTGAGGCAGGGAAACAGTACTTACCCATCCAGCTAGGGCCCACTGGTGTGTTCCTGACAGGCCTATCACAGTGCAGTACTGAGTACCTGTTGGCCAGTCCACCGCGAAAGATACAGCAAAACTGTTCAATCTTACGTGGACCCTGGAGCAAAAAGCTCACCGGCCACCCCCGGGGCATGTCGTGAACTGAGCTCATGCAGAGCGAGGATCAGCACGCTCGATGGTCAGACTGGGAAGACTAGGATAGCGAACTACCCAACCTGTTGCCCAGCCGACAGTTGATAGAAGAATCACAAATAAAATAATAAAAAAAAAAAAAAAAAAGAAGAAGACGACATTTCTTCAAGAGACTGGCTCTGAAGAGAGCCACGTCCTCTGCTAGGCAGAAGAAAAAAAAAACTGAGAAGGCTGGCTGCAGGTAGGAGTGTTATGTCCGGAGGGACCGCCCCCTGGGTGGGGCTGTTCAGCTCTGGTAAGGGAATGCATGTTAAAACATCTAACATTCTGCCTAGTCTTCCCCTAGGAGCAGGAACATAACCCACTTTGTCAAGATTGAAGATGCAGTGTCAGTCCATTGACGGTAAGAGAAACAAACTTTCAAAAAACTAATAATGTGGTTGCATAAGTGTGCACACCCTCCTAAACTGGGGATGTAGCGGTGCTCAAAATTAAGCAATCACATTCAAACTCATGTTAAATAGGAGTCAGTACACACCAACCAGGAGAAGAGTACAAAAGAATTTCCAAGGCATTAGATACTATGGAACAGTGAAGATAGTCATCAAGTGGAGAAAATATGGCACACCAGTGAAGTTACCAAGAACTGGGTGTCCTTCCAAAATTGATGAAAAAAAAGAAAACTGGTCAGAGGCCTACAGCAACATTAAAGCAGCTGCAGGAATATCTGGCAAGTACCAGCTGTGTGGTACATGTGACAACAATCTCCCATATTCTTCATATGTCTGGGCTATGGGGTAGAGTGGCAAGACGGAAGCTTTTTTTATTTTTTTAAACACATCCAAGCCTGGCTAAAATTTTTGCAAAAACACATCTGAAGTCTCGTGTAGGAAAATGTGTTCTGGTCTGATGAAACCAAGGTTGTACTTTTTGCCCATTATTCCAAAAGACGTGTTTGGCGCAGAAACACCGCCCATCACCAAACTAACACCATACCCACCATGAAGCATGGTGGTGGCATCATGCATTGGGGCCGTTTTTCTTTAGCTGGAACAGGGAGGGGCCTTAGTCAACGTAGAGGGAATTATGAACAGTTCCAACTACCAGTCAATATTGGCACAAAACCTTCAGGTTTGTTAGAAAGCTGAACATGAAGAGGAACTTCATCTTTCAGCATAACAACCCAAAGCATACATCAAAATCAACAAAGGAATGGCTTTACCAGAAGATTAAAGTTTTGCGATGGTCCAGCCAGAGCCCAGACCCGAATTCGATTGAAAATCTGTGGGGCGATCTGAAGAGGGCTGTGTACAGGAGATGCCCTCGCAAATCGGACAGATTTGGAGTGTTTATGCAAAGAAGAGTGCGCAAATATTGCCAAGTCAAGATGTGCCATGCTGATAGACTCGTACCCAAAAAGACAGTGCTGTAATAAAAATCGAAAGGAGCTTCAACAAAAAGTTTGTTTAACCACTTCAGCCCCAGAATGATTTACCCACTTCCTGACCAGGCCATTTTTTGCGCTGCTTTGACAATTGCGCGGTCGTGCGAAGCTGTACCCAAACAAAAAAGGTTTGTATTTTTCACCCACAAATAGAGCTTTTTTGTGGTGGCACTTGATCACCTTTTTTTTTTTATCGCAAAAAATAAAAAACCAAACACAAATGTAATATTTTATGCTGAAGGATGGAGGGGTCGGTCCAAAGATAAGAATCAGTGGGACCTCAGATTGTTCAGGGCTGCATGGGGTGGGGGTTGGAGACTGAATGGAGGTGGGGTGGGTGAGGGCTATGCGGTGGCCATTGGTTTGAATGGGGAGGTGGAAGAGGAACGGGCTGGGAGCCATATCCGTCTGATGTGTAGTTTGGGTGATCTGGGGTTAGTGAACAGGAGTAGTTTGAGAGAATGAACACACACACACACACACACACACACACACACACACACACACACACACACACACATATATATATATATATATAGTGGGGGGGGGGTTGGGCGAGAGATAGTGGGACCTGAGGGGGGAGGAAGGGGCTGTGAAGGACATTAGGCAGTTTGACAGCCAGCTGGGGAACATGCTGTCATATCTGCGTTAAAAATAAAGTGGGCGCTGTATGATTAGTTGGCAGCTAGCACTTTAATAAACCATAAAACAAAAAATGGTGTGCAGTGCTTTGCGGTGATAAATGTACAAAAAAGTAGTGAACAAATATAGTCCTGAAATATATTTAGATATAAATCTGATCTGATTGAAAGAAATCTTCTGTGTATTCAAAGTAATTCCAGTGTTGAGTGTGCTCTGCTGTGTTCAAATCATTCCTGATTTCTGGGGAACACAGCAGAGCACACTCAACACTGGAATTACTTTGAATACACAGAAGATTTCTTTCAATCAGATCAGATTTAAATATATTTCATGACTATATTTGTTCACTACTTAAGAGACTCTTATGTACATTTTTCACTGCAAAGCACTGGGTTTGTTTTATTGCCCTATCTGCATTCTGCATACAGTCTGGCACCTGCCTTACCATGTCAGTCCTCAGTGTCCCCCCCCACAGCCCCCTCACCTGGCTCTACCGCTCTTCTGGCTCTCCTCCAGATCTGCCTCGTCCTCCTCCATTACACCTCCGGCTGGATACGCCGCGGCCGCCCTGAACCCTTCCGGGACCAATGGCACTGATGGCTCCATTCTCCTCCTCCTCGGAGCTCCGTGCTCCATAATCTCCAGCCCTCCATGTCCTCGCCAACACGCGCACAGCGTGGCTCCTCACTTCCGCATTCCATCCCCATGACACCTCCTGGGATCACCGTCTATTGGCTGGTGGGCCGATGAGGGGAGGGAAGGTGATTGATGGATGCCTGGTGTCACTCGGCTCTGCTGCAGTCTGTCTCCTCTGAACCTGACATGGCGCGAGGATGACGTCATCCTCATTAATCGATTAAAGGTACAGCATCGATGCCGCATCGTGGACGGTCGAATCCCGATGCTACGATTATATTCAACACCCCTACTGTACATAAAGTTACTATCTAGGGACAAACTATGTACTGGAACATGGTAATCTTACTCACTGTGCTTCCAATAAAAACTTGTGAATAATTTCCCAGCATGCACAAGACTCCTGATAGACTCAGAATTCTTGCAAGCAACTCAGTGTCCGTTACAACAAGGTGTTTAACAGGGAAAGAGGAAGAGTATTTGATATTGCATTGCTCAGGAAAGGTTAAGCATGGCTAACTATACAATTAAAAGATTTTTTAGGAGGAGAGTTTGGATGAGCAGTCCTCTAGAAAAGTGTTCTAAAACATTGTGAGAAATTATAGAAAGAGACAAACATTTATATAAAAGCAATTGAGGCAGTAATGTCACCAAGGGCCCATTCACAACAGAATATTGCAGGGTAGATTTAAAAAAAAAAAAAAAAAACTAATAAAATTTGATGAAAAATAAAAAATAAATCAATTTTAAATCAAACTGCTTTTGGAGAAAAAATCCAAGATAGCTTTCTATTTAAGATACATTAATAATTTAGTTTTATTCCGCATGAAATGGATCTTGGTTATGTAGCATCAGGCTGTATATTCTGCAATATTTACATTTTGGTAAACTCATTCAATAAATCCAAGCTCTGCAAGCTGAGATAGCATGCACTGCATTGATACATTCACACAATTTCAAAGTAACCATGAAATAAAACAAAGTTCAGGAATATTCCTATTTGCCACCGTTTTGCAAATCTATGTACACTACAAACTGTATGATTGAATTGGTTCCGATATCGCTGTTTTACTAACCTGACAGCTTATTCTAAATGGGAAACCTTCATTTTGTTTGCAATTATTAAAGATTCTAACTACCAGCAAGAATAAGTCCTTACACATTTAAAGAGCCCCTGTCATTTCTGATTCATCATGGCAGCGCTCATTAGCGGCCATCCACTCACCTGCTGGCGCCACGTCCCTCACCTTGTTGCTCTTTAAAAATTATTTAATTCGAGTTAATTTAAATCAAATCCACCATGACTCCAGTGACTCCTTTTCAGCAGAGAGGGCTGAAGTCGGCTCTCTGTTGATGTCACGGATGTCAGTTCAGGCACCACGTTGTTGCGACAAAGTCTGTTTCCGCCAGGTGCCTAGACCGACAGCGGACTAAGGCCCCTTTCACACAGGCATTTTTCAGGCGTTTTAACGCTGTAAAAATGCCTGAAACAATCCTGCCCCAGCATTCTCAATGTGAAAGCCCAGCGGTAAAACACATAGGCGTTAGCGCTATTTTTAGCGCCAACGCAGTAAGACCGCTAATCATTTTTAGCGCATTATTGCAACGCCTCAGTGTGAAGGGGGCCTTAGCCTCTCAGCAAGCCACTGAGACTTAGCTGGCTGCCCCCTGCACAGCCCAGCGCTCCAATGAGTGAGACGGGGGCAGAGCAGAGAGCAGTGACTGACAGTCTGTAGCTCTCTGCTCACGGAGCTGTGAAAACCGAGCAATCGGCGATGTTCGATCCCTCGGTTCTCAGTGCAGAGGCTCTGGGGGACAGATGCAGTATCTGACTGATGCTGCATCCACAAAAAGTATGATTAACATTCAGACTGAAGGAACCACAACTGGAGTAAGATTATGAAAATGCTTGTCACCCGGCTTCTGAGGCTTGTTACAAGTATTTTAAACTGATATCCATCCACCTTTAGACAGCTCACATCTGTGCAGTGTGCTTTAGGTGCGTTACCATTGAACTCTATAAGACGTGCGATTTGATTAAAGTTCACTAAAGATGCAGCAAGCAGTATTTTTAAACGCAATGCACCTAAACTGCATGTAAAATGCAAAAGGTGTGAACAGGGCCTTAATGTCTCTTTAGACTGGTTTCACACTGCTGAGGTTTGGCTGCAGCGTGTTTTAACCAGTGGTCCCATAGAATTTCTATTGGGTCATGCATTTTTGCCATGTTTTCTAAAAACGCACACAAAGTCCTGCATGATACATCTGTTAGCTTTCAGAAAATGCGTGGTTTATAAGTCTATAGAACTGCAGCTAAAACCACAGGTAAAAAAGCACAAAACTGCGGTTACACCTGCACTGCAGCCAAACCACAGCACAGCAGTGTGAAGCTGGCATATTGTTTGTTTGGGCCAAGCCAGCTCAAATAAACCATTTTCTGCATTAGCGGGTATGCTTGCTAGGCACACTGTTAACTGTATGTAGCCTCGGCTGTGCTGTGTTCTAGGAGCGGGATGGGAACCGTCTATCCCAATGCTGAAACAAAAACATTCTGGCTGAGCAGCACTTAGCGACTTATGAGAAGCTGTGTATTCTATAAAATGAATACAAAGCTTTTTCCGATTGCCTATGTCGGAGATCAAGACGTCATTTGCTTGCCTATCCTCAGCCACTCAGAGGAAGCTTTCTGACAGATTACAAAGCTTCCAGTGAGTGGCTGACTGCCGCACCGCCCAACAATTTTAAGCACACGTTAAAAAAATAAAAATAAAAAAAAAAACGCTTTCAAATAAATCGTCCATTAATATAATCGTTAGTACACAGCTTTCAAGGGCCGATTACGACAGTTTATCCGTAGCTATCCAAAAGTGACAAAATGTAGCTGAGGATACAAACCGTTCATCCAATGAGCCCAGTTAAGACCATTTTCAGCCAGCTTAGACCCAACTTGAAAACTTGTTCTAAAGCCTTGTACACGATCAGATTGGACGAATTCCCATCAGTTTTTTGTTGCATGCTAGTCTCAAATCTAAAGTAAAGAGGTTACTCACCATCAGAAAATTTTCGTACAACATAATTCAAACGTCAGAAGTGACGTAATGTGTTGAATTGTTTTGCATTTCTTCTTTCATTTCTGAGCATGCCTAGTCTTGCTCTTCAGATTTTTTTATTTTTTTTTTCTTTGCCCGAATACCTTACTAATTAACAGAAAATCAGACATTGAGGTCACAGACAATTTTTGGAGCCTACACATCCAGTTTTTGTCTGACAAAAAGTCGTAATCTGCTTTCAAAAGCAGCCTACCAATGAACAGAAAAATGGGCAAATCAGTCAGCGGACAAAATTTAACTTCAGATATTCTGATCAATTGTACAGGACCCTTAAGCCTGATTGGAAAGAACTGAATACAGGGGATCAGGTCAGTTAAGCAATTACCATAATCAGCTGATCAGAAATGTCAGCCTCCGTATCTACCTTGGGCCGCTTTCACACTGGGCGGGAACGGTAAAAACGCTGCTAGTTTTAGCGGCACTATTCGACCGCCAGCAGAGTGCTTTAACTCCCGCTAGCGGTCGCATAAAAAGGTTAAATGCGGCTGTGTAGCACCGCTGCCGAATCGCTTTGCAGGTTCTTCGGCAGCAGTGCCAATTCATTTCAATGGGCAGGAGCGGTGTATACACCGCCCCAAAGATGCTGCTTGCAGGACTTAACATCCTGCCAGTGCATCGCCTTAGTGTGAAAGCACTCTGGCTTTCACACTGGGACGGCATTTTTCAGGCGCTATTTTTAGCCCAAAAGCACATGAAAAACACCCCAGTGTGAAAGGGGTCCGAGGACAGATACTTTACAGCTCATCTTCCCACGTCTGCCATTTTAAAGAAATGGTCAGCTGGAATGGTCTGTAGGTTACTGCACATTCTTACAGCACGGTAAAACATTTATCAATCTGGTCATTTGTGAACAACCAACCTTCATTGTATACCTACCTGTATTTTTGCAATTTATGAAATTACTAACATTTCATTATACTGCTTAAAACTGATTGTAAAAGGCAGGAGTTTTTTTTATTTTTTTTTATCTTAAATGCATTCTATGCCTCAAGATAAAAAGCAATGTTGTCGTATTGCCTCGGCTGCCCGAGCCTCCCCTCTTTGGCTGAGACTGCAGTGCTGCGTCATTTGGCTCCCACTGCTGTCAAAGTCAGCCAATGGGGAGAGAAAGGGGGTGGGGACGGAGCTGTGATTCTGCTCGGGTGCCCCCATAGCAAGCTGCTCGCTGTGGGGGCACTCAAAAGGAGGAAGGGGCCAGGAGCACAGAAGAGGGACCCGAAAAGGAGAATCCGGGCTTCTCTGTAGAAAACCACTGTACAGAGCAGGCAAGCATAACAAGTTTGATTTTTTTTAATAAGATTTTAGACACACACACACACACACTAAACCATTATCTGGAAGAAAAGTTAAGGTTTTAAAGTTTAACAATCAGATGTCTGAATTAAAAGGACAAGTCCACTTTTTCGAAAAATAAAAATGCACAAAAGGTGTATCATTTTTTGTTGCAAGAGCATGTAAAGCATTGCACTAGCGATCAGCAGATTGCTGATACCATGCAGGTCTCCTGCAGACTGTCTGCTTGCTCCTACAAAAACGAAGCCAATACATTCTGGACAGGAAGAATCGATGAACTACTAGTTCATTGAAAACTTCAAGCAGACACCTGCAAAGGATGTCGGGAGTTGAAGTTCATTCATACACAGAGCCATGTGTATGAATGACGCAGTCGTGTAGGCAGAGCTCCGCATGGTCACATTTTTTATTAATTTTTTTAAAAGGGACAGCTAAATGGGAAGCCTTTCCCCATATTGCTGCCACAGGGAGAATGAACAGCGGCTGCAGCACTGGGCGCATGCAACATGTTCCCAAAAGTGAACTTATCCTTTAAGTTTTTCTTTTATTTTTTTCTCAGGCTTTTCCCTGTATTGTCACCTGGCCATCCTAAAAACACTTCCTGTCCCTTTGTGCACACTCATCTCTCCACTATATCTATAGAAGGAGCCATTGTTGTCACATAAGCTGGACTTCAAATACAGTGGATATAAAAAGTCTACACACCCGTTAAAATGTCAGGGTTTTGTGATGTAAAAAAATAAATAGGGAAATAGTTTCAGAACTTTTTCCACCTCAATACAGGGCACTTTTCACCCCCTTCCTGCCCAGGCCATTTTTCAGCGCTGTCACACTTTGAATGACAATTGCGCGGTCATGCAACACTACCCAAATACATTTTTTCCCCACAAATAGAGCTTTCTTTTGGTGGTATTTGATCACCTCAGCGGTTTTTATTTCTTGCGCTATAAACAAAAAAAAGGACAAGTTTGAAAAAAAAAAAAAAAACAAACAATATTTACTTTTTGCGATAAAAAATATCCAGATTGTTTTTTAAAAAAATGTTTTACCTGTTTAGGCCGATATGTATTCTTCTACATTTTTTTTTTTTTACCAAAAATATCTCAATAAGCGTATATTGATTGGTATGCACAAAATTCATAGTGGGAACAATAGGGGATAGATTTATAGCATTATTATTTTACTAGTAATGGCGGTGAGCTGCGATTTTTATCGTGACTGCGATATTGCAGCGGACACATTTATACAGCGATCCGTGCTATAAAAATGCATGGATTACTGTATAAATATGA
Organism: Rana muscosa; assembly: GCA_029206835.1. Classification (NCBI taxonomy): domain Eukaryota; kingdom Metazoa; phylum Chordata; class Amphibia; order Anura; family Ranidae; genus Rana; species Rana muscosa. The sequence goes on from CM055118.1 coordinate 868,604,742, forward strand.
CTGGCAGGGAAGGGGTTAACACCAGGGGGCGATCAAGGGGTTAAATGTGTATCCTAGGGAGCGATTCTAACTGTAGGGGGACCGACTGGGGGAGGTGACTGATCGGTGTCCCTATGTACAAGGGACACACCATCAGTCTCCTCTCTCCCTGACAGGACGTGGATGTGTGTTTACACACAGATCCACGGTCCGGCTCAGTTACTGGGCAATCGCGGGGGCACGCGCACCCCCTAGTGGCTTGGGAAGGCGAATACATCCACCCAGAACGAGAGCCTCATTGTCCCGCCGTCATGACGGCGGGCGGCAAGTGGTTAATGTGACCTATAAACTGTACAACTCAGTAGAACAAACCAAAATCTTTTGGGTGGAAGTAAAAATAAGGTCTAGGCTCTGGCTGAGCCATTCCAAAAAACTTTAATTGTCTTCTGGTAAAGCCATTCCTTTGTTGATTTGGATGTATGCTTTGAGTCGTCATGCTGAAAAGAAAGTTCCTCTTCATGTACAGCTTTCTAGCAGAAGCCTGAAGGTCTTGTGTCAATATTGACTGGTATTTGGAACTGTTAATAATCCCTTCTTAGCTTGCCTAACGCCCCTCCTGAAGAAAAACAGCCCCAAAAGTATGATGCTGCCACCACCATGCTTCACTGTGGGTATGGTGTTCTTTTGGTGAAGTGCAATGTTTTTGGGCCAAAACATACCTTTTGGAATTATGGCCAAAAAGTTCAACCTTGGTTTCATCAGACCATAACATATTTTCACACATGCTTTTAAGAGACTTCAGATGTGTTTTTGCAAAATTTAGCCGGGCTTGGACATTTTTCTTGGTAAGAAAAGGCTTCCGAAGTCTTGCCACGCTAACCCAAAGCCCAGACATATAAAGAATGCGGGGAGATTGTTGTCGCATGTACCACACAGCCAGTCCTTGCCAGATATTCCTACTGTAGACCTTTTGGCAGCCTCCCTGACTAGTTTTCTTCTTGTCATCAATATTGGAGGGATGTACAGTTCTTGGTAATATCACTGTTTTGCCATATTTTCTTCACTTGATGACTGTCTTCACTGTGTTCCATGGTATATCTAAGGCCTTGGAAATGTTGTACCCTTCGCCTGACTGATACCTTTTAATAATGAGATGCCTCTGACGCTTTGTAAGCTCTCTGCGGACCAGTGCTTTTGCTGTAGAATGCGACCAAGAAAATGTCAGGAAAGAAAGACCTACTAGAACAGCTGAACTTTGAGGTTAATCAGAGGCACTTCAACTGACGGCAGGTATGTAGTAGGGGTGCAACGGATAAAAAAACTCACGGATCGGATCGATCCTCGGATCAGGGGTCACGGATCGGATCATTTTCGGATCGGCAAAAAAAAAAAAAAAAAAAAAATACTAATATCCACAATCTTCTCCCCCTGCAATATCCACAATCTTCTCCCCCTGCAATATCCACAATCTTCTCCCCCTGCAATATCCACAATCTTCTCCCCCACTTACCTTACTCTCCCGCCGGCCAGTTCAGATCCACGAGCAGCGAGGGTGAGGGGTGATGACGTCAGCACGCACAAGGCGGCCGCCGCCGGGTGTACCAAGATGGCCGCAGCTCCGGAGCTAGGCCGAAGCCGCGGCCTTTCCTAAGGCCGAGGATCGCGGTGTGTGCCGATCCGAACGGGGTGACCCGTTCGGATCACGGATCGTCACCGATCCGTTGCACCACTAGTGTGTAGCGACTCTTATTTAACATGAGTTTGAATGTGATTGCTTAATTCTGAGCACAGCTACATGCCCAGTTATAAGAGGGTATGCAACCCCAAAAAAAAAAGATTTCAGTTTGTTGTTCAACTCGTACAGTTTAGAGGTCACATTAAAAAGGTGGAAAAAAAGTTCAGAAATGATTTGTGTTTTTTTACATCACAGAAAGAAACCTGACATTTTAACAGGAGTGTGTAGACCTATTACATCCACTGTATTTCTGCCTTTGTTCATGTCCATTACATGGCATTTTATGGATTAGTAGATTACGCAATATAAACACTGGTATCGCTGTCCTTTCAGCTCACAAAAGTGACCAGCAGGTATTTTCTGTACTTGCCAAAAGTGTTCGTAGACTGGAAAAAAAGAAAGCCAATGCAGCCGCCGCATCCAAGGACTGGTAAGCTGCAATAAATAACATTTTCTTTTTTGGACCATGATAGACTTTAGAGTGGTTGTAAAGGCAGAATATTTTTTACCTTTAACGCTGAACGCCATCTTTTGATACACTTTACATAGAATTATGCCCCTCACTAAAGCCTCATACACATGATCAGATTTTCAGACGACGGTTCGTCTTTTTCCCCCATGCTAGTCTCATGTCGAAAGTGAAGAGGTTACTCACCATACAAAAATTCTCGTAAGACTGAAAACAATTTATGGATGAAAACCCATACTAAACGAAAATCGGATGTTGAGTTCACGTACAACAAAAAATGTTATAGTCTGCACATCCAGCTTTTGTCGGACGAAAAATCGGAATCGGCTGTCGAAAGCACCGTACCAAGGATCCACAAATCGGCAGATTGTTTGGACGAACATTTTACTTCAGATTTTCGGATCGTGTGTCTTTACCTATGAGACCACTGGATGTGCAACATAAAGCTTCCTCAGAGTCAGAGAGGCGGGCTGATGTCACAACCTTCAAATCAGCCAGAGAAAGCTTTGTATTTAGTGAAAGAATACATTGCTTTCTCTGAATGGCAAGGCGCCAAATCAGATAAACTACTGTGTACCCGAAACAGTGCAGTATGTTGTAGGTGGCCTCACAAGCTGGCCCAAACTAACTACATAATCAAAAGCTGGCATTTAGCTTTAATGCATTTAAAAAGTTTAAAAACAACAACCGTTATATTTACCTGCTCTGTGCAGGCAAGTATCCTCTTCTCAGGTCCCTCGACAGTGCACCTGGCACCTCCCTCCTGCCAAGTGTCCACACCACAAACAGCTTGCTATGGGGATACGCGTGTGTCCATTCAGACACGGAGCTGCAGCTCAGCCCCTGTCCTTGTTGGCTGAATGACAGCAGTGGGAGCCAATAGGGGCTCGCTGCTGTGTCTCAGCCAAACAGGAGGGCGAATCCCAGACAAATGGGGCTCAGGCAAGTATTAGGGGGGTTGATGCACAGAAGGTTTATCTTAATTAGGGTTGTCACGATACCACTTTAAGACCGAGTACAAGTACCGATATTTTCCCAAGTAGTCGCCGATACCAATTACTGATACTTTTTTTTTAATGTCATGTGAGGCACTGATAGCCGGCACACACACTGAAAGGTCGCAATGATGGGCACAGATAAAGTGTCACTTATAAGGCTACACAGATAGGCGGCAATGAAGGACACAGATAAGCGGCACTAATAAGGAGGGGCATGGATATAAGGGGGGCTGTGAGCTAATGGGGGTCTCCAAGGGGGGGGCTGTGAGCTAATGGTTGGTTACCACACAGCAGTCAGTACCCCCTCTGAGAGACCCCCATTAGCTCAAAGCCCCCCCTTCCTTAGAGACTTTCTGAGATCAGAGAGCCCCCCCCCTTATAACCGCGGGCCCTGCCCTCTTTAAGACATAATTCATGTCTCACCAGCGTGACCTGGGAGCCACTGCAAGGAGGGAAGTGTGAGTCGAGCTGGGGGGGCAGAGCTGCTCTTGGGCTCCTCGCACTATGCAGACAGAGTGCGAGTGTGTACAGATCGACAGGTTATTACTCACATGCACACTGTTCCCCCGCAGCACTTTATCTCCTCTTCTATTCTGCCTCCCGAACCGCTAAATAACGCCACAGTGGGGCAGGCACTAGAATGCATCATTCCGCCTGACCGGGAAGAGAATATGCCGGGTGCAGGAGGAGTGCACTCAGCATACCGCATCCATCTCTATACGGTGAGGGATTTCCCCTGCACGCCCACTGACTTCCTGTTGTACGCCGCCTCTCTCCCCCATCCCAGGTATCGGGTGAAGCCTCAGGAGCATTTGCGCGCGTACAAGTACTCGCTCAAATGCTCGGTATCCGGAAAACCCTAATCTTAATGCATAGAATGCATTAGGAAAAAACCTTCGGCCTTTAGAACAACGTTAAGATAAAAATGTTCTTGTATTTGTATCACCCCTCACCCCTCTTATACTTACCTGAGAGCCCTCTCGATCCAGCGCTGTGCCCATCTGCAGCAGCACTTGTCTCTCTGCACAGGACACAGGCAGCAGGAGAGACAAGCTGCGCTGTGGGTGTATGGCTGCACACAGCCCAGTTCAGAAGCGAGGCTACACGTGTGCCCCGTACCAAAATATAGGCTACCATTGTAGTCCATTCCTGATGCAATGGCTTTAATATTGTAAATGACCAAAAAAAGTCAAATACCCTTATCTGCACACTTGCTTGGTCACTCAGAAACATTATGAAGAAAAGCTGCGATTTCACTGGTTAGAAGATTTCAGTCATGATTGGGTGCATTAAAATATATATAAAAAAAAAAAAATGTAGTCTTAAAATAAAGTGTGCAGTTTTAAATAGATGACAAATTTTTATTTACCTACTAGTTTGCATAATTTAATGTCAGAGGATGAGTCTAGGCTTTGGAAGTCAGATGTGAGATGTCTCATTACTTTTACTTGCCTTAACCACTTGCTTATAGGGCACTTATACCCAGTTCCTGCCAAGGCCAATTATCAGCGTTCAGCACCCTCACGCTTTGAACAACAATTGCGCGGTCATGCTACACTGTACCCATATGACATTTTTTTTCCCACACAAAGAGCTTTTTTTGGTGGTATTTAACTGCTGGGTTTTTATTTTTTGCTTAACACAAAAATTTGGATAACAAAAATTTCTTAATTTCGGTCAGTAAATTTTGTAAATACGTTATTTATCCTTTGCGGATGAGGAGACACTGATGGGCACTTATGAGGCGGCACTAATATGTCACACTGATGGACACCGACTGATACTGCACTGTAATCAGAGCACTGATGATATGTGCCCCGATTACCTGCACAGGTCTCCCCTGCGAGGAGATGCAGCCGATCGGCTCTCCTCGCCACACATTCAGTGTAAGGAGAGTCGATAAAACGGCACTTCCTTGTTCACCGATTGTAACTTAAGGGGCAACACGACTCTGGCCGTGACATTGCGAGGCGACATGGACACGACCTGAGCGCGCAACACAGTGCGACTTGCAAGGCGACTTCAAGTCGCCTCCAGGACAGGTGACTTTCCAGTGGCCAATCAAACAATCAGCTCTGTGGGAGGGAGGGGTTTGCCTGAGAACAATTTTCTCTTCCTGTATTGTTGCTTCAGTTAAGACACGATCCGACTTTGGAGGCAACTTCCATTGAAATCAATGGGTACAAGTCGGATTGAAGTAGTACAGGAACCTTTTCTGAAGTCGGAGCGACTTCAGTAGTGTACATTAACCACTTAAGCCCCGGACCATTTCGGGCCATTAGGACCAAGCCTGTTTTTGGGATTCGGCACTGCGCTGCTTTAACTGTAAATTGTGCGAACATGCAATGTTGTACCCAAATGAAATTTGCGTCCTTTTCTTCCCACAAATAGAGCTTTCTTTTAATGGTATTTGATTGCCTCTGCGATTTTTATTTTTTGCGATATAAACAGAAAAAGACCGAAAATTTTGAAAAAAAATGATATTTTCTACTTTTTGTTATAAGAAAAATCGAATAAACTCAATTTTAGTCATACATTTAGGCCAAAATGTATTCAGCCACATGTCTTTAGTAAAAAAAATGTCAATAAGCGTATATTTATTGGTTTGCGCAAAAGTTATAGCGTTTACAAACTAGGGTACATTTTCTGAAATTTACACAGCTTTAAATTTATGACTGCCTATCTCATTTCTTGAGGTGCTAAAATGGCAGGGCAGTACAAAACCCCCCCAAATGACCCCATTTTGGAAAGTAGACACCCCAAGGAAATTGCTGAGAGGCATGTTGAGCCCATTGAATATTTTTTTTTGTCCCAAGTGATTGAATAATGACAAAAAAAAAAATTACAAAAAGTTGTCACTAAATGATATATTGCTCACACATGCCATGGTTATATGTGGAATTGCACCCCAAAATACATTCTGCTGCTTCTCCTGAGTACGGGGATACCACATGTGTGGGACTTTTTAGGAGCCTAGCCACGTACGGGACCCCGGAAACCAAGCACCGCCTTCAGGATTTCTAAGGGCGCAAATTTTTGATTTCACTCCTCACTACCTATCACAGTTTCGAAGGCCATAAAATGCCAAAATAGCACAAAACCCCCCCAAATGACCCCATTTTGGAAAGTAGACACCCCAAGCTATTTACTGAGAGGCATGTTCAGTCCATGGAATATTTTATATTTTGCCACAAGTTGCGGGAATATGACAAACTTTTTTTTTTTTGCAAAGTTGTCACTAAATGATATATTGCTCACACATGCCATGGGCATATGTGAAATTACACCCCAAAATACATTCTGCTGCTTCTCCTGAGTACGGGGATACCACATGTGTGGGACTTTTTGGGAGCCTAGCCGCGTACGGGACCCCAAAAACCAAGCACCGCCTTCAAGGTTTCTAAGGGCATACATTTTTGATTTCACTCATTACCTATCACAGTTTTGAAGGCCATAAAATGTCAAAATAGCCCAAAACCCCCACAAATTACCCCATTTTGGAAAGTAGACACCCCAAGCTATTTGCTGAGAGGCATGGTGAGTATTTTACAGCTCTCATTTGTTTTTGAAAATTAAGAAAGACATTTTTTTTTCTTTTTTTACATTTTCAAAACTTTGTGACAAAAAGCGAGATCTGCAAAATACTCAACATACCTCTCAGCAAATAGCTTGGGGTGTCTACTTTCCAAAATGGGGTCATTTGGGGGGGTTTGTGCCATCTGGGCATTCCATGGCCTCCAAAACTGTGATAGGCAGTGAGGAGTGAAATCAAAAATTTACACCCATAGAAATCCTGAAGGCGGTGCTTGGTTTTTGGGGTCCCGTACGCGACTAGGCTCCCAAAAAGTCCCACACATGTGGCATCCCCGTACTCAGGAGAAGCAACAGAATGTATTTTGGGGTGTAATTCCACATATGCCCATGGCATGTGTGAGCAATATATCATTTAGTGACAACTTTTTGTACATTTTTTTTTTTTTGGTCATTATTCAATCACTTGGGACAAAAAAAAAAAATATTCAATGGGCTCAACATGCCTCTCAGCAAATAGCTTGAGGTGTCTACTTTACAAAATGGGGTCATTTGGGGGGGTTTTGAACTGTCCTGGCATTTTATGCACAACATTAGGAAGCTTATGTCACACATCATCCACTCTTCTAACCACTTGAAGACAAAGCCCTTTCTGACACTTTTTGTTTACATGAAAGAAATTTTTTTTTTGCAAGAAAATTATGTTGAACCCCCAAACATTATATATTTTTTTAAAGCAAAGGCCCTACAGATTAAAATAGTGGGTGTTGCATTTTTTTTTCCACACAGTATTTGCGCAGCGATTTTTCAAACGCATTTTTTGGGGGAAAAAAACACACTTTTTTTATTTTTAATGCACTAAAAAACACTATATTGCCCAAATGTTTGATGAAATAAAAATGATGATCATAGGCCGAGTACACGGATACCAAACACGACATGCTTTAAAATTGCGCACAAACGCACAGCGGCGACAAAACTACATTCATTTTTAAAAGCATTTAAAAGCCTTTACAGGTTACCACGTTAGATTTACAGAGGAGGTCTACTGCTAAAATGACTGCCCTCGATCTGACCTTCGCGGTGATACCTCACATGCATGATGCAATTGCTGTTTACATATGACGCTAGACCGACGCTTGCGTTCGCCTTTGCGCAATAGCAGGGGGGGACAGCGGTGCTTTTTTTTTTTTTTTTTTATTATTTGGCTTTTTTATTTTATTTTTAAACTGTGCCTTCCATATTTTATTTTTTTACCATTTTTATCGTTATCTCAGGGAATGTAAATATCCCCTATGATAGCAATAGGTAGTGACAGGTACTCTTTTTTTGAAAAAAATTGGGGGGTTAGACCCTAGATCTTTCCTCTGCCCTCAAAGCATCTGACCACACCAAGATCGGTGTGATAAAATGCTTTCCCAATGGCGCTGTTTATATCCGGGGGGGGGGGGGACATTCCCTCCCACTGCTTGTAAAAGCAGTCTAGAGGCTAATTATCTGCTAGAATTGCTTTTACATGAAAGCCGGCCACTGACTGAAAAGAATGATACCAAGATGATACCTAAACCTGCAGGCATCATTCTGGTATAAACATTCAAAGTCCAGCAACATACCAGTACGTTGCTGGTCCTTGTTGGACATGTATTGTAATCTTTTTTTTCATACAGCCTATTGGCTGAACGAAAAAAAGAGATTGATTGGTGGGTATGCCCACCATTAGAATACCTCCCTTCATCCACCCACTTCTAATGATGGGCATATATGCCGAAGCATGGGGGCATCCTCCCGCAAAAAAGTTATGCCGCGTACACACGGTCAAGCCTTCGTCGGAATTTCGACCGTATGTACGCGGCATAAAAGGTTATGCCGCGTACACACGGTCGGACTTTTCCACGGATAAGCCTCCGTTGGAATTTCGACCGTATATACGCGGCATTAGGAGCAAAATCGCTCCTCCGCCCCTGCTGCCCCCATGCTTCGGCATATATGCTCTTTTTTTTAACTGTGGTGGTGAAATCACCTCCTACAGCGTTGGAGTCACGGCTTTATGTATCGTGGGAGCAAACGCTGTTGCTGTCAAGATAAATAGATCCGCGCTGCAACTGAATGGCGTACCTGCTAAGCAAATGGTGGTTAACATTAAAACAAAGTAACATTACAGTACAACAGTAGGACCTTACCATGCCATACCTGCAAAGCAAATACCAAAACAAAACCTAGTAAAAAATAAAAAAAAATGTTTTAACGCAACCTGTGCCTAAAATATATATATGCCGAAGCATGGGGGCATCCTCCCGCAAAAAAGTTATGCCGCGTACACACGGTCGGAATTTCGACCGTATGTACGCGGCATTAGGAGCAAAATCGCTCCTCCGCCCCTGCTGCCCCCATGCTTCGGCATATATGCTCTTTTTTTTAACTGTGGTGGTGAAATCACCTCCTACAGCACTGGAGTCACGGCTTTATGTATCGTGGGAGCAAACGCTGTTGCGGTCAAGATAAATAATTCCGCGCTGCAGTTGAATGGCGCACCTGAAAACAAAAAATTACATACCTGAAAAGCAAGCATGATAAAACATTGCAGAATAGAATACAGTAAAAAAGAGCAGAACAATAGAGAGAAAATAGAGAGAGAGAGAGAGAGAGAACAATAAAACGACAACTATTTTTGGTTTTTTTATTTTATATTTTTTTTGTGTTTTGTTTTTTACGTTTTTTTTTTCTTTTTTACACTTTTTTTTGTAACTTTACAACTGTAATGGTTCGGGTCTCTCAAAATGTAATGGCATCTTGGGAGACCCTGTGTAAGTGTGTCCTAGTCTGTGAAATGCTGTACCCTACGCTAAAACTTCACTTTTGAGTGGTAGCGTTCAAAACATTCACCTTGGCAAAGACCAGGCTTGTCAGGACAGAGTGGACAAAAACTACGGGTGTCACGCCTAAATCCGCGCTTGCTACAGACACGACATCTTTTTTGGGGGTGGCTTTGGGTAGGGGTACTCGGGAGGACATACGAATAATGCCTCTCATGCAGCCGGCTTACTGCATTTGGTTGGGGATGGTGAGGTGCAGAACCGCCTGGATACAGGAGTTCTGTGACTATCTCATTCTGGAATTTTAGAAGAGATAACGTCCCGCCTGAAGCTCTGTATAGCACATGAGCGTTCAGCAAAGCCAATTGGAATAATGATAGAGACACTTTTTTGTACCAGCGTCTCGCCTTACGGTCAATTAGATACGGCGCCATCAACTGGTCGTTGAGGTCCACCCCTCCCATATTTTGGTTATATTCGTGGACACAGAGGGGTTTCTCCACAACACCAGTCGCCGTACGAATTTGGACTGTCGTGTCTGCATGAAGGGAGGCAAGAAGGAAAACATTCTTATTGTCCCTCCACTTCATAGCGAGCAAGTTATTACACTTCAAGCAGGCTCTCTCCCCCAGCCTAAGACGGGCATCTACAAGCCGCTGGGGAAAGCCCCGGCGATTAGGTCGCACGGTGCCACATGCTCCAATCTTATGATCAAACAAGTGACTAAACAGTGGCACGCTCGTGTAATAATTGTCCACATACAAGTGGTACCCCTTTCCGAATAAGGGTGACACCAAGTTCCACACTATCTTGCCAGCGCTCCCTATGTAATCCGGGCAGTTGACCGACTCAATCTGACTGTCTTTTCCCTCATAAACCGTAAAGTTCACTACATAGCCTGTTGCCCTGTCACAGAACTTGTAGAGCTTGACCCCGTATCTGGCACGCTTGCTGGGAAGGTACTGCTTGAAAGACAAGCGGCCAGAAAATTTAATCAGGGACTCATCAACGCAGACAACTTGATCGGGAGTAAACAAGGCTGCAAAACGTTCGTTGAAGTGGTTTATGAGGGGCCGAATTTTATAGAGCCGGTCGTATTCAGGGTCCCCACGTGGACGACAAAGTTCATTGTCGTTGAAGTGCATGAACCGCAAAATCTGCTCGTATCGTGCCCTGGACATGGAGGCAGAGAACACGGGCATGTGGTCAATTGGGTGCGTGGACCAATAAGCACGCAATGACGGAAATTTATGTGTGCCCATGTTGAGGGAAAGGCCCAGAAAGGTCTTAAATTCGGAAACCGTAATTGGTTTCCAATTTCTGGCAATTTTAGGCAACTGGGGATTAGCGGCGATAAATTGACCAGCATATAAATTACTCTGGTCCACAATAGATCTATAGAGATCTTCCGTGAAAAACAGCGAATAAAAATCGATTGGCATAAAATCAGCTGTTTCCACCTGAATACCGGGTTGGGCAGTGAATGGGGGAAGTACGGGTTCTGCAGAAGTGGTGGGGACCCAATCAGGATAGGCGAATTCTGCAGGAAGGGCAGTATGGGCACGACGGGCCTGCCTTTGTCTTCTTGGTGGCAGCGGGACACTACTTGTGCTTGCCACCTCGCCAGCTTGAACTGCACTTATGGGACTCGCCACGTCACCAAGTGTTACTGCAGTGCTGGATGTACGTCCAGGCTGTACTAGGCCGCTGGTGCTTGCCAGTTCACCAGAAGGAATAGCGGCGCTAGTACTACTCTGCTCCATGATACGAGAGACCTGCGGTTCTTGCTCCTCAACAACCTCAGAAGATCGGGATCGGGTACGCCTGACCTTAGCAGGGACCTCAACTTCGTCGTCAGAGCTATCTGACGTGGGGCCGCTGACGTCACTGTCTTCTACGGGAAGATATTCTGAGCCTGAATCTGACAGATACGTGACCTCCTCTTCACTATCTGTCATGCTCAGAATCTCGTAGGCCTCTTTACTAGTGTACCTTCGTCTTGCCATTTTGGGCTCTAAATTTAGGGGTACACTAGTAAGATTCACAGGAAAAAAAGCACCTGACTGTCGTCAGCAAATATATCAAACGCTACAAAAAAACTGTTAGCGATCGCAGGGATCAGGCCTGTCTCTGCGAACGCTGCAGTTATGTGTGTTGTGTTTGGTAAGTGACAGTGATCGATCGATACTGCACTTGGGTGGGCTGGGCGGAGGGGCTAAACGCAGGTACTAGCAGGTATCTGGGCTGATCCCGCTAACACTGCGTTTTTGGGAACCCTAAACCGCTGGGGATGCTAGTATAGATCTGATCAGATACTATACCACTAAGGGGGGTGTATGCTTTGCGCGTGGGTGTTAGCGTTACTGGCACTAACCTAACACTGCCTGGGGCGACGCAGACCCTCTCTGGCGCTAAAACCTAATTGATCTCACCCGCCGGGCGATCAGGGGGGTTAAACCTTTATTGGGTTATATACGGCGGGTGCCCTGATGCTATAAAAAGCAAACTAATCAACCAGCGTCACCCGTAACCTTTATATGGTGATCACTGGTGAAAGGGTTAACTAGGGGCAATCAGGGGGTTAAAACCTTTATTAGGTTAAATATGGGGGTACCTGACACCAATAAAAACCTGCGGCGAACCTAAAAAAAAAAATAACTGCCTATCTAAAACACCAGCGACACGAATACAGCGATCGGAAAAACAATCGCTTAGTGACGCTGAAGTTAGGGGGTGAAAGGGTTACCTGGGGGGTGATGAAGGGGTTAAACCTTTATTAGGGGGGGTTAGGGGGCTACCCTGGACCTAAAGGGGCCTAATCCTAACTGCCTTGCAACTTTTTACAATCACAGATGACACTAAATGCAGTGATCAGTAAAATAAATGATCACTGCAATCAGTGACACTGATTGGGGGCTTTGGGGTGACCTGGGGGGTGATCTGGGGGTGACTGGGGGGGGGGTGATTTGTGTGCCTATGTGTACCTACGTGTCAGTGGACTGTTGAAGCACTAACCTCTGTCTTCACTCCTCGGCGCCGGGAACGAAAAGACCGCGGCGAGGGAGATGACATCACTTCCTCCAGCCTGTGTTTACATCACATGGCGGAGGAAGCAATTTCATTGGCCGGGAGCGATCGCGAGGGGGGGGGGCGGAATCGAGCGGCCGCCCCCTCATGCCTGATCGCTCCCGAACACTTAACGGCCGCTCACTGCAGTGAAGGGGGGTCCGGATGGACCCCCCAACTGCACAAAGGCGATCACGTAGATCTACGTGATTCTGCCTGTCCGTGCCATTCTGCCGACGTAAATCGGCGGTGGGCGGTCGTTAAGTGGTTAAGACGGGTCTCGTTGACTAACATGGAATTTGACATGTTGCGCGACTTGGGGCGACTTCAAGTCGGATCCCAAGTTGCCCCTGTGTGAACCGGCTCTAAGTGGTTAAGCGATAAAAAAAAAAAAAGAATAAAACGTTTTGCACAGAGCCACCCTGATCCTGCCCTTCTCGCGTCCCCCCACGGCAATTCTGACCCCCCCCCGAGCACTTGTGTGCTCATTCCTGAGCAGAGTTGTTTGCATTTATTCAGACAGTTTTGCCCCACCCCATGCTCACGTTTTAATAGACAACAGCAGGAGCCGATGGTTCTCACCGCTCTCAGCCAAGCCTGTGAGCCGGTGTCTTGTCGACCTAGTTCCCCTATCGATATGGTTCCGAGCTCGACTGCACATGCGCACTCGGAACACGGAAATCTACAGCTGTTCGTCAGCTGTAGACGCGCTCGGTCCCAAGGATACACGCCACGCAGAAAGCGGCGGGGGCGGAGACTGGGACACGCCGCTCTCTAGGGCGGCATTAAACAAGTTGATGGCCGGGTGACACGCCGCTCTGTATTTTTTTAAATGTTCATGAGCTGGCGCAAGGGTGGACACTGACACGCCGCTCTATAGGGCGAGTGTTGTACATATAAAACTCTACGCTTGCCGTCTATCATTGCAGGGAGCGCACACTCACTAATCCGCCCCTTGCTGTACAGAGTGGCATGTCACCCGGCCATCAACTTGTTTAATGCTGCCCTACAGAGCGGCGTGTCAAGTCTCCGCCCCTTTGTCGAGCTGGTTCCCCTAGCATCGGGAGCGAGCGCGTCTACAGCTGCCGAACAGCTGTTCGCGCTCTGAGAATTCCGTCGCCTCGGATTGCGCTTGCGCAGTCGAGCTCGGAACCATATCGATAGGCGAAACCAGCTCGGCAGAACACCGGGAGAGGGGCGAAGAGCTGCTGCAGATGTTCAGAGATCATATGTTTAGGTAAGTATCGGGGGGGGGGGGGGGGTGCGCGGAGGAGAAGCCACTATTGAAAGGTTTTTACCTTAATGCAGACAATGCATTAGGGTACAAAAAAAACAAAACACACGTTACCTTTAGAACCACTTTAAAAGCAAACATGTTTTTAAGTACTTTTGAATGACATTCATGTCTGGTCATAGAATGTCTATGTATGGCCAACCGCACGTCGGCAGAATGGCAGGGCTGTGCAGAGCAACGTACAGGTACGCTGCTTTGAATTTTCCGCTGACGCAAGCTCTGTGACCGTGCCCGCAGGACCCGGTGTCTCGCTATCGTGTCACAGAACTGCAGAACGGGGAGATGCATGTAAACAAGGCATTTCCCTGTTCTGTCTTGTGACATGACACTGATCTACTGCTCCTTGTCATTGGGAGCAGTGATCAATGTCGTGTCACCGGTAGCCCAACCCCCCTACAGTTAGAATCACTCCCTAGGACACACTTAACCCCTTCCTCGCCCCCTAGTGGTTAGCCCCTTCCCTGCCAGTTACACAGTTAGTGCATTTTTATAGCACTGATCGCTGTATAAATGACAATGGTCCCAAAATAGCGTCAAGTGTCTACCATAATGTCGCAGTCACGATTAAAAAAAAACTAAAATTTAAAAAGCCATAAATCTACTCCCTATTTTGTAGACGCTGTAAATTTTGCACAAACCAATCAATATACACATTGCGATTTTTACCAAAAATATGTAGAAGAATATGTATCGGCCTAAACTGAGAAAGAAATTGGTTAATTTTTTACTTTTTGCTAAAAAAAAAAAATATATATATAAAAACGCTTTTCAAAACATTTTGGGGAGCCACGTTGCACGACCGCGCAATGGTCAGTTAAATCGACCCCTTTGAGGCGATTAGGAATCATGGACGAAACTGCCACAATTCTACTTGCAATTCCATACTGCGTGGTAATCAGTGCAAAATGCACAATGTGCACTGGGTACCATTCATACTAGACAGCACCCCAAACACGGTGCGATTTTGACACTTTAAAAAATGCGTGAAGCTGGTCACAAAAAAAAAAAAAAAAAAAGGGGGGGGGGGAGCAGGAGCTTCTTTTGGGCAACAAACACGTAGGGCAGCAACTGAAGTAAACTGGCTGACCTGCGTGCGACAAAGAATCGCGTGAAAATCACCCACCCAAAATTCCAAGCCGGAACGGGAGTTCCCACTACACAAAGTGTGACTGGAGCCCAAGACTAGAAAATGAACAATCACATGGCTGCTGACTGCCAAGTTCTCGGTCTTCACTGAGCAAGACCATCTCTCTGCTTCTCCCCTCTAGCACTCATTGGAGCAGCTGGCTCAGTTTCTCGGCAGTGCACTGAGAGGCTGAGCCAGATGCGAGTCAGGCATCTGGGTAGATCCCAACATGGCCAGGATCCCTGCAAAGCCTGGACTGGGTCAGAAACTTCAGTAGTCTGTCGCCTGAATCTGGGTCACAGGAGTGCAGAAATAAGTACACTCCTGTGATCCAGAAGAGATGACCAAAAGAGCGTTGGCTATACTTTTAAGACCTCTTCGCTCCCTCACCCTTCCTTTTATCTGCAGGTGCAAACAGAAGTCCTGTGGAAGCTTCAATTGGCAATTTGGAACCTACACAGGTCTGAGGACTTTCGTGCCTTGTACCATATGGTTGGCATTAATTAGGGCAGTCGATAGAATTCTACAAGCGTCGCTTGTCATAGGCTTATAACAAGACTAAGGCTTCATGTACACGGGACGCATTTACATGAGCAGGAGAAAAAAAAAAAAAAAACGGCCCAACTGCTCCTAAATGTCCGTTTACAGCAGCAGTGTACTTGAGGCCTTAAGACCCCTTTCACACTGGGTCGCTTTGCGGCGCTATAACGCTAAAGGCACCTGCAAAGCGACCTTAAACTGCCGCTGGCTTTCACACTGGAGTGGTGCGCTAGCAGGACGGTAAAAAAAGTCCTGCTACCAGCATCTTTGGAGCAGTGTGTGTATACCGCTCCTGCCCATTGAAATTAATGGGGCACCGCGGCTATACCGCCGACAAAGCGCCTCTGCAGAGGTGGTTTCAACCCTTTCTCGGCTGCTAGCAGGGGTAAAAAGCGCCCCGCTAGCGGCCGAATAGCGCCACAAAATTGACTGTAAATCGTCCGCTAAAAATAGCCACGCTTTACTGCCGACGCACCTCCTGCCCCAGTGTGAAAGGAGCCTTAGGCCCCTTTCACACATGACGGATCAGTCATGATCCGCCCCGTGAACCTCCGCTTGCTCAGCGGGGATCGCTCCGTTGATCCCCGCTGAGCCGGCGGATGACTGGGCGGCCCCCGCACACTGTGCAGGGACCGCCCTGTCAGATCTCCGCTCTCCCCAATGGGGGATCGGATGAACACGGACCGTCTGTCCGTGTTCATCCGATCCGCTCCGCAGACGGATTTTTCTATCCTGAAAAACAGAGCATAGCGGGCACAGATAAGATCGGATGCCAGCGGATGTTTATCCGCTGACATCTGCTATCCCATAGGGATACATGTCCGTTTTTCATCCGAAAACGGATGGGTGAAATACGGACATAAGGTCCGCCCGTGTGAAAGGGGCCTTTAATGTTCATATTTTCCACTTAGTAGGGCTGGGCGATTTTCCCCCCCAAAAAAATCTGCGATTTTTTTATAAAAAAAACTCGATTTACGATTTGATTTTTTTTTTTATTATATTAAAGTGCATCAACAAACAAAATTGCAAAGGCAAACTCTTTCTCTAACTGCAAAGTCAGTGTGCAACAAACACACAATATAATCCAGCGCTCATGGAACATACATTAACTATTGAAAACTCTTGAAACTCTGTGTGTGATTCCTTCTGTCCCAGCCTTGCTGCGATCCTGGCTCTGCATCCTTTTGGGTTGGAGGGCCCTCTACACGCTGGCCTGCCTGTTGTCCATCATTCAAGGTACTGTGCTCACACGGAGATCATGCCACAGGCTTTGTTTTGACTTTTTTAACCCCTCCTTGCTCCACGGATGTCACTGCAAGTTTAACAAGTTTGTCACCACTGGCAACTGGAGAGTTAAGATTCATTTGCCCTCTGCACATTTGGGATTGGATCCCTCTCTTATTGTGATTAATAAATGGACTAAGCTTTTTTATCAATTCTTCAAGAGTTTTCAATAGTTAATAATGCATGTTCCATGAGCGCTGGATTATATTGTGTGCATGTTGTGTATTTTGTACTTCTGGGTACGGATTTTTTCCTGCTGCGCTGGATCCTGTTTTTTCCCCCCTTTCGGATACTTTGTACTTCCCAAAATATTTGGGATTTTTTTCTTATTATCATCATCCATTATATTTTTTTTAGGGCTGTGGAAATTAACTATTAATTCCTTGATTAATCGATTAATTCTTTTGATCGATCAAAATTCTTTGGGCTTGCCGTGTCCACCTGAAGGGCTCCTTTGCTGTGCCTTCATATCTGCATGTCGGTGGGACCTTACTATCTGCCACACGCAAGGGCTGTTACACTTCCCTCTATCACTTCCCTCTATCAACCTGGGATTCTACAGCCATCCACTGGGAGTTGTGATAGTTCCCTTCACGGGACATCTACATGCCGACGGACTGATGTTAACCCCTCGTCATCTGGATTCAGCAGTGGTATCGTTGTACACATTTTTATACCAGTATCATACTTAGCTACATGTTTTTATGACTGCTTTTGCTACCGTTTGGTATTACTCGCACCATTTTTACAGTTTATGTAGCTACATCGATTTTATCTCCAGTGCAATATTTTTTTTTTTACCTACTTGAAGACTATAAAAGTTTTAATGCTATTCCCATTGAGCGCTGCCTTTGTGTGTTTTTTGTATCCTGCTAATCATTTTTCCAGTGGTTGGTAGCTGCACTGGGAATCGGCCTGCAAGGAGATCAGCTAAAAGTAGTTGGATCTGTATGTGCGTTATAATTAATCGAAATTAGTCAATCGATTAAAGAAAAAAATCGATTAATCGAACACGAAAATTGTAATCCGTAACAGCCCTAATTTTTTTCTTTATCCACCAATTTAGCGCTTGTGACCTTTTGTTGTTTTTTGCAGTGTGCAACAAAGATTGTTAAACATCCAAATTATTAATACTGTATTTTGATTTAGCTAATAAAACAAAAAATCCTGAGGTTACTTTTAGTTGAATTGAACTGTGCCCATGCCTCACTGTGCCCGTACCTGATGCAGATTTTCATGGGATACGGATTTTACTGCTACACCGGTGGCCATTCCAGTATTCAAAAGCCGCGCCTCCTCCTCGTCTGTGATAGGCGGAACACTCAATTTCCCAGCATTCAGTGTTCCGCCTATCATGGTCATCCTCATAACACAGACGAGGATGAGAGGATGTCCGTGATAGGCTGAATACTGCCTGCTGTGAAATTGAGTGTTCCGCCTATCACGGACGACGAGGACTCTGGGAGGCGCGGCTTTTGAATACTGCAATGGCCGCCGTCTGTCTGCATGACACGCTGATCAGGTAGGCAGACGGCGGCTGCAGAGAGTAGATGTAATTGGGGTAACGCTGCCCAGTGCCATTCCGGATACGCCCCCTGCAGTCCTGCTACAGAAACTTTGAAGGGAAAAAAAAAAAATCTATTTTCTTCAAATCTGAATCGATTTGAGCTCAAAACTCGATTCAAGATTAAAATAGATTTTTTTTCCCAGCCCTACTTCTTAGTGGAGGTTTTATTTGTCCTGTTTGAACACAAGTAAACTGAAATGAGTATTACCTTAGAATGTCACAAGATGCCACTCTTTCCAAAAACACAAATACAGCATGTTTTGTTCTTATAACCTTTTCAATGTCATACAGATAAAAAAACAGCAGGGTTTCTAGCATTCATGGTCACAAAGAAAAAATCAGGTTGCCCTTCCACCTCTGACACATGCCCAGTCTAATCCCCTGATGTGTAAAAAAAAAAAAAAAAAAAAAAAAAAAAAAAAAAAAAGTTTTGGATAGCCAGTATATACCAGAAATACCTGGCTTTAAAAACAATTATGTTTACAAAAAAAACTCCTGGGATTATTTTTGCATCAACACTTCACATGTATTTTATACACACACACGAACCGTCTTAATTCAAAATTGGGCAGTCAACAGAACAAAAAACCATTAAGCCCAGGTTCACACTGAGCTGTGAGAATGAAGCCCTGCCAGTTCAGCTGAACTCGCACGATTTTGGCTGCAATTTCACAGACATCTGTGCAGGTTTCTGCACAGATGTCAATGGAAATCAAATAGTACAGAAACTATCAATTCTTTTAAATCGGTGCGGTGCCACACCTGACGATTTGACATGTCAAACCGCACCAATGTGAACCAGGGCCTAGCAGACTATTTTGTAACAAGCTTCCTCAGCATATGGATAGAATGTATGTATACACACACACACACACACACACACACACACACACACACAATACTACTTGCCATGAACTGCATTCCCCAGCAATAAAACACTGTCCAGTGAGTCCATATATAGAATTTCTAAGAGTAGCAATGATAAGAAAAGGTTTCAGCTATCCAATCTAAATGGACTCAGGTAAGGTTGTTGGCGTAATAGAGCTAATTTACCTTCATAATCTAATAAAAATGGATCAGAGTTCCTAATCGAAAAATAGATACAGTTTAGGCCTTATTCACAATGACAAACATGTCTTCTTATGTATTTAGGATGCAATTTCTAAATGCAGGTAATGATTTTTTTCAAGGGTGCCATTCACACTAGAGCTGCAACTAATGATTATTTTCATAATCGATTAGTTGGCCGATTATTGTTTTGATTAATCGGTTAATAACCGTAAAGGTAATTTTGCTGCGATTTGCATTTTTTCATTTTTTTTGGGCCAATTTGTTGTTGGGCAGACTAAAAAACACAAATTGCTGCAAAAAACACATTACATGCTTTTCTGCAGCTCCTCTTCCTTTGAAGTATATTGAACCAAAAAAACAAAATAGCACCGAAAATCATGGAAGTGAACATGTCCTATAGTAAACCATGTAAATGACCTGTAGTTTGTTTCTGCAAAAAGCACCAAAAAAACAGATGGTGTGACCCAGGCCTGAGAGGTTTAGTAACATAATGGGGTTAAAAAAAAAAAAAAAAAAAAAAAAAAAAAAAATAGTACAAAAAGAGCAAATAATCGCTGCAAGGGGTTCATTTTTTACTGTGGGACAGTGAAAGTAATATTTACAGTAGCGATTTGCTCTTTTTGTACCGTAAAGGGCTCATTTTAGTTTTTTTTTAACCCCATTATGTTACTGGCCAATTAATAGATTATGAAATTAATCGATTACTATTTTCATAATCGATTACTTGTTTCGGCCCTAATACACACTGAGCATTTAACTGCAGTCAGTATAGCCGTTTTGTGTGTCCAGAATCTGATTAGATACCTGGCCAAATGCATTCAAACATGGCAAAACAGGTTGTAAAGTAGGAACATCTAATTGTAGGAAAAAGTAACTGCCAAGTAGAAAAGCTGTTTATACTTCCCAGTAGGGTTGCATTGATACAGTCGCCGATACCGTCAGACCTGGTTCACATACATGTGCGCTTAAAGCGGAGGTTCACCCAAATTCACAACTATACTGTAACACAACCGCTGTAAATATGTATATCATCAAAGGACAAAACATTTTTTTTTTTCCAATATATAAATACCTTGTATTTGCCTTTTCATAAAGCGACTTCCGGGATTCCCTCCCGCGGGAGTAGGCGTTTCCAAGCCTTTCTCCGGCGCCGCAATGCAATGTGGGACTTGGCTGCAGGGACTTGGTATGCAGTGCTGCGAAATCGAGAGATTTCACATACGACATGACGCATGACGCCAGTCACGTGACAAGGGCGTCTCTATTTAGATTGTGCATACCATCACAACGGGGGGCGTGAACTTTCAATGACGCGGCCCCGTTGTGATGGCAACCTTTTCGTTTACGGCGCTACTCCAGGAAATGATTGCTTGTGGGCTTCACAATGCCCACAAGCAAAATGGAAACACAGAGAAACATATTTTATAACTCCTTTACAAGGAAAACGGACAGCGGATACCAGCAGAAACGAAACAAGTAAGTGTACTTTATTATTGGGAAACCCCATTGAATGCAGGAAAAAAAAAAAAAAGTTTTGCCGCAGAACCTCCGCTTTAAGGTACGATTCAAATGTGAATTGTAGTGTATGAGATTAGAAATTGCATCACTGAACCATACTGAAATTGCACAGGAATCTTTTTTTTTAACCACTTCCCGCCCAGTCAATAGCATATTGACGTCCGGGAAGTGGTTGTGTTATCCACACTGGACGTCATATGACGTCCTGCAGGATAACAGCCGCCGCGCGCCCGGGGGGGGGGGGGCGCGCATCGCGGCGATCGGTGGAGCGGTGTGTTAATCTGACACACCACTACACTGATCTCGGTAAAAAGCCTCCGGCGGAGGCTTTTTACCATGTGATCAGCCTTGTCCAATCACGGCTGATCAGGATGTAAACAGGAAGAGCCGTTGATCGGCTCTTCCTCACTCGCGTCTGACAGACGCGAGTAAAGGAGAGCCGATCGGCGGCTCTGACAGGGGGGGGGGTGTTCGCGCTGATTGTTTATCAGCGCAGCCCCCCCTCGGATGCCCACACTGGACCACCAGGGAAGCCCCCCAGGACCACCAGGGAACCCCAAAGCATGTGGATGGCCAGGTAAGTACCCCATGGCCATCCACATGTAAAATTTCTCCAAAAACATATGCCAATCAGTGCCCACAAATGGGCACTGACTGGCACACCACAATGTGCAATGCCCAGCAGTGCCACCTACCAGTGTCAACAGTGCCACCTACCAGTGCCGCCTATAAGCGCCGCCTATTGGTGCCCGTCATTGAAGTAGAAAAGGTACTTATTTACAAAAAAAATTTAAAGAAACAAAGAAAAACTTAGTTTTTTTTCCAAAATGTTCGCTCTTTTATTTGTTGTGCAAAAAATAAAAAATAAATCGCAGAGGCGATCAAATACCACTGAAAGAAAGCTCTATTTGTGGGAACAAAATGATAAAAAAAAAATTTGGGTACAGTGTTGCATGACCGCGCAATTGTCATTCAAATTGCGACAGCGCTGAAAGCTCAAAATTGGCTTGAGCAGGAAAGTGTATAAGTGCCTGGTATTGAAGTGGTTAAAGATCGCACTGCGGCCGGCACATGAAAAACCAATGTCTCTGCGCAGTTTACCCATCAGTTTTCATGTATGGTGTGAACGAGCAAAGAAATATTATATATTCACATACATACATTTTACACACACCCCACTTCAGATAGTTTCTCCTGCGTTTAGAAGAGCTGAAACGCAGGACTGCCAGTGTAAATGAGGCCTACATGGTCAAGATTCTTATAATGGCTACATGAGACATTACTAAGAAACACTGGGCTGAAAAAAAACTGTCAAACATTACACCACAGACAACTACCAACAACCCATTGCTATTGCTATGACCACACACACACACACACAGTATTCTTTAACGAATCGTGTGAAGACAATATGGGCAAACCATCCGCAAACAGAAAGACAATTCCACACCACAAACTAGACCTACTCACAGATCAAAACTAGATGGCAACTACTGCAAACAGGTGCATAGTATTTATTTTACACAACACCTGGTTGCTATTCTACATAGATTCAGTACTAAAAAGATTTGTCACTTGAGCCCATGTACATAGCAGTGTCACTCCCAACGCTGATCACACACACAACAGTCCATTTCAGACATCTCAATGCCTGCTATTGGTGGGTAAATATGACAGGAAATATGTATGACAATCATAATAAAACATCTATGGAGTAGGAAGGTTCAGAAACAGTGAGATACTACCAGATTTTAGTGTTTGTTATGGTTCCATGGCTCAAAATTCAACTTGTGCCTAAAAAGGATTTTCACAACCACGGTTTTTAATTTGTGAACCCCCTACCAATCTGCAGTTTAGATCACATGTCAGGGTGCATAGACATAGGTTTTGTGACACTGGATTGTAAAAGAATTCTGTGGATCGTTGGGCTGTATACTCTGCACAATACCTCTATGACAGTGGCAGATCATATTGTGACAATGTTTCTAGGTATAGAGAATGTGCAGATATAGCTAAAGGAAACCTTGACTCAGGCTGTCAGTGCTGCTTACCTTCCTAAACACAAATCTACAGACCTGCAAAGCCAAAAGTCACTTTTATGAAGACATGTCAAAGGTTTTTAGCATCCCCGTGGGCTCCCTTGGAGTCTGGGGCCCCAAGCAGCGGCCCTCCCTATAATCCACTACTGGGGATATAGTCCTGGCATCTTTTCTTACCCCTTGTCATAATGATGTATGGATCATACAAGATACTAGGATTGGAAATAGAAATAATGTGTGAACACCACATTGTAAATAGTGAATGATCCACCTCCCAAAAGGTTATTTCACATTCAATGCTGCAGCGTCCAACCCTTCGTCCTAGATATTTTATAAAACCGCCCGCTATGGCCTGTGTATGCGATATACCAGCACTCATGTACTCCCCCACTTCTACCTGGACTCCTTTATCTGGAGGAGATCACACAATGTCACATACAGAGCATTAGGGTCACCCATACCACCCCTTTTCCCACCTCCAGCAGCTGCCACTCTCAATAGACCACCCTATACAGGGCTAAAGAACCCCAACAGCGGCTCTCCCCTCAGGCCACCCTATATAAGGTTATAACCCACCAGCAGTCCAAAGAGGGAGCTCCCACCAGACCACCCTATACAGGGCTGAATACCCCCAGAAAAGAGCATCCGCCAGACCACCCTATACAGGGCTATAACACCCCCCCCCCCCCCCAGCAGATGACAGGGGCTCTCCCCTAAGGCCACCCTATAGAAGGCCATTACCCACCAGCAGCCCAAAGAGGGAGCTCCCACCAGGCCGCCCTATACAAGGCTGAATACCCCCCCAGCAGCTGATATGGGCTCACCGGGGGTAGTTGACAGGGGGGTACTCCCCTCTGGCTAACCTATACAGACCTTCCCCCCACAGAGAGAAACCCCACCAGACTACCTTATACAGGTCTACAACTCCCTAGCACCTACATAGGGTACTCCCACAGGCCCATAAAACGTATACAGGGTTGTAAGCCTCCTAGCAGGGGGCGCATTCACCAGCTAGCCCCCCCTTATAGGAGGGCCATACCCCTCACAGCCGTCGGCAGAGGGCGCTCCCTTCAGACCACCCTATACAGGGCTATAAACCTCACTTCCCCCCAAGTGGCCGGCAGAGGGCGCTCCCCTCAGAGCGCGCAATACGGGGCCACGTTACCTCGCCGTTAGTGATGTTGATCGCCAGGTAAATATCTCCAAACGAGCCAGATCCGATCTTCCGCACCAGCTTGTATTTCCCACCGACAATAAACTCGGCCTTAGAGCCGCTGCTGCTCGCCATGATCCGTAAGAGTTACAGGCGACAATAAGTCTAGTCGTAGCCGTGCTGGAATGGCACGAAAGGGGCCGATGGCGCTTCCCGGAGAGGAGGGAGGGTTCGTTGTTTGTCTTCAGTTGGCGGTGTCCCCGCTCCCCTCACGGAGGCTGCCTTTCCTTCCGTTCGCGCGATGTACGGCTCTGAGGAGCCTCCCGGACTCAGTAACGCCGGGTTGTGTATGGTGTTCCCTCCCTGTGTCACAGCCGCAGCCCCTCCGCTCCTTCCTTAGGCCGCCATCTTGTGTTCTCTTCTTCCTGCTAACCCCTCCGCTCTCACTCCCTCACCACAAAATGCCCTCCTCCGTGCCGCACTGCACCCTGGGTACGAGGGAAGGAGCGTACGACGTCAACTCACAACCGTCCCGGGGCCCCGCCTTTCCCTGTTAGGCGGGTGACGTCACGGGACTCCCGTGCTGCCGGCGGCCATTTTAGTTGTGGGCGAAATAGTTAGGGCTCACTTGGGACTGACGCAGTTATTCACCTCGTATTTCTATGGGTATTCCGTGTTACTAAGGCTAAGAGCCAAGTCGCTTCTCTTTTTTTACTTATACGTTTTTTTAACGTTAGATAGCATTGTGGTGATTTATTTTCTTCCTTCACTGCCAGAGTTTTTTTCCCCAGAATTTGTTCTTGACTGAAGTCTTTCCTGCAAACCAGTCACGGCGATACTGAGCTAGAGACAAAATGGCTTCGCGCCCCACCCCCTGCACCTATCGGGCAGTGTGTCCCGGTAAACAAAGATGGCGGCGCTGGTGACTGACAGGAGAGCTGTGTGTGGTGTTAGCTGCCAGCCCCCTAATGCCTAGTAACCGGCTGAGACAAGCCCAGGGCGTCATACCACACCCCACTGTGCCATTACTCACTAATACTCCATACACCCTGTGCTGACTGTGCACATAATAAGCCAAGCTCTCCTGACACGTTCATACATGGCTGCTTTCCTGTCCTATTCCATGTCTTGTGACTCAGCAGCTTTAACCACTTCAATGCCGGGTACTTTTACCCCCTTTCTGCCCAGGCCATAGTTGCCAACATTGCAAAAAAAAACATCTGGGACACTTTTTTTGTATTGAGGCGGAGCCTTGCTATAATCAGGGGGCGGGGCATTCGTTTGTAGGCGTGTCATGCTGGAGTGAAAAATGTGGCGCGCAAAGCTGCAACAAATGGGCGTGGTTTACGCACGATAGTGGGTGTGGTTTAAATGGGCGTGGTTCAAAGGGGTGTGGCTAGAGTCCGAGGTGAGAGAAAGAGAGAGAAAGAAATAGAAAGAAAGAAGCCAGATCCTACACCACAATAGTAATGTGTAACAAAATTGGCAGATAAGGATACTCCAAAACACCTGTTGGCGCTTCAATCATCCCGGCACCATGGTTGTTACGGTGTCAGGATGATTGAAGTGCATTATTTCTATTATTACATTGTAATATAAAATGAAATCATTCAACTCACCATAATGCCGAATCAGTGGAAGCCCTGAGCGTGTTACCTGCCACGTCGCCTGCCACCAGATGGCCTCCCCAGCAGTCCGTCCTTGCATCAGGTAACTCCCCAGCAGTCCGTCCTTGCATCAGGTGCCTCCCCAGCAGAGCCCCCTCCACACTTGTGGACAAGGGTCCAAAAATCATGATTGTCCCGGGAAATTCGGGACTGTTTGTTAACTATGCACTACACTGATTACCCCGCCACCCACTACACTGATTACCCCGCCACCCACTACACTGATTACCCTGCCACCGACTACACTGATTACCCCGCCACCCACTACACTACACTGTGATTACCCCGCCACCCACTACACTACACTGTGATTACCCCACCACCCACTACACTAAATTACCCCGCCAACCACTACACTACACTAATTACCCCACCACCCACTACACTACAGTGCAATAGTACGGTACCTGCGGTGCGTGAGGATGTGCTGGTGGTCCGAGGGGTCTGCCAAATGGAGTGAGCCAGGACCATCACAGTGTCCCCAGCCAGCGGTGCCCCGGTCCTTCCATCAGTGTCCCCACTCGTCGGACACACGGGGGCGGGGCGGAGGGTTGTTGGCAGCGGCGGCGCCGGGTGCTGATAGACGTCAGTGTCCCCAGCCAGTGGAGCCCCGGTCCTTACATCCGTGTCCCCGCTCCTTGTCGGACACACGGGGGCTGGGCAGAGGGTCGTTAGCGGCGGCGGCGGCGGGTGAAGCATGCTGCTTCCTTGTGCCTCTCCTTGCGTTCAGTGGAGAGCGGGGAGGAGTCGCCAATCCGAAGCCGATTGGCTGCCCCAGGCTCTGCACTGAACACAAGGGGAAAACGTAAACAAATATGGTGGCGGCAGCGGCCATTTTTGTGTAGCCGCTGCCGTTTTTAGCTAAAGCATTCCCGAATTTACCGGGACAAAAAGAACTGGGCTTGTCCCGAATCGGGACAAGCCCAATTCGGGACAAGGGTCCAAAAATCGTGCTTGTCCCGGGAAATTCGGGACTGTTGGTAACTATGCCAGGCCAGTTTTCAGCTTTCACCTACTGTCGCACTTTGAATGACAATTGCACGCTCATGCAACACTGTATCCAAACTAAAAAAAACTCCCACACAAATAGAACTTTCCTTTGGTGGTATTTAACCACTTCAATACATGGCACGTGCACCTCCTTCCTGCCCAGGACAATTTTTAGCTTTTGGCAGTTTGAATGACAATTGCGCGGCCATGCTACACTGTACCCAAACTCAATTTTTATAAGTTTCTTCCCACAAATAGAGCTTTCTTTTGGTGGTATTTGATCACCACTGTGTTTTTTATTTTTTGCTAAACAAACTAAAAAGACCACATTTTTTTCCCCTCTTTGTTTCTGTTATAAAATGTTGTTTTCACCTTCACTGACAGGCACTGGTGAGGCTGCACTAACGGGCACTGATGAGGCTGCACTAATGGGCCATGATAAGGCTGCGCTAACAGGCATTGATGAGGAGGCACTAATATGTAGAATTTATGGGCACTAATAGATGGCACTGATAGGCAGCACTGATGAGGAGGTACTGACAGTCATTACTGATTGGCATCTGTGAAGGGCACTGACAGGCATTACTGATGGGCACTGAGTGGCACTTTGATGAGCATTGGTGGGCACTGATTGTCATTTTGGTGGGAACTGATTGGCATTTTGGTGGGCACCTCTGATGGCGGCTGTGCTGATTATCAGCACACCCCCTCCCTCTGACAGGAGAGCCGCCGATCGCCTCTCTGTCAGCGCGAACCGAGGAAAGCCGATTACTGGCACTTCCTGGTTACCTCTGTGATTGGTCACGTGGTAAAGAGTCTAGATCATAGGCTCTTTACCTCGATCGGAGATGTGGTTTGTCAGAGTGACACACTGCACCACAGATCGTCCGCCCTGCGCACCCGCCCTGGGGTGCGCACGAGCGGCTTATCCTGCTGGATGTCATATGACGCCCAGTCATGATACCGGAGCCACATGGTGGACGTCAATCCGCAATAGGACAGGCGGGAAGTGGTTAATCACCACAGTTTATTTTTTATTTTTTGCTAAACAAATTAAAAAAGACTGACATTTTTTGAAGAAAAAAAAAACGTTTTTCTTTGTTTCTGTTATAAAATATTGTAAATAGGTACGTTTTCTCCTTCACTGAGGGGCACTGATGAGGCACTGATATGCAGGACTGATGAGGAGGCACTGATATGCAGCACTGATGAGCAGGCACTGATGAGCAGGCACTCATTGGCAATGATGAGCAGGCACTGATGAGGCTGCACTCATTGGCAATGATGAGGCACTGATATGCAGGACTGATGAGGCACTGATATGCAGCACTGATGAGACACTGATATGCAGCACTGCTGAGGAGACACTGATATGTAGCACCGATGAGGCTGCACTCATTGGCAATAATGAGGCTGCACTGATTAGAAGACACTGATATGCAGTACTGATGAGGAGGCACTGATATGCAGCATATACCACTAGGCGGCCGCCTAGGGTGCAGTGCTGCCTAGGGCGCCTGGCCGCTGGTTTCCCTACTCTCCATCTCTGCGCTATGTAAGTTTTCGGTGCTGTATTATAAATACCTCTCTAATAAATGTTATAACCTCTAGTGGCCGCATGATTCCTCTAGCGCCGGCTCCTGTGACACTGATGCTCGGGCAAAGGGGGTGGAGACGGGGGCAAAATGAGGTTTCGCCTGGCGTGTCAAAAATCCTTGCACCAGCCCTGTGCATCCATGACTCTGAACCTCCTTGACTTTTACACCCCAACATGCAAACACTGTTTTTCTGCGAGTTAGCAACCACTGCATAGTTTGCCAATTCGTCCCTGCTCCTCATTACCACTTTTGCAGGTACAAGTAGAGAGAAAAAGAGGCCGAGCCTAGAGGTGGAGGCAGTGAAAGGGCACATTTCTGGGCTGGGAAGAAGAGGAAAGCCAAACACTAAGATGCCCACAATCTCCATTAGAACCTAACACTTTCCACTGCAGCAGCCATTTTCTGGAGACTCAATTTCCAAAGTCTTTTTTTATTTATTTTACTTTCAAGGTAGGCATTTTGCTTGCAATCCAACATCACTATGGGGCTGATTTACCAAACGTTTGCGCCATGAGTATTGGCGCATCTGCGTGCGCAATGGCTATTTTGGTATTTACAAAAAAATAGCGCCGGTATCGCAGCCCTATTTCCCATTTACTATAGTGTTCTCTGCGCCCGGGAGGAGGCGCTCAGTGCGCTACTATGGACCTGGCGCAGAGCATGTTAAAATCTAAATATAAAGAAGCTGGAAGTGAGAAAATATTGGGGGTGACATGGGGTGATTTGAGGAAGTGTAGTGACACCTGCCCAAATAACTAATATGCCCAAAATAGAGTGATAAAGTAACTTTTTCAAAACCAGCCCGCTGCGCCGGAAATTCCGATTCGAGCTGCGGGAGGTTTTTTTGAGCTCAGCGCGGGAATTTCAATGGTTTAAATGCGCCAAGACACTGCGCCGGCAAAATCTTAGTAAATGTCAAGTCACCTAAACTAATTTGCATAAGTTGAACAGGCGCAGCTCTGAAATTGCCAGTGCGCCTGCAAAATGACATTTCTAAAGAAAAAAAAAAACATTTAAAAGTAGCCGCGGCTGTAATGAATTGTCGGCTCCCGGCAATATAGAGAAAGGTTATAGAAAGTCTTTGCTAACCAAAAAAAAAAAGCGTGGGGGTTCCCCCAAATTCCATAACCAGGCCCTTCAGGTCTGGAATGGATATTAAGGGGAACCCCGCTGCAAATTTTTAAAAAAAATGACGTGCGGGTTCCCCCCAAATATCCAAACCAGGCCCTTCAGATCTGGCATGGATTTTAAGGGGAACTCCACCCCAATTTTTTTTTAAAAATGGCGTGGAGTCCCCCTAAAAATCCACACCAGACCCTTATCCGAGCACATAACCTGGCCGGCCGCAGGGGAAGAGGGGGGGACGAGAGCGGCCCCCCCTCCCTCCTGAACCGTACCAGGCCACATGCCCTCAACATGGGGAGGATGTCCCCATGTTGATGGGGACAAGGGCCTCATCCCCACAACCCTTGCCCGGTGGTTGTGAGGGTCTGCGGGCGGGGGGCTTATCGGAATCTGGAAGACCCCTTTAACAAAGGGGACCCCCAGATCCCGGCCCCCCCTATGTGAAATGGTAATGGGGTACAAATGTACCCCTACCATTTCACAAGGAAAGTGTAAAAAATGTAAAAAATTACAAGAGCCCGTTTTTGACAATTCCTTTATTAATGTCTTCTCTTTTCTTCCATCTTCTTCTTCTTCTTCTTCTTCCATCTTCTTCTTTTCTCCATTCGGGTTTCTTCCTCCATCTTCATCTTCCTCTTTATCTTCATCTTCCTTCTTCCTTCGGTCTTCTCGTCCGCATCTTGCTCCGGCGTCTTCCCTTCTTCTTTCTTCTCCGGCCGCTCCGTTTCAATTGGAGGTTCCCGCTGTGCGACGCTTCAGTTCACTTGGTCCGCTAACCACCCGGTGGCTCCGCCCCCCTCTGTCACCACGGGGAAAGTCCCCATGAAATCCATGTGCGTCAGAGGGGGCGGGGTCACCGGGTGTAAGCGGACCCGATGGGGAACTGAAGAACTGAAGCGTCGCACAGCGGGAACCTCCAATTCAAATGGAGCGGCGGAGAAGAAAGAAGAAGGGAAGACGCCGGGGCAAGATGCGGACGAGAACACCGAAGGAAGATGAAGATGAAGATGAAGAGGAAGATGGAGGAAGAAACCCGAATGGAGAAAAGAAGAAGATGGAAGAAGAAGATGGAAGAAGAAGATGCAAGAAAAGAAAACACATTAATAAAGGAATTGTCAAAAACCGGCTCTTGTCATTTTTTCCATTTTTTACACTTTCTTTGTGAAATGGTAGGGGTACATTTGTACCCCATTACCATATCACATAGGGGGGGGCGGGATCTGGGGGTCCCCTTTGTTAAAGGGGTCTTCCAGATTCCGATAAGCCCCCTGCCCGCAGACCCCCACAACCATCGGGCAAGGGTTGTGGGGATGAGGCCCTTGTCCCCATCAACATGGGGACATCCTCCCCATGTTGAGGGCATGTGGCCTGGTATGGTTCAGGAGGGAGGGGGGGCCGCTCTCTCGTCCCCCCCTTTTCCCCTGCGGCCTGCCAGGTTATGTGCTCGGATAAGGGTCTGGTATGGATTTTTAGGGGGACTCCACGCCATTTTTTTTTAAAATTTGGGGTGGAGTTCCCCTAAAATCCATGCCAGATCTGAAGGGCCTGGTATGGATATTTGGGGGGAAACCCACGTAATTTTTTTAAAAATGTTGCAGCGGGGTTCCCCTTAATATCCATTCCAGACCTGAAGGGCATTTTTTTTTTTTGGTTAGCAAAGACTTTCAATGACTTTTATCTGTATTGACGGGAACCAGCAATTCATTACAGCCGCAAGGACTTTTAAATGACTATTATTTTACTTTAGAAATGTCATTTTGCTCTCCAACTGTTATAAACATGGAAAACATGTTCTACTTTACAGGCATACTATAGACACCCCCCGGGGATGATATTTAGGGCCAGTTCACACCGGATGCAGTGCAGTGCGTTTTTTTGATGCCTGAAAAACGCAAAGAAAGTTGATCACATTAATGCCAATGGCATAGTTCACACCACTGCAGTCCGTTCCAGTGCATTTCAGAAAGCCAAAAAATAATTGGTCATGCTGCATTTTTTAGGTACAAAACTGTACTGGACCCCAGTAAAACACATCAAAAACGCAACAGAACGTACCAAAAATGCACTGGAATGCACCGTAACGCACCTAAATGCACCAAAGACGCACTGCAACACACTTGTCCTAAGTGAAAAGAGGGGGAAAAAACACTGGACTGCATCAAAAATGCCTCAAAAATGCACCGGAATGTGTCAAAAACGCGCATGCAGAAAAGCACCTGGAACGCACCCAGACTGCGTTTCTATAGTGTGAACTAGGGCCAGTTCACACCATAGAAACACAATCCGGATGCGTTCCAGGTGCTTTTCTGCATGCACGTTTTTGATGCGTTCCAGTGCATTTTTGGTAAGTTTTTGATGCAGTCCAGTGCTTTTTTTTCACCCCTCTTTTTTATTAACCATAGATAAGGACAAGTGTGTTCCAGTGCGTTTTTGGTGCATTTAGGTGTGTTCCTGTGCGTTCCAGTGCGTTTCTGATGCGTTTTGATGCGTTCCAGTACAGTCCAGTGCAGGTAAAATGCAACATGTTCTACTTTTTTGGTGGAACTGGAACGCACTGGAACAAACACTGCCATTTAGAACCATATAACCAACTTTCCATGCATTTTGGATGCATAAAAAACGCAATGGACTGTATGTGGTGTGAAATGGCCCTTAAGCAATTTGGCATATTTAAAGGCACTTCTCCTTGTTTTGTTTTTGGTGTTTTCCAAATTGGTGACATTGATATATGTCCCTTAGGGTGGGACCTGGGCCCCCATTTTAAGGCCAATAACTAGAAGATAAGCCAGCCAAGTGGGGACTAGCAAAATTAACAAGTCAGTTCCCATAGACTGCAATGGGATTTCCTGGTGCCTCCATGGCAGCATACCTGTGATAGAGCTCCGCCTCGACTCCTCCTTCAGGACTAGTGAATAGCATAAATTAAAGGCATAGCCCCTCCCCCAACATTCTCCTTTTTTTCCTCATACCTTCTTGTGCTGGTGAAGAGTAGCAGTATGTCCATACCTCTGCAGTCGGCAGCGTCCGCCGGGTTTAGCCTTTCCCGTGCGCAGTCCCTGTTCTTGGGCCGCTCACAGCGCTGATAAGACTGGGAACCCCTCTGTGGATCTGTTGGGGTCATTTCGCAGAGTTTCCTCACAGGAACGCAGTCTGCTATCACATCCATGATGAATGCAGTGGAAGTCGCAAAAGGATCAGCTCCATCTTCCCAGGCTGGTGGTTTCCATTTTTTATTCCAGGCATTTGTGTTTTTCCCCTTTCTTTTCCTCTCTTCCCCTCCCCCTCCCCTTTCCTTTGCTTGTTAGGCTCCTTCAAATGATTGTTATCTTACTTTTTTGTTCCTTTAAAACTGTGCAACTGGATAGGGCAGGTGTTTCTCTGTGCAACAACATTGTGGTGCTTTTTTCCGGGTTTGGGGGGGCTACAGGTGCTCTGTACGTCCCGCCAGGTAGGAGAGTGTCACGGCGCAGCGTCCTCGCCGCCATCTGCGCATGCGCGATTCGGGAGTGATACAGAGCCGTAGTTTCTCGGCTCTCTGTACTGGGCGACGCTGGATCTTCTGCGATTGCGCATGCACAGACGCTTGGTTCAGTGGCGGCCATCTTGGATTCTGGAAAGAAGGCTAGATTTGCCCTTTTTTTTCAATCAATTCCAAATGGTGGTTTATGGGATTAGCCCACGCACCTTGAGCCTAATTAGGTTCAGATTCAGGGATGGCTGTCAGTCTCCTCAGCTGTGCCCTGCTAGGTCTCTCTGATGCTGCTTTGTGGTAGGTACTTTTTATTTTCTCAAAAAAAAAATGTTGCCGATCAGAAATGTTTATGTTAAAAAAAAAAGAAAGATAACAATATAAAAATGTTTATGTTTAAAAAATAAAATAAAAAATAAAAACAGATGACGATATAAAAATGTTTATTTAAAAAAAAAAAAAGTGACGCCAAAAACTCCTGATTCTTTTCCCTTTCTTACTATATTTCTGGAGCTGATCCTTGTGCCCAACTCCGCAATGAGTCATTCATCTCGCAGCAAAGATCCTCACACTTCTATTAGGTATGTGACCAACTATACGTGAGTATTAAAAAAAAAAGTGCGCTCACTGGTCTAGCGTGAGTTCCTTACACCGTAGCCCCACCCACTCCAAGGGGTCCCGCTCATCAGGGCGTAGGTCCCATTCTTCACGTCGTAGATCAGAGAGGTCAAGATCCAGAGGACGTGATCGACCCCCCTCTCCTAGGACCTATAGGAAGAAGAGATGCTGGATATGTGGGGCTACACCACTACCAGACAGAGTGGTCTGTAAGGACTGTTTTACGGACTATGCGTCTAACTGCGAGCTAGAAAATCAGCACGCTGTAGATCTGCTCAAGCGAACAATGAAGGACTCCTTCTCTGAGCTTTTGGCTTCGGTCCCCGCTCAACCACTTCAGCAGATATCCCAGGTTCAGGATATAGAACCTAATCTCCCTGGTCCGTCAGCAGTCAGTACACCTCTGCCGCCGTCAGGCCGACCAGCTAGAGATTCACCACCTGAAGACTCTTCAGGGGACTCTTGAGAAGAGTCAGAACCTTCTGGCTTCAGTCTCTCCTTGGTAAAGCCATTCATCCAGGCAGTCAAAACTGCAATCGCCTGGAAAGACGCAGAATAGCCTCCCCAAGAGTCTACAAGCTACTTCCCATTCCTCAAAAGGAAGCAGGTTCTTTTCCCGTTGATGGGCAAGATTAGTCAAGTCATTCAGAAGGAATGGTCAAAGACTGATAAAAAAAATAATTTTGGGGTCGGTTCAATAAACTATATACCCCTTACCAGAGTCGGGAACGCAGTCACCGAACTCCATGCCAGTGGTAGACGCGTCCGTGGTGCAACTCGCAAAAAAACTTACTCTACCAATGGAGGATTCCACTTCCTTCAAAGACCCTCTAGACAGGCGAATCGACCTGGAGCTGAAGAGGAGCTACTTAGCCGCGGAAGCAGCATGTAAGCCAGCTATTTCCCTCACGTCAGTATCAAATGCCATAAGATCTTGGACAGATAATATTGAGATGGCTTTGCATCAGGATGTCCCCATGGAGGATATAATTAAGGCCTTAGAAGAGCTTAGATTGTCGGCAGACTTTGTCTGCGTAGCGGCCATTGACACGATCAGGTGCTCGGCAAGATCCATGTTGCATTCAGTGATGGCGAAGAGGGCCTTGTGGCTGAAACCCTGGATGGCTGACTTATCCTCCAAACAAAATGGGTGCAAAATCCCGTTTGATGGGAAAGCACTATTCGGAGACAAAATGGATAAAGCTATCTCCAGGCTGTCAGGAGGGAAGTCTGGTATGCTTCCACAGGACAGAAGTAGGCGAAGATTCAGAGGTGGTTCCTCTAGGTTCCGCCAGTCAAACCCAAGGGATTTTAGGCAGTCAAGACAGCCCAGAGACAACAAAAGACCTTGGAAAGGTACTCGGGGATCCTTTTTGAACAGGAAGATGAAAGCCCTTCCAGCTCCACAGGAGCAGAAGCAGTCTTTTTGACGCCAGAGGAACCCAGGCACTCCCGGTGGGAGCCAGGCTAAAGTTTTTTTTTTTACCCCAGTCTGGGCCACCTGCTGCCACAACCCCTGGGTTCTGTCAACAATTCAATGGGGGCACTTTTGGAATTTTTCTCACCCTCCACCTCGGAACTCTTTCAAAGGAACAGAGATTCCATCCTCTCCACTGAAGGCTCAAGCTCTGAAAAACTTCCTAACGTCACTCCAGCTTCAGGGGGCGGCTGTTCCGGCTCCCTTGGCAGAGCGCTTCGCAGGCTTATACTCCACCCTATTTCTGGTCCCAAAGAGGACAGGGGGGTGGAGGCCTGTGATAGACCTAAAGAGGCTCAACCGGTATATCCGCCCCGAAAGCTTCAAAATGGAGTCCCTGCAGACGATTATTCAGGCAGTCCAGCCATCAGATTGGATGATTTTGGTCGATCTGCAGGATGCGTACCTACATGTTCCAATTCTACCTGCATTTCAAAAATACCTGAGATTTGCAGTGGGACGGACCCACCTACAGTTTCAAGCCATGCCTTTCGGTCTGTGCACCTCTCCCAGGGTGTTCACCAAGATACTAATATCTGCTTTAGTTCCCCTGCGGGAGAGGGGCTTGAGGATATACCACTACTTGGACGACATCCTACTCCTAGCAAGCAATCCGGATCAGTTGGTATGTCACCGGGACATTCTTCTACAGTCCCTAAAAGAGCTAGGGTGGCTGGTGAATTCCGACAAGAGTCAACTAATGCCAACACAGCAGATAATCTATGCACAATGTTCGATACTCAGGAGGGGACAGTGTCATTACCACTGCCGAAGGCAAGGATTGTCATCCAGAGAATGATCAAAGTCATCCAGAGCCCGTATCTAACGGCTTCACAATGCCTGAGCTTCATTGGCACAATGTCTTCCTGTATACCCATGGTTCCTTGGGCACATTGGCACTTGAGGTATTTCCAGACTGGTTTCTTGGCACAGTGGAAGAAACAACGACTATCTCAGACGATCCTGCTGATGGGAAAAATACGCAGGAGCCTTCACTGGTGGACAGTTCCGGAAAACCTCTCCAAGCCTCATCACCTGGGCTCCCTTCCTTGGATCACAATTACGTCCGATGCAAGCAGACAGGGCTGGGGAGCCCATTGCGGGCAAACCAGAATACAGGGGAGATGGGCATGCACCACCAAGGGAGTGGTATCCAACATCTTGGAGATGAGGGCAGCCTTCTTGGCACTGACCTCTTTGGCACCCCACATCAGAGGCCAAAGAATACTCCTACGCCTAGACAACAGAGCAGCTGTCGCTTATCTGCAGAAGCAGGGAGGCACTCGCAGCAGGTCACTCCTCAAGGAGGTAGAGCCGATCATGCTCTGGGCGGAGCAGAACCTCCTGGACCTCAGAGCGATGTATCTGCCAGGCAGGTTGAACACGGAAGCAGACACTTTATCCAGAAACTTCCTGGACAATGAGTGGGCTCTCCACCCCCATGTCTTCCTTCAGATTGCCAACATATGGGATCCCCCTCAGGTAGATCTGTTCACCTCCCCGAAGAACGCCAAGCTGGACAGGTTCTTCTCTCGGCTGCCGCATCCACAAGTCGAGGCAGTGGATGCCCTGTCATGTCCCTGGAGGTTCACCACGGCATATGCCTTTCCTCCCAGGCCATTAATATTCAAATTCCTCCTGAGGCTCCTCAGGGAGCCAGTCCAGGTGGTGGCAGTACTTCCGTATTGTGCCTCAGTGTGGGCTCTCCAATCAAGATCCCTCCTTTCCCTCAACTTCTGTCGCAGAGCAGTCTAGTTCATCCAAACCCTCAGAAGTTGAATCTTCGAATCTGGAGGTTGAGAGGCGAAGGTTCGAGTCCCTAGGGTGTTCTCCAGGAGTCATATCAACCCTTCTAAAAGCTAGGAAGCCAGCAACTAATGCCATATATTCAAGAATATGGGACAAGTTCTTGTCGTTTGTTTCCGAAAATGGATTTCATCCAATCCTTCCTTCTACATCTCATGTTCTAGGATTCCTTCAGACAGGACTTGATCTGGGACTTGGTCTGAGCTCTCTCAAAGTGCAGGTAGCAGTAATCTCTGCTGCAACAAATAAGAGATGGGCGGAGGATCCTTCAGTAGTCACTTTCCTCAGAGGTATATTGAAGATTCGCCCTCCTGTCAGACGATCATTTCCTAAGTGGGATCTGTCCCTAGTCCTGGAAGTTCTATCTGACCATCCCTTTGCTCCAGTGGAACAAGTAACAATATGGAACCTGACACTAAAGGCGTCTTTCCTGCTAGCCATTACATCTGGCAGAAGAATCTCGGAACTTCACTCTTTAGGGATAGGTGACGACCACATCTCCTTCTTCACAGAGTGGAACTTCGTCCCCTTCGGGGGTTCACACCAAAGGTTGCTACTCCAAGCCACCTGTTGGAACCCTGGGCACTACCAGTGTTTACAGACATGGATTCAGAGTCTTGTCACGAACTGGATGTATCCAGAGTGCTCAGGGCCTACCTAGAAGCCACCGGCCCCTTCATAAATTCTGAGAGACTTTTCATCGTACCGTTCGGTAAATACAGGGGCAAAGAAGCTTCCATCAGAACTCTGGCATCTTGGGTTGTAAAGTTAATCCAGAAGGCCTACAGTGTGAAGAATATGGAGCCTCCATCCCGAGTGAATGCTCATTCTACAAGGGCAGTCTCAGCTTCCTGGGCAGCAAGGGCTAATGTTTCGTTGGAGACAGTGTGCGGGGCCTCCACCTGGTCTTCTCACCATACGTTCCTCAGACACTACCATATTGATCCAGGAGCGCTCACGACTGTTGAGTTTGGAAGGAGGGCAGTTCAGGCTGCTATGTCCTCTTATAATTAAACATTTATTGTTAAGCAATTATCCCACCCATGTCAGCTAGTTAGTTATCACAGGTATGCTGCCATGGAGGCACCAGGAAAACGGAAAATTGTATCATACTTACCAGTAATTTTCCTTTCCTGGTGCCTATCCATGGCAGCATACGCTCCCACCCTCGGTATTCTATATTACAGAGAATGTTGGGGGAGGGGCTATGCCTTTAATTTATGCTATTCACTAGTCCTGAAGGAGGTGTTGAGGCGGAGCTCTATCACAGGTATGCTGCCATGGATAGGCACCAGGAAAGGAAAATTACTGGTAAGTATGATACAATTTTCCGTTTTGTTGGTGGGGGGGAGGGGTGATTGTCCCATCTCTAATTTTGTAGCATGCTGGATGATGTGCTTAATTTTGGACGGGGGGAGTTATTTTTTGCTAGCTGCATTGGTGTTGTTCTGCACATGCCCAGCCAGTTATTTTTTTTTCGCGTGCTTTTTGTGTGTGAACAGCGCCTGGATATTTCTGGGCATGCTCACTCAGAGTGTTTTTATGGGTAAGAAATTGAAGGACATCTTAACAGGTGTGCCCACTTTGAATTTCAGTCTCTACATTGGGAGAACTTGCATTCTGGGTGTTTCATGGACTGTACATGTGTTTTCAATTGCCTCATTAGCACATAAACATATGTTATATAAAGCTCACAGAGCATTTGGTCGCTTGCCTTAAGAAGAGGCAAGTGTGTGTGTGGGGGGGGGTAAAATGTACATGTTGGTGTCCTTATCGAGTTTGTAACACATGTATTTTATTTGTTATGTCTTTGCAAAACAGGTGTTTGGTTTATTTTGTGGATTGTATATTTTTTGTGTGGGGGAAATGTTCCCCTGAAATAATTCTGATGTTGTTAATGTGTGTTGTTTGCTCACTTTGATTTAATTGTCTGCTGCATTTTTTTGGCCAAAAATTGCTCAAGATGTTGAGTCTGTAACTGTTTCAAATTGACCATGTTTTTTATTTTGCCTTCCCTTTTGTTTTGTTGAACAATAAAATTAGATGCAAAATTTTGATGTTTGTTTTGTGTTTTCTTTGCAACAAATGTGACAGCTGACTGGCATGTCAAAACAAAACTGGTGTAATTTGTCTACCCTGGTGCCTTCATGGTAGTATATGCATGGATTGTGTGCTGCCATTGAAAGTCACCAGGAAATGAAAAATACAGAGCGGTAAGTATTCAATTATTTTTTTTTTTTTTTTTTTTTTTTTTACTGCAGTGGTTCTCAGCCTCAGTCCTCAGTACCCCCAACAGGACATGCTTTGTGAATTTATCTTATCGAGAATTGCTGTCCAAAAATCAAAACCATTGACTGTGATTTAAAGCACATGTGCAAGATGAAGGAAAACCTGCAAACATGGCCTGTTGGGGGTACTTGAGAAGCCCTGATTTAGAGCACTGCAGTTAAAAATGGCTCAAGGCCATACAATTCTAATTGTGGGCATTTTGAGGGAAACAAAGTAAGTGTTAGAACCCCTGCGTGTGTGTGGTTTTTTTTTTTTTTTTGTTTTTTTTTTTGTAGTTTGGCCTTTGTCTCCTTTTCTTAACATTGGCTTCACTTCCTGTCACACAGCTAAACAGGAAGTGAAGGTAAAACCCTACCAATGGCTTTTCTTGGGGACACACAGATCAATCTAACTAGTGTCCCCATTAAGCAAATTGCACTCTAGCACTTTGTTGTGTACACCCCAAATCATTGGGTAGTTTGGGGTTTAGTAAAGACAAATCCACTCTGCAGTAAAAGTATAGCTGCTGAAAATCTGAGGGAAAGTACTGGTGATTGGATGTTACAATCATGTAAAAGCAAAGATGGTTTTTTTTTTTTGGCTTGCATGTACCCCTCAGATATACAGCAAGTGCACTTGTAGTGCAAAGTAGATTTGCCTTTAGTAAATAAACCCCACAGTCCAAACTACCTAATAAATTGTGGTGTACCGTGCAATATGCTGGAGTGCAATGTGCATAATGGGGAAAGTATTTAGACTGACCTGTGTGTCCCCAAGGAAAGACATTGTTAGGGATTTTCCCTCACTTCCTGTGTGGCTATGTGACAGGAAGTGAATTATTTGGAAGGATAAAGTGGCCAAATTATTTAGTTTAACTTTTCAAAGACTCATTCCTAAGTTGAATTGTAATGCATGTCAATGGCCCATTTAGACCCTCTTTAATCACTTGAGATCAGCGCTATAACTGATCGACGGCCACAGCATGGTCCTCAATTGCCGAGAGTCCGTCAATAAACGTCCTCCCCTTTGCGCGCGCTGTGGTCACAGAGTCACTGAGACTCAGGTGATGACAGATCCGAGTAAGGGGCCGATCCCTGCCCTTTACCATGTGATCAGCTGTCAGCAAATGACAGCTGATCACGTGATGTAAACAAAAGCTGGGTAATGGTTTTTGTTTTCTCCTTGTGTTGACAGCGTGAGCATAAAAAAAGGCAATCACCAGCTTATGTGCAAGGGACACGGGGCCCGAAGAGGAAGAGGCAATTCTGCGTCATCTGTGACAATTAGTAGCCCCTGCCAGTGCCACCTATCAATGCCCACCACTGGTGCCAATCAGTGGCACCTAGCAGTGCTGCCTATCAATGCCCATCACTGCCAACTATCATTGCCACCTAGCAGTGCCACTTCTCACTGCCCACCAGTGCCAAATAGCAATGCCACCTCTCAGTGCCCACCCTTGCCACCTTATCGGTGCCCATCAGTGCAGTCTCGGTGTACATCAATGAAGAAGAAAAATTACCTTTTTAAAAAATATTAACCAGTTTCCTACCACCCACCGTCAAATGACATCCTTGGCTTTGTGCTGTGACATCTGAATGTTGGGTGCAGTTGCAGGCATCATTCAGATATCATTCTTTTCAGCCGGCGATTCTGTGCACAATAAAAATGATCATAGTGGCAGTTCCGCCGCTTGTTTGTTCTTATAGGCGGGGGGAGGGGACGTTCCCCCCCCTCTTGCCGCCATCCGGTGCTTCTCCGGGCTCTCCCGTGCCATCTGGGGCTCGGAGAACGATTTGGAGATGACTGGTGACCAGATGGTCATCAGTCATCTCTATGACCGTCGGAGGCGCGGGCACGATGTTATGACATCATGCCTTGTTCCCGTATGTTAACCAAGCCGTGATCTCGGCTGTCAGCATGAGATTGGTGTTTTTTTTGGACCAATATCATGCTTTCCAGCCTGGAGGAGAGATGCGGGGTCTTATTGACCCTGCATCTCTCCATAAAGAGGACCTGTCACACACGTTCCTATTACAAGGGATGTTTACATTCCTTGTAATAGGAATAAAAGTGATCCCCAAAAATTAAAAAAAAAATAAGAAAAAAGGCCCATGTCCGCGGTAGCTCGCGCTTAGAAGCGAACACACACGTAAGTCCCGCCCTCATATGTAAACGCCGTTCAAACCACACATGTGAGTTATTGCTGCGTGCGTTAGAACGAGTGCAACAATTCTAGCACTAGACCTTCTCTGTAATGCCAAAATGGTAACCTGTAAAAAAATTTAAAGCATCGCCTAGGGAGATTTTTAAGTACTGAAGTTTGGTGTCATGCCATGTGTGTGCGCAATTTTAAAGCGTGACGTGTTAGGTATCTATTTACTCAGCATAACAACATCTTTCACATTATACCAAAAAATTGGCCGTAACTTTACTGTTTTGTAATATTTTTAGCAAACAAAAGGCGTTTGACAATTTATTGCTCAAATACCGAGCGAGATAAAAATTTGCAATGACCGCCATCTTATTCCCTAGGGTGTCTGCTCCAAAAAAATATATAATGTTTGGTGTTTTGAAGTAATTTTATAGCCATAAATTTATGATTTTTACATGAAGGAGAGAAGTGCCAGAATAGGCCCAGTGCTGAAGTGGGTAAAATATTCTTTTTTTTTTTTTTTAAACTCGGTCTTTTGTATTTATAGAAAAAAAATAAAACTAAAACACAAAGGTGATCAAATAGCACCAAAAGCAAGCTCTATTTGTGTGCCAAAAAATAAAACATTTTCATTGGGTTACAGTGTTGTATGAGCGCGCAATTGTCATTAAAAGTGCATCAGCGCTGAAATGTGAAACTTGGTCTGGGCAGTGCGCAAGTGGTTAATATAAGGCTACATGCACACGGACGTTTTTCAAGCCGCTTGTTTGAGCGTTTTTTGCAGCTTAAAAACATCTCTCCATGTTAGCCTATGGCCTCATGGCCACCAT
The DNA here is from genome assembly GCA_029206835.1 of Rana muscosa. Lineage (NCBI taxonomy): Eukaryota > Metazoa > Chordata > Amphibia > Anura > Ranidae > Rana > Rana muscosa. Next base: position 868,646,925 of record CM055118.1, read on the forward strand.
GGCGTTTTTGAGCTGTAAATGGCATAGGCGTTTTTAGGCCCCATGTAGACGGCACGCTGGTGCAAAGTGTTCAGAACTAAGGTTGAAAGTGGCGTTTAGAAAGGCGCGCTTTGTGGCGTTTGCATGCCGTGTTTTACCACATTTGCGTGTATATGATAAGGAGCCGCCCTAAGCTCCAAAAACAGTATTATTTACGATTTTAGCTATTTAGTGAGACCAGAGTGATATCAGCAACTGAGAGCAGCAGTGTAGTTGTATTTAGCGTGTCACTTGCCACAAGTTGTGGATTGTCCACTTGCCACGTCAGCTGCCCCAAGTTGTGGATTGTCCACAATGCAATGGAAGCAACTTCTTTTATATATATATATATATATATATATATATATATATATATATATATATATATATACATATACGTGGAAATCTTTGGCGTCTGAAGGCATTTTGAGGGTTTGTAAAAAACGATTTTAAATGCAACTGCAGATTTTTTTTGCCAGGACAAAAACAGTGTTTTGGATGTAATAGAATTCAATGGACCCGCATCCAAAACGCAAGTACTGCAATTTTGCTGCGATTTTTGGTTTGACCTGTTTATAGCTGGTTGTTAAAGCAAATGTAAAAAAAAAAAAAAAAAAACAGTTCAAAAAACCAAACCAAAAAAAAAAACAGCGTGGGGTCCCCCCCCCAGGTCCATACCAGGCCCTTGGGTCTAGTATGGATTCAAAGGGGACCCCCCCCAAAAATGAAAAAAAAATGGCGTGGGGGTCCCCCCAGAATCCATACCAGGCCCTTCAGGTCTGGCATGTATTTTAAGGGGAACCCCGCACCAAAAACAAAAAAAAATGCGTGGGGTCCCCTTGGAATACACACCAGACCCTTTATCCGAGCACTCAACCTGGCAGGCCGCAGGGGAAAAGGGGGGGACGAGAGAGCGGCCCCCCCCTTCCTCCTGAACCGTACCAGGCCGCGTGCCCTCAACATGGGGGGTTTGGTGCTTCGGGGCAGGGGGGCAACCTGCGGCCCCCCCACCCCAAAGCACCCTGCCCCCATGTTGATGGGAACAAGGGCCTCTTCCCGACAACCCTGGCCGTTGGTTGTCGGGGTCTGCGGGCGGGGGGCTTATCGGAATCCGGGAGCCCCCTTTAATAAGGGGGACCCCAGATACCTGACCCCCACCCTATGTGAATGAGTATGGGGTACATCATACCCCTACCCATTCACCTGGTGGCAAAATAAGTCCATAAAAAAAAAGACAACACAGGTTTGAAAAGTAATTTATTGGGCAGCTCCGGGGGTCTTTCTGCCGGGCCCCCGCTATCTTCTGCCTAGCTCTTTTGCTAGCGGGGTCCCGGGCTTCGTCGCCGTCTTCTTCCGACTTCGGGGATCTCTTGTTCTGTTCTCCGGTTCTTCTCCCGCTCTCCGATGCCTTCTCCTCGATCTCCGGTTCTTTCTGCCGGACGCCCCGCTATCTTCTCGCAGCTCTTTTGCTAGCGGGGGCCGGTCTTCTACGTCGCCTTCTTCCTTCTTCTCTTCGCCTGATGTTGACTCGTCGCTCTCCACCGCCGCAATGATCGTCTGAGCAGCGGTGCCACTTTTATTGGCATGGGGCGTGGTCACCGGATGATGCCACCGCTGACCCCGCCCCGTATGATGTCACAGTCCCGGGGAATGATGGGACTGTGACGTGAAACGGGGGCGGGGTCAGCGGTGGCATCATCCGGTGACCACGCCCCATGCCAATAAAAGTGGCACCGCTGCTCAGACGATCATTGCGGCGGTGGAGAGCGACGAGTCAACATCGGGCGAAGAGAAGAAGGAAGAAGGCGACGTAGAAGACCGGCCCCCGCTAGCAAAAGAGCTGCGAGAAGATAGCGGGGCGTCCGGCAGAAAGAACCGGAGATCGAGGAGAAGGCGTCGGAGAGCGGGAGAAGAACCGGAGAACAGAACAAGAGACCCCCGAAGTCGGAAGAAGACGGCGACGAAGCCCGGGACCCCGCTAGCAAAAGAGCTAGCAGAAAATAGCGGGGGGCCCGGCAGAAAGACCCCCGAAGTCGGAAGAAGACGGCGACGAAGCCCGGGACCCCGCTAGCAAAAGAGCTAGGCAGAAGATAGCGGGGGCCCGGCAGAAAGACCCCCGGAGCTGCCCAATAAATTACTTTTCAAACCTGTGTTGTCTTTTTTTTATTGACTTATTTTGCCACCAGGTGAATGGGTAGGGGTACGATGTACCCCATACTCATTCACATAGGGTGGGGGGCCGGCATCTGGGGGCCCCCTTTTTAAAGGGGGCGCCCTGATTCCGAAAAGCCCCCCGCCCGCAGACCCCGACAACCAACGGCCAGGGTTGTCGGGAAGAGGCCCTTGTCCCCATCAACATGGGGGCAGGGTGCTTTGGGGTGGGGGGGCCGCAGGTCACCCCCCTGCCCCGAAGCACCAAACCCCCCATGTTGAGGGCATGCGGTCTGGTACGGTTCAGGAGGGAGGGGGGGCCGCTCTCGTCCCCCCCTTTTCCCCTGCGGCCTGCCAGGTTGCGTGCTCGGATAAGGGTCTGGTTTGGATTTTGGGGGGGACCCACACGCCGTTTTTCGGCTTAGGGGGTTCACCTTAGAATCCAGACCAGACCTAAGGGCCTGGTATGCTCCTGAAGGGGAACCCATGCCGATTTTTTCATTAAAATTTGGCCTGGAGTTCCCCTTCATGATTCATACCAAAACATGGGACAGCGAAGGCTGCCGAGGACCAGCGCGATGACATCGCGCTGGACACATTCTCGGCCAGCTAGTCTCCTCTAGGACACGACTTGAGCGGCTGCCTCACGCGCTCAGGTCGCGTCCAGGTCGCCTGGCAGAGTCACGCTGTCCCTGTGTCAGCCGGCACATGAGTCGCCCGCAAGTCGGATCCGACTTCCCGGGCGACCTCTATTCAAATCAATGGGCTCCCATAGGGAACCATTCATTTTCAATAGAGCGCCGCTGACATTTCTATTTACTATAACAGTGCGCCGCTGCTTCCTGCGCCCAGTGAAGGAGTTATCAGGCGCACCAATTAAGCTTAGAAGCAGCGCAGCGCACTGTTATTAGTAAATCAGCCCCTATCTATCACTTCTATTATTTTGAACATGCAATTCCTCTATTAGGCTGAAACTAAGAGAGGGAGCCTAAACCTTAATTTTTATTTCTTGTATTCTTTTTCAATAAGAATGGGATATAAGATAGAATAGGATTGATGTACACTGCTCAAAAAAATTAAAGGTACACTGTTTAATCAGAGTATAGCATCATGTCAATTAAACTCCTGGGATATTAATCTGGTCAGTAAGACCCCTTTCACACTGGGTCGTTTTGCAGGCGCTATTGCGCTAAAAATAGCGCCTGCAAACCGACCTGAAACAGCCATTGCTGTGTCTCCAGTGTGAAAGCCCCCAAGGGCTTTCACACTGGAGCGGTGCGCTAGCAGGATGGTAAAAAGAAGTCCTGCTAGCAGCATCTTTGGAGTGGTGAAGGAGCGGTGTGAATTCAATGGGACACCGCGGCTATACTGCCGGCAAAGCACCTCTGCATAGGCGCTTTGCGGGTGTATTTTAATCCTTTCTCGGCCGCTAGCGGGGGGTAAACCGCACCGATAGTGGCCGAATAGTGACGCAAATCCGACGGTAAAGCGCCGCTAAAAATAGTGGAGCTTTACCGCCGACGCACCTCCTGCCCCAGTGTGAAAGGGGCCTTAGGTAGTAGAGGGAGTTGTTAATCAATTCCAGCTGCTTTGGTGTTAATGAAATTAACAACAGGTGCACTAGATGGGCAACAATGAGACGACCTCCAAAGCAGGAATTGTTTTACAGGTGGAGGCCACCTACCCTACTCATCTTTTCTGACTGTTTTTTACTTGTTTTGCATTTGGCTAGGATCAGTGTCACTACTGGTAGCATGAGGCGATACCTGGACCCCATAGAGGTTGCACAGGCAGTCCAACTCCTCCAGGATGGCACATCAATACGTGCTATTGCCAGAAGGTTTTCTGTGTCTCCAAGCACAGTCTCAAGAGCTTAGAGGAAATTCCAGGAGATGAGCAGTTACTCTAGGAGAGCTGGACAGAGCAGTAGAAGGTCCTTAACCCATCAGCAGGACCGGTATTTTCTCCTTTGTGCAAGGAGGAACAGGATGAGCACTGTCAGAGCCCTACAATATGACCTCCAGCAGGCCACTGGTGTAAATGTCTCTGACCAAACAATCAGAAACAGACTACATGAGGGTGGCCTGAGGGCCCGATGTCCTGTAGTGGGCCCTGTGCTCACTGCCTGGCACCGTGGAGCTTGATTGGCACCCTGTGCTTTTTACAGATTAGAGCAGGTTCACCCTGAGCACGTGTCAGACATGAAAGGGTCTGGAGAAGTCATGGAGAATGTTATGGTGCCTGTAACATCATTCAGCATGACCAGTTTGGAGATGGTCTGGGGAGGCATATCCATGGAGGGACGCACAGACCTCTATGGGCTAGACAATGGCACCCTGACTGCCATTGGGTATCGGGATGAAATCCTTGGACCCATTGTCAGACCCTACGCTGGTGCAGTGGGTCCTGGGTTCCTCCTTGTGCATGACAATGCCCAGGGCCAGCCTCATGTGGCAAAAGTATGCAGCCAGTTCCTAGAGGATGAAGGAATTTATACCATTGAATGGCCCCCACACTCGCCTGACCTAAATCCAATAGAACCCCTCTGGGACATTATCTTGTGGGCATTTTAGTCCAAGCTCATTGCAATTATTCGATCTACCATATTGTATTGCATTTTATGATATGGTGTGTCATGTCGTGCGGTGACGTGTGTATGTTTTTCCCTCCTACAAAGGAGGTGGCTGTATCTATTTTTATTTGTTTCTTTTTTTTGGTTTTAGTATGATTTTTGTATATTGCGTTTGATATGATGTTTTGTATTGTAATAATTGTTTATCATTAAAGTGGTTGTAAACCCACTTTTTCAACTTGCACCTACATGTAAGCCTAGATTAAGGCTTACCTGTAGGTGCAAGAAATATCTCCTAAACCTACACGGTTTAGGAGATATTTACTAAAAATGACAGGTGCCGCTGTCTACGGCGCATGCGCGCCGTAGACAATTGGAGCATTCATGGGGTTAATCCCATTCACAAAATCGGCTTCTTCCCAGCAATCGCTGGGCGTAGCCGAATGTGACGGCTCCCGCGCGCATGCGCGGAGTCACGTCTTCGCCGCTCCGGCCAATCACAGCGCCGGAGCGGCGCTGTGATTGGCTGGTGCGGCGATACCCGGAAGTAACATTCCGGCTATCGCCGCAGTGATGGCTGCGTCTGGAGTGAGGGACGCGGACTGCTTCGGGGGCCCCGATCTAAGGTAAGTGGTACATAATGAGCTAGTATGCTAGTCATACTAGCTCATTATGCCTTTCTCTTGCAGGTTGGCTCAAAAAAAAAAAAACGATTAGTGGGTTTACAACCACTTTAATGTTTTTTCTACAATAGATTTTAATTTTAATAGCATTACCCAAGCCACTCATCTGGAAAAATGTTTTTCGTTTTGGAAGCAAAGAACAGAACACAGGGATCCAATCATCGGAAGAATCACATCTGTTTTGAATTTGTTTTGAATCAATCATGTTAAGTGATCATGTGATATGGCTTTTTGTATATTATTGTGTTGGTGATTGCATTCTGAATGGTTTAGACCAGGGGTCTCCAAACCCCGGCCCGCGGGCCACATCCGGCCCGCGGGTTTGATTTGTCCGGCCCGCAGCTTTCCCAGGCTCTGCCACATTGCCGTCTTTGGCCCTGCGCTGCCCGCCCCGTGCTGACCGCTGGAGTTCGGCCACCTCCGGTGCTGGTCGCATGCTGGCTGCGTGCTACTGTCACTTGGAAATACACAAGCTCTGCTTGTGTATTTCCAAGTGACAGTGCGCTCCTCTCCCCGCAGCCGCTCTGATCATCCTTGTGTACACACGCTCTATGAGAGCCCTCGGAGTCAGAGCAGAGGAGGAAGGGGGCGGGGAATCTGCAAACAGGAAGCTGCCTGTGGAACTGCTGCACGGAGATCAGAGGACAAAATGCTGTGAGTAAAATAAGGAAAACTTTGGCTGGAATGGGGGGGGGAAGCTTTGTGGGAGGAGAATCTTGCCTTGGAGTGGAGTGGAGTGTGGAGCTCTGACTGTACTGGAATGGGGGCTGGGGGGGGGGAGCCGTGCACGCTGCACCCATCTCACCCTCTGCACCCTGCACCCTCCCTCTGCACCCTGTGCCCACCTCACCCTCTGCACCCTGTACCCACCTCACCCTCTGCACCCACCCTTTGCACCCTCCCTCTGCACCCTGTTCCCACCTCACCCTCTGCACCCTGTACCCACCTCTCCCTCTGCACCCTGCTCCCACCCTCTGCATCCTGCGCCCACCTCACCCTCTGCACCCTGCGCCCACCTCACCCTCTGCACCCTGTACCCACCTCACCCTCTGCACCCTGCACCCACCCTCTGCACCCTGTACCCACCTCACCCTCTGCACCCTGCACACACCTTCTGCACCCTCCCTCTGCACCCTGCGCCCACCTCACCCTCTGCACCCTCCCTCTGCACCCTGCACCCACCTCACCCTCTGCACCCTGTACCCACCCTCTGCACCCTCCCTCTACCTCACCCTCTGCTACTGCACCCTCCCTCTGCACCCTGCGCCCACCTCACCCTCTGCACCCTGCATCCACCCTCTGCACCCTGCACCAACCTCACCCTCTGCACCCTGCACCACCTCACCCTCCGCACCCACCTCACCCTCTGCACCCACCTCACCCTCTGCATGTAGCGCACCCCTTAACCCTGCACTCTGTACATAGCTCACCCCTGAACCCTGTACATAGCTCACCCCTGAACCCTGGGGACACCAATGGGAAAAACTTTGCTGGGGACACCGATAAGGAAAAATTTGCTGGGGACACCGATGGGGAAAATTCTGCTGGGGACACCGATGGGGAAAATTCTGCTGGGGACACCGATGGGGAAAATTCTGCTGGGGACACCGATGGGGGGGAAAATTCTGCTGGGGACACTGATGGGGAAAATTCTGCTGGGGACACCGATGGGGAAAATTCTGCTGGGGACACCGATGGGGAAAACTCTGCTGGGGACACCGATGGGGAAAACTCTGCTGGGGACACCGATGGCGAAAACTCTGCCGGGGACACTGATAATGGGGAAAACTCTGCTGGGGACACTGATAATGGGGAAAACTCTGCTGGGGACACTGATGATGGGAATGACGATTCATTCATTTGTACATAACTGATTTTTTTCGGCCCCCGAATACTTGTAAAATCTACAATGTGGCCCCCGTATTGAAAAGTTTGGAGACCCCTGGTTTAGACGAAGCACGCCAGCCGTGTGAAACACGTCACCTTTTGCCTCATTGCTTTTTGTCTCATAATTTTATCTCCTCAATAAACTTTTCTATTTTTGCATCTAATATGGGAGTGCTGCCATCCTATTTTTGTGTATCAATTCGTCTGCAGCAGTGACAGGGCTTGCACCCCATCTAATGTGAGTTTATTCATCAGCAGTTCAGCTATCCACACCTGGAACAGTTACTTCGTTTTGCTCTGGGACATTATGTTTCAGTCCATTTGGCGCCAGGTTGCACCTCAGTCTGTATAGGAGCTCGGTGATGCTCTGGTCCAGATCTGGGAGGAAATACCCCTGGACACCATCCGTTGTCTTATTAGGAGCATGCCCCGACATTGTCAGGCATGTATACAAGCACGTGCGGGCCATACAAACTACTGAGTATCATTTTGGGTTGCTGCACTGAAATTTTAGCAAAATGGACTAGCCTGCTGCATAATTTTTTCACTTTGATTTTCGTGGTGTCTTTGAATTCAGCCCTCTGTAGGTTTTTCATTTTCATCAAACGATGTGGCATCCTTTTTTCTCTTTTCGTCCATGGACGGACACAGCTCCTTAATTCTTGACTTGTGGGTTATGTTCCATCTAATAGGAGAGGACTAGGCAGACATGTTAATTATCTAAATACATGTAACTTTAACAGAGTGGAACAGCCCCGCCTAGGGGGCGGTCCCTCCGGTCATAACCCCTCACCCTGCAGCTAGCAGCTCAGGACATCGAACATGAGCAGACCTTAGCTAAGCGCTGGGTCGGCCACGACATGCCCCGTTTGCTCCAGGGGTGGCCGGTGAGTTTTTACTCCGAGGTCCACATATGACTGAAGCTACTTGTGTCTCCGCCACAGTGGACCATGGCCGACAGCCACTCCGTATTGTCCAGCGGTGAGTCTGGTTGGAACGCGCCAGAAAATCCACGCATGGACGGGTAAGTACAGTTCCTCCTGTTTTGGGCAGTTTGGAACAGCTGGGCTTCCTGGAGGGTCATTAGGGGGTCTCCTGTCCTCCCTTTCCCTCCTTCTGTCCCCCACTCTTTCCTCCTCCCCATTGCGGGGCCTGCTGTGTCGGCGGGGTATTCCTGTAGGGGGCCTCAGTATCCCGGTTGGGGGCTGTGGGGGTGCCCGGGTCCGCTCTCTGTGAGGGGTGTCTGTTTTTAGGAGCCTCCGCTCAGCGTCCCTGCAGCCTTCTCGTCCACCTCAGTGGACTCAGCCGCCATTTTGGGTAGCACCGGCGCCATTTTCTAGTGGGTTTTTTTCTATGTGAAAATTCCCATTGACGGCCATTTTGTTGTAGCCGCGCTGTAGCGCAGGTCTTCATTGCGGGCGGCCATTTTTTTGTAGCCCGCGCCCTTTTTTTCCCTGAGGAGTCCGGTGGCCATTTTACAGTGTTTTTTTCACTATATGGCTTGGTGTCTAGTGCTGGAGGCTTCCTGAACGGCGCGAATAGCGCGAATCACCTCACAGAACACCTCAGTCACACGCTGTGTGTGAGGCAGAGCGGACAACGGCGCTGAGCAGTCTCTGGCTGGTGGTGAGTCCCTGGGTAACCCCCCCGGTCAGCGCAGCTAAGAGGGTGGACATTTGTTATTACAAGTGCCTTGACTTAGTCCCTAAGGACTGTCAGTGGGTCAGAATGGAGTCTGAAGCTGGCGCTTCTTCCCCAGACATTCCAGAGGCAGCAACCGGTGCCCCTGCACCTGCAGTTCCCATGGACACTTTGTCTGCAGACCTGGAGTCATTTGTTTCCAGGATTGAAGCGGCATGCGGGCGTAAGGGGGGTAAAAAGCGCCCCCTCCCCCGCCATCTCTGGGGAATGCTCTGCCTGGCTGCAGCTCAGGACCCCTGTTCTGGGATGTCAGAGGATGCGGACCAGGACCATCCGGGCACTGAGGAGGACTCCTCGTCCGGGTCAACACAGGACAGAGCACTTGTGGGTGCACTTATCAACGCAGTAAGGAACGAGGTAGAGTCACTGGAACAGGTCAAGGGACAAGCCAGGGTCATACACAGGATCAGCAGACAGGAGCAGGATACAGGAACAAGTGTTAGAGAAATTAGAAATTATACTTTAAATGTCAACTATGAATATGCATATTAATATGACTATATCTTCTAAAGTTAAAATGTTTGCTTTATATAACTCTATTAATACTTAAATATGCTGAATAAGCTCTAATAACCCTAATTACTGGAATAAGTCATATGACCATATTCTATTGTGCAAAGATGTGCTGACTCTTACATCTGTCAAAATATGGGCTGCGAACCATGAGATAATTTATGTATCCATTGTATGAAATATCCTGTCATAAGGTGTTGGCTGAAAAAGGATATTTCCCTATTTCCTGCTAACGTCAGAATAAAGGTTGAAATTATACATGGTCAGGACGTTACGAGCAGGAAAAGGGAAGGTTTAAGGGTTATAAAAGCTGAATGTGAATCTATGACAGGCAGAAATGGATCTCTGAAGCAGAAGATATACATTTAACCATTTCTCTTGCATATGCAATAAAATATCTTGACTTGTAACGAGAGTCGGTCCAAAATTACTTGACATTTTGGTCCTTCGAGCCGGAAGTCCAAATTCCTGGAAAGCACTAGCCAACAACCCAGTGAACCGATGTCCGTACGGCAAAAAACTGTAAGTCCTCCGTCTTAAATTTGACGTTAACAGAGGCCGGCTCACTGAACTAGTGCCTCCCGGGCAGCGACTTACCGGATCAGCACAAGAGACCGCTCTCGGGGCAAGGTAAGATATTTTCATTTATTATATTATACTTTTAGGCCTAAATGTGATTAGGGATTTAATGAATTAAGGGATTTTGTTACATACATCTAATATAGAGATTAATTGAATGTTTATCTGTTGTGTATATGTTTTGCTTTATCCAAGTTGAGGGAATATAAGTAGATACGTCCGTAGTTTAAATCCCTTTGATATAGGAGTATGGTCCCATTCCAATACCCGGGTGCAGATAAAGGAAATTTGTCGACAAAGGACCTAGGTCCTGACAGCCTTGTAAACTGCAGGAATTCCCGTGGGGGACACATAAATATTCCTACATCAAAAACATGAACCCCTGTTGATACAAAGGTATGGCCTGATAGATTTCCAGGTAACAAATAGAGGTAATTTGACGAGCACTTGCGCTCAGCCAGCCTCGTATGTTGTGTAAAAAACCTGTACAGGCATTTATAAATACCGTTGAATCAACAAATATTAATGTTTTGATAAAGTGTGGGAACAACAGTCGAGAGAAATTAAGTCTCTTTTGTAATTCTGTTCATGCTCCCTACAGTTTACTGAAATATTAATGTTTTGATCAGGGGGGGTTGACCAGTCAGGTGAATTTACGTTCGCCTTGTAATTCTGTTCATGCTCCCTATAAATGAATAAAACATTAAGTAAGAAGACAAGACACCAGTATTATAGCAGCACACAAGATCAATAATCTAGAAGTGATATGTCACGACTAGAAAGTTTGTGAGTAGCTGCAGAAGTGATAAGATACTGTGTGCAGGTATTGTGTCAGTGTGAGAAGACCTTACAAAAAAAACTCCGTGTGCACGTTAAAATGAGTATGATCCATGGAAAGTCTGATGGTTTGAATGATGATGCAAAGTATATGTGTAGTCTAGACAAAGAGAATGTGAAACTCCTTAAGACATGAAAAACAAAGTATGATTTTGTTGCATTTTTAAATAAGGATTGTTGTGTAATACTGTGTTGTGTAGAAAGCTTAAAAAATAAATAAAAATTATGCCGGCATGTATGTATGTGTATATATATGTATGTATATATGTGTGTGTATATATATATATATATATATATATATATATATATATATATATATATATATATATATATAAAAAAAGAAAAGAAAAATAAGGAAACAGAATAAATTAGGTCTTCCCCAGGCAAAGAAATGGCTTGAGGAGGCTAACTGTAGGTTAAAATCATAAAAAAAAAAAAAAAATCATAAAAAGACTATGTTTTTAGACAAAGAGGAGGACAATAATATGACCGTCCTCCGAAGTTTAGTGCAGCAAGTATTGACTGAACAAAATGCGACAAACCTAATGCACCCGACAGCCCCTACACACCCTTTAGAGGACTCTCCAATCCCACCGACAGACGCTGCTCCCCCTCTGACTTCACCACCCGCTCCCAATTCCCTATTGCAGACCTGCAGTCCCCACCACCAGATGGGACAGAGGTATGCAACAAGTTACCCCGCTGACCCTCCTTACAGCAATCCCAATGTCCACATAGCTCAATTCAGGGATGGTATCATGGGAATGGTTGCTAGCTATCATCTCAATGTGAGGGAAATAGAGCAGGTCACCAGACAGGTACTGGGACCTGACTGGCATCATGTAGTGGGAGATTGGAGTGGATTAAACAACCAGGGAGGGGTGTTGCCTCAGGATGATGCAGCACTCAAAAACAGAAGAAATGCTCTTATAGCAAAGATAGAGAGAGGATAGATGGATACGTCAAGCCGACTGGTCCATTATAAATCAGTGTATATGGGGAGAAGAGGAAACAGTGGATAATTTCATTGTTAGGATAAAGAAGAATTTTAATAACCACTCTGGGATAGAAATCCCAGTAGATCAAGTGAACGATAGCCCATATGAACAACAGCTAAAGAATGCAATCCTGAAGGGGCTGCTAGTCCTTATATCAAGTTTTGTTAACGAACACATGATTAACCATAGGATCTGCAGACTCTAGGAGCTAATCAAGTATGTGAGGCATGCTGAGGGGCACTTCCAACCAAAAAAGAAAGTAAAGAAAAGGATGAGGGGGGAGTGTTTCCTGTATGGTAAAAGTGTGTCTGCAGAGAGAGAAGCAGAAGGATGGGAAAGAATCTGATATTTTGGATGTGTGTAATGTTGAAACTTGTTTGCATGCTGAAGCCAAGCCAGAAATAACCTGGGTTGCAAAGAGTAGTTGGGTAACATTTCTCTGTGACACTGGGGCTTGTAGGACCCTGATACACCCGCTGGATATGCCACCAGGGGTAAAGGGAAAAGGTTTAGTATATGTAAAATCTGCAAATGGGTTGATGCACCAGGAGGCCGTGTCTGAAGGCCTTACTGTGGAAAATCCACAGACAGGTAAAAAGGCTCAGTGTAAAATTGTAATGTCAACTAAATGTCCTGTTAATTCGTTGGGTAGAGACATGTTGCATGCTCTTGATATTTCTGTCGTACCAGTGGAGGGGGGCCTCAAAGCCCATCGGCTGTGTGAAAAACAAATCACAGCTGTGGATAATGAGCCCTGATACTGGTACAGCTTGGATTTACAAACTGAGGGATTAAAGATGCCCAAAACCCTGACAGAAATAATTGAAGAGACTGTGAGGAAAGGTACAAGGTCCAGACGAACCTCTATTGCACTATCTACTACAAAAGGACCACTGGGCCTGATAGGTCTTATGAGAAACAGTTAATGAGTTGCACTAACACTGAAGTGCTCTTAAGATACCTGTACTGTGATAAGGAAGGAAATAACATGGCTACTTGTCTCCTACCACAGCCTATTCTGCAAATATACAGGCAGGATACTGTACCTCATGTTTCGGTCACGCGGAACTCCGAGGTATCATGGCATGAGCTGGGAGAACTTATCACAGACTGGGTCAAATTAACAGATGGGGAACTGAAATCCAGAGGGAATCAGAGGTACAGATTAGCGTGGTTTGTTGAATGTACAACCAGAACTTGCGTGATTGAAGTTTTGACAAAAGACAGTGACTGACACTTTTTGACCCGAGGGGAAGGGGATGCCTTAAAAGACGTCCCCGATTTCTTGTGATCAAAAGGAAAGACAGACGTAGGGCTAATTAAGACAGACAGTCAGTTCTGGTTTGCACTTATGTACAAAGGAAAACTCACAAGAAATGTTCAATGCTTTGTCTCGAGTTGTACCTCCCAGTGGGAGTCAAATTCTCTGGTATGTGGATGACATTCTGGTAGCGGCTCCTCTGGAGCGACAATGTAAAATTGACACCTTGGCTCTGATGCATTTCCTCGCAGAACAAGGTCACAAGGTTAGCAAAATAAAATACAACTTTTGAAAAACAAGGTGAAATACCAGGGTTACATTATATCTCAAAAAGGCAGACATCCAGATGAGATCCGAAAAGAGGCCATCCTTCAAGCCCCCAAACCACGTAAAAATAAAGAAATGATGTAATTTCTTGGCATGGCAAATTTTTGTAGAGCATGGATAGCTAATTATGCTACGGAGGTGGTGCCTCTTTCTGATCTCATCTATGGTACACAAATGTCTGCAAAAGGTTCCATCCAGTGGAATGTGCAAGCAGAGGATGCATTTACAAAGGTGAAGCACCTCATTGTGGGTTCTACTGTGCTTAGCCTACCCAATTACAGTAGAAACCCTTTAGCAGACTGTAGATTGTAAAGAGGGGTACATGACTTCTGCTCTCACTCAGGTTTATGAGAACGAACACAAACTAGTTGCATTTTACTTAACTAATTTGCCCCACTGTGTACAAGCTGTAGTAGCAGCCTCATTGGCCATACGGTCATCTGCATTGATAGTATTGTTCCACCCCTGGTACTTAAAGGTCTCACATGTTATTTAGGTGATCTTACTATAAGACAGAATCTCCTATTTATCTCCAGTCAGGCATTTATCATGTATGACTACACTTCTGGGACAACCACACGTTACAATCAAGAAGTGTACTACATTGAATCCTGCTACACTAATGCCAACACCTGGTGATGGGGATCCACATGATTGTGCAGCTCAAAATTGATGAACGGGTACTCCCTAGGAAGGATCTCACTGATGTTCCCTTTCTAGATGCTGACATTACAATCAAACGGCTTATGCTATAGTAACACATGACCAGGTCATTGAAGCTAGACCTTTTCCCAGTTCCTATTCTGCACAACAAGCTGACATTATAGCCCTGTCAAGGGCCTGCAGTCTAGGGGAAGGGAAAAATAAATAGATATTTATACTGACAGCCAATACGCTTTCTCTACACATATTTGCCCAGCAATGGAAAAAAGGGGTATGATTACGTTGCCATGGGAAACCGATCACACAGAGATCTCATTCTTGCCCTTCTAGAATATGTACAAAAACCAGCACAAGTGGCTATTTGTAAATGTGCGGCACATAGAAAGGGAACAGATCCAATTACCCTAGGGAATGCACTAGCAGACAAGACAGCAAAGGAAGCTTCTGAAGGACAGCAATGACAAACATATACAGTTCCCAAGTAAATGATGAGGTACAGAGAGCTATTGATGAAACATGGTTATCAGAAATGCAGAAAACATCACCGGCAGGTGAAAATCAAAGTGGTTATATACAGGGTCAACACTGGTCAATGGTATATACACATGTACAGAAGGTAAACCTAACTTATCTACATCACTATTCACGTATGCTGTGTTATTGAGTCATGGGTAGGCCCATACCTCAAAAGGAGGGATGGTACTGGGTGTACACAACATATGGGTTTACAAAACTACTCTGAAAATTTTGTCTCACATATCCGATTTGTAACAGATACCATGCACAAGGTGCCCTAAGAGCCTTAAGGGGTAATTTCCCACAACCCCCTTATCCCTTTCACACAATATGCATGGATTTTATTGAATTGAACAAATGTGAGAATAAGTACTGTCTGGTTATTGTGTACAGGTTTATAAAGTGGGTGGAAACTTTTCCTATGGCGCACACGGATGGACAGTCAGTAGCCAAAGTACTAATCAAAGAGGTGATTCCACGACAAGGGATCCCCGCGCTGATTTACAGTAACAATGGCTCCAATTTTGTAAACTAAACAATACAACTAATTGGTATATGGTACAATATCTGACCTACTAGGGAGAATCACTATTTAGGTTGTAACCCCTGGTCAGAACACCCCAGCCCCCGAGCCAACTCAGTTTCAACTTAATACCTCTTTGTTTAAAACCGATTTTACTTACAAGGAACAATTAAGTATAGAAACAGGATTTGGAGACAAAAATTAGTGGATAGAATGGGTCAGATACACAACTCAATCTAAGGGGTTAAGTGATTGTATTTCTTGTGCAAACCCAAGACCACAACTAGCTACCATTCCTCTCCCTGAAGAGGAAACAGATTTAGCTTGCATAATAAGACTGTTTTCAGAAAATATTACTGGGTCTGAATGTGCAAATGAGAAAAAGAGATACCCTAAAACTAAAATGCAAAGTACACCCCCTTCACTACAAGCATTACCAGGAAATTTTTCTAGTTTCTCTAACAAAGATAAGGATGGTACAAAGGTTGGCACTCTATCTCCTGAATACTGTGCGACCACAACATCAACTACAGACATTAAGTATCAACTAAAATGGTTTCAGGAACAGAAACGGCAACTAGCTGATGTTTGGTGGCTGTGTGGGGACAAGAAACTAAGCCTCAGACTGCCACCTAGATGGGAGGGTAGTTGTGCCCTTACCCGCCTGTTGCTTCCCTTTTATATTGTTCCTATGACTAATAAATTGATGAGACTAACAGGTAAACACTATTTTAAGAGACTTAAGTGTCCAGAATCATTTTGACAACCAGGTATATATAGACTCAATAGGTGTTCCACGAGGAGTTCCGGATGAATTTAAAGCACAGAATCAAGTAACAGCAGGACTCACCTCACTCTTCCTATGGGTACAGCCCAATAAGAATGTCGACTGGATAAACTACATTTACTACAACCAGCAGAGGTTTGTGAATTACACCGGAGATGCTATCAAAGGTATAGCAGCACAATTGGACGCCACCTCTTTGACAGCGTGGCAGAACCGTATAGCATTGGATATGTTGCTGGCAGAAAGGGGCGGGGTATGCGAAATGTTCGGCACCTTCTGCTGCACTTTTATTCCAAATAATACGGCACCTGATGGAAGTATCCCCAAGGCTTTGCAAGGCCTACAAATGTTATCCCAGGAACTAACTGAGAACTCTGGTGTAGAGAACCCCTTAACAGGACTCTTTGAAAAATGGTTTGGTAAATGGGGTCATCTTGCAAAAGGTTTGCTCATCTCTGTTGTCATGGCAGCCACGGTCCTTACGCTGTGTGGATGTTGCTGCATTCCTTGTATTAGAGGAATTCTTCAAAGACTGATTGACACATCACTAACAAAGACTATGTTTTTTCAGAACAACACTGAACTATACCCGGAACCTGATGAAGATGAACTTACAGTCCTTTCAAAAGACTTATTTGTCTAAATGATAATACCTGGTAAAATAAAGAACCTGGATATTTGAATTATTGACATTATAAGTATAAAAGGGGGCAGCTGTTAGAGAAATTAGAAATTATACTTTAAATGTCAACTATGAATATGCATATTAATATGACTATATCTTCTAAAGTTAAAATGTTTGCTTTATATAACTCTATTAATACTTAAATATGCTGAATAAGCTCTAATAACCCTAATTACTGGAATAAGTCATATGACCATATTCTATTGTGCAAAGATGTGCTGACTCTTACATCTGTCAAAATATGGGCTGCGAACCATGAGATAATTTATGTATCCATTGTATGAAATATCCTGTCATAAGGTGTTGGCTGAAAAAGGATATTTCCCTATTTCCTGCTAACGTCAGAATAAAGGTTGAAATTATACATGGTCAGGACGTTACGAGCAGGAAAAGGGAAGGTTTAAGGGTTATAAAAGCTGAATGTGAATCTATGACAGGCAGAAATGGATCTCTGAAGCAGAAGATATACATTTAACCATTTCTCTTGCATATGCAATAAAATATCTTGACTTGTAACGAGAGTCGGTCCAAAATTACTTGACAACAAGCCAAGGATCAAGCCGGGGTCATACACAAAGAAGACTGGTCAGGCAAGCCGGGTCGATAACGGTAATTCAAGATAGCAGAAACAGGAACTCAGGAACAATCACAGGAGGGCTGAAGATCATGCAGCAGTTATTGACTGATGCAGCAAGCTTTAAATAGGCCACTGGGCGCCTAGTGTGACTCACGTATTGCGCACTGGAGAACGTAGATTCCTGACAGTTCTTGCCCATGTGCGTGCGCATGCGCATAGCGTTTGTTAAACTGTGATTCTGCTGGACATGGAGAGACCTGCCAGTCCTTCTGCGGATAGTTCCCTGACAGACACTCACTGAATGGGCTAAACTTTTGCACCAGGCAGTGGAGGAACATCAGCTCCCACAGGAAATAGTGACACTGGCCGACCAGCTGGTGCAGGGCCTTGTGTACGTCTGTGATGCAACCCTGGATGTGGCCCCCTTAATCTCCAGGGCCTCTGTATCCGTGGTGGTCTTGTGTCGCCTGATATTGCTAAAATGCTGGTCCGCGGACCAAGCTTCTAAGAAAGCTCTGACAGATTTGCCTTTCAAAGGTGGGAGGCTCTTTGGTGCCTCACTGGACGACATTATTAAGGATGTCATTGGAGGTAAGAGCACACTTCTACCTCAGTCCACTAAAGGCAAGGAGCCGCGCCGTAAGCAGAGGCCCTCCTTTCCCGCACAAAAGCTGTATTTTCGTCAGTCAGGGCCCGCTAGCAGACCCTCCCAAGCCGATAAGGCTTCAACTGGGGGACAGAAGCGTCCCTGGGTGTGCAAGCAATTCAAGTCCGCAAGCAAGCCCACTTCAGCATGAAGTCTTGCCCCCACCCGATTCTTGGGTGGGGGGACGTCTTCGCGAGTTCGCAGCTTGGTTGGCCTCCCTGCTTTCCGACCAGTGGGTTTGCGAAGTGATCACTTCAGGGTACAAGATCGCGTTTCTTTCTTGTCCACCAAACAGATTCTTTCCCTCAAATCTGCCTCTCCTTCCATCTCGTCGGACCGCCCTGACTGGGGCAGTACAAGACTTGTGGAGATGCGAGGTGATCATACCCGTGCCGCCGCAGGACAGGTTTCAGGGATTCTACTCAAATCTGTTTGTGGTCCCAAAGAAGGACAGAGTTCGTCCAATCCTAGATCTCAAGGCCCTCAATGCCTTTGTGAAGGTTCGAAAATTCAGGATGGAATCGTTTCACTCGGTGGTAGCTGTGCTCCATCCGGGGGACTTTCTGGTGTCCTTGGACATCAAGGACGCATACTTGCATGTCCCTATCTGCATCAGGCATCAGAGGTTTCGCGGTCGGGGAAGACCACTATCAATTTGTGGCTCTCCCCTTTGGCCTAGCATCGGCACGAAGAGTTTTCATCAAGGTGCTCGCCCCGATTCTGGCTTTGCTGAGACAGCGAGGCATTGCTGTCGTGGGCTACTTAGACGATCTCCTTCTGAGAGCTGCTTCACGCTCAGAATTAGAGGAGGACGTGTCTATAGCCAGTCAGACTCTCCGAGAATTTTGTTGGGTACTGAACCTCCAGAAGTCGGTGTTAGTACCGACTTAGCGCCTGGAATACCTGGGGCTGATTCTGGACTCCTCGCAGTCCAGAGTTTTTCTTCCTCCAGAGAAGTTTCAGACGCTCCAGGCTGCGGTGTTAACATTCCGCAAATGGTCGTCTCTCCGTTTCTGCATGAGAGTCCTGGGCCTCATGGTAGTACCGTATGCCCAATCCCACACTTGAGTTTTGCAGAAGGAGATTCTGTTCAAATGGAACAAATCCCTGTTGTCTCTGGATCATCAGATTCAGGTAAGTCGCCTAGTCAGGGCCTCTCTGACTTGGTGGCCGACGTCCCCGGCACTTCAGTCCGGGAAGTCGTTTATTTTCCACTGGACTGTGATCACGACGGACGCCAGCCTGACAGGTTGGGGGGGAGTCTGAGGGGTTCAGTCGGCCAAGAATCTCTCCTGCCGATCAATGTCCTCGAGCTTCAAGCGATCAGGCTATGTCTCTCCAAGTGGTCACAGAGACTTCAAGGGCGTCCAGTCAGGATCCAGTCTGACAACGCCACGGCGGTGGCTTATGTCAACCATCAGGGAGGAACAAGGAGCTCGGCCGCAGCATTGGAGGTTGCACACATCCTAAGGTGGGCCGAAAGGAGCGTACCGGTTCTATCGGCTGTTTACATTCCGGGCATGGAAAACTGGCAGGCGGACTATCTGAATCGCCAGATGCTGGACCAAGGGGAATGGTCCACCCGGAGGTGTTTCAACTCCTTTGTCAGAAATGGGGCTCACCAGATGTGGATCTCCTGGCTTCTCGACTCAGTCGCAAGGTGTCGAGGTTTGTGGCCAGGTCCAGAGATCCCTGGGCAGACGCGTCAGACGCGTTAGTGGCTCCATGGGGTCAGTATTGGCTAATCTATGCCTTTCCCCCACTGAAGTTGCTTCCTCGTCTGCTCCGCAGAGTGGAGGCCGAGGGGATTCCGATGATTCTAATCGCCCCAGACTGGCCCCGGCGTCCCTAGTACGCCGACCTGGTGCGCCTGGTGGCGGACGCTCCCTGGCGTCTGCCAATGCGGGAGGACCTTCTGTCTCGAGGTCCCATACTTCATCCTGCTTTACAGTCGCTGGCTTTAATTTTATGGCTATTGAAAGCCAGGTACTAAGGGACCGTGGTCTGTTAGACTCAGTAATCTCCACCATGTTGAGGGCTCGGAAGTTATCTTCCCGGAAGATCTACCATCGCACTTGGAAGGCCTACATCTCTATGTGTGAAGAGATGGATTGGCGCCCATGGGCATATTCGGTTTCTCGGATCCTGCTGTTCTTAAAGCGTGGAGTGGATCAGAAACTGACCTTAAGCACTATTAAGGGGCAGATTTCAGCCTTAGCTGTTTTCTTCCAATGACCCTAGGCAGCTCATTCACTGGTAAGCACGTTTGTGCAGGGGGTCTGACACGTGATGCCCCCGATTAGACCACCGCTCCCTTCGTGGGATTTGAATCTGGTGCTCTTCAGGAATCTCCTCCTTTTGAGAACATCAGGGAGATTCCTCTCGACACTTTCTCAGAAAGTTGCCTTCCTAGTAGCCATTACAGAAGGGTTTCTGAATTGGCGGCCTTGTCCTGCAAGTCACCTTACTTGGTCCTCCATAAGGATAAAGCGGTGCTACGCCTGCAACCCTCATTCCTTCCTAAGGTAGTTTTGGCTTTTCACCTAAACAAGGACATTGTACTTCCATCCTTGTGTCCTCGGCCGTCGCATCCCAAGGAGGCTGCGCTACATACTTTGGACGTGGTACGGGCCCTATGGGTGTACCTGTCTGCTACTGCTCCGTTCCGGAGATCTGACTGTTCGTGTCGGTGTCTGGTCCAAAGAAGGGCCTGGCGGTCTCGTCGGCCACCATTTCTCGGTGGATCAGACAGACCGTGATCCAGGCCTATGCCCTTAAGGGGCAGGCACCTCCTTTTCCCGTCACGGCACATTCGACCAGGGCAATTGGTGCCTCCTGGGCGGTGACCTGGTCGTCCATTCACACTTTTTCCAAATTTTATAAGGTTGATGTGAGTGCATCTTCGGATGCTTCTTTTGGCCGCAAGGTTTTACAGGCGGCTGTTTGAGGTTGCAACTCCTCCGTTAAGGAGCTCTGCTGTTTGGGGTGAAGTTCGTTTTTTGATTGCTGTTCCCACCCCTCGTTTTTTCTGACAACGGCTTGGGGATGTCCCAACTGTCAAGAATTAAGGAGCTGTGTCCGTCCATGGACGAAAAGAGAAAATACAATTTTTGTACTCACCGTAAAATCCTTTTATCTGTCGTCTATGGACGGACACAGCACCCACCCCTCCTTTTTAAGTTTGTACTGCTTTTTGACGAACTGAGCTGCTAGCTGCTGGGTGAGGGGTTATGACCGGAGGGACCGCCCCCTGGGCGGGGCTGTTCAACTCTGTTAAAGTTACATGTATTTAGATAACTAACATGTCTGCCTAGTCCTCTCCTAATAGACGGAACATAACCCACAAGTCAAGAATTAAGGAGCTGTGTCCGTCCATGGATATCAGTATAGATATCCAGCATGATATTTTTCCCCAATTGAGATCTGATGTGTTTTAAAAGTGTTCCTTTAATTTTTTTGAGCAGTGTATATACTGGTCTGACAGTTAACAGCAAAAGTCTAAAATAGAGTATAAATGTTTAACATTGGACTTTTGTTTCTGCAAGTGCTTGTTATCACCCATATGTTTAAAGTGTAAATAAAAGCAAAACTTTTTTGGGGGTTTTGGAAAGAGTGGAAAGGGATGAGCATAGCTCCCAACTGTCCCTGATTTCGAGGGACTGTCCCTGATTTGGAGCAATGTCCCTCTGTCCCTCATTCCCCATCATTTGTCCCTCAGCCAATATAAAAGGAATAGTAGTGGTAAAAAAAAAAACCTTGTGGATTTAATGAACTATTTTTGGTTAATTCTCCTTTAGGGGTGTGGCAGGGGGCGTGTCCTATGCCTACATACGTTTGCTAGTAGGTGTCCCTCATTCCCATCTCAAAATGTTGGGGGGTATGGATTCGAACACCTGTTCGTTTTTTTTTTTTTTTTTTTTATATATATATTTTCTTTATTTATATTTCAGAGGGGGTACAAAAACTGCAATACTCTTCCATTTACTTTATACATATTTCACATTTATCACATTTCACTTCTTCTCTTTCCCACATTTTCATTTACCTAGTCTTATACAAGAAAGAAGAGAGAAAAAAAGAGAAACCGAACAATTGTTGGCTGTGGCCCTGTTAGGGAGATTCACCCTCTTTATTTGTCCTGACCAGGATTCTCTCACTGTGGAGGAATATCCTCTCACTTTCTGTTTGGGCTATGGGACAGGAAGTAAAGGGAAATCTCCCCAATGGGACACATATGGCAAAAATAACTGGTGGGGGTTATAACCCTCCTCTTACTCTATCTAGAATGGAAAAAAATGGCCTTTAGTTACACTTTAAAGTAAATACTATTGTAGTCTCATAAGGCAGTCATTTTTGTTGTTGGTTTTACTTATATATATTAATCCAGATTCTGGATAATGGGTAATCTTGAGCTTTGTTTTGGCTTCTAGTCTCTTAAGCCTCGTACACACGGTCAGACTTTTTGCCAACAAACTTCATTTTGAGCAAGTTTGACAAAAAATCTGACCGTGTGTACGCTCCATCGGACAAACGTTTTTGTTTTTCATCGGACAAATGTTCGGTCTGTAAATGGACAAACTTTTCGCCAACAAATATCTGATGGAACAAAGTCCGACCGTGTGTACAGAAATCCATCGGACATTTGCCCGATGGACAAATAAGCATGTTAAAATCAACCAACGATAGCAGAAGTTGACCAAAGGGTGGCGGTAAAGAGCAGAAAGAAGCAGAAAAACCACGTGATGTTGGAAAAGTTTTGGGAAAGTTTGCAGAAAAGTCAGAGTGTGTGTATGCTATGGGTGTGCCCGGCCAACTCCCTTCGGACAAAAATCCACAGAAAAGTTTGTTTGAAGTCCGACCGTGTGTACAAGGCTTTAGGCTGGGTTCACACTTGTACGTCACGACAGTCATACAACTTTCATCCTACTTTGCTCTGCGACATCAGTCCTACATTGATCCTACATCGGTCCGACATCCATCCGACTTTCATGAACAGGATACTACTTTGATCCGACATTGTGCTAGTCTGACTTGTCCTTTGACCAATCAAAACAATCCCAGGATGAGATAAATTCCTTTTACTGCTGCTGTAATCACCATGTCGGATGTCAAATGTCGGATGGTAAGGACAAGGATCCTACTTTGATCCGACTTCAATGATATTCAATGGGCTAAAGTCGGACCAAAGTAGTACAGGGAGCATTTTCAAAGTCGGACCGACTTGTGTCGGACCAGTTAAGACGGCTCTCATAGGGAAACATTGATTTTCACACGTCATGCGACATGAGCTCCCAATGTCGGAGCGTTTGTCGGACCAGTGTGAACCAGGCCTTAGTGTTACATAACCATTTATGTATGTTGAAGTGCATCCCATGGATGGTGGTGTGAGCTCCTTTGCAGCCTGTTCTTGGATTTGAGTTTGGTATGCGAATGCCTGCCTTACGGATAGATGGGCATTTACACATGAACCAGTTTTCTTTCCCAGATAAGTCAATGTAAATGCAAATTCAGCTCAGAAGTCAAAGTAACATTAACCACTTAAGCCCCGGACCATTACGCAGCTTAATGACCAGAGGTGATTTCACAATTTGGCACTGCGCTGTTTTAACTGGAAATTGTGCAGACATGCAATGTTGTACCCAAACAAAATTTGCATCCTTTTCTTCCCACAAATAGAGCTTTCTTTTAATGGTATTTGATTGCCTCTGCGATTTATTTTTTTTTTTTTGCGATATAAACGGAAAAAGACTAAAAATTTCGAAAAAAAATGATATTTTCTACTTTTTGTTATAAGAAAAATCGAATAAACTAAATTTTAGTAATACATTTAGGCCAAAATGTATTCAGCCACATGTCTTTAGTAAAAAAAATGTCAATAAGCGTATATTTATTGGTTTGCGCAAAAGTTATAGCGTCTACAAACTAGGGTACATTTTCTGGAATTTACACAGCTTTTCATTTATGACTGCCTATCTCATTTCTTGAGGTGCTAAAATGGCAGGGCAGTACAAACCCCCCCCCCCAAATTACCCAATTTTGGAAAGTAGACACCCCAAGGAAATTGCTGAGAGGCATGTTGAGCCCATTGAATATTTTTTTTTTTGTCCCAAGTGATTGAATAATGACAAAAAAAAAAAAATTACAAAAAGTTGTCACTAAATGATATATTGCTCACACATGCCATGGTTATATGTGGAATTGCACCCCAAAATACATTTTTCTGCTTCTCCTGAGTACGGGGATACCACATGTGTGGGACTTTTTAGGAGCCTAGCCGCGTACGGGACCCCGAAAACCAAGCACCGCCTTCAGGATTTCTAAGGGTGCAAATTTTTGATTTCACTCCTCACTACCTATTACAGTTTCGAAGGCCATAAAATGCCAAAATAGCACAAACCCCCCCAAATGACCCCATTTTAAAAAGTAGACACCCCAAGCTATTTGCTGAGAGGCATGGTGAGTATTTTACAGCTCTCATTTGTTTTTAAAAATGAAGAAATAATTTTTATTTATTTTTTTCAAAACTTTGTGACAAAAAGCGAGATCTGCAAAATACTCACAATACCTCTCAGCAAATAGCTTGGGGTGTCTACTTTCCAAAATGGGGTCATTTAGGGGGTTTTGTGCCATCTGGGCATTCCATGGCCTCCGAAACTGTGATAGGCAGTGAGGAGTGAAATCAAAAATTTATACCCTTAGAAAGCCTGAAGGCGGTGCTTGATTTTGGGGTCCCGTACGCAGCTAGGCTCCCAAAAAGTCTCACACATGTGGTATCCCCATACTCAGGAGAAGCAACAGAATGTATTTTTGGGTGTAATTCCACATATGCCCATGGCATGTTTGAGCAATATATCATTTAGTGACAACTTTGTGCAAAAAATAAATGAAATAAAAAATAAATTGTCTTTTTTCCGCAACTTGTGTCAACATATAAAATATTCCATGGACTCGACATGCCTCTCAGTATATAGCTTGGGGTGTCTGCTTTCCAAAATGGGGTCATTTGGGGGGGTTTTGAACTGTCCTGGCATTTTATACACAACATTAGGAAGCTTACATCCACTCTTCTAACCACTTGAAGACAAAGCCCTTTCTGACACTTTTTTTTGTTTACATGAAAACCTTTTTTTTTTTTTTTTGCAAGCAAATTATGTTGAACCCCCAAAACATTATATATTTTTTTAAAGCAAAGGCCCTACAGATTAAAATGGTGGGTGTTGCATTTTTTTTTTCCACACAGTATTTGCGCACCGATTTTTCAAACGCATTTTTTTGGGAAAAAATACATTTTTTTTAATTTTAATGCACTAAAACACACTATATTGCCCAAATGTTTGATGAAATAAAAAAGATGATCTTAGGCCGAGTACATAGATACGAAACACGACACGCTTTAAAATTTCGCACAAACGCGCAGTGGCGACAAACTACATACATTTTTAAAAGCCTTTACAGGGTACCACGTTAGATTTACAGAGGAGGTCTACTGCTAAAATGACTGCCCTCGATCTGACCTTGGCGGTGATACCTCACATGCATGATGCAATTGCTGTTTACATATGACGCCAGACCGACGCTTGCGTTCGCCATTGCGCAAGAGCAGGGCGGGACAGGGGTGCTTCTTTTTTTTTAATTATTATTAATTTTGCTTTTTTATTTTATTTTTAAACTGTTCTTTCCATATTTTTTATTTTTTTTATCATTTTTATTGTTATCTCAGGGAATGTAAATATCCCCTATGATAGCAATAGGTAGTGACAGGTACTCTTTTTTTGAAAAAACTGGGGTCTATTGGACCCTAGATCTTTCCTCTGCCCTCAAAGCATCTGACCACACCAAAATCGGTGTGATAAAGTGCTTTCCCAATTTCCCAATGGCGCTTTTTATATCCGGGGGGGGACATTCCCTCCCACTGCTTGTAAAAGCAGTCCAGAGGCTAATTAGCCGCTAGGATTGCTTTTACATGAAAGTCGGCTGCTGGCTGAAAAGAATGATACCAAGATGATACCTAAACCCGCAGGCATCAATTTGGTATAACAAAAGTCCAGCAACATACCAGTACGTTGCTGGTCCTTGTTGGACATGTATTGTAATCTTTTTTTTCATGCAGCCTGTTGGCTGAACGAAAAAAAGAGATTGATCGGTGGGTATGCCCACCATTAGAATATCACCCTTCATTCACCCACTTCTAATGATGGGCATACATGCACCATTTATATATGCCGAAGCATGGGGGCATCCTCCCGCAAAAGTTATACCGCGTACACACGGTCAGACTTTTCCACGGGCAAGCCTCCGTCGGAATTTTGACCGTATGTACGCGGCATTAGGAGCAAAATCGCTCCTCTGCCCCTGCTGCCCCTCTGCTTCGGCATATATCCTCTTTTTTTTTTTTAACTGTGGTGGTGAAATCACCTCCTACAGCTTTGGAGTCGCAGGGATCAGGCCTGTCTCTGCGAACGCTGCAGTTATGTGTGTTGTGTTTTGTAAGTGACAGTGATCGATTGATACTGCACTTGGGTGGCCTGGGCTGGACGGAGGGGCAAAATGCAGGTGCTAGCAGGTATCTGGGCTGATCCCGCTAACACTGCGTTTTTGGGAGCCCTAAACTGCTGGAGACGCTAGTATAGATCTGATCAGATATTGATCTGTTCAGATACTATACCACTAAGGGAGGTGTATGCTTCTCGCGTGGGTGTTAGCGTTCCTGGCACTAACCTGACGCTGCCTGAGGCAACGCAGACCCTCTCTGACACTAAAACCTAATTGATATCACCCGCCGGGTGATCAGGGGGTTAGACCTTTATTGGGTTATATACGGCGGGTGCCCTGACACTATAAAAAGCAAACTAACTAACCAGCGTCACCCGTAACACTTATATGGTGATCACTGGTGAAAGGGTTAACTAGGGGCAATCAGGGGGTTAAACCTTCATTAGGTAATATATGGGGGTACCTGATGCTATAGAAAAACCTGACGGGGAACCTAAATAACAAAATAACTAACTGACTAACCAGTGTCACCAGTAACACTTATACGGTGATCACTGGTGAAAGGGTTAACTAGGGGCAATTAGGGGGTTAAAACCTTTATTAGATAATATATGGGGGTACCTGACGCTATAAAAACCTGTGGCGAACCTAAAAAAAATAACTGGCTACCTATCGGCATCACCGACACTAAGACAGCGATCAGAAAAACGATCGCTTAGTGACACTGGCAAAAGGGGGTGAAAGGGTTAGCTGGGGGGGCGATCAAGGGGTTAAACCTTTATTAGGTAATATATGGGGGTACCTGACGCTATAAAAACCTGCGGCGAACCTAAAAAAAAACTGGCTACCTATCGGCATCACCGACACTAAGACAGCGATCAGAAAAACGATCGCTTAGTGACACTGGCAAAAGGGGGTGAAAGGGTTAGCTGGGGGGGCGATCAAGGGGTTAAACCTTTATTAGGTAATATATGGGGGTACCCGACGCGATAAAAACCTGCGGCGAACCTAAAAAAAATAACTGGCTACCTATCGGCATCACCGACACCTAGACAGCGATCAGAAAAACGATCGCTTAGTGACAGCGGTGAAAGGGTTACCTGGGGGGCGATCAAGGGGTTAAACCTTTATTAGGGGGGGTTAGGGGGCTACACTGGACCTAAACCTGACACTTTTACAGTCACAAATGTCACTGATTGCAGTGATCAGTAAATAAATGGTCACTGCAATCAGTGACACTGTGACTGGGGGCTGAGGGTGATCTGGGGGGGCGATCGTGTGCCTATGTGTCCTGGTGTCAGTGTGCTGTTTAGTGCACTAACCTCATGTCTTCTCTCATGCGGCGCTCGGTATATGTGAGCGCCGCATGAGAGATGACATCACTTCCTCCTGCCTGTGTAAACATTACACAGACAGAGGAAGCTTTTCATTCGCCGGGAGCGATCGCGAGGGGGTGGCCAGAATCAAATGGCGGCCCCCTCATCACGGATCGCTCCCGAAGCGATCCCGGCCGCTCACTGTACCGGAGGGGGGTCCGATCGGACCCCCCACCCATATGAAGGCAGGCACGTACAGGTACGTGATTGTGCCTGTCCGTGCCATTCTGCCGACGTATATATACAGTGGGCGGTCGTTAAGTGGTTAAAGGAAATCACTTCCTCCTGAAGGCATACTATATTGTTTATGAGTCTGATACTGATCTTTAACACTAAGACAGACTCAGCATTGGGAAGCATTTCAGTTTGTGGTTACACTGAGGAGTATGACTAATAAACTCTGTTTATTTCTGTAGTGCTACCCCTGTAGGAGCTGCTAGTTAATTTGCCCAGATCCTTTTCTAAATAGTTTATTTTCAGCACCACACAAATTGCAATCACACTTCAGGCTCATTAACCAGTCTAGGGGTATGCTTTTTATAATGCTTTATTGTAGAACCTGGATAGGTAGTGGGTTATGGCAGGATATTACAGTAACCCGTAGCAACAATTTCAGGATACTGAGCTCTCTCTTGCAGAACTATGAGCCAAGCCCTTGTAGATGTAAAGAGTGGACTGTGCTTTGAAGTAGCGACTTGAGGAGATTTATCTTCGTCTTTCTGGACAGTCCAAGCAAAGTCCTTTTTCATTTAGGAATTTAAATAGACTAAGCTGCTCAGGACAGATGACACAATGTCCCCTATAACCCACTGACTCTAGAAAACAAGGATCTGTACCACAAACAAGGATCTGTACCACCGGTCTGTACTCACAAATGTCCTTGGAAATATCGGTAGCCTTCTTCCAATATCCTCGCCACACTTTCACCCTGTGATACCAGACTAGTTCCTCAGATGACAGTCTCTCGGTCATCTTCAACAACTTTCAGTAGCATAGGCCCTTAGTTTGCCCAACTAAGGCCTCAAAACTACTTAGGCACATTGCAGCAAGGCCTAGGGGGCTAGCAGCCCTCTTAGGCTGTGATCTCCTCCTCAGGGAAAATAAAAAGACCAGCCTGGTCTCTGGCTTAGAGTATTTATACAGACTTTTAGTCACTATCTGGACACCTCTCCTCAATGATTGGCCAGGGCTGTATGAATATTCAGCTGCCGATTAGATTCTTCCTGCCCACTAACATTTCTGGACCAGCCAACCAGGGAGAAGTAGTCAATGCTGCAGCAGGAGACATAAAACAGACCAAAACAATTAACACAGTCACACCAATTACAGTGAGCCAAACTTACCTAACAACGAACTGCAGCTCCACTGCATACAGTGAGCCCAAACTAAATTTATCTATTCCTAGCACCTATCTAGGAGGTTGCTACATTTCTATTGCCAGTGAAGGATATGTCATAGTTAATAAAGTTTACAGCAACTAAAAGTGTTATAGTAGCCCTCCCCAACTTTAAATTGCTAGGGCTTACAAAAAAGTCCCCAGGTTCCTGCTACTTTACATAGGCACTATGATGACACTGACCCTTCTCATGGGATCCTGGGAATGCTGTTACGTACAGTAATGCACTTTTTGAGATTCGGATCTTAAACGTTATGGGGTGGCTGAGTGATGAGTATCCCAAATCCAGCTAGAATGCTTTCCTGAACTGTACAGGAGTAAATTTGCATTAGATTTAGATTTCCCAGGATCCAAAAGGAAAGCTGAATAACATCACCAGCACTAGGGATGAGCCGAACACCCCCCGGTTTGGTTCTCAGCAGAACGTGCAAACAGGCAAAAAAATTGTGCGAACACTATTAAAGTCTATGGGACTTCTGAGCTGTGTTTGCATTTACATTGACTTATCTGGAAAGAAGTGCTAATTTTAAAGGCTTATATGCAAGTTATTATAAAAAGTTTTTGGGGTCCTGGGTCCCGCCCCAGGGGACATGTATCATTGCAAAAAAAAGTTTTAAAAATGGCCCTTTTTTTAATAATGCTTAAAGTGAAACAATAAAAATTAAAAATTCCTTTAAATATCGTGCCTGGGGGTCTCCTTAGTCTTCCTGTAAAGTAGCGCATCTTTCACATGTTCAAAACAGTACCACAGCAGAATTAAATTTCTAAAGGAAAAAATTTAATTCAAAACAGCTCACAGCTGTAATGTATTGTCGGATCAGGTCTGGTATGGATTTTAAGGGGAACCCCGCCCCACAATAAAAAAAAAAATTCTGTGGGCGTCCCCCCAAAATCCATACCAGACTCTTATCCGAGCACGCAACCTGGCAGGATGCAGGAAAAGGGGGGGGATGAGAGAGCGCCCCTCCTTCTGAACCATACCAGGCCACATGCCCTCAACATGGGGAGGGTTCTTTGTAGCCCACGATTTTTTTAATAGGATTCAATTGGAAAAATATGTTACTCTTGGATGAAAATTGTGTGAAAAAAAATATGAAAAGTACTTGCTAAGAAAAGCAATTATCCAATTGCATAATTTTTTTTTTACTGCTGGGCTAGTTTATTTTTCCCCACCCAACAGGTTCTATGTCTGTGAATTATTGGATAGGCAGAGCCTGATGAAGAACTCTGAGAGACTAGTTCCCCATCAGGTCCGTCCTGCCTGTGGTTTGAAAGTGGGTGGCAATAGGTGGATTCAGTCCAATAGTGGCTTTGGAATCCTCCCACTGCCATCCACTATCAATCACAGGAAGGGCTGACATGATAGGAAACCAGTCTCTCAGAGTTCCCCATCAGTCTCCAGTTCAGTGTGACCTGCATCGTTAGTTGCTAGGATGCAGGCAGCCTTTGTCCTAGCAATCAATGATGTAAATGTAAACCACATTCAAACAAAATTATAAAGTAATGAACACACAACACCATGAACACACAATTACCATGCAGCTCCTTCAGGGGTGGCGCTACACATGGATTGAAATTCAGCTGGTCCCTGCTGAAGTAGCCAACTTTTCGATCCATGTATGGTTGTCTTTAGTAACCGCCAATTTGTTTATCTGGGAATTCTGTTAGAATCTGTCGCAGCCATAGTGATGCATTTTAAAAATGGCGGTACTAAAAACTACCTGAATCTGGCACAGGTGTTAGCTATTGTACCCAAACTGGCACAAGGCTTTCACGAGTTAGGCCCAGGCCACGTTAAAGGGGCCATACCACCAGAAAAGTGACATTACTGCTTTATTGAATTCGCCTCATGGTGTTATACTTTAGGGGAATTCTTAAAGGTAATGAAAGAAGACATAGGAAATAAATATTCACACTGTAATAGTATTGTGTTGCTTATGTAGCCAGGCCCTGGGCTGGGAAACAGCAATATGAAGAGGGAGACATTGTCCTTTGTTTCTTTTCTCCCTATACTGTGATACTGATGTTATGCTGCACCATGCTCCTCCAGCCAGCAGGGGGAGAGCTATAGCCAAGCAAGCTCAGACTTCTATGCAGAGCACTGACAATCATGGGAGTTGTATTTCTTTATGAAACTGTCACCTGCACAGTACAATGAGTATAAGGGCTCTTTCACACGGGCGGATCCCGTCATGATCAGCCCCGTGAATATCCGCTTGCTCAGCGGAGATCGCTCCGTTGATCCCCGCTGAGCCGGCGGATGACTTGTCTGTCTCTGCACATTGTGCAGAAATGGACCGGTCGGATCGCCGCTTTCTCCTATGGGGGGATCGGATGAAAACGGACCGTCTGTCCGTTTTCATCCGATCCGATCCGCAGACGGATGGAAAAGTAGGATTTTCCTCCGTCATGCTAAACGGACCATAGCGGAGACTGATGTCAGCGGATGTTCATCTGCTGACATCCGCTATCCCATAGGGATACATGTATGTCCGTTTTTCATCCGAAAACGGATGGATGAAAAACGGACATACGGAACGTCCGTGTGAAAGGGGCCTAACTCTGCGTACTATTTTGCTGCTTTGGAGTCTATGTTGAGGCAATGCATTGCCATGATTTACAACAGCTCATGTTAGAAACCAGTGATGGCTGCAAAACTGGTTTTACTTTAATCACTAATTTCCTGTGTGTCTGGGTTTCTGATGTCTTAGACACATTTTTCAATTGTTACATTAATCATTTATGCAGCTTTCAAGTTCAAATGTGTGTGACCCTTTAATTCCTGTATGATGAACTTAAAATGCATTGTGTGTCTACTTTGTTTTGTGTCCTTTACCTTTCATATAATTGGGTGAAAATATATGCACACACACATACTGCAATATACTCACACCTTCACTTCCCTGTGTCAAATTACCTCAGCAAGATACACTTCCTGATATTGTAAATGCAGCCAGCCATACATTGTAAAAGCACATACTGTATATTAGGGATGAGCTTCGAGTTCGAGTCGAACTCATGTTCGACTCGAACATTGCCTGTTCGCCCGTTCGCCGAACAGCGAACAAATTGGGGTGTTCGCGGCAAATTCGAAAAATCTATGGGAGAAATCTAAAGTGCTAATTATAAAGGCTTATATGCAAGTTATTGTCCTAAAAAGTGTTTGGGGACCCGGGTCCTGCCCCAGGGGACATGTATCAATGCAAAAAGAAGTTTTAAAAACGGCCGCTTTTTCGGGAGCAGTGATTTTAATAATGCTTAAAATGAAAAAATAAATAATAAATGTCCTACCTGGGGGGTGTGTATGATATGCATGTAAAGTGGCGCATGTTTCCCGTGCTTAGAACTGTCCCTGCACAAAGTGTCATTTTTGAAAGAAAAAAATGCATTTAAAACTCACTCGCGGCTATTAATGAATTGTCGGCTCCCGGCAACACATACAAAAGTCATTGATAAAAAAAAAAAAAAAAAAAGCGTGGGGGTTCCCCAGAATTCAATTACCGGCCCTTCAGGTCTGGAATGGATATTAAGGGGAACCCCGCCGCAAATTTAAATTTTTTTTACGTGGGGTTCCCCCAAATATCCATTCCAGGCCCTTCAGATCTGGCATGGATTTTAAGGGGAACTCCACCCCAAATTTAAAAAAAAAATGGCGTGGAATCCCCCTAAAAATACATACCAGACCCCTTATCCGAGCACGCAACCTGGCCGGCCGCAGGGGAAAAGGGGGGGACGAGAGAGCGGCCCCCCCTCCCTCCTGAACCGTACCAAGCCACATGCCCTCAACATGGGGAGGATGTCCCCATGTTGATGGGGACAAGGGCCTCATCCCCACAACCCTTGCCCGGTGGTTGTGGGGGTCTGCGGGCGGGGGGCTTATCGGAATCTGGAAGACCCCTTTAACAAAGGGGACCCCCAGATCCCGGCCCCCCCCCATGTGAATTGGTAAGGGGTACATTGTACCCCTACCATTTCACGAAGAAAGCGTAAAAAAATGTTTAAAAAAACACACAAACACCTTGAAAAAGTCCTTTATTTAAAAAACAAACAAAAAAAAAAACATTCCAGCGGTGAAATCCAGTGTCCCGCGGCGATCCCGATGTCCAGCGCTGTCCTTCATTGGTTGTGCCTGAGCGGACCTGATGGGGAACTCCCTCTCAGTATTTTAAATGTATAGACCCGCCCCTTCTAAAGTTCCCCATCAGGTCCGCTCAGCGGACCAGATGCGGAACATGAGAAGGGGCGGGTCTATACATGTATAACCAAAGTGAGAGCAGTTCCCCATCAGGTCCGCCCCCTCGGTATGTCGGACCCGCCTACGTCATTGGCTTGAGCGGGGAACTTCCTTCACTGTGTAATTTAAATTTACATAGTGAAGGAAGTTCCCCGCTCAAGCCAATGACGTAGGCGGGTCCGACATACCGAGGGCGCGGACCTGATGGGGAACTGCTCTCACTTTGGTAATACATGTATAGACCCGCCCCTTCTCATGTTCCGCATCTGGTCCGCTGAGCGGACCTGATGGGGAACTTTAGAAGGGGCGGGTCTATACATTTAAAATACTGAGAGGGAGTTCCCCATCAGGTCCGCTCAGGCACAACCAGAGAAGGACAGCGCTGGACATCGGGATCGCCGCGGGACACTGGATTTCACCGCTGGAATGTTTTGTTTTTGTTTTTTTAAATAAAGGACTTTTTCAAGGTGTTTGTGTGTTTTTTTAAACATTTTTTTACGCTTTCTTCGTGAAATGGTAGGGGTACATTGTACCCCTTACCAATTCACATAGGGGGGGGCCGGGATCTGGGGGTCCCCTTTGTTAAAGGGGTCTTCCAGATTCCGATAAGCCCCCCGCCCGCAGACCCCCACAACCACCGGGCAAGGGTTGTGGGGATGAGGCCCTTGTCCCCATCAACATGGGGACATCCTCCCCATGTTGAGGGCATGTGGCTTGGTACGGTTCAGGAGGGAGGGGGGGCCGCTCTCTCGTCCCCCCCTTTTCCCCTGCGGCCGGCCAGGTTGCGTGCTCGGATAAGGGGTCTGGTATGGATTTTTAGGGGGACTCCACGCCATTTTTTTTTTAAATTTGGGGTGGAGTTCCCCTTAAAATCCATGCCAGATCTGAAGGGCCTGGAATGGATATTTGGGGGAACCCCACGTCAATTTTTTTTAAATTTGCGACGGGGTTCCCCTTAATATCCATTCCAGACCTGAAGGGCCTGGTAACTGAATTCTGGGGAACCCCCACGCTTTTTTTTTTTTTTTATCAATGACTTTTGTATGTATTGCCGGGAGCCGACAATTCATTAATAGCCGCGAGTCAGTTTTAAATGCATTTTTTTCTTTCAAAAATGACATTTTTTGCAGGGACAGTTCTAAGCACGGGAAACATGCGCCACTTTACATGCATATCATACACACCCCCCAGGTATGAAATTGAAAGGAATATTTCACTTTTATTTTTTCATTTTAAGCATTATTAAAATCACTGCTCCCGAAAAAACGGCCGTTTTTAAAACTTCTTTTTGCATTGATACATGTCCCCTGGGGCAGGACCCAGGTCCCCAAACATTTTTTAGGACAATAACTTGCATATTAGCCTTTATAATTAACACTTTAGATTTTGAACGTTCAAGTCCATTGTATTTAATAGGGTTCTAAAGTTTACACGAACATTTTGTCTGTTCGCAGGTTCTGGTGCGAACCGAACAGGGGGGTGTTCGGCTCATCCCTGCCAGCAGGTAAAATAAGTATTGAACACTTCACCATTTTTCTAGGTAAATATATTTCCAAAGGTGCTATTGACATGAAATGTTCCCCACATGTCAGTAACAACCCATGCATACAAAGAAACCAAAACAAATATGTTCAGAAATGAAGTTACTGGTATGTGTAATAAAATGTCTCCACAATAATACCGCGTACACACGATCGGAATTTCCGACAACAAAACTGTTGATTTTTTTCCGACGGATGTTAGCTCAAACTTGTGTTGCATGCACATGGTCGCACAAATGTTGCTCGGAAATTCCGAACGTCAAGAACACGGAGACGTACAAAACTATGACGAGCCGAGAAAAATGAAGTACAATGATTCTGAGCATGCGTCGAATTGATTCCGAGCATGCGTAGGATTTTTGTGTGTCGGAATTGGATACACACAATCGGAATTTCCGACAATAAATTTTGTCGGAAAGATTGAGAACCTGCTCTCAAACATTTGTTGTCGAAAATTCCGACAGCAAATGTCCGATGGAGCCTACACACGGTCGGACCAAAAGCTCACATCGAACATTTGTTGTCGTAAATTCCGATCGTGTGGCTCCATTCACACCTAGGTGATTTGAATTGCGGGCTTAATCGCTGCTATTCTGCCCGCGACTCCAAAAAACGCAGGACACATTTGCTATGCCATTACTTTTTAATGTAGTGCGAATTTGCTGTGATTGTTGCACGATAAATCACGATGCAATTGTGGCAAATCGCAACGCTGTCACCCAAAATAAACTCCTGCTCCTTTACAAGCTTTGCGAGTTGCGATCTTGCCACGATTGCAGCGCGATTTATCGTGCAGAAAAAAATCACACCGTGATTGGGGAATCGTTAAGAAGAAATGGCTTAGCAAACGAGTCCCGCGTCTTGCCGTAATTTGGAATAGTGGGCAGAATCGTTGTGATTCCGCCCGCGATTTAAATCACCTAGGTGTGAATGTAGCCTAAATTTTATGGTCTAACAAGGTAAACAAGACATTGAAACGGTTTCAGGCAGCTCCTGATGACACGCATTTGTGTGAAACGTACGTAGAGGGCTAGAAGTCGCGCCGCCATTCTCTGCAGGTTTGGAGGCCCCTTATGTAAGTTTGAAAGCGCCATTTGTTTTTATATTGGTTGTTTTTAATGGATATTTGGAAATATTAAAATACAGTAAAACCTTGGTTTGAGAGCGTTTTGCAAGACAAGCTAAATTAAAAAAAAAATTTTGACTAGATATACAAGTAATTTCTTGATATACAAGTAGCGTCATGTCACAACTAAGTATAAAAGAGAAGAGAGGTACCTATAAGTGTAGCAATATGGTTACATTTAATGAAAGTACAACATTTAGCAACATATTAATACACTTAGAGGTGCCTCTCTTCTCTTTTATACACTGTAGCTCCTGATGGATTTTGCTTCTAATCCCCTTGTGGAGGCTTCCATTTGTAAATGGACATTTTATGGGTACACAACCTATCACATTGCTATAATCTTTTTATATGGACTGAAGGACTTATGAATAAATGGTTGTGGAACAAATCATTTGAGTTTCCATTATTTCTTATGGGGAAATTTGCCTTGATATACAAGTGCTTTGGATTACAAGCATGTTTCTGAAACAAATTATGCTTGCAATCCAAGGTTTTACTGTACTACACTATGAGCAAAAATATTGTTTTTGGTTGGTGACTCCATGCTGATAACTCTGGTACTATTCCCTGGTGGAGTGGAATAGAGCAGTCTGGTCTTGCCATCTGTGGAGCGAGAGTGGTGATGCTGAATATCATTTACACAAAGCGCTTATTGCTATTCTAGTAATAGACAGCACATCCCTCTGGTGAGTGTGTATTTTTATCATTAGTGAAGGATTGGCACTACGGGTGTTTCCAAGCTTTGGGTGAAGGCTGAAGTGAAGCATTTTATGGCCTCATGCCCACGGGCGTTTTTTCAGCCGCGTTTTTGAGCGTTTTTTACAGCTTAAAAACGCCTGTCCATGTTAGTCTATAGCTTCATGCCCACCTAGGCGTTTTTGAGCTGTAAAGAGCATAGGCGTTTGTAAGCTGTAAAAAAAACCCAGGGCCAGTGCGTTCCTCAGCGTCAGAATTTGGCAGGAAAAAACGCGAGCGTCAAAAAATGCGCAAAAACGCGCACTAACGCGCAAAAAACGCGCACCAACGCGCGGTCGCGTTTTTAGCTCCGACGTTTTTTTTTTTTTTTTTTTCAAAAAAAAATAAAAATATTTACAATAACATGGACAGGCGTTTTTAAGCTGCAAAAAACGCAGCTGTACAAACGCCAGTGGGCATGAGGCCTATATGTTTTACACCCATAACAATATGAACTGTTTATTTTTGTTGTTCTGACAAACTTCAGTTTATGGTCACATTTTTGTAAACACTTTTATTATTTTAGCATTGCATTTTTTGGTTATTGGTGTACTATATATCTACACTTATGTAGCGACCTCACCCCTCTCACCCCTTCTCATTCACGGCTTGTCTGTCTCGTCTAGGGGTTAACACTGGGGGGAGGGATGAGATACACCACGGCCCATGTCCTCCAAGGTGTAGAGGCGAAGGCCAGAACTATCGGGCCTGTGTATGTGTCCCAGAGTCCAATCCTCTCCTCGGATTGACTCCCCTTTGCTCCTAGTAACCAGAGTTCCACACACTGAATAGGTCCAACTCGTATTTATTCTTCTCAATAAATAGTCATACAGCACAGACTGGTTGAGACCTATGTAACACTTCAGTATTTGTGGGGAGTAGGCCAAGGCACAATTCTTCTAGCTAAAGCTAACCACTGTAGTATCACCAGTGGCGAACAGTCACTGCCACTGACTATATTGATCAGAACGTGAATTACCTTCACTATTGTAGCCCCTATCAGGGGAAGGTACCCCGTCCAAGGGAGTCACTGGAGGCCTCTCTGTCACCAGCAATGCTGCGCCGGACTCTCCAGAGAAGTTCCGCTCACCAGTCTTCTCAACCTCAGACACGAGCACCCAAGGAGTTAGGGCCCCCTCAGATTCCTCCACCCTTGCGGAACTCAGTCGAAGGTACTGAGCTCCAGGCTTCCGCCATAGTACCTCACCCCAGGCTAAAGGTGCCTGAGATGGACTCCATCTCTCGCTCCGGCTTTTTTTTCTCTCCGCCCACGAACTGCGCAGCTATGGTTTGCCTCGTGGCGCATTGGCAAATGTTCCCGTATCCGTAATCTGGGCAGCAAAGGAAGTCATCTCGGTGACTGAAGAAGCAGAAATCCACGGGGTACTTGAAGTCATCCTGACTGCTCCAATGCGCACTGACCCCTTCGCGCCGGAATCTCCATGTGTGTCCTTCCACATGGCCAGACTCCTCCCACATTCTGCATTTGTTCGCGGGCTTTTTCTTCTCCCCGCCCACGAACTGCGCAGCTATGGTTTGCCTCGTGGCGCGTTGGCCAATATGGCCGACCTACTCGGAACTCCCCCGGGCAGCAAAGTTCAAATTCAGACACCATACGCATCCCGGACACGGAGCCCCCACGTATAGCGACCTCACCCCTTCTCATTCACGGCTTGTCTGTCTCGTCTAGGGGTTACCCAAGGAGTTAGGACCCCCTCGGATTCCTCCACCCTTGCGGAACTCAGTCGAAGGTACTGAGCTCCAGGCTTCCGCCATAGTACCTCACCCCAGGCTAAAGGTGCCTGAGATGGACTCCATCTCTCGCTCCGGCCAGGTCAAGGGCACCTGGGCCCGGAACTCCGGAACGCCAGCACCCAAGCTGAAGGTGCCTGGGTGTGGCTGCGTCCTCCGACTCTGAACCCCGAGGTCAGGGCGTCCGCCCCTTTTATCCCCTCGCCCTTTGCGTCACAGCAGGTTCCCCGCCCTGCTGTACCAGCGCCAGGAAAGGACAAAAAGAAAACAGTCTTGCGGTGAGTGTTCAGCTCCGGCCAGGGCGACAGCGCCACCTGCAGGCCGCAGGGAACCTTACACCACCAGAGACCTCCAAGAACTACAAAAGATTCTCCGATTCCCTGACAATCAATGCATCTGGGCCACACTACCACCCAGATGCCTCCCCTAAAATCAAACACCCGCTACACTCTCCCCGTGGTAATTCTGGTCTGGTGCGAACCCATGTCTCCAGAGAGTGGTGACATAGATTCGGCCCAGAGACCAAACTCAACAATTTTGTCATGAACTGTGCCAGGACCTATATTGGGGAAGGAAACAGGAATATAAAACAATGAACTTTGTAATAAAATACTCTAAATATTTCACACATTCACATTTCTCCCTCCCCTGGCTTTCAAAGGACCACCCCATTCTCAGCAGCCTTGATAGACGAGTCTCCTGCAGAGGGAAGAGAAAGAAACACACATCCTAACATAACATATGTGTCTGCTTGGAACAAATGGGTCTATCCGAGAAGAAACCCATTCACTCCAATGAGTGTTGCATAGTGTACAAAAAAAAACTATTGTTGCGCAACACTGCCACTTGGTGACAATGCCGCGGTAAAGACACTTGTCAGATCCAGATGAACTTCTGCTTTTCTGTGCTGTGACCCTGCTCTGGCTAAACCCCAAAGTCACAGATTTTTCTTTTCTTTTCTGGCTGGGAGGAGAAAGAGGGAGAACGAAATAACAACAGCTCCCATTTCTCCAAAGAGTAAAACGTCCCAGTCATCTGGTAGCAATAAAAAAAATGAAAAGAAGTCTCTTTCTCCTACAAATTTAATTTTGGATCTGGCAAAAACAACGGCTTCAAGTGCTGAGCAAAAGCCTCCACATGGTACTCAATGCTTCCTCCATCCTTCCGACAAATTACCACTTTGTCTGCATGGATATGCCTTCCTACCATCCACTCTGCCTTACAGTCCTTGAACTTCCTGGTGACTGTAGGTGAGCATGCGAGGTATCGGCGAGCATGAGGTACTTTCAGCTTAGTCCAAACAAAATTGTTGTACCATCGCTGCCGAAAAATTTCCACCTCGTAGAGCAACTCTCAGGGTAGATATGGGTATTCCCACCCATATTCTCGGGCAACTTTCTGGCAAAAGAGACGCTGCAGCCTAGCCAGAGATGGCATTGTGGCACAGTCTCCTACTCCAGGCAAAACAATGGACTCCGGATGGCGAGGTACAGTCTCCACCTCTGTAGACTTGGACCTAGGAGCCCGCAGTGATGGCCGCTGCACTCCCGCAATGGGAGCAGGCGAAACACTTGATGGTTCAAGAAGTGGGATCACAGACAGGGAATCAGATTCCTCTCTTTGCTCCGAGGCTTACACCCGGGGTGTATAATCCCCAATAGACACAGGTGGGTCCCTTAAGACACGGGATGCGGGTAATTTCATCTTGTCCCATCCCTTCTTGTGGAAGATCTCATCTATCTCCCCATCATCACCGGCATCTGATAGCGACTCCCTGCTGATGGTGGCTTGCATGTGGATTTTGTGAACATAAGTGTAATTTTGAACTAAAGTGGACAGTTAAAAACCAGGAGTTTAACACAGGAGTTAAGACAGGAGTCTTCTAAACTGTGAGTAACATCTTAAACTTCCTACAAGTAATTATATTGTAACTGGGAAATGAGTGCTAGCAGGGTTGAAGGTTTTGCTCAGTGCACAGTGTGCCACATGTATGCAAAATTGGTGCAACAGCTCCAGGATGGATACCGCTGTGACAGATGTGAGCAGGTTGCCCTTCTGGAAGCTCGCATTAGAGATCTGGAAGAGCAAGTTGCAACACTGGGCAGAAAGGACAACCTTGAAAGGGGTCCTCTGCTCGCTAAGCAGGTGGTCAGTAGGGCTGATGTGGAGGATGGAGGGGCAAGTCAGGATTATCAGATAGGAAGATGGGTTAATGTAGTTAGAGGGAGTGGAAGAGGCTTGCAGAAAAGGAAGGCCAGTCCTGTATTTGTGCATCAAAACAAATTTTCCAAGTTGGGTGAAGATGTGGAGGTGGCAAACACAGAGGTGGCAGCCCTAGATGTCACTGCTACCCCTAACAGCCGGGAGAGCAACCCATCTAGTAGGGGTGGTGAGGGGAGTGCAGATAGGCCTAGACAGTTGGTGGTTATAGGGGATTCTATAATCAGAAGGACTGATAGAATAATTTGTCGCCAGGATCGCCTCAACCGAATGGTTTGCTGTCTCCCTGGTGCCAGGGTTCGGCATGTGGTGGACCGGGTGGATAAATTACTGGGAGGGGCTGGGCATGACCCAGCTGTCTTGGTCCACGTTGGAACCAATGACAGTATACATGGAAGGTGGAGGCTCCTTAAGAATCAATTTAAAGAACTAAGCTGCAAGATGAAGGCAAGGACCTCCAAGGTGATATTCTCTGAAATATTGCCTGTGCCATGCGCAACACAGGAAAGGCAGGGGGAGATTAGAGAGCTGAATGCATGGCTAAAGACCTGGTGTAGGGAGGAGGGATTTGGGTTTTTAGAGCACTGGGCTGACTTTTCATTGGGGTGCAACCTATATTCTAAAGACGGTTTGCACTTGACTGGAAGGGGGTCTGCTGTGCTGGGGGAGAGGTTTATGGGAAGGCTGGAGGAGTATTTAAACCATGATTGAGGGGGGAGGGTGAACTAGAATTACATCGGATATAGGAGGAAGTTGGCGCTGGTACTAGAGACAATAAAACAACTTACAGGCATACCCCGCTTTACGGACACTCACTTTACGTACACTCGCGAGTACGGACATACCCGCGAGTGTACATAAAGTGCCTCACAAGACAAACATTCCTGCACCATCAGCCGCAGTAGAAGGAACTTAAGCTCTGAGCATGTAGCCTACCCTATTCCAGTGTGCTCTTCCTGTTTCCTGGCCGCCGCCCCACCTCCTGTGCACAGCGCGATGTCTGGGGGATGGATTGGAGTGGGCCCCCCCTTGCATCAGATGAGCCTAATTACATGTGAGTGTTTCCCTGACACCCCCACTACAGCCCCTGACACCCCATAACAGCCCCTGGCACCCCCACTACAGCCCCTGACTCCCTCACTACAGCCTAGAAGTGAAAAAATTTATTGCTTCACTTTAAGTACATTTTCGTTTTACATACATGCTCTGGTCCCGTTGTGTACTTAAAAGTGGGGTATGCCTGTATAAGGTTGGGAATAAAAGCCAGGGAACTGAAATAAAAAAAATATATATTAAAAATACAAATCAGTGGATGCTATTAAAAATGTTCACATGAGGCTAAAAGAAAATCTTTCTAGTCCATCCTAAACACTTAGAAGGCAGCCCAGTGAAGATGTGAAGCAAATCCAGGGAAGCTGAGGGGAGAAGCACAAAAGCGCCACTCTAAGTGCAGTAGTAACAGTAAATTTTAAAGGATAAAATGGAGAGGGAGCATGTATGTACTCACAAACGTGGAGTTAAAAGTGGACATATAAGATGGAGGAGTCCATATTCTTTCTCAGGCAGAACGGTGGTGCAGAACCGATGGTGCCGGTAGCAGCCGGCGCTTGCTGGGCCGCGATTCGACCGATGCAGGGAGGAACGGAGCCAGGGATGGAGAGATCCTCAGCGGGCGTAGAGGCCGTGCTGCGAGCCGTGATTCGCGGTGAACTTCCGGGTTGCTGGGAGATCAATGTGTTCCGGGTGACTGGAGAACCAATGGGTAAGGGCTTTCGGAGCATGCGCTCCTTCCATCAGGTCTGATGAAGAAGCACATGCTCCAAAAGCGCTTACCCATTGGTTCCCCAGTCCTCCAGTCACCCGGAACACATTGATCTCCCAGCAACCCGGAAGTTCACCGCGAGTCACGGCTCGCAGCACGGCCTCTACGCCCGCTGAGGATCTCTCCATCCCTGGCTCCGTTCCTCCCTGCATCGGTCGAATCGCGGCCCAGCAAGCGCCGGCTGCTACCGGCGCCATCGGTTCCGCACCACCGTTCTGCCTGAGAAAGAATATGGACTCCTCCATCTTATATGTCCACTTTTAACTCCACGTTTGTGAGTACATACATGCTCCCTCTCCATTAGGGATGAGCTTCGTGTTTGAGTCGAACATACGTTCGACTCGAACATCGGCTGTTCGATCGTTCGACGAAGATCGAACGATTTGGGCCGTTCGCGCCAAATTCGAGTGACGCGAACGGCCCACAATGCACTACGCCATCGCAGTGTCATCCAGGCGCTGTGATTGGCCAAGCATGCACTGTGACCCCGCATGCTTGGCCAATCACAGCGCCGGCAGCGAGGAGAGCAATGATTGGCCACAGGCAGGATGCTGAGGGTGTTTAGTACACGCCCCACACTATAAAAGGCCGCCAGCACGGCGGCCTAGTGTAGTGTGTTCCGGAGCAGGGATAGAGCAGCATAGGCAGGGACAGTGACTTTTATTTCTTTCTTGCTTAACCTGGATTCCTTTAGTTTAGGGAAAGAGAAGGATAGGTAGGGAGAGTGTCAGTGTGTTTTGTGCTTGTGCTATAGTGTGCTTAAAAAAAACATTTTTTCTAGGGACAGAAAACTGTAGGTAGGGAGAGTGTCAGTTTCTTTCACTGTGCAAGTCCTTCTTTCTAGGGACCTGGAAGGACAGTGAGTGAATTC
This sequence comes from Rana muscosa, assembly GCA_029206835.1. NCBI lineage: Eukaryota > Metazoa > Chordata > Amphibia > Anura > Ranidae > Rana > Rana muscosa. Next base: position 868,690,418 of record CM055118.1, read on the forward strand.
TCCTTGTGCTATATTGTGCTTAAAAAAAACATTTTTTCTAGGGACAGAAAACTGTAGGTAGGGAGAGTGTCAGTTTCTTTCACTGTGCAAGTCCTTGTTTCCAGGGACCTGGAAGGACAGTGAGTGAATTCTCCTTGTGCTATATTGTGCTTAAAAAAAACATTTTTTCTAGGGACAGAAAACTGTAGGTAGGGAGAGTGTCAGTTTCTTTCACTGTGCAAGTAAGTCCTTGTTTCCAGGGACCTGGAAGGACAGTGAGTGAATTCTCCTTGTGCTATATTGTGCTTAAAAAAAACATTTTTTCTAGGGACAGAAAACTGTAGGTAGGGAGAGTGTCAGTTTCTTTCACTGTGCAAGTCCTTGTTTCCAGGGACCTGGAAGGACAGTGAGTGAATTGTCCTTGTGCTATATTGTGCTTAAAAAAAACATTTTTTCTAGGGACAGAAAACTGTAGGTAGGGAGAGTGTCAGTTTCTTTCACTGTGCAAGTCCTTGTTTCTAGGGACCTGGAAGGACAGTGAGTGAATTCTCCTTGTGCTATATTGTGCTTAAAAAAAAATTTTTTTCTAGGGACAGAAAACTGTAGGTAGGGAGAGTGTCAGTTTCTTTCACTGTGCAAGTCCTTGTTTCCAGGGACCTGGAAGGACAGTGAGTGAATTCTCCTTGTGCTATATTGTGCTTAAAAAAAACATTTTTTCTAGGGACAGAAAACTGTAGGTAGGGAGAGTGTCAGTTTCTTTCACTGTGCAAGTCCTTGTTTCCAGGGACCTGGAAGGACAGTGAGTGAATTCTCCTTGTGCTATATTGTGCTTAAAAAAAACATTTTTTCTAGGGACAGAAAACTGTAGGTAGGGAGAGTGTCAGTTTCTTTCACTGTGCAAGTCCTTGTTTCCAGGGACCTGGAAGGACAGTGAGGCCTCGTACACACGACCGATTTTCTCGTCGTAAAAAACACGTCGTTTTTTTCGACGAGATTCTTGTTAAGCTTGTCGATTTTCTCGTCAAGCTTTCTATGCGTACACACTGTCATTTCCCAATTTCCTCGTGGTTCTCTGCGCTCACGTCCAGCACGTACGACGGCACTATAAAGGGGAAGATCTTTTTTCTTGGCGCCACCCCCTGGGCTGCTTTTGCTGATCTCGTGTTACCGCGTGTGAAGTAAAAGTTTGGGAAGAGACGATTCGCGCTTTTCAGTCTTCGTACTTTTCAGATCGTTTTCTGCCGTTCAGTTTGTGCTTGTGGGTTCGTATCTTGACTTTCAGGGCGTCTAGGCAGGTCGTATCTGTTTTACAGTGCGTTCTTGCCTGTTCGTTTCTGAATTTCAGTTCGTTATTCATAGGCCTTGCTGTTCTAAAGTGCGTTCTGTTCTGTACGTTCTGATTAGACGACCGTTTCCTAGCCATGTCGCCTGGACGTTCTCGTCGTCGAGTTCGTGCTGTGCGTGCGCTTGGTGTTGGTCTGCTTGTTTTGGACCAAGACCAGTCCATGAATGGTGTGAGGAGGAGTTCATGGACCAAGAATTGGTTGCTCCAGCGGGACCAATTCTGCCACATGCCTCTGCTGCGGGAGATCGTCGAGAATAATCCTGAGGACTACAGGAATTTTCTGAGGATGTCTGACCCCGTTTTTCAGGAACTGTTGGCTTTGGTGTCCCCCTATATTACCAGGAAGGACACCGTTATGCGGGAAGCCATCAGTGCTGAGCAGAGGCTCATCGCCACGTTGCGTTACCTGGCGACAGGGAGAAGTCTTCAGGACTTGAAGTTCACCACAGGCATCTCCCCCCAGGCTCTGGGCCTCATAATCCCAGACACCTGTTCTGCTATTATACAAGTCCTGCAGGAGGACTATATTAGGGTAAGTTTTCTCCCTTCACATCACATTTTATGTATTACATGTATGCTAATGTATTGTATTTCTTTCATCCTTTCCTAATTACCATGATTGTAATATGCTGAGAATGTCCCCTTTGTCCCCATGCATGCTGGAAGTTTTTAAATGCCCCTTTTTTATCCTCCCTAAATATTTCCCCTCACTAACTTTTCCAGCAGGGGCGCCTGTTGCTCCAAATGTTGGGGGGTTACAACCCCAATTTCGGAAATAAACTTCCTCCTTTTTTGCTCTGTTGCCTAATAAACGCCCCCAGTTGTCCCCTCCAATGCAGCCATTTAGTCCCCTCTATTGCAGCCAGTTTCCCCCCAGCCCTGCACTTACCTTCTTGTGGTCAGCGCCATCCTTCTTCTGTCCTTGATGTCTTCTCCTTCCCTTCATGTTGCATCAGCCAATCATGTTACCATTAAACAGACTTGGTGAACATGATTGCCAGAGCTGCCTGTCAGTGTTTACACAAGGAATGCCCCCTCCTTGCGTCCCCGATTTTTCTTTGAGGAAGCCAATTACATCCCTCAGGTTGTAATTTGCAAGACTTTTTTAATACCTGTTTCTGCTCTGCAATTTTAACCCCCTAAATGACGCAATTAATCATATGTCGGTCGCTTTACAAGAGGCCATCCACCTGAATAGTGTGCGGCATAGACAATACATAGGTTCATGCAACGCATGAACCTATGTATTGTTCTGAGTGATGGGCACAGGAGAGAGGGGACAGTGCTCCAGCGCCCACTCTGGACGCACCGCCACTGCAATGCTATCCTGTGGCCAAACACATCTCCCCCCCCCAAAATAATTTAGTAATGGCCCATCAGAGGGGGTGATGAATATGATAAATGAGCCTTCCATTATACTTTTTTTACACACCTTAATAAACGTATAATTAGATTGATGTTGGTCTCTAATTTTTTGGTCTTGAATTTGCTTGTAATGTATGCCTTTGTTTTTCTAATATTATTTCATCTTGTTTCACTCCACAGCTTCCTTCAACGCCACAGGAATGGCAGACTGTGGCATCGGAGTTTGCCACGTGGTGGGACTTCCCCAACTGCGGTGGTGCCATAGACGGGAAGCACGTCCGCATCGTGCCGCCACCCCGTTCTGGATCCTACTACTACAACTACAAGGGGTTTCATAGCATTGTGCTGATGGCGGTGGTGTCAGCACGGTATGAATTCCTCTATGTTGATGTAGGGAAGAATGGCCGGATGTCCGATGGGGGATCCTTCATCCAGACGGAGTTTGCCCTCCGTCTCCAGAGTGACGACCTTGCATTGCCACCGGATGCAGGGAATATTGAAGGACTCCCCTTTGTTTTCTTGGCTGATGAAGCCTTCGGACTCGGACGGCATCTTATGAGGCCATTTCCACAGAGGACCCTGACCCCAGAGAAGAGTGTGTTCAATTACCGGCTGGCCAGGGCCCGAAGAGTCGTTGAAAATGCCTTCGGCATAATGGCCAGCCGGTTCCGCCTTTTTATGACTTCCATCCACTTGGCGGACTACAAAATAAACTATGTAGTGTTATGCTGCTGTGTGCTACACAATTTTCTTTGCCGCAAAGCGAATTCATATATGGCCTCAGTTTTGCCAGAGGCTGGACTTTCCCCTGCAAATCCCCTTCCGGGCCTGGAATCTGCCCGTCTTGGCTTGCCCCCCCAAAATGCCCGTGTGGTTCGGGACAAATACATGGAGTATTTCACGGGTAGGGGGGCAATTCCTATGCCAGCCTATGTCTAAGTATCCCAATAAAAATCTTGTTTAAACCTTTAATTATTTGTTCTTTCCTGTCTCCTAGTTTGTCTTTGTGCATTTGTAGTGGCAAGTGTATTTTACTTTAGTAAATAACAACCAATTTCACTATGTTACCTTACAAAAGAACCAAATAAGCTTAGAGTGTATTATAAAAAGAAGCTACACGTTGTTTGTGGTCAAATATTTTACTCTCTGCACATTTTTTTTTGTTTTACTTTGGGGTTGGCCTGACCACAACCCGTCAAATTTTGGCTTATGAAAATACAAAAATACCACTTGCATTTCTAAAATGACAACATTGGATACCTCTGAGCAATCTGAGACATTCAGTTACACAAACTATGTCTCTATGTGCCCGTCCTAATATGGGGTCCTGCCACCCCTTGCCCAGCCAAAAATTCAATATGCACACATTTTTACTTTTTTGCAAATAGGAAGTTTACAATCCTGATCCCTATTGTCAACATGTGCTATCTGCCATCAGGGGTGATCAATGGATGTGTTTTGGGGGTGCATCCCCTTCCTCAGTTCACCGACTTTTGATACGAGGAAGGGGTTGCACCCACAAAAGACGTACATGGATATCCCCTGATGGCAGATAGCACATGTTCACACACTGTGTGCATATTCAATTTTTGGCTGCTTTGTTACTCAAAAAATTAGTAAAAATATAAAAACAAACATGTAAAAACAAATGTGTTTGGATGGCTTATTGAATTCTCCCCAAAACATCGAGAATGTCTTTAAATGTTTGTTCCATCACATGGATTCTTTGTTTAATTAGGTCCAGTTCCGTGCTACATTCCATCACTTGCTGGATGAGGCGGAGGGCACTGTCAGCAGAGAACGGTGTGCTATCCTTCACAACATTTCCATCCCCTAAAAACCATAAAAAAAAATTAATAAAACTCTGCAGGCCTACCTCGCTTACCTTAAGCTGTGGTGTCAGATACTGACCTGTTGTGGTGACCAGATCCACAACGTCATCCACCTCTCCTTCCTGCACTTCTCCTTCCTCCACCTCAACTTCCTGCACATCTTTCGGTTGTGGATCTTTGGGAGTTTGGGGTTGCTTGGAAGTTGTGGGGTGCATGTGCTCCCTGGAGTGTCCTCCTCCCAGTCTTCTCTCCCCTATGAGAATAAAACCAAAGGTCTATTTATCACACTGTAAAAATCTCATTTTTAAACTTAAAACAGGCTAAATTGTTTGGAAGTGGGGTACAAGTGTGTGTTTGTGCGGAATTTAAAGAAAAATGCATTCTTTATGACCCCAAATATGTTTATTATTCACATTTGGATGTAATTTTTTGGACATGGAGGCACCACAAATAAACTCTGATGCACCTGTGTGGGACACCCAAAAAAGGCGGGTCTGGTGGCCCACACTATAGTGCTCCAAAGTACAGATGTGGAAGCAGCTGCTGAGTGTCCTCTCCTTTACACTGATTAAAGTTTGCATTTCATTCTCCTTACAAACACATCATCTAGACTTAAAAATTATCCACAATACTTGATCAAAAATGGCAGATGTCTAATTACTTTTGGGGGTCTTAAATAAGCCAAAACCACGGATAGTGGCCGAACGAAGTGTCGGTAACGTAACGAACGATTACTGTGCCCAACCTAGTTCAAAATAATACATTTTGGAAGGGAGTCCAATATGCTTTAAAAAAAAAAAAAGTCAGTTTCTAAAAAAATTAATAGCAGAAAGGTCGTCATTTTACTTACTTTTAGCGAGCATCCTCTTTATGCTCCTCAACTGGTCTGGCTCCCTCAGTTTGAGGTCTGACCACCTCTTTCTGAGCTGCTCATTTGAGCGTTTCACCCCGAACTTCGCCCTCAGACTCTTCACAACTTTAGTGAGGATTTTGGCCTTCCTTCTATTTGGTTTGCTATACGGCCCATGCTTGGCATCATAATCAGCCTTGACCAAGATGTCCACCATCTCCGCCATCTCCGCCAAAGACATATTCGATGCCTTGAATCTCCTCCTTGATCGTGACGTGTCCTCAGTCTCCGGGCTTGTCTCCTCGCTAGTTGCGGAATTATCAGACACCTGCTGTAACTCCGCCATATCTGTCTGCGCGTCGAAAGAGAAGGGGCGGGGAAAAGATGTTAGTTAGAACGTCATGGGCGGGCGACGTGTGCGGAGCGACGTGTTCGAATTTGGACGCATGCGTGGTGTGTATATAGCAAACACACATGTGACTATAGTACGTTCGGTGTGCGGAGAGAGGAGTTCAAGTGACGGACGTGCGAACGAAGGTATGTGATTTTGTGAGACTTGTTAAAATTGTTGGCCTATACTGTCTTGAGATTGTTGGAGGATATATATGGTGACTAGGATGTGAAGGAGGTTAGACTGTTTGCCTCACATTAGTTAAATATAATTTATTTAACTTGCAGATACAATATGAATGTATTTATTAGCGACAAAGAGTTCCTGGCGGAATTTATTGACCGGGTAAGGGAGCTGCCGGCTCTGTGGGAGACCAAAAACCCCATCCATAAAAAAAAGGGGTGAGAAAAGCAGCGCTGGATAAGCTGCTCCCATTTGTGCATACCAAGGTGCCCACAGCCACAGCAAAACAAGTGGACACTAAAATTGGGAGCTTGAGAGGTACCTACAGGACTGAACGCTCTAAGGTGCTGGCTTCTCAGAGGTCAGGAGCAGCAGCAGATGATGTTTATGTCCCGGTTTTGTGGTACTACAGCAGGATGTCCTTCCTGGATGACCACATTGAGCCAAGGCCATCACTCTCCACTCTTCCCCCCAGACTTCCCTGCAGCCAACCTGAGCCTTCTCTGGAGCAAGAGGAGGCAGCCATCCTGGATGATCCTGATTTGGCCATCTGGAGCCAGGTATAGTATTAACTGAAAATGTATTGGGATAAAATTAATGTTTCCCAAATATGTCAGGATGAGAAACATACATTATTTTGTATTCAACAAGTGAAATCATGATCTGTAGACATTATTCTGCACTTAATTGTGTGGTAAATAGTCAAGCTGATGTAGTGGTAAATTTAAAGCAAGGATTTATGCATTTACATTCTAATTGCTTCCATCAGGATTACAAAGTTTGATGCAAAGATTAAACCAACATATTAAACTATGTTTCTTTTTCATACACAGGATGAAATCAGCCAGGAGGAGGGTCTGGAAACTGTCAGGCAGGAGGAGGAAGGGCCCAGTGGCAGCCAGGAGGTGGCAGGGCCCAGTGGCAGCCAGGAGGTGGCAGGGCCCAGTGGCAGCCAGGAGGTGGCAGGGCCCAGTGGCAGCCAGGAGGTGGCAGGGCCCAGTGGCAGACAGGAGGTGGCAGGGCCCAGTGGCAGCCAGGAGGTGGCAGGGCCCAGTGGCAGACAGGAGGTGGCAGGGCCCAGTGGCAGACAGGAGGTGGCAGGGCAAAGGAGAAGCACCAGATCCCAGGTGCCTCCCATCAGGCTTCACAAAAGAGGCAGGAGGGACAGGACCACCAGTGAGGCAGCAATGGCCCTTATTAAAGAGGCCCATGCCACCCTCAAGGAGCCCACATCCCCTGAAGAGGCCATTGCCGGCCTAGTGGAGGCTAAGTTCAAGGTGATGAGCATGGAGCAACGCCTCCTATGCGAACCCCTGCTCATCACCTTGCTCAACAAGGGGGTGATGGAGCAAATTACCCCCAATACCGCCATATGTGAGGTGGCCCAACTGACCCAACCTCAACCTCCACCTCCACCTTCCTCTTCTGCCCCACCCCCTTCTGCTACCCCTCCACCTTCTGCCCCACCCCCTTCTGCTACACCTCCACCTTCTTCTTCTGCCCCACCCCCTTCTGCTACACCTCCACCTTCTGCCCCACCCCCTTCTGCTACACCTCCACCTTCTGCCCCACCCCCTTCTGCTACACCTCCACCTTCTTCTTCTGCCCCACCCCCTTCTGCTACACCTCCACCTCCTCCTCCTGACAGGAGTACCCCTCCAGTGGGCCAGCCTCCAGCTAAACGAAGAAGGAAGGCTTCAGTAAAGGCTGCAGGGAAGGTTGCCAGGAAGAAGAGGAAGTGATGGCCTTGCTTCATTGTGGTCGCACTGGTCGGACAGAAGGCAGCCTGTTGTAGTACCACACACTTGGGACATATATCTCACCTGCTGCTGTTCCTGACCTCTGGGAGGCCAGCATCAGATTGTGTTCTGAAATGTGGGCCTTCTCAAGCTCCCAATTTTAGTGTCCACACAGGGTTGCTGTGTGCTCTGGGGTCCCTGGGATGCACAAATGGCAGCAGCTTCTCCAGCGCTGCCTTCTCTTTATTTAATTTATAAACATGAATAAATGTGTTTTTTGTTTAAGTTCATACTTGACTATGTGTATTTTTAAATAAAAAAAAACAAGCTTTGGAGTAAGCAGATACATTTGACTGACAATAAAAGGCACAGATATCACCCCCCCAAAAGAATAACTAAATCTGATTAGCTCAAAAACATGGTGTGAAATTTTAAAAATATAGATTAGAAAATTAAATGGGAGATCGCTATCAAAACATTGAGAAATTATAATTAACATCATTTTGAAAAATCTAACCATTTAAATTATTCCTAAAAACTTGCACGATATAATACACATAAATCTTATAAAGAGCAGCATGAAAAAGGTTAAAAATAAGGCATAACTCTGTGTGAATATCAGCAGCAAAAGAAGGTCTCTCGTTTTGATTAATGTAACATTCTAACGAAGAATTCAATGCAGAACATTTAAACGATGAAATATTTATGAGCGTGACGAATGTGCTCTCTCCATTATGAAGGCTTGTTTTACCAGAAGATGCGCTCCCGTCTCATAGTTGCTTGTGAGTAGTGATGAGCCGAACACCCCCGGGTTCGGTTCGCACCAGAACCCGCGAACGGACCGAAAGTTCGAACGAACATTAGAACCCTATTAAATACAATGGATGCGAACGTTCGAATTCTAAAGTGCTAATTATAACAACTATTATGCATGTTATTGTCCTAAAAAGGGTTTGGGAACCCGGGTTCTGCACCAGGGGACATGTATCAATGCAAAAAGAAGTTTTAAAAACGGTCGTTTTTCGGGAGCAGTCATTTTAATGATGCATAAAGTGAAAAAAAAAAAGTCAAATATTCCTTTAAATATCGTACCTGGGGGGTGTCTAAAGTATGCCTGTGAAGTGCCACGTGTTTCCCGTGTTTAGAACTGTCCCTGCACAAAATGACACTTCTAAAGGAAAAAAAAGCCATTTAAAACTGCTTGCGGCTTTAATGTAATGTCTGGTCCCGGTAATATGGATGAAATTCTTTAAGAAAAATGGCATAGCTACCCCATGACCCCCCCCCCTACCCCAGCCCATTACCAGCCCCTTTGGGTCTTGTATGGATATTAAGGGGAACCCCGCACATAAAATAAAAAAGGCCCTATATACTCTGAACAGCCCTATACAGGCGGTGCATACAAGACAGGGACTGTAGGTTTGTTCTTATGTAGAGTCTGTTTGTAATTTTGAACAGGTACATTGTTGAAGTGTAGCTCCAGACCAAAAATCTATTTTTAAACTTTTTGGAAAACATAGGTAAGGGTTATCACCCCTGTAACATTTGTTTTGCTGTCTGTGCCCCTGTTCAGAACATTTCACCTCACTTTCCGTCCCAATGACAACTCTTTTTGAAATGTGGTCTTTTTCTTGAAACAAGGATTGCTGATAAAGCATCAGTACAGAGGAGACACCTTTCTCCCATATTTATTCTTACAGGAGAGAATTTTCCTTCCTAGTGGTAGATTTCCTCTCACTTCCTGTTGTCTTCTTGCGTTTGCAAGTAGGAGTCGTTTGTAAGTTGGATGTTTGAAAGTAGGGACCTGCCGTATATACTCTGCAGAAATAGGCCCCTTAGTTGTTGGTGTTGGCACAACACTGTAAGCACTCACAGTTACTCTTGGTTGGTGCTGGAACGCCCTGCTGTCAACTATTATATCAGGAATTTTAATTACATATAATTGTTGAACAGTGGTAGTAAAAATTGGGCCTTTGATGGTGGTGCTGGTGCCACAACACTGTAAGCCCTGACAGTTACTCTTGGTGGGTGCAGCAATGGGCCCTGCTGTGAATTATTAGATCAAGAATTGTAATTACATGCCCCTGTTGAACAGGGGCTGAAAAATTGGGCCTTAGGCACTGGTGGCACAACACTGCAACCCCTCACAGATACTGTACTTGGAGCACAGCAATGAGCCCTGTTGCAAAGTATTGCTTCAAAAATTGTAATGACACGCCCCTGTTAAACAGGGGCTGAAAAATTGGGCCTTAGGCACTGGTGGCACAACACTGCAACTCCTCACAGATACTGTACTTGGAGCACAGCAATGAGCCCTGTTGCAAAGTATTGCTTCAAAAATTGTAATTACACGCCCCTGTTAAACAGGGGCTGAAAAATTGGGCGTTAGGCACTGGTGGCGGCACCCATAAACAAAAATGATCTTACAAGCTATCATCATCAATCGTATCATTGAGGACTCGGAGGAGGAGGATAGCCAGTCAACATAACAGCACAGGCACTCAGCATCAGCATCAGTCTTGAAGGGATGTGACATGTTAAAATCAATTAGTCTGTTATATCAGCATCAGGTGTGTGGTAGCTGGTGGTGATCCAAGACTGGTTCATCTTGATGAAAGTCAGTCGATCAACCGAGTCGGTGGACAGGCGCATCCTGTGATCCGTGACAAATCCTCCAGCAGCACTGAATGTGCGTTCCGAAAGAACGCTGGATGCAGGACAGGCCAGTAGCTCAATTGCATACTGTGCAAGCTCTGGCCAGTGATCCATCCTCAAGACCCAGTAAGCCAGAGGATTTTCGGTGGGGAAGGTGTCCAAGTCTGACCTTGCCCCTAGATATTCCTGCACCATGTTTATCAGACGCTGGCGATGGTTGCTGGAACCGATCATACTTTGGGGCTGCGGACTAAAGAATTGTCTGAACGCATCGGTCAGACGGCCACCTTCCCCACCGCTCCTTCTTTGACTGGCCGAAGCCTCAGCAACTCGTTGTCCAGGACCAGGAGTTTGCAACCTCCCAGTCTCTGGGAACGCGTTGCACAGACCTTTCTGCAAGGCCTCCCGGAGTTGTCTCATCCTCTGCTCCCTCTGCGACGGTAACATAAGGTCCGCAACCTTACCCTTGTACCGTGGATCAAGGAGAGTGGCCAGCCAGTAATGGTCCCTCTCCTTGATCCGAAGAATACGAGGATCCTTCCGCAGACTTTGCAGGATCAGGGAGGCCATGCAGCGTAGGTTTGCTGAGGCATTCGCTCCGGAGTCCTCTGGGTCACTAAGGACGACATGATCCGCAGCCACCTCCTCCCAGCCACGTACAAGTCCACTGGTTTCTTGGGACTGTAAATCATCCCTAAAAGACTGCTGCTGATGATGCTGAGTGCCAGCCTCCACCTCCATGCTGACACAATCCTCCTCCTCCTCCTCCTCCTCCTCCTCCTCTTCCTGTGCGATGGGTGGGACAGAAGGAACACTGTCTGGGTAAAGGGGGCCTTGAGAGGCAAGGAAGTCCTCCTCTTCCTGCCTCTGTTCTGCCTCAAGTGCCCTGTCCATTATTCCACGCAGCGTGTGCTCCAACAGGTGGACAAGAGGTACAGTGTCACTGATGCATGCACTGTCACTGCTCACCATCCTCGTGGCCTCCTCAAATGGTGCCAGGACAGTGCATGCATCCCTGATCATGCCCCACTGGCGTGGAGAAAAAAAACCAAGCTCCCCTGACCCTGTCCTGGTGCCGTAGTCGCACAGGTACTCATTGATGGCCCTCTGCTGCGTGTGCAGCCGCTGCAGCATGGCCAACGTTGAGTTCCACCTGGTGGGCATGTCACATATAAGGCGGTTCTTGGGCAGGTTCAACTCCTTTTGCAGCTCAGCCAGGCGAGCACTGGCATTATAAGATCTGCGGAAATGCACACAGACTTTCCTGGCCTGCCTCAGGACATCCTGTAAGCCCGGGTACCTGCCCAAGAAGCGCTGCACCACCAGGTTAAGGACGTGAGCCACACAGGGCACATGGGTCAGTTGTCCCTGTCGGAGGGCGGAGAGGAGGTTGGTGCCATTGTCGCAAACCACCATTCCTGGCTTAAGCTGGCGTGGCGTCAACCACCTCTCGGCCTGGCCCTGCAGAGCAGACAGGACCTCTGCCCCAGTGTGGCTTCTGTCCCCCAAACACACCAGCGCAAGCACGGCATGGCATCTTTTTGCCTGCGTACTTGCGTAGCCCCGTGAACGGCTACGGAACACCGCTGGTTCATAGGACAAACCACAGGAAGAGGCCATGGAGGAAGAAGAAGAGGAGGGGGTGGAGGAGAGAGGTGTGTCACAACCAGTAGTAGCATTTTGGAGGCGTGGCGGTGGGACAACCTCCAACACTACTGCACCTTGTCCTGAATCCTTCCCAGCTGCCAAAAGAGTGACCCAATGGGCCGTGAAAGAAAGGTAACGTCCCTGTCCATGCCTGCTGGACCATGAGTCAGCGGTAATATGCACCTTACCGCTGACCGCCCTGTCCAGCGAGGCCAAGACATTGCCTTCCACATGCCGGTAGAGAGCCGGAATAGCCTTCCGTGAGAAAAAGTGGCGTTTGGGAACCTGCCACTGAGGAACCGCACATTGCACAAACTCACGGAAGGGGGCCGAGTCTACCAACTGAAAAGGCAGCAGTTGAAGCGCTAGCAATTTAGCCAAGCTAGCATTCAACCGCTGGGCATGTGGATGGCTGGGAGTGAACTTCTTTCGACGGTCCAGCAGCTGGGGCAGGGAAATTTGCTTGCTAGAATCGGACGTCGGTGTACTGCTAGCAGAGTGGGCGCAAGTACTTGGCTGTGACACACCTAATTCTACACCTTCATTCCTCTCAGTGCATGTTTCAGAGAGGACTGAAGTTATAGTGGGGTTGGAGATCCCAGCTGATGCGGTGCAAGGAGAGGTCCGCTTTGTTCTTTGGTGTGGGTCTTTGAGGTAGGCTTGCCAACGAGCTGCATGGCAGGTCAACATATGTCTGGTCAGGCATGTGGTACCCAAGCGGCTGATGTTTTGGCCACGCGATATACGCTTGAGACATATGTTGCAAACAGCAGCTGTGCGATCTGATGCACTAGCCTCAAAAAAGGCCCACACCAAAGAACTTTTTGAATGACGGGCAGAGGCAGCGCCCTGCACAGGCGGAGCTCTGCGGTGTGATTCCGTCGGTGTACTGCCCTTACGCTGGCCACCAAAGGGCATCCTGCCTCGTTGGAGATGTGCCTCCTCCTCATCCTCCTCCTCCTCCTCTCTCCTATTAGGCACCCACGTGGAGTCAGTGACCTCATCATCCCCTCCCTCCTCATCACTGGAGCCAATCTGGCAGTATGCTGCAGCTGCTGGAACATGACTGCCAGATTGGTGTCCTTCTTGAGCATCCCCTCTGTCTGCTCTCACGCTACTGCCTTCCTCTAGCTGGGTTTCATCATCAGACCCTTCGAAACGCTGGGCATCCTCCTGGAGCATGTACCCAACACTGTGCTGAAACAGTTCGGGGGACTCCTCAGGAGGAGGACATGGTGGGTCTAGGGAAGTTGTGACTGATGATTTGTCTGACATTGATACCAGGGAAGACGACGCTTTGGCAGCTGCTTTTCCAGTACCCTGAGCCTGGGTGAGAGAGGATGAGGAGGAGGAGGAGGGCTTGGTCATCCACTCTACCAAGTCTTCGGCATGATGTGGCTCAACATGTCCAGCTGCCGAAAAGAAGGACAAGCGTGTCCCATGGCCATGTGCTGATGACAATGCACCGCGTCCACGACCAGCACTGTTGCCCCCAGACACAGAGCCTGCTTGCCCTCTTTTATTGCCTCCTGACTGTCTGCCTCTCCTTGTTTGCCTTCCAGACATTCTAATAGATGGCCTGCAGGGAGATGGGAAAAAAGCAATAAGGGCTACCTTCAGGTGTCCTTCTCTGTCCCTTGAAACAAGGACTTTCACAGTGAAAGAAACTGACACTCTCCCTACCTACAGTTTTCTGTCCCTAGAAAAAATGTTTTTTTTAATCACAATATAGCACAAGGACAATTCACTCACTGTCCTTCCAGGTCCCTGGAAACAAGGACTTGCAGAGTGAAATAAACTGACACTCTCCCTACCTACAGTTTTCTGTCCCTAGAATAAATGTTTTTTTTAAGCACAATATAGCACAAGGACAATTCACTCACTGTCCTTACAGGTCCCTGGAAACAAGGACTTGCAGAGTGAAAGAAAAAAAACACTCTCCCTACCTACAGTTTTCTGTCCCTAGAAAAAATGTTTTTTTTAATCACAATATAGCACAAGGACAATTCACTCACTGTCCTTCCAGGTCCCTGGAAACAAGGACTTGCAGAGTGAAAGAAACTGACACTGTCCCTAACTACAGTTTTCTGTCCCTAGAATAAATGTTTTTTTTAATCACAATATAGCACAAGGACAATTCACTCACTGTCCTTACAGGTCCCTGGAAACAAGGACTTGCAGAGTGAAATAAACTGACACTCTCCCTACCTACAGTTTTCTGTCCCTAGAATAAATGTTTTTTTTAAGCACAATATAGCACAAGGACAATTCACTCACTGTCCTTACAGGTCCCTGGAAACAAGGACTTGCAGAGTGAAAGAAAAAAAACACTCTCCCTACCTACAGTTTTCTGTCCCTAGAAAAAATGTTTTTTTTAATCACAATATAGCACAAGGACAATTCACTCACTGTCCTTACAGGTCCCTGGAAACAAGGACTTGCAGAGTGAAAGAAAAAAAACACTCTCCCTACCTACAGTTTTCTGTCCCTAGAATAAATGTTTTTTTTAAGCACAATATAGCACAAGGACAATTCACTCACTGTCCTTACAGGTCCCTGGAAACAAGGACTTGCAGAGTGAAAGAAAAAAAACACTCTCCCTACCTACAGTTTTCTGTCCCTAGAAAAAAGGTTTTTTTTAATCACAATATAGCACAAGGACAATTCACTCACTGTCCTTACAGGTCCCTGGAAACAAGGACTTGCAGAGTGAAATAAACTGGCACTCTCCCTACCTACAGTTTTCTGTCCCTAGAATAAATGTTTTTTTTAAGCACAATATAGCACAAGGACAATTCACTCACTGTCCTTACAGGTCCCTGGAAACAAGGACTTGCAGAGTGAAAGAAAAAAAACACTCTCCCTACCTACAGTTTTCTGTCCCTAGAAAAAATGTTTTTTTTAATCACAATATAGCACAAGGACAATTCACTCACTGTCCTTCCAGGTCCCTGGAAACAAGGACTTGCAGAGTGAAAGAAACTGACACTGTCCCTACCTACAGTTTTCTGTCCCTAGAATAAATGTTTTTTTTAAGCACACTATAGCACAAGGACAATTCACTCACTGTCCTTACAGGTCCCTGGAAACAAGGACTTGCAGAGTGAAAGAAAAAAAACACTCTCCCTACCTACAGTTTTCTGTCCCTAGAAAAAATGTTTTTTTTAATCACAATATAGCACAAGGACAATTCACTCACTGTCCTTCCAGGTCCCTGGAAACAAGGACTTGCAGAGTGAAATAAACTGACACTGTCCCTACCTACAGTTTTCTGTCCCTAGAATAAATGTTTTTTTTAAGCACACTATAGCACAAGGACAATTCACTCACTGTCCTTACAGGTCCCTGGAAACAAGGACTTGCAGAGTGAAAGAAAAAAAACACTCTCCCTACCTACAGTTTTCTGTCCCTAGAAAAAATGTTTTTTTTAATCACAATATAGCACAAGGACAATTCACTCACTGTCCTTACAGGTCCCTGGAAACAAGGACTTGCAGAGTGAAATAAACTGACACTCTCCCTACCTACAGTTTTCTGTCCCTAGAATAAATGTTTTTTTTAAGCACAATATAGCACAAGGACAATTCACTCACTGTCCTTACAGGTCCCTGGAAACAAGGACTTGCAGAGTGAAAGAAAAAAAACACTCTCCCTACCTACAGTTTTCTGTCCCTAGAAAAAATGTTTTTTTTAATCACAATATAGCACAAGGACAATTCACTCACTGTCCTTACAGGTCCCTGGAAACAAGGACTTGCAGAGTGAAAGAAAAAAAACACTCTCCCTACCTACAGTTTTCTGTCCCTAGAATAAATGTTTTTTTTAAGCACAATATAGCACAAGGACAATTCACTCACTGTCCTTACAGGTCCCTGGAAACAAGGACTTGCAGAGTGAAAGAAAAAAAACACTCTCCCTACCTACAGTTTTCTGTCCCTAGAAAAAATGTTTTTTTTAATCACAATATAGCACAAGGACAATTCACTCACTGTCCTTACAGGTCCCTGGAAACAAGGACTTGCAGAGTGAAAGAAAAAAAACACTCTCCCTACCTACAGTTTTCTGTCCCTAGAAAAAATGTTTTTTTTAATCACAATATAGCACAAGGACAATTCACTCACTGTCCTTACAGGTCCCTGGAAACAAGGACTTGCAGAGTGAAATAAACTGACACTCTCCCTACCTACAGTTTTCTGTCCCTAGAATAAATGTTTTTTTTAAGCACAATATAGCACAAGGACAATTCACTCACTGTCCTTACAGGTCCCTGGAAACAAGGACTTGCAGAGTGAAAGAAAAAAAACACTCTCCCTACCTACAGTTTTCTGTCCCTAGAAAAAATGTTTTTTTTAATCACAATATAGCACAAGGACAATTCACTCACTGTCCTTACAGGTCCCTGGAAACAAGGACTTGCAGAGTGAAAGAAAAAAAACACTCTCCCTACCTACAGTTTTCTGTCCCTAGAATAAATGTTTTTTTTAAACACAATATAGCACAAGGACAATTCACTCACTGTCCTTACAGGTCCCTGGAAACAAGGACTTGCAGAGTGAAAGAAAAAAAACACTCTCCCTACCTACAGTTTTCTGTCCCTAGAAAAAATGTTTTTTTTAATCACAATATAGCACAAGGACAATTCACTCACTGTCCTTACAGGTCCCTGGAAACAAGGACTTGCAGAGTGAAATAAACTGACACTCTCCCTACCTACAGTTTTCTGTCCCTAGAATAAATGTTTTTTTTAAGCACAATATAGCACAAGGACAATTCACTCACTGTCCTTACAGGTCCCTGGAAACAAGGACTTGCAGAGTGAAAGAAAAAAAACACTCTCCCTACCTACAGTTTTCTGTCCCTAGAAAAAATGTTTTTTTTAATCACAATATAGCACAAGGACAATTCACTCACTGTCCTTCCAGGTCCCTGGAAACAAGGACTTGCAGAGTGAAAGAAACTGACACTGTCCCTACCTACAGTTTTCTGTCCCTAGAATAAATGTTTTTTTTAAGCACACTATAGCACAAGGACAATTCACTCACTGTCCTTACAGGTCCCTGGAAACAAGGACTTGCAGAGTGAAAGAAAAAAAACACTCTCCCTACCTACAGTTTTCTGTCCCTAGAAAAAATGTTTTTTTTAATCACAATATAGCACAAGGACAATTCACTCACTGTCCTTACAGGTCCCTGGAAACAAGGACTTGCAGAGTGAAATAAACTGACACTCTCCCTACCTACAGTTTTCTGTCCCTAGAATAAATGTTTTTTTTAAGCACAATATAGCACAAGGACAATTCACTCACTGTCCTTCCAGGTCCCTGGAAACAAGGACTTGCAGAGTGAAAGAAAAAAAACACTCTCCCTACCTACAGTTTTCTGTCCCTAGAAAAAATGTTTTTTTTAATCACAATATAGCACAAGGACAATTCACTCACTGTCCTTCCAGGTCCCTGGAAACAAGGACTTGCAGAGTGAAATAAACTGACACTCTCCCTACCTACAGTTTTCTGTCCCTAGAATAAATGTTTTTTTTAAGCACAATATAGCACAAGGACAATTCACTCACTGTCCTTACAGGTCCCTGGAAACAAGGACTTGCAGAGTGAAAGAAAAAAAACACTCTCCCTACCTACAGTTTTCTGTCCCTAGAAAAAATGTTTTTTTTAATCACAATATAGCACAAGGACAATTCACTCACTGTCCTTCCAGGTCCCTGGAAACAAGGACTTGCAGAGTGAAAGAAACTGACACTGTCCCTACCTACAGTTTTCTGTCCCTAGAATAAATGTTTTTTTTAAGCACACTATAGCACAAGGACAATTCACTCACTGTCCTTACAGGTCCCTGGAAACAAGGACTTGCAGAGTGAAAGAAAAAAAACACTCTCCCTACCTACAGTTTTCTGTCCCTAGAAAAAATGTTTTTTTTAATCACAATATAGCACAAGGACAATTCACTCACTGTCCTTACAGGTCCCTGGAAACAAGGACTTGCAGAGTGAAATAAACTGACACTCTCCCTACCTACAGTTTTCTGTCCCTAGAATAAATGTTTTTTTTAAGCACAATATAGCACAAGGAGAATTCACTCACTGTCCTTCCAGGTCCCTGGAAACAAGGACTTGCAGAGTGAAAGAAAAAAAACACTCTCCCTACCTACAGTTTTCTGTCCCTAGAAAAAATGTTTTTTTTAATCACAATATAGCACAAGGACAATTCACTCACTGTCCTTCCAGGTCCCTGGAAACAAGGACTTGCAGAGTGAAATAAACTGACACTCTCCCTACCTACAGTTTTCTGTCCCTAGAATAAATGTTTTTTTTAAGCACAATATAGCACAAGGACAATTCACTCACTGTCCTTACAGGTCCCTGGAAACAAGGACTTGCAGAGTGAAAGAAAAAAAACACTCTCCCTACCTACAGTTTTCTGTCCCTAGAAAAAATGTTTTTTTTAATCACAATATAGCACAAGGACAATTCACTCACTGTCCTTCCAGGTCCCTGGAAACAAGGACTTGCAGAGTGAAATAAACTGACACTCTCCCTACCTACAGTTTTCTGTCCCTAGAATAAATGTTTTTTTTAAGCACAATATAGCACAAGGACAATTCACTCACTGTCCTTAGAGGTCCCTGGAAACAAGGACTTGCAGAGTGAAAGAAAATAAACACTCTCCCTACCTACAGTTTTCTGTCCCTAGAAAAAATGTTTTTTTTTAAGCACAATATAGCACAAGGACAATTCACTCACTGTCCTTCCAGGTCCCTGGAAACAAGGACTTGCAGAGTGAAAGAAAAAAAACACTCTCCCTACCTACAGTTTTCTGTCCCTAGAAAAAATGTTTTTTTTAATCACAATATAGCACAAGGACAATTCACTCACTGTCCTTACAGGTCCCTGGAAACAAGGACTTGCAGAGTGAAAGAAACTGACACTCTCCCTACCTACAGTTTTCTGTCCCTAGAATAAATGTTTTTTTAAGCACAATATAGCACAAGGACAATTCACTCACTGTCCTTCCAGGTCCCTGGAAACAAGGACTTGCAGAGTGAAAGAAACTGACACTGTCCCTACCTACAGTTTTCTGTCCCTAGAATAAATGTTTTTTTTAAGCACACTATAGCACAAGCACAAACACACTGACACTCTCCCTACCTATCCTTCTCTTTCCCTAAACTAAAGGAATCCAGGTTAAGCAAGAAAGAAATAACAGTCACTGTCCCTGCCTATGCTGCTCTATCCCTGCTCCGGAACACACTACACTAGGCCGCCGTGCTGGCGGCCTTTTATAGTGTGGGGCGTGTACTAAACACCCTCAGCAATAATTGGCCACAGGCATCCTGCCTGTGGCCAATCATTGCTCTCCTCGCTGCCGGCGCTGTGATTGGCCAAGCATGCGGGGTCACAGTGCATGCTTGGCCAATCACAGCGCCTGGATGACACTGCGATGGCGTAGTGCATTGTGGGCCGTTCGCGTCACTCGAATTTGGCGCGAACGGCCCAAATCGTTCGATCTTCGTCGAACGATCGAACAGCCGATGTTCGAGTCGAACGTATGTTCGACTCGAACACGAAGCTCATCCCTACTTGTGAGCATGCGCACTTTTGGAAGAGTCGTAAAAGCATACACACGAACCATTTTCTCGTCACAAAACAGGCCGACGAGAAACACGACGAGGAAATCTGGACTCCTGACGAGAAAATAGAGAGCAGGTTCTCTATTTTCTCGTCGAGATTCTCGTCAAGTTTCTCGTCGTAAAACCATACACACGAACGTTTTTCTAGACAAAAAAACTCTCGCGGCACTTTTCTTGACTGTTTACGACGAGAAAATCGGTCGTGTGTACGAGGCCTGAGTGAATTCTCCTTGTGCTATATTGTGCTTAAAAAAAAACATTTTTTCTAGGGACAGAAAACTGTAGGTAGGGAGAGTGTCAGTTTCTTTCACTGTGCAAGTCCTTGTTTCCAGGGACCTGGAAGGACAGTGAGTGAATTCTCCTTGTGCTATATTGTGCTTAAAAAAAAACATTTTTTCTAGGGACAGAAAACTGTAGGTAGGGAGAGTGTCAGTTTCTTTCACTGTGCAAGTCCTTGTTTCCAGGGACCTGGAAGGACAGTGAGTGAATTCTCCTTGTGCTATATTGTGCTTAAAAAAACATTTTTTCTAGGGACATAAAACTGTAGGTAGGGAGAGTGTCAGTTTCTTTCACTGTGCAAGTCCTTGTTTCCAGGGACCTGCAAGGACAGTGAGTGAATTCTCCTTGTGCTATATTGTGCTTAAAAAAAAAAAAAATTCTAGGGACAGAAAACTGTAGGTAGGGAGAGTGTCAGTTTCTTTCACTGTGCAAGTCCTTGTTTCCAGGGACCTGGAAGGACAGTGAGTGAATTCTCCTTGTGCTATATTGTGCTTAAAAAAAACATTTTTTCTAGGGACAGAAAACTGTAGGTAGGGAGAGTGTCAGTTTCTTTCACTGTGCAAGTCCTTGTTTCCAGGGACCTGGAAGGACAGTGAGTGAATTCTCCTTGTGCTATATTGTGCTTAAAAAAAACATTTTTTCTAGGGACAGAAAACTGTAGGTAGGGAGAGTGTCAGTTTCTTTCACTGTGCAAGTCCTTGTTTCCAGGGACCTGGAAGGACAGTGAGTGAATTCTCCTTGTGCTATATTGTGCTTAAAAAAAAACATTTTTTCTAGGGACAGAAAACTGTAGGTAGGGAGAGTGTCAGTTTCTTTCACTGTGCAAGTCCTTGTTTCAAGGGACAGAGAAGGACACCTGAAGGTAGCCCTTATTGCTTTTTTCCCATCTCCCTGCAGGCCATCTATTAGAATGTCTGGAAGGCAAACAAGGAGAGGCAGACAGTCAGGAGGCAATAAAAGAGGGCAAGCAGGCTCTGTGTCTGGGGGCAACAGTGCTGGTCGTGGACGCGGTGCATTGTCATCAGCACATGGCCATGGGACACGCTTGTCCTTCTTTTCGGCAGCTGGACATGTTGAGCCACATCATGCCGAAGACTTGGTAGAGTGGATGACCAAGCCCTCCTCCTCCTCCTCATCCTCTCTCACCCAGGCTCAGGGTACTGGCAAAGCAGCTGCCAAAGCGTCCTCTTCCCTGGTATCAATGTCAGACTCATCATCAGTCACTCCTTCCCTAGACCCACCATGTCCTCCTCCTGAGGAGTCCCCCGAACTGTTTGAGCACAGTGTTGGGTACATGCTCCAGGAGGATGCCCAGCGTTTCGAAGGGTCTGATGATGAAACCCAGCTACAGGAAGGCAGTAGGGTGAGAGCAGACAGAGGGGATGCTCAAGAAGGACACCAATCTGGCAGTCATGTTCCAGCAGCTGCAGCATACTGCCAGATTGGCTCCAGTGATGAGGAGGGAGGGGATGATGAGGTCACTGACTCCACGTGGGTGCCTAATAGGAGAGAGGAGGAGGAGGATGAGGAGGAGGCACATCTCCAACGAGACAGGATGCCCTTTGGTGGCCAGCGTAAGGGCAGTACACCGACGGAATCACACCGCAGAGCTCCGCCTGTGCAGGGCGCTGCCTCTGCCCGTCATTCAAAAAGTTCCTTGGTGTGGGCCTTTTTTGAGGCTAGTGCATCAGATCGCACAGCTGCTGTTTGCAACATATGTCTCAAGCGTATATCGCGTGGCCAAAACATCAGCCGCTTGGGTACCACATGCCTGACCAGACATATGTTGACCTGCCATGCAGCTCGTTGGCAAGCCTACCTCAAAGACCCACACCAAAGAACAAAGCGGACCTCTCCTTGCACCGCATCAGCTGGGATCTCCAACCCCACTATAACTTCAGTCCTCTCTGAAACATGCACTGAGAGGAATGAAGGTGTAGAATTAGGCGTGTCACAGCCAAGTACTTGCGGCCACTCTGCTAGCAGTACACCGACGTCCGATTCTAGCAGGCAAATTTCCCTGCCCCAGCTGCTGGACCGTCGAAAGAAGTTCACTCCCAGCCATCCACATGCCCAGCGGTTGAATGCTAGCTTGGCTAAATTGCTAGCGCTTCAACTGCTGCCTTTTCAGTTGGTAGACTCGGCCCCCTTCCGTGAGTTTGTGCAATGTGCGGTTCCTCAGTGGCAGGTTCCCAAACGCCACTTTTTCTCACGGAAGGCTATTCCGGCTCTCTACCGGCATGTGGAAGGCAATGTCTTGGCCTCGCTGGACAGGGCGGTCAGCGGTAAGGTGCATATTACCGCTGACTCATGGTCCAGCAGGCATGGACAGGGACGTTACCTTTCTTTCACGGCCCATTTGGTCACTCTTTTGGCAGCTGGGAAGGATGCAGGACAAGGTGCAGTAGTGTTGGAGGTTGTCCCACCGCCACGCCTCCAAAATGCTACTACTGGTTGTGACACACCTCTCTCCTCCACCCCCTCCTCTTCTTCTTCCTCCATGGCCTCTTCCTGTGGTTTGTCCTATGAACCAGCGGTGCTCCGTAGCCGTTCACGGGGCTACGCAAGTACGCAGGCAAAAAGATGCCATGCCGTGCTTGCGCTGGTGTGTTTGGGGAACAGAAGCCACACTGGGGCAGAGGTCCTGTCTGCTCTGCAGGGCCAGGCTGAGAGGTGGTTGACGCCACGCCAGCTTAAGCCAGGAATGGTGGTTTGCGACAATGGCACCAACCTCCTCTCCGCCCTCCGACAGGGACAACTGACCCATGTGCCCTGTGTGGCTCACGTCCTTAACCTGGTGGTGCAGCAGTTCTTGGGCAGGTACCCGGGCTTACAGGATGTCCTGAGGCAGGCCAGGAAAGTCTGTGTGCATTTCCGCAGATCTTATAATGCCAGTGCTCGCCTGGCTGAGCTGCAAAAGGAGTTGAACCTGCCCAAGAACCGCCTTATATGTGACATGCCCACCAGGTGGAACTCAACGTTGGCCATGCTGCAGCGGCTGCACACGCAGCAGAGGGCCATCAATGAGTACCTGTGCGACTACGGCACCAGGACAGGGTCAGGGGAGCTTGGTTTTTTTTCTCCACGCCAGTGGGGCATGATCAGGGATGCATGCACTGTCCTGGCACCATTTGAGGAGGCCACGAGGATGGTGAGCAGTGACAGTGCATGCATCAGTGACACTGTACCTCTTGTCCACCTGTTGGAGCACACGCTGCGTGGAATAATGGACAGGGCACTTGAGGCAGAACAGAGGCAGGAAGAGGAGGACTTCCTTGCCTCTCAAGGCCCCCTTTACCCAGACAGTGTTCCTTCTGTCCCACCCATCGCACAGGAAGAGGAAGAGGAGGAGGAGGAGGAGGAGGAGGAGGATTGTGTCAGCATGGAGGTGGAGGCTGGCACTCAGCATCATCAGCAGCAGTCTTTTAGGGATGATTTACAGTCCCAAGAAACCAGTGGACTTGTACGTGGCTGGGAGGAGGTGACTGCGGATCATGTCGTCCTTAGTGACCCAGAGGACTCCGGAGCGAATGCCTCAGCAAACCTACGCTGCATGGCCTCCCTGATCCTGCAAAGTCTGCGGAAGGATCCTCGTATTCTTCGGATCAAGGAGAGGGACCATTACTGGCTGGCCACTCTCCTTGATCCACGGTACAAGGGTAAGGTTGCGGACCTTATGTTACCGTCGCAGAGGGAGCAGAGGATGAGACAACTCCGGGAGGCCTTGCAGAAAGGTCTGTGCAACGCGTTCCCAGAGACTGGGAGGTTACAAACTCCTGGTCCAGGACAACGAGTTGCTGAGGCTTCGGCCAGTCAAAGAAGGAGCGGTGGGGAAGGTGGCCGTCTGACCGATGCGTTCAGACAATTCTTTAGTCCGCAGCCCCAAAGTATGATTGGTTCCAGCAACCATCGCCAGCGTCTGATAAACATGGTGCAGGAATATCTAGGGGCAAGGTCAGACTTGGACACCTTCCCCACCGAAAATCCTCTGGCTTACTGGGTCTTGAGGATGGATCACTGGCCAGAGCTTGCACAGTATGCAATTGAGCTACTGGCCTGTCCTGCATCCAGCGTTCTTTCGGAACGCACATTCAATGCTGCTGGAGGATTTGTCACGGATCACAGGGTGCGCCTGTCCACCGACTCGGTTGATCGACTGACTTTCATCAAGATGAACCAGTCTTGGATCACCACCAGCTACCACACACCTGATGCTGATATAACAGACTAATTGATTTTAACATGTCACGTCCCTTCAAGACTGATGCTGATGCTGAGTGCCTGTGCTGTTATGTTGACTGGCTATCCTCCTCCTCCGAGTCCTCAATGATACGATTGATGATGATAGCTTGGAAGATCATTTTTGTTTATGGGTGCCGCCACCAGTGGCTAAGGCCCAATTTTTCAGCCCCTGTTTTACAGGGGCGTGTACTTACAATTTTTTTAGCAATAATTTGCCATAGGGCTCATTGCTGTGCTCCAAGTACAGTATCTGTGAGGGGTTGTAGTGTTGTGCCACCAGTGCCTAAGGCCCAATTTTTCAGCCCCTGTTTAACAGGGGCGTGTCATTACAATTTTTGAAGCAATACTTTGCAACAGGGCTCATTGCTGTGCTCCAAGTACAGTATCTGTGAGGGGTTGTAGTGTTGTGCCACCAGTGCCTAAGGCCCAATTTTTCAGCCCCTGTTCAACAGGGGCATGCAATTACAATTCTTGATGTAATAATTCACAGCAGGGCCCATTCCTGCACCCACCAAGAGTAAGTCTGAGGGCTTACAGTGTTGTGGCAACGCCACCACCACCACCACCACGAAAGGCCCAATTTTTCAGCCACTGTTCAAAAGGGGCATGTAATTACAATTCTTGATCTAATAATTCACAGCAGGGCCCATTCCTGCACCCACCAAGAGTAACTCTGAGGGCTTACAGTGTTGTGGCAACACCACCACCACCACCACCACCACGAAAAGCCCAATTTTTCAGCCCCTGTTCAACAGGGGCATGCAATTACAATTCTTGATCTAATAATTCACAGCAGGGCCCATTGCTGCACCCACCAAGAGTAACTGTCAGGGCTTACAGTGTTGTGGCACCAGCACCACCATCAAAGCCCCAATTTTTACTACCACTGTTCAACAATTATATGTAATTAAAATTCCTGATATAATAGTTGACAGCAGGGCGTTCCAGCACCAACCAAGAGTAACTGTGAGTGCTTACAGTGTTGTGCCAACACCAACAACTAAGGGGCCTATTTCTGCAGAGTATATACGGCAGGTCCCTACTTTCAAACATCCAACTTACAAACGACTCCTACTTGCAAACGAAAGAAGACAACAGGAAGTGAGAGGAAATCTACCCCTAGGAAGGAAAATTCTCTCCTGTAAGAATAAATATGGGAGAAAGGTGTCTCCTCTGTACTGATGCTTTATCAGCAATCCTTGTTTCAAGAAAAACACCACATTTCAAAAACAGTTGTCATTGGGACGGAAAGTGAGGTGAAATGTTCTGAACAGGGGCACAGACAGCAAAACAAATGTTACAGGGGTGATAACCCTTACCTATGTTTCCCAAAAAGTTTAAAAATAGATTTTTGGGCTGGAGCTACAGTTCAACAATGTACCTGTTCAAAATTACAAACACATTCTACATAAGAACAAACCTACAGTCCCTGTCTTGTATGCACCGCCTGTATACGGCTGTTCAGAGTATATAGGGCCTTTTTTATTTTATGTGCGGGGTTCCCCTTAATATCCATACAAGACCCAAAGGGGCTGGTAATGGGCTGGGGTAGGGGGGGGGGTCATGGGGTAGCTATGCCATTTTTCTTAAAGATTTTCATCCATATTACCGGGACCAGACATTACATTAAAGCCGCAAGAAGTTTTAAATGGCTTTTTTTTCCTTTAGAAGTGTCATTTTGTGCAGGGACAGTTCTAAACACGGGAAACACGTGGCACTTCACAGGCATACTTTAGACACCCCCCAGGTACGATATTTAAAGGAATATTTGACTTTTTTTTTTCACTTTATGCATCATTAAAATGACTGCTCCCGAAAAACGACCGTTTTTAAAACTTCTTTTTGCATTGATACATGTCCCCTGGTGCAGAACCCGGGTTCCCAAACCCTTTTTAGGACAATAACATGCATAATAGTTGTTATAATTAGCACTTTAGAATTCGAACGTTCGCATCCATTGTATTTAATAGGGTTCTAATGTTCGTACGAACTTTCGGTCCGTTCGCGGGTTCTGGTGCGAACCGTTCCCGGGGGTGTTCGGCTCATCACTACTCTCCATTTTATCCATTAAAATTTACTGTTACTACTGCACTTAGAGTAGCGCTTTTGTGCTTCTCCCTTTAGAATTACATCGGGCATACAGGTCAGTTAGGGGTCAGACATTAATGGAGGGTGGAATGGGGATAGATGGGGGGAGGGTTATGGCAGGTGACAAGAAAGTTCCCATGTTGCAAACAGCCATTGGAAACTATAGTGCCATTTGTACTACTAAAAATTATATGAAAAACACCAGAGAAAAATGTAATACAATAAAGTGTTTGTTCACCAATGCCAGAAGTCTGCCAAGCAAAATAGGTGAGTTGGAAGCTCTGGTGCATGAGGAGAGCTATGACGTAATCGGCATTGCTGAAACTTGGCTTCAATCCTCACATGACTGGGTTATTAATATTCTTGGCTATGCACTCTTTCGGAGAGACAGGGCAAAAAGGAAAGGTGGCGGGGTCTGTCTCTATGTGAGAAGTGATCTCAAAGCGAGTGTGAAAGAGGACCTGGTTGATGGAGAGTGTGATGAGGCTGAAGCATTATGGGTGGAACTGCATACAGATGTGCGCAGTTCAAAGCTAATCATTGGAGTTTGTTATAGACCACCCAATGTTAATGAGGAGGTGGAGACTCAGCTCCTTGCACAGATGGAAAGGGCTGCAAGGGCTGGGACAGTGATAATAATGGGGGATTTTAACTACCCAGAAATTGACTGGAGTAATGGCACTGCTGGGACAGTTAAAGGGCAAAAATTTATAAGCCTATTGCAGGACAATTTTATGGTCCAGTTTATTGAGGCCCCAACTAGGAATGATGCTCTGTTGGACCTGGTAATCTAAAACCATGCAGAGCGTATTACTAATGTTCAGATAAAGGAACACCTGGGTAGCAGTGACCATAACATGATTTCATTTGATGTTAGCTGTAAGCAACAAATACACGCAGGAAAGATAAAAACACTTAATTTCAATAAAGCAAATTTTCCAAGGATGAGGGCTGCTCTCCAGGGCTTAGACTGGGAGGGAATATTGGCATCAATTAACACAGAACAGAAATGGGAATTCTTCAAAAAGACTGTTTGTGAACTCACTGTAAAGTATATTCCCATGGGCAATACGTTTAAAAGGCTAAAAATAAAACCTATGTGGCTCACGGTTAAAGTTAAAAAAGCTATAAACAATAAGAAAAGAGCTTTTAAAAAATATAAAAATGAAGGAACACTAGTGTCGTTTAAATGTTTCAAAGAATATAACAGGATATGTAAAAAATCAGGGATGCAAAAATTCAAAACGAACGACAGATTGCAAAAGAAAGTAGGACAAACCCCCAAAAATTCTTCAAATATATTAATAGTAAAAAGGTCAAGTCTGAGCATGTAGGCCCTTTACAAAATAATCTAGAGTGGGTGACTGGCGACAAAGAGAAGGCTAATTTATTAAATACTTTCTTCAGCTCTGTGTATACAATGGAACATGGGGGAGCTCATGTCCATAATGGGGGTGGTAGTGACACAGCCCCAAATCCACAATGGCTCAAAAGTGATATCGTCCAGAAATATTTAGACAGAATAAAGGTGGATAAAGCACCTGGACCAGATGGCATACACCCACGGATCCTAAAAGAATTGAGCTCTGTAATTTCAAAGCCATTGTATCTCATTTTTAGGGACTCATTAATGACAGGAATAGTACCACTGGATTTGCGCAGAGCCAATGTGGTGCCTATATTTAAAAAGGGAACAGAGTCTTTACCAAGTAACTATAGACCTGTTAGTTTAACTTCTATAGTTGGGAAGATACTGGAGAGATTAATAAAAGACCACATAGATGAGTTCTTGCTGGAAAAAAACGATTTAAGCAACAGACAGCATGGATTCATGAAAGACAGAAGTTGTCAGACAAACCTGATTTCTTTTTATGAAGAGGTAAGTAAAACCTTGGACAGAGGGGTGGCGGTGGACGTGGTATACTTGGATTTTGCAAAAGCGTTCGATACAGTTCCGCACACACGGCTCATGTGTAAGGTAAAGTCTACAGGATTGGAAATATCAGTTTGTAAAAGGATAGAAAACTGGCTAAAAGACAGAATTCAGAGAGTAGTGGTTAATGATTCTTACTCTGAATGGTCTAAGGTTATCAGTGGTGTACCCCAAGGTTCAGTACTGGGACCCTTACTTTTTAATATCTTTATAAATGATATTGGGTCTGGGATCAAAAGTAACATTTCTGTCTTTGCAGATGACACCAAGCTATGCAGTGGAATAACGTCCTTACAGGATGTCTCCAAATTACAAGCCGACCTCGATGCACTGTCTAATTGGGCGACTATGTGGCAGATGAGGTTTAATGTTGATAAATGTAAAGTTATGCACTTGGGGGCTAAGAATATGAATGCATTATACATACTAGGGGGAGTACAACTGGGGGGGGGTCTGTAGTGGAGAAGGATCTAGGGGTTTGGGTAGATCATAAGCTCAATAATGGCATGCAATGCCAAGCTGCGGTTTCCAAAGCGAGCAAAGTCCTTTCTTGTATTAAGAGAGGTATGGACTCCAGAGAGAGAGATATCATTTTGCCCCTGTACAAATCATTAGTAAGACCTCATCTGGAATATGCAGTTCAGTTTTGGGCACCAGTTCTCAAAAAGGATATCGGGGAACTGGAGAAAGTGCAGAGAAGGGCAACCAAACTGATAAGAGGCATGGAGGAGCTCAGCTATGAGGAAAGATTAGAGGAACTGAATGTATTCACTCTTGAGAAGAGGAGAATAAGGGGGGATATGATTAACATGTACAAATATATAAGGGGTCCATATAGTGAACTTGATGTTGAGTTATTCACTTTACGGTGAACACAGAGGACAAGGGGGCACTCTTTACGTCTAGAGGAAAAAAGATTTTATCTCCAAATACGGAAAGGTTTCTTCACAGTAAGAGCTGTGAAAATGTGGAACAGACTCCCTGCAGAGGTGGTTCTGGCCAGCTCAGTAGATTGCTTTAAGAAAGGCCTGGATACTTTCCTAAAAGTACATAATATAACTGAGTACTAACATTTATAGGTAAAGTTGATCCAGGGTAAATCCGATTGCCTCTCGGGGGATCAGGAAGGAATTTTTTCCCCTGCTGTAGCAAAATTGGATCATGCTCTGCTGGGGTTTTTTGCCTTCCTCTGGATCAACTGTGGGTATAGAATTGGGTATATGGGATTGTACGATATTTTTTATTTTATTTTTTATTTTTTTTATGGTTGAACTGGATGGACTTTGTCTTTTTTCAACCTGACTAACTCTGTAACTATGACTCTAGGTCGGAGGTGTCATAACACTCTGCGGGCAGGTAATTCCCCGTAGATGCGGAATCCCCCCCCTCAATGAGCTCCACCGACTCTGGGCTCCCAACACCTCCAACCACACACACAGTCCCGACCCCTGGCTCACCTGGGCCTTTTGAAGAACAAGGATGTCCAGGGCTCTTCCTTCCGGATCCATCCAGGCCAGGCAAGCGACGGGGCGAAGCTCTTTCACGACCACAGGATGCCATCACCAGGCCAACTTTCCTCTTCGGTGGGGGGAGCAGGGAGCTTGTGGTGACCGAGGCAGCATCCTCGGATTTCTCTCTCTTTATCTCCGCTTGGGCTGTCACGTCGCCCTGGTCAGCGCGCACGGGAAACGCATAGGCATCGATCTCTCCCTCCGGAAGTGGCAGTCCCTTTGAGGTAGTTGAGATGGAAAGCTTGAGGCCTTTCTGTAGATGGCTCCACCTGCAGACCTCACATCGCCCGAACGGCTTCAAGTGGACCACCAGTCCCAAACAGCCGGGACAGATCACACCAAGGGCCTCTATGTCTCTGCAGGTATTTTGAGCCAACTGCCCCCGGGGCCTTAGTCTTATTCCCGTATCCGTAATCTGGGCAGCAAAGGAAGTCATCTCGGTGACTGAAGAAGCAGAAATCCACGGGGTACTTGAAGTCATCCTGACTGCTCCAATGCGCACTGACCCCTTCGCGCCGGAATCTCCATGTGTGTCCTTCCACATGGCCAGACTCCTCCCACATTCTGCATTTGTTCGCAGGCTTTTTCTTCTCCCCGCCCACGAACTGCGCAGCTATGGTTTGCCTCGTGGCGCGTTGGCCAATATGGCCGACCTACTCGGAACTCCCCTGGGAAGCAAAGTTCAAATTCAGACACCATACGCATCCCGGACACGGAGCCCCCACGTATAGCGACCTCACCCCTCTCACCCCTTCTCATTCACGGCTTGTCTGTCTCGTCTAGGGGTTAACACTGGGGGGAGGGATGAGATACACCACGGCACATGTCGTCCAAGGGGTAGAGGTGAAGGCCAGAACTATCGGGCCTGTGTATGTGTCCCAGAGTCCAATCCTCTCCTCGGATTGACTCCCCTTTGCTCCTAGTAACCAGAGTTCCACACACTGAATAGGTCCAACTCGTATTTATTCTTCTCAATAAATAGTCATACAGCACAGACTGGTTGAGACCTATGTAACACTTCAGTATTTGTGGGGAGTAGGCCAAGGCACAATTCTTTTAGCTAAAGCTAACCACTGTAGTATCACCAGTGGCGAACAGTCACTGCCACTGACTATATTGATCAGAACGTGAATTACCTTCACTATTGTAGCCCCTATCAGGGGAAGGTAACCCATCCAAAGGAGTCACTGGAGGCCTCTCTGTCACCAGCAATGCTGCGCCGGACTCTCCAGAGAAGTTCCGCTCACCAGTCTTCTCAAACTCAGACACGGGCACCCAAGGAGTTAGGGCCCGCTCGGATTCCTCCACCCTCACGGAACTCAGTCGAAGGTACTGAGCTCCAGGCTTCCGCCATAGTACCTCACCCCAGGCTAAAGGTGCCTGAGATGGACTCCATCTCTCGCTCCGGCCAGGTCAAGGGCACCTGGGCCCGGAACTCCGGAACGCCAGCACCCAAGCTGAAGGTGCCTGGGTGTGGCTGTGTCCTCCAAATCTGAACCCCGAGGTCAGGGCGTCCGCCCCTTTTATCCTCTCGCCCTTTGCGTCACAGCAGGTTCCCCGCCCTGCTGTACCAGCACCAGGAAAGGACAAAAAGGAAACAGACTTGCGGTGAGTGTTCAGCTCCGGCCAGGGCGACAGCGCCACCTGCAGGCCGCAGGGAACCTCACACCACCAGAGTCCTCCAAGAACCACAAAATATTCTCAGATTCCCTGACAATCAATACATCTGGGCCACACTACCACCCTCTACACTTATTTCACATGGCTGTTTAAATTTCACTGAAAGAGCACTGACTTTATTTGATTAATTTCACTAAGCCAAAATTTTAGGTTAAATAGTAGAAACTGAACAAAGCAACATTAATTATTATTTAGGGCTGGATCACACCAGTCTGCGTGCTGAAATGAGCATGAGGGCTGGTATCCATTCTGTACTGACAGTGGGGTGCGGTGCCTTGTGTTTTTATAGCACGGAGACTTCAAGTGAGCTATGGAGCATGTTGCATTTTCTGCACCTCTTCGCTCCACCCCTCCACACCTTTCTTTGTGGTCCACACATGTTTTCAGGTGATCACCATTAGAACTCTTTTATAAAATATAAATGTAATGTAGTTTCCATTATGAAAATGCAATGTAGCCAGTTTCATTTGTTGCAGCAGCAATGAAACACGATACATAGTAATTGCACAATGGTACTGCTGTGCGTGCTGTATTGTGGATACAAGCATACCACACTTTTAAGTACACAATGGGACCAGAGCATGTAAAATGAAAATATACTTAAAGTGAAGCAATACCTTTTTTCAATTTTCAATGCATGTAATGCATTGCAATAGTCATTTACAGGCATTAACTGATTACCTAGGCAAGCTGGCTGACCCCAAAATTGGATATGTTGTAGTCCTGGGTCCCCTCTCAGTGCTACCCAAGTTTGGTGTCCCTGTCACTTATGGTTCAGGAGCAGTGCCATGTCAAGCTGACCAAGATTTCCCATAGACGCCAATGTGTTCGTACTCGTGAGTGTGCATAAATTGAGTGTACGTAAAGCGGGGTATGCCTGTACAGAGCTGTTTTGTCATTGCTACTTCTTTGATATAAACTTCACATCTATAGAACAAATTCAGACAAAGCTCCCATGTATGTGGATCACTGTCTTAGGCCCCTTTCACAATTGTGCGACTTGTCCTGCGACTTGGGACTGCAAAGTCGCATGACAAGTCGTACCCCATAATTTCCAATGAGTACCATTCATATCTGTGCGACTTCAACTCATCCCTGTACTACTTTAGTCCAACTTTGATGCAAGTTACACAGGCATTCCCTGAAATCACATCAAAATCGCGGCCGCGAGGGCGTGGCCGGGATGTAGGAAGAGACGGACGTGTTCAGCCTGAGCTCCTGCCATCCGTGCTCTCTATCCGCCTTCATCCTCGTTTTTCTGGAGTCATCCTGCTAAGTAAGTGCCTTCCTCCTGTCTGGGGGGCTGCCCTGGTCCTCCCGATCACTGGTAAGCGCAACACAGTGAAGAAGGCAGCCTCATACGCTGCCCGGATCCCGCCGCTGAACACGCTCTCGGCGGCCATCTTGCCTGTCTCCTCATCTACCCCGGCCTCAGTAGCAGTGCAGACGGACTCCTGAATGGTGGAACTCGAGGCCTCGGACCTGGGCGGCTCCCCGATGGCAATGCGGGAGATGCCGGAGCTGCTGGGGGACCGGTCCACAGCCATTGTGGACAGTAAGTCCTCTGTTGAGGGGAAAATAGACACCCTGACTATTGAATGTGGGCTCATAAGACAGGATATGGACAAGTTTAGGGGGCGCTTAACGGAGGCTGAACAGCGCATTTCTGCAGTGGAGGACACGGCTGCCTCCACTGCCCATACAGTGGGGAGCTGCAGCAGAAAGTTAAGATCCTTCTGGCCCATTCTGAGGAGGCCGAAAATCGCCTCAGGCGCAATAATGTTCGGGTGGTTGGTGTCAGGGGATACGCACCTGATCAGCGAGTCCGTTGGAGCAGAGAGAGGTCACCCGTACGGATCCGACTCACGGGCCCCTGGTAGTGCAGACAGGAGGCACGGGAGTGCGGAAGGGTAAGAGAGCCTGAGAGTGGTTCAAGAGAGCGGCTCCGGGTCCTGGGTTCAGAAGGGTAGCGAGCCAGGCGGGCTGCAGGCAGGTAGGTAGGCAGGCCGGTATACCGAGCAGCGTAGCGGGGCAGAAGCAGAAGGGGCGGTCAGACAGGCAGGGTTCGGCAACGTTCGGGCAATGTGGCACAGCGGGGTAGGCAGGTTCAGGGTCAAAGACAGGCCGAGGTCGGGTGCAGGCAGATAGCAAGGAAAGTCCAGTAACAAGCCGGGTGGTCAGAAGGTCGGATTCCAGGCGAACAACAGGAGCAGGATACACAGGGGACTGCAGATCAGACAGCACTGGTCTGAAGTGTTCCAGTAGTTTAAATAAGCAAACCGGCGTGCGCGGGCGCGCGCACGGCGCGCGCGTGCACGCACCCGCAATGCGCGCACATGCACCCGCACGCACCGGCGTGCACAGGCACGCGCACCCGCGATCCAGGAAGTGTACCAGCGCAGATGGAAACATGCAAAACCACAGCGCGCATCGGCGCACGCGAACGCACACCGAAGCGACCACCGACGCGCCCGGCAAGGTACGTACACTGACAGTGCCCCCCCCTTTAGGGCAGCCTCCGGATGCCCAATTGAGCGATCTTCGTGGCGTTAGACCTCCTGAAAGCTTGCATGAGTTCCTCCGCATGTATGCCGTTTTCGGGTTCCCAAGAATTATCCTCTGGGCCGTAACCCCTCCACTTAATCAGATATTGTACCTGGTTGTGTCTCTTCCTACAATCCAGGATTGCCTCTACCTCAAACTCCTCCTCGCCGTCAATCAGAACCGGTTCCGGTGGGCCAATGTTACGGCCATCGAAGGGGTTAGGGACAACCGGCTTTAACAGAGTCACATGAAAGACTGGATGGACCTTCAGGGAGTTGGGTAGGTCGAGCTCATATGCTACATTGTTGATCCTCCGTTTTACCGAGAAAGGTCCCATGAACTTAGGGCCCAATTTCCTGGACGGGCAGGCCATCTTTAGGTTAATCGTGGATAACCACACCTGGTTGCCGGGCTCCAGAATGAGTTCCCCTCTCCTTTTCCTATCAAACATCCTCTTGTTGTACTCCTGGGTCTTGGACATGGTCTCCTGTAGGAGTTTGTTATTGAAGAAGAAGAAATCCATTGTTTCGGATACCGCAGGGACAGTGCATTCGGGTATGGTACTTGGCAAGAAGGAGGGATGGAATCCATAGTTGGCAAAGAATGGGGTTTGCTTAGTGGCAGAGTGCAGGGAATTGTTGTAAGCGAATTCAGCAATGGGGAGTAGGGAGGCCCAATCATCCTGGGAGAAGGAGGAAAAATAACGGAGGTACTGCTCCAAAGTTTGGTTGGTCCTCTCAGTTTGGCCATTCGTCTGGGGATGATATGCCGAGGAAAAAGCCAACTTGATTTCCAGGGAATCACAAAGAGCCTTCCAAAATCTGGAGGTGAACTGGGCGCCTCGGTCTGAGACAATACTTGCCGGAACTCCATGAAGCCTCACTATTTCTCTGATAAAAACCCTTGCCGTTTCCAAGGCGGAAGGTGTACCTTTCATGGGCAAAAAATGAGCCATCTTGGACAGCCTGTCAACGACAACGAAGATTGTGGAGAACCCTTCGGACAGAGGGAGCTCCACTATAAAGTCCATCGACACCATCTTCCAGGGTCTTTCAGGGACAGGTAGAGGTTTTAGTAGACCCCAGGCCCTCATCCGGCTATTCTTGTTCCGGGAGCAGATGTTGCATGAGTCCACGTATCTCTTGCAGTCACTACCCAGCTGCGGCCACCAGAACGTGCGCTTGATGAGCTCGGCCGTTTTCAAGGTACCAAAATGTCCGGCCAACTTGTGGTCATGGCAAAGCTCCAGAACAGCTATCCGAAGACCCTCAGGGACCAGAATCTTGCCCTCGTGCCTGATCAGACCATCTTGTGCCCTGACACAGTCCTCCGGAAGCAAGGTCAAGCCAGCAGACGCCCGCTTAATACGGGGCATAAGGTCTTCTTGGAGTAGCAGGAAGTTCCCGGCAGGGAGGATGGTGTCAACAGGTAAGTTCTCCTCAGGAGTGCTGAACATTCGGGACAGTGCGTCCGGTTTAATGTTTTTTGAGCCCGGCCTGTAGGTGATGTGGAACAAAAACCTTGAGAAAAAAAGTGCCCACCTTGCCTGCCTTGGCTTCAACCTCTTGGCTGTTCTCAGGTACTCGAGGTTCTTGTGGTCCGTGTAGACCAAAATGGGGTGTGCCGCCCCCTCGAGCAGGTAACGCCATTCTTCTAACGCGGCCTTGATAGCCAGGAGTTCCCGGTCACCCACGTCATAGTTACGTTCCGCCGTGGAAAGCTTGCGCGAGAAGAAGGCCACTGGAAAAAGTAAGGCTTTAGCCCCCTGACGCTGGGATAGCACAGCCCCCACTGCATTTTCGGACGCGTCCACTTCCAGGACGAAAGGTACTGCGGGATCAGGGTGCTTCAAGATGGAGGCAGAGACAAATAACTCCTTCAGTTTATCAAAGGCAGCTTGGGCTCTAGGGGACCAGTAGAAGCGGTCTCCTTGTTTGGTCAGTTCGGTAAGGGGGGCGACAATTGCAGAGAAACTTCTGATGAACTTCCGGTAGAAATTGGAGAATCCGATGAAGCGCTGGACCCCTTTTTTATCTGTGGGGGCAGGCCAGTCCAGGATAGCCGACACCTTCTGAGGGTCCATTTTAATGCCCTCAATTGAGATGATCAGACCGAGAAACTGGATGCTTTGCCGCTCGAACTCACACTTCTCTGGCTTGGCGTAAAGCCCATGTCGTCTAAGCCGAACAAGGACATTCCGGACATGCCTGCGATGGTCGTCTACAGAGGATGAGAATATTAAGATATCGTCCAGGTATACTATGACGAACAAGTCCAGGTAATCACGGAAGATGTCATTGACAAAATGTTGAAAGGTAGCCGGCGCGTTACACAGTCCGAACGGCATAACTAGGTACTCGTAGTGCCCGAACCGTGTGCGGAAGGCCGTCTTCCACTCATCCCCTTCTCGAATGCGGATCAGGTTGTACGCTCCTCGGAGGTCAAGCTTGGTGAATATGACCGCCGTTCCCAGCCTTTGGAACAGTTCCGGCACGAGAGGTAAGGGGTAACGGTTTTTAATGGTAATCCTGTTCAACTGCCGATAATCAATACAGGGGCGTAGGGAATGGTCCTTTTTTTCAACGAAAAAGATACCCGCACCTGCAGGTGAGGTGGACGGGCGGATGAACCCTTTCTTTAGGTTGTCGTCAATGTAGACTTTCAAGGTACCCAATTCCTGCTCAGTCAGCGGGAAGATCCTCCCAAAAGGTACTTCGGTCCCAGGCAAAAGTTCTATAGGGCAATCATATGGTCTGTGAGGAGGAAGGGTTTCTGCTCCCTTCTTACTGAACACGTCCAGAAAATCGTGATAGGGCTCAGGGATGGTTTTCTGAAGGTCAGGGTCTGTGCCCAGACAGAGCAGGTGAGGGTGGTCGGAAGAGACTTGTTGCAGGCAGTGTTGCAGGCAATAATCAGAGAGGAATTTAACTCTCCCTGTAGCCCAGTCAATGTCGGGGTTATGGGCTTGCAGCCAGGGCATCCCCAGAATGACGGGGAATAGCGGAGAGGAGATGGCATCCAGACTTAGGAACTCCTGATGGTGGGTTGCCACCGAGGCCATCAAAGGGACGGTTTCCTGAGTGACGGGGCCGGATTTGATAATAGAGCCATCAGCGAGATGTACTGCAAGTCCTCGGGGTTTCGGCTGCAGGGGAATGTGATGACTGGCAGCAAATGTCAAATCAATAAAGCAGCTGCATGCCCCCGAATCAATTATGGCGGGTACTTGGATTGCGGAAGTCCTTCCGGGGAGCTGTAAAGAAATGGAAAGAGCCAAGTGAGAAGTTGGATTAGGCAACAAAGAGGCACAAGTAGAAGAGACAGGCAGGCACTTACGCATCTTAGCCGGACAGGATCTCACGTAGTGTCCCGGTTCGCCACAATACATGCACAGATTGTTACTACGCCTATGCTGGCGTTCTTCGGGAGAGAGCGATGGGCGCAGTAAGCCCAGTTGCATGGGTTCTGGGTCATCTAACGCCGGAAACGGGGGCGCCGGAGGTGCAAGACGGGCCGGGTTTGAGACCTTGGGGAGCAACCAGGTGGGTTGGGGCTGACTGGAGGTCCTCTCGGAGCGACGCTCTCTCAGGCGTCGGTCTATCTGAATTGCCAGATCTATTAACTTGTCCAGGGTTTGAGGAACTCCGACACGTGCTAGCTCGTCCTTGAGCTGATCCGACAGGCCCATCCGGAATTGGTAGCGCAAAGCAGCGTCATTCCACTCTGTGTCAGAGCTCCAACGTTTGAATTCTGCCGCGTAATCCTCGGCCGCTCTGCGACCTTGTAGGAGGGAGTGGAGAACAGACTCTGCAGTAGCCGCTTGTTGCGGATCCTCATAGAGTTGAGACATCGCGGCAAAGAACGTGGCAAGGGTCTCCAAGGAGGCATCTTTCTGCTCTAGAAGGCGGTGAGCCCAGGCCTGCGGCTCGTCGGTCAGTAGGGAGATGACGAAGCCCACTTTGGTTGCTTCCAGGGAAAAAGTGCGGGGTTGTAGGGCGAAGAAAAGCTCGCAAGCGTTGCGGAACGCTCGGTATTTGCTGCGATTGCCCGCAAACTTCTCGGGTGTAGGGACCCTGGGTTCCGGAGGAAGCATGACGACGGAGGGTGTAGCCGGGTATCCCGTGGATGTGGTGCCTTGCGGGCTGGCAGGCGAGGACAGGACTTGAACTCTTTCCTCCAACCTGGTATAGCCGGCTTGGAGGTCTTTCACGGCTTGCGTCAGCCCGTTCAGGTGTCGGCATAATTCCTCCATGGGATCCCTCCCCTGCTCGGACTCGGACATGGCTGTCTGATACTGTCAGGGGATACGCACCTGATCAGCGAGTCCGTTGGAGCAGAGAGAGGTCACCCGTACGGATCCGACTCACGGGCCCCTGGTAGTGCAGACAGGAGGCACGGGAGTGCGGAAGGGTAAGAGAGCCTGAGAGTGGTTCAAGAGAGCGGCTCCGGGTCCTGGGTTCAGAAGGGTAGCGAGCCAGGCGGGCTGCAGGCAGGTAGGTAGGCAGGCCGGTATACCGAGCAGCGTAGCGGGGCAGAAGCAGAAGGGGCGGTCAGACAGGCAGGGTTCGGCAACGTTCGGGCAATGTGGCACAGCGGGGTAGGCAGGTTCAGGGTCAAAGACAGGCCGAGGTCGGGTGCAGGCAGATAGCAAGGAAAGTCCAGTAACAAGCCGGGTGGTCAGAAGGTCGGATTCCAGGCGAACAACAGGAGCAGGATACACAGGGGACTGCAGATCAGACAGCACTGGTCTGAAGTGTTCCAGTAGTTTAAATAAGCAAACCGGCGTGCGCGGGCGCGCGCACGGCGCGCGCGTGCACGCACCCGCAATGCGCGCACATGCACCCGCACGCACCGGCGTGCACAGGCACGCGCACCCGCGATCCAGGAAGTGTACCAGCGCAGATGGAAACATGCAAAACCACAGCGCGCATCGGCGCACGCGAACGCACACCGAAGCGACCACCGACGCGCCCGGCAAGGTACGTACACTGACAGTTGGGCTCCCCGAGGGTGCGGAGGGTGCTAACCCTGTGGAGTTCGCAGAGGCCTTCTTCAAAAAGCTCCTGGGCTTGCAACATCTGTCCCCTGTCTATGTGGTGGAGCGTGCACACAGGGTGCCCACTGGTAGGAGGCCTGCGGACGCATGGCAGCGTGCTTTCCTTGTTCGTCTGTTGAATTTCAGGGACAGGGACTTGATCCTGGCAGAAGCCCGCAAGCACCCAGAACTGAAATATGAAAATGCTGTTGTTCACTTGTATCCTGGCTTCTCTCCGGACCTGCAGAAAAAACAGCACGCCTTTACAGATGTTCGTCGTCGCCTGCGGGACAAAGGTCTGGTCTACAGCATGCTTTATCCTAGCCGTCTGAAGTTAATTTATTGCGGATCTGCGAAGTTCTTCGAATCTCCGGCTGAGGCGGGGGAATGGCTTGACTCTCTGGCCTAGTGTTCGGATCTGATCTGGGGCCCTATAATGGCGATGCCTATGGACTAAGGCTGGAAGGTACTTACCTACATTTAGTGTTGTTGCTGGGATTTGTGGTTCCTACTGTTGTGGTTCTCCATTCAACACCTGTTATCCCATGCTGCTTGACTTTATGGCTGACTACATTTTCTGGCAGACAATGGGACCAGTTATCCGTTCACAGCAGGAGCATCAGGTACTGTTTTGACTGTTTTGGTTTATCTACACATCTTCCTGACCCCCTCTCCTTTTTTTTGGAGTGGAGAGACTCTAAAGACATTCCACTTTTGTTTTCTACGTTGATGGGACTAAAGTTTCTCCAGCGGGCTTTTTCTCTTTTTTTGGTTTGGTTCGCCTGGAGCAAACAGGGCGTTGGTGTTTTTCAGATGTTCTCTTTTTTGAATTTTTTTCTTTTTTCTTTTTTCCCCCTTGGGGGGGATTTAGTTTTTTCTTTTGCTTGAGATAATTGTTCTTTTTTGTTCTTCTTTTTTTTTCTTCTCTTCTGTGCCTAGCCTTACAAGCCTGTGCACGGGGGAATGTATAGTGCCTAATATGACATATGCTGTTCATTTGCTGTATTGTGATGCTTTGTGGCTCTCTGTGCCCAGCTCTATTCCCCCTGGTCTTCTTACTTTACAAGTTGCTTTTGTCCTTATGATATGCACTGCCCGACCCAATGAGTGATCTCACAATTGTTTTGTGGAATGTCCGCGGCTTAAATTCTAAAATTAAACGTTCCCTAGTCCTCCAGTACCTTAAGTCCCTGAATCCTCATATTGTCCTCCTACAGGAGACCCACCTTATGGGTAGCAAAATTTTATCCCTGAACAGGAACTGGATACAGAGAGCTGTACACTCTACTCACTCCTCGTACGCCAGGGGAGTGGCCATTTTAATACACAAAAAATTGGCTTGTGCTATATAACATGTAATAACTGATCCCTATGGGAGGTATGCGATTGTGGTTCTGGCCATCGACTCTCAGTTGCTGGTTGTAGCGAATGTCTATGTCCCGCTTCCCTTTAAAAATGAGCCCGCTGAGGATGCTTGTGGCTGGGGATTTTAACAACATCCTGGACTATGGGTTGGACACCTCTAACCCGAATCGGGTGCAGAATCTTGAGCTCGGGCATTGGGCAGACACGGTGGCTTTGGAGGAGGTGTGGCGGTGGAAACATCCTGGTGAGAGAGGTTACTCCTATCTTTCCCACGTCAGTTCCTCCTCCTCCCGTATTGATCTGGCCTTTGCTAATTCAGCTCTGTTGCCACAGATAGCGGAGGTCAGTTATCTGTCCGGCTATCGGATCATACCCCCCTGCGGGTGACGCTGAGCCGATCCGCGGGCAGCAGTCGGAGGGTCTGGAGGCTGCACTCGGGATGGGTGACTGAGCCCTCGGTTGAGTCATTAGTCTCTCCGCATATGCAGGAGTACTGGGAGATCAATGAGGGCTCAACGGGTGGGCTCATGGTCTGGGATGCGTTCAAGGCATCTACCCGGGGGGTGTATATAGTGGCCATTAAAGCCGCTAGAGTTGAGAAAAACTCAGTCTCGGAGGCGCTTCAGGCTCATGAAATAAAACGTGTGAAGGCCCATGCCGAGGCGCCCTCCCCCTCCACCTTAACAGAGTTACAAATGGCCAGGAGGGCCTTATTGGTTCATTTTCAAACTCTTATGCAATGTACATTTAAGAGTAGAGCAGAAGAATTATTTGAGCAAGGGGACAAGAATGGGAAATTGTTGGCCTACTTAGCGGCAGATGCTCAACCACACACGGCCATTCCTTGCATCTATTCGGCCGGGGGTGCTCTAGTGAGGGATGGAGAAAGTATTATGCAGGCTTTCGTGTCCTACTACTCAGGCCTCTATGCTGCTATCCCACAGTATGACAGTCAGGTGCTGACTGACCTGCTGGACTCCCTTCAGATACTGGAGTTGCCTGGGGAGGCGGCGGCAGTCTTGGAGACCCCTTTCACTCCAGAAGAGCTGGCCGTGGCCATTGCCTCCTTCCCGAATGGTAAATCGCCGGGCCCTGACGGGATTCCGGCAGAGTGGTACAAGGCCTATTCGGAAATATTGATTGACTGTTGTCCCCTCTGGCTACGGATCCTGCTTGCTGTTCTATTACCTTTATCGCTGGCTCTTGGACTTTGGCTTGGCCGACTACCCGATCCGGTTACTGAACTCTGGCTATGGTTGACTATATGCTTACACTGTTTACCTTTTTATTATTTATTATTAAACTAGTGTGATTTAACTGTACTTCGGTCTCATCCATGGTTTCTGACAGTAGGCGAAGGCCATGAA
This sequence comes from Rana muscosa, assembly GCA_029206835.1. Taxonomy (NCBI): domain Eukaryota; kingdom Metazoa; phylum Chordata; class Amphibia; order Anura; family Ranidae; genus Rana; species Rana muscosa. The sequence continues at coordinate 868,732,088 of CM055118.1, forward strand.
GATGCAGTCAATCCACTTGTTAATAATATTTTTTCCAGATTGGATGACCTGAATCACTGCATGGATCAGTTTGCCACGGCGATACAGATGCTCTTGAGTTGCACGGCTCGTATAGAGTCTCCTACTGTGGCCGCTCCGGTAGTCACTGTGCAGGCACCCGCCTCGAGTATTACCTCTCTAAGAGGTATGTCTGGTTCCACCCCGCTTCCCCAGTTATTTGGGGGCGATCCAATCCAATGCAGAGGTTTTCTCAACCAGGTTGAGATATATTTTCTGATGATGCCCCAGGTGTTTCCCACGGACAGAAGCAAAGTAGGTTTCGTGATATCTTTGCTTTCTGAGAGAGCCTTGGCCTGGGCAAACCCTCTATGGGAGACGCAAAAACCCGTGGTCCTGAGTTACCCAGAATTTGTGGCTTCCTTCAAAAGGGTTTTTAACGTTCCCGCACGCTCCGCTTCTGCTGCCAAGAGCCTCATGTCCATCAAACAGAGTATGAGAACTGTTTCCGATTACGCCATTGAATTCCATACTCTGGCAACAGAAGTTGCTTGGAACACTGAGGCCCTCATGGCTGCTTTTTCTCATGGTCTCTCGGATAACATCAAGAATGAGATAGCAGCCCGAGATATACCCACTGAGCTGGAGAAGTTGATCACATTTGCCATCCTCATTGACTCCAGACTCAGAGAAAGACCCTCTGTTAAGAAGCGCTTGCGGAAGCCTCCTGTACGTTTGTCTCCGAGCTTTGCAGTACCACCCTTGCCTCCCTCACCTCCCATGCCTCCTGGTACCGAGTCGGTCTGTGAAGATGAACCCATGCACTTGGGCTTCATGCGTCTCTCTGTGGATGAGAGAGCCCTTAGGAGGAGCGAGAGATTGTGCCTTTATTGTGGCCAGGCCGGTCACTTTTTGAAGTCTTGTCCTACCCGTCCAGGGAACACACGAACCTTGAGGTCCTGTCACGGACAGACCTTAGGTGGCGTTATTTCGTCTCCAGTTGCCCAGAAGTATAAGCCCCTGGTTTCGGTTACCCTGTCTTGGGCTAAGTCATCCATCGAGATACAGGCTCTAATCCCCCCGGGGCTGCAGGCCTGTTCATTGATGCTGCCTTTGTGTCTAAGCACTCGATTCCGCTGCAGCTGCATGACACTCCACTTGCCACTGAGGCTCTTGACGGGAGACCTCTACAGCCTGCCCATGTGACTCATGAGAGTCACATGTTCCGTTGTCCATGGCCAGAGGGGCTCTTCACCATGAGATAATCCAATTCCAAGTTATTTCCTCACTTAAGTTTCCGCTGGTTATTGGTTATCCTTGGTTACAGAGGAACAACGCGTCTTTTGATTAGCTCCGTGCTGAGGTTCTGTCCTGGTCGCCACAGTGCAGTGAGAGATGCTTCCAGAAGGTAGCAAAGGTCCTATGCACCTCTTTACTCTCCTCCCTGCCGGAGGAGTACCGTGATTTTAGAGATGTCTTTGACAAAGGTCAAGTCGGTACGTTGCCTCCACACCGGTCATATGATTGCGCGATTGACTTTCAACCTGGTGCCATTCCCCCTCGTGGCCGGGTTTATCCTTTGTCGGTCTTGGAGGATAAGGCCATGGAGGAGTATGTTGCAGACGCACTTTCTCGAGGTTTCATCCGCAAATCCTCGTCTCCTGCTGGTACTGGTTTCTTTTTTGTGAAGAAGAAGAGTGGTGAACTGAGACCTTGTATCGATTATTGGGGTCTCAATCGTTTCACCATTAAGAATGCCTATCCGACCCCGTTGATTACGGAGTTATTTGACCGCCTCAAGGGAGCAACAGTCTTCACAAAGCTTGATTTGAGAAGGACATACAATCTCGTCAGGATTAAGGAGTGCGACGAGTGGAAAACTGCGCTTAATACCAGAACAGGTCATTATGAGTATCTCGTAATGCCTTTTGGCCTCTGTAACGCTCCGGCAGTTTTCCAGGAGTTTATTAACAATGTCCTCCAAGACTTGTTGCAGTTATGTGTGGTGGTTTATCTCGACAATATCCTCATATTTTCCAAGTCCTTGGAGAGCCACCACACAGATGTCTGTTGAGTGCTTTAGAAACTAAGAGAGAACAATCTCTATTGTACACTGGAGAAGTGCGAATTCCATCGTGAACAGGTTAAATTCCTGGGTTATGTAATTTCTACGGCTGGCTTCGCCAACTATTATCGGAAGTTTATTCGTAACTTCTCGTCTCTGGTCAAGCCCCTGACTGATTTGACCAGAAAGGACGGTAACCCACAAAGTTGGTCTCCAGAGTCCACTAAGGCTTTTGAGAGTCTTAAGACTACCTTTGTTTCTGCTCCTGTGTTGGCACATCCTGATCCCACGTTGCCTTTTATCCTTGAAGTCGATGCTTCTGAGACTGGAGTTGGCGCCCTTCTGTCTCAACGTCCTAGCTCTGACAGCGCTATGCATCCGTGTGGCTACTTTTCCAAGAAATTGTCACCTGCGGAGTGCAATTACGAGATTGGTGACAGAGAGCTTTTGGCAATCATTTTAGCCCTGAAAGAATGGAGACAGAGGCGTCTCTCTAATTAGGCGATCGCCTAAGGTCTCGCACTATCACAAGGGCCTCCTGGCCGCCTAATTTGCCTAATGTGTGTGTGTGTGAGAGTGGGTTGCGAATGTCTCCCGGTCGGTGTCCCCAGGGCCGTGTTTATTCCCGCAAAATCGCAAATAGTTTTTCCCAGCCAGGGGGCGGACTGACCTCTTAATCACTTCCCGAGGTCCCAGGGTCAGTGCATTGCAGCTCCTCCATGTACTCCCCTCCTCCGGCTCCTCCCCTTCTGCCGCGCTCTGCGGATCTCCTGCAATGTGCAGAGCGCGGCGGCCGAGCATTTCCCTTATTCACTCTCCAGGACTGACGCCGGGCTGTCTGTAAAGGAGAGGAACCTGCCACTGCCAGAGCTGGTGCCGGGAGATCATCGGGGAGCCTGTCTGCCCCTCAAGGTACAGCATGATAAAGACAGTCCTGCCCGACACAGACACACATCCAGTGACGTCACCCCCCTGACCCGCGCCCCCCCCAAAAATCTTTGCTGCCAGCCACCCCACACACACACACACTATAATCTGTATATTATCCAGTATATGATGCCACCTACTGACTACCATTCATCCCACCTACCAGCCAGCCACCCTCTGCCAGTTTCCTACCACCCCGCCTGTCATCTTCATTCTACCTGTACCCCTCTGCCACCTTCCTACCACCCCACCTGTCATCTTCATCCCACATGTACCCCTCTGCCACCTTCTTACCACCCCGCCTGTCATCTTCATTCCACCTGTACCCCTCTGCCACCTTCCGACCACCCCGCCTGTCATCTTCATCCCACCTGTACCCCTCTGCCAGCTTCCTACCACCCCGCCTGTCATCTTCATCCCACCTGTACCCCTCTGCCAGCTTCCTACCACCCCCCTGTCATCTCCATCCCACCTGTACCCCTCTGCCAGCTTCCTACCACCCCCCTGTCATCTTCATCCCACCTGTACCCCTCTGCCAGCTTCCATCCACCCCCCTGTCATCTTCATCCCACCTGTACCCCTCTGCCAGCTTCCTACCACCCCGCCTGTCATCTTCATCCAACCAGTGCCCCTCTGCCAGCTTCCTACCATCCCGCCTGTCATCTTCATCCCAATTGTACATCTCTGCCAGCTTCCTACCACCCCGTCTGTCATCTGCATCTCACCAGTACCCCTCTGCCATATTCCTACCACCCCGCCTGTCATCTTCATCCGACCTGTACCCCTCTGCCAGCTTCCTACCACCCCGCCTGTCATCTTCATCCCACCAGTGCCCCTCTGCCAGCTTCCTACCATCCCGCCTGTCAACTTCATCCCACTTGTACATCTCTGCCAGCTTCCTACCACCCCGTCTGTCATCTGCATCTCACCAGTACCCCTCTGCCAGCTTCCTACCACCCGCCTATCATCTTCATCCCACCAGTGCCCCTCTGCCAGCTTCCTACCACCCCGTCTGTCATCTTCATCCCACCAGTACCCCTCTTCCAGCTTCCTACCACCCCCACTGTCATCTTCATCCCACCTGTACCCCTCTGCCATCTTCCTACCACCCCCCTGTCCTCTTCATCACACCAGTGCCCCTCTGCCAGCTTCCTACCACCCCCGCCTGTTATCTTCATCCCACCAGTGCCCCTCTGCCAGATTCCTACCACCCCGCCTATCATCTTCATCCCACCAGTACCCCTCTGCCAGCTTCCTACCACACCGCCTGTCATCTTCATTCCACCAGTGTCCCTCTGCCAGCTTCCTATCACCCTGTCTGTCATCTGCATCCCACCAGTACCCCTCTGCCAGCTTCCTACTACCCCCACTGTCATCTTCATCCCACCTGTACCCCTCTGCCACCTTCCTACCACCCCCACTGTCATCTTCATCCCACCTGTACCCCTCTGCCAGCTTAAATTTTTTTACGAGAAATGAAGCAATTTAATGTTGTTAGCTAAAAATAGGAAAAATAATAATGATATATTTAAAAAATAATAAAAATAAAAAAATATATAAAACATATATTTATCTAATAATATAAGGATGGACAACCAGCTAACAACATTAAATTGCTTAATTTCTCGTTAATTTTAAATGATTTTTAGGCTATATGGAGTAAATTCTGTTATTGCTGTTTTACAAGTGAATTTTTATCTGTTTTTAAATGTATTGTTGAACTATTGTGTTCCGCGTCGGTGCTTGTGATCCTGCATTGAGGCTGAAACAATTAGCTTTTCAGCCTGGCTTGATTGACAGGCATTTAAAAGACCGCCCTTTCAGTGACTTAGTACGCTTCCTGATGACGGTGTAACGAAACGTACGTGGAGGCGGTACTTAGTCACGTTTTTCTATTCAACTTCCGATCCTTGCTGGTTAGCCGCTGTAGCAGGTGGAACGCACACCAGCTCTCTACACGGACGGACGGAACTATTTGGCTTCTACATGCCTTCCAGCCTCAGTGCCGGGCTAAGGCACCATCTAATGTAAGCAGCCATTTGGCTTTCCTTTTATATTGCTTTTATATTATAATAAACGGGATTACACGATTTTTGGCATTATTCGTTTATCTGCATATTCCAACCGAGTATATCCTGGGGAGACAGACGGATTTGGGATCACATTCTCATTTACTAGCAAGTGGCATCCTGCAATAAGCGCTATTTGACCCTCTTTTAGTTAAGAGTGTCAACATCTTGGGGTAAGCGGCCATCCATCCATAGCACTTTGGGTGTTTTATCTGTGTTGGTGAAGGTGTCACTTCAAAGAATATACTGAATAATTCTCTATGGACTCACTTATGGATTAGCTACGATTCACCAATTGGATGTTTATATATATTTTCTGTTTTCAACTGTTGATACCATATATGATTTGATTCACTATTGGTTAATCACAGCAGCAGATGATGTCCATATTAATCACTTAATTGTTATTGCACTTAATATTTGTTTAATTATTATTATTGAGATCATATATTAGTTGTAATTAATATACTCACCAGCGCCCCCTTCGTATATAATTACACCCATAGCATACACACCACAGGAATTTTCTGCAAACTTTCCCAAAACTTTTTGCAACATCACGTGGTTTTTCTGCTCTTTTCTGCTCTTTTCTGCTCTTTACCGCCAGCTTTTGGTCAACTTCTGCTATTGTTGGTTGATTTTAACATTAGTTGTTTTGTCCATCGGACAAAAGTCCGATGGTTTTCTGTACACACGGTCGGACTTTGCTCCATCGGACTTTTGTTGGCCAAAAGTTTGTCCGTTTGCAGACCCAACTTTTGTCCGATGAAAACACAAAAAAAAACAAAAAAGTTTGTCCGATGGAGCGTACACACGGTCGGATTGTTGGTCCAACTTGCTCAAAATGAAGTTTGTTGGCCAAAAGTCTGACCGTGTGTACGGGGCTTAAGGCCTCACAAAGCCTAGAGCCGCCTCTGAATGGAGACATCTCCTCGAAGGTATCACTGTGCCGGTTCTCATTCTTACTGACCATAAGAATCTCACATTCTTGTCTGAGGCTAAGCGCCTCTCTCCCAGAAGGGCACGATGGGCTCTTTTCTTGTCGAGTTTCAATTACATTGTCTCATTCTTACACGGTACTAAGAATGTAAGGGCTGACACCTTCTCACGACAATTTTCCTCCACTTCCAAGATGGAGTCGGTTCCGGTTCCTGTGATTCCTCCTGATTGTATTCTGGCTACGGTTCGCACCAGTCTCACTTCTCCTTTGGGTGACAAAATTCTGGCTGCTCAGGTCGATGCTCCTCCTGAGAAACCTTGTCACCACTGGTTTGTTCCCGAGAGTCTCCGTACTGCCGTGCTCCAGACTTTCCATTCTCCCAAGGCTGCTGGCCACCCTGGGAGGAATCAACTCTTTTGGGCCATTTCCCAACAATTCTGGTGGTCTAGTCTATGTGCCGATGTAGCCGCCTTCGTAGCTGCCTGTTCCGTGTGTGCTTAGAGTAAGACTCCACGACACCTTCCAGTGGGCCTCCTACAATCCATACCCAATGGAGAGAGGCCCTGGGCCCACCTGTCTATGGATTTCATTGTGGAGTTACCCAACTCCCAGGGCAACACAGTTATCCTTATGGTGGTAGACCAGTTCTCGAAAATGTCTCACTGTATTCCACTTAAGAAGTTGCCTACGTCTAAGGAACTGGCTTCCATTTTTGCTTGGGAGATCTTTCGTTTACATGGCCTACCCAAGGTCATTGTCTCTGACAGGGGAAGTTAGTTTGTGTCCCTGTTCTAGTGAGCCTTCTGTGCACAGTTGGGAATTCAGCTTGCTTTCTCCTCTGCGTATCACCCACAGTCTAATGGGGCCGCAGAACGAGCCAATCAGTCCTTGGAGCAATTCCTGCGTTGCTATATTTCTGACCATCACAACAACTGGTCAAACCCCTTACCATGGGCGGAGTTTGCTCACAATAGCGCTCTGAATTCTGCTTCCCATTTGTCCCCGTTTATGGCGAATTATGGTTTCCAACCTTCCATGTTGCCTGACTCGTTTGTTCCTCAGAGTATTCCTGTGTTAGAGGAACATCTCTGTGGTCTTCGATCCACTTGGGTACAAGTCCAGGAGGCTTTGCGACAGGCTAACGAGAGGTACCGACTCCATGCTGACCGCAGACGCCTGCCTGCGCCTTCCTACCAGGTCGGGGATAGGGTCTGGCTGTCATCTCGCAATCTCCGACTTCGTGTTCCTTCTCTGAAGTTCGCACCTCGGTTTATTGGGCCTTTCCGTATCCTTCGCAGGATAAACCCAGTGGCTTATGCGTTGGACCTTCCTTCCAGTATGCGTATCTCTAATGTGTTTCATGTCTCCTTATTGAAACCTTCAACCGTTTTACCACCTCAGTGCCACGTCCTCATTCTATACAGGTTGAGAACCATGAGGAGTATTGTAACGGCACCCCAAGTATGAAAGGGGTTAACACCGTTAGGATATTCCCTTTCCAACCACACGACAGCCACCAGACACTCCAACCAGCTGAATAAGACCCCATACGAATGGTTCTCCCCCCAGATACGAGACAACGCTCTGTATTCAAGTTCCAAAAACAGGGAATGCCTTTATTTTCAAAACACATGGTAACACATTTCTCTTCAAAACCCTCCCCTCCCATCCTTTGGGGAACAGGGCGGGTTAAACTGTCCAATGACAATGGTGATACAGGTCAGGTGTGTTCAAACTTCTCCTTTGATAAACAGTCTTAGGCAGGAGGGTTGATTCCCCCCCCCCTCCTCACAGAAGACACTTCCACATCCCATAATATGGAGCCAGACGCTTTACCAAGCTCCAATCCACATCAACACAATGAAAGGGCCTGTAACATAGGTGGGGCTCATTAGCATTACACAAGGAGACAGGAGACACATCAGCCTCTCTTAATTTAACCTGTTGAGTTCATAAAACAGTAGATAGTTCTTTGCAGGTAAATGGGGAATATGGTGGATAAATATTACAGACCCATTTTAAGCAATCCAAGCCATATATATTCTCAATGTCCATTGTTTCCTGGCTAACCCTGTGTCCAAAGTGACCCCCTGTCACACATCTCCCCTTTCGGCAGGAGACTAACAGAGGGGTGGACCCCAGACGGGTTGATTTCGAAGTTAGTCCATAGTTCCATTCTTCTAATGTCTGGACAACCCATCACCACTAGGGGCCCGAGATGACGTCTGTTTGCCGGGACAACCCATCAGCATTGCCAATTTGCTTACCGGGTCGGTAGCTGATGGTGAAATTGTAAGGTTGTAGGGCTAGGCTCCACCGCAACAACCTGCCATTGTCTCCTGAGACCCGGTTAAGCCAGACCAATGGGTTGTGGTCGGTGACCAGTGAAAATTCCTGTCCGTATAAGTAAGGGTTCAACTTTTTAAGGGCCCAGACCAGGGCCAAACATTCCTTCTCCACTGCCGCATAGCTCACTTCCCGGGGTAATAGCTTTCTACTCAGGTATGCGACAGGGTGTTCTCCTCCATCCTCCCCAACTTGGCTCAGCACCACCCCCAGTCCAAACATGGAAGCATCTGTGTGGACAAGAAAGCGTTTGTTAGGTACTGGGGCAGCCAAGACAGGAGCATTTACAAGTGCTTGTTTGAGGGCTAGAAACGCGGTTTCACAAGCTGGAGACCACAGGACCTGCCTAGGTAAATTCTTTTTCGTCAGGTCCGTCAGGGGTTTGGCGATAGCACTATAATTAGCGACAAAACGTCGGTAATACCCTGCAGTTCCCAAGAAGGCTAATACCTGGATCTTAGTACGGGGCGTGGGCCAGTTAGCTACTGCCTCTACCTTGGCTGGCTCTGGTCTCTGGTTCCCACACCCCACTCGGTGTCCCAGGTACTGCACCTCCGCCATACCTAGATGGCACTTGTCTGGTTTCAAGGTCAGGCCTGCGGCCCAAATTTTGTCCAGAACCACCCCTACATGCACCAGGTGCTCCTCCCAAGACCCACTGTAGATCGCAATGTCATCCAGGTATGCACATGCAAAATCCTGGAAGCCATCGAGGAGCCTATCCACCATACGTTGGAAGGTGGCCGGGGCATTTTTCATCCCAAATGGCATGACCCTAGACTGGTACAGGCCAAATGGGGTAACAAATGCCGACTTGGGGATAGCATCCTCGGCCAGGGGGATCTGCCAATAACCTTTACACAGGTCTATTGTAGTTAAATAACGTCCCCTGGCTATCCGATCTAGCAGTTCGTCTACCCTGGGCATCGGGTAGGCGTCGGTGGTGGTCTTCTCATTGAGTCGCCTGTAGTCCACACAGAACCGGGTAGTCCCGTCTTTCTTAGGCACCAGGACTACAGGCGAGGCCCAAGGGCTGTCAGAAGGCTCAATGACTCCTAACTGAATCATCTCCTGTATCTCCTTCCGCATTTCTTCTTGGACTGCTTCAGGGATACGGTAGGGGGGCTGTCGAAGGGGTGCTTGTCCAGGGGTCTCTACCTTATGCACAGCCAGGGTCGTATAGCCCGGTTTTTGGGAGAACGTCGCCTGTTTCTCCCACAGAAGCCTCTTAGCCTGTTCCTTCTTTGGGGGGCTTAATCGGTCTCCTAGCTGCACAAGGCTAATGAGGTCAGTCTGGGGCTCTCTCTCTAGTAAATTAGGGAGGGGTAGACCTTCTGAGTCGTCCGCAGCAGGGGCACATAATGCAGCAACATCCTCCTGCCGTTCCTGATACTCCTTCAGCATGTTCACATGAAAGGTTTGCTGGATTCTTTCATCTGCACAGCTGGCAATAACATAGGTAGTATCACATACCTGGGCTACTACTTTATACGGGCCCTGCCAAGATGCCTGCATCTTGTCGGTCTTCACAGGCTTGAGCACTAAGACCTTCTGCCCAAACTGGAAGATACGCTGTCGGGCCCCCCTAACGTATCATCTCTTCTGTCTTCCCTGGGCCGCCTGGAGATTCTCCCTTACCATCAGAGACAGTTGCTCCATGCGGTCCCGGAGTTCCAGAACGTAGGGCACTATGGGGGTCCCTTCTTGCTCTGTCTCTCCCTCCCAGTGTCCTCTGATGAGGTCGAGGGGTCCGCGGACCCTTCTCCCATAGAGCAACTCGAAGGGCGAGAACCCCGTAGATTCCTGGGGTACCTCTCTGTACGCAAATAACAGGTGAGGCAGGAATCTCTCCCAGTCTCTGCAAGCGTCCGAAAAGGTCCTCAGCATTTGCTTGAGGGTCCCGTTAAAGCGTTCGCAGAGACCATTAGTCTGGGGGTGGTAAGGTGAGCTCAGCAAGGGCTTAATATTGCACACCTTCCACAACTGCTGGGTGAGCACCGCGGTAAACTGGGTTCCCTGATCAGAGAGAATCTCCTTAGGGAACCCCACTCTGGTAAAAATATTAACCAGGGCATCAGCTACTGTCTCTGCTTCAATGTTAGACATAGCCACTGCCTCTGGGTAACGGGTGGCGTAGTCCACCACGGTGAGAATATATTTCTTCCCGGATGGACTAGGCCTGGCCAGGGGACCCACAATGTCAACGGCTATGCGGTAAAAGGGCTCCCCAATAATAGGCATGGATATGAGTTTAGCCTTAGGGTGGTCCCCCCTCTTACCTATCCGTTGACATGTGTCACACGTTTTGCAATATTGTCGCACATCCTGGCTAAAATTGGGCCAGAAGAAATTTTGTGTGATCCTATGGGCTGTACGACCGAACCCTAGATGTCCTGCTAGCGGTACATCATGCCCGATTCGCAGAATCTCCAGCTGGTATTTCTTAGGTACCACCAGCTGTCGTTTCTGCGAAGGGGCCTTACTTCTCCGAGCTGGCTTAGGGATCCTGTACAGTCTATCCCCCGCCCATTCAAAAAGCTCCCCATCTATTCCCCTTTCCTGAGTGTCTGCCTTAGCCCTATACTTGTGTAAGGTCGGGTCCTCCCGAGTTTCCCTCCCGAATGCTTCTGGGGTATCCCAGCCTAAGAGCGCCTGATCTAAGGTACGTGTCGGGGAAGGTAGTCTCACCTGTGTCTCATCAGCAAGCGGGCCGGTTCCAGCAGTACGTGTCTGGGCACGGGTAGTCACGGGGTTGACTTCGTCGGGGCCCATCGGGGCGTAAGCAGAAAGGAGGGGGCCCAAATCATTCCCCAGTAGTACATCCACTGGCAAATCCTTCATCACCCCCACATTCACGTGTCCCGAACCAACCCCCCAATCCAGGTGAACACGGGCAACAGGTAGCCGGAAGACGGTACCTCCCGCTACTCTTACGGCTACAGTGTCTCCGGTGTGTTGGCTCTCTGGGATGAGGTTCTTCTGTAGTAGGGTCATGGTAGCGCCACTATCACGTAAGCCATTGGCTACCATTCCATTAACCCGGACCGTCTGCCTGTGTTGCTGCCTGTTGTCCCGGTTAGCTGCTTGTATTGGATCAGCCTCGTGCAGGACGCTCCAATGTTCTTCCTCCTCAACGCAGTGGGCCGCAGGCATGGATGTGTGGGGGTTCCCCCTTGCTGGCTGTCTCCATGACTGGGACTGCCTGGCTGGATTCAACGGACAGTCTGGCTTTTTGTGCCCTAGCTGTTTACACCCGAAACACCTGATGGGTTGTGAGTAGTCCTGGGAGTTGAACCTGGGCTGCTGAGAATAAGTGGCCACTGGAGGTGGTGCTGTAGGGTGGTACGACTGTGGTTGATAGGCGATAGCCGGAGGGGGTGCCGTTGATCGATAATCCACCCGAGCTGTTGCCTTGACCACAGGGGTATCCAGTTTGCGGGCGTCTGTGTATTCATCCGCCAAGCGAAGCTGCTTCAGGCAAGGTGAAAGGTTTTCGGTCCCGGACCCACTCTCTGACTTCCAGGGACAGTTTGTCAAAGAAGTGCTCCAGCAGGAACACCTGCAGCACCTCTTCCCCGGATTCTGCTTGGCACCCAGCGACCCAGTGAGAGGCCGTGCGGTGTAGGCGGCATGCCCACTCGGTATACGAGTCTCCAGTCTGCTTGCTCGTCTCTCGGAACCGCCTCCGATATGCCTCCGGTGTGACGGCATACCTGGCCAACAGTGTTTCTTTTACCAGTCCATAGTTCATAATATCCTCGTCTGGGATGGCCCTGAACGCTTCACTGGCCCGGCCAGACAGTTTCCCAGACAAAATGGTAACCCATTCCTCTGTGGGCACCCGGTGTAGGGCACATTGCCGTTCAAAATCAGCAAGGTACCCATCAATCTCTCCTTCAGTTTCAATGAAATTTTTAAAAGCAGTAAAATGTATCTTTCTCCTTTCAGTTGGTGCTGCTGTGACTTCTGCTGCTGCAGAACCTCTTTGCTGTAGCAAATTTACATCCACAGCCGCTATAACTCGGTCTATGATCTCCGCTGTAGGGTTAGGACCATAATGTGCCAGTCTTATGTTAACAGCCCGATCAAAACTTGCCTCTTCGGGTGTCCTGTTTGTTATACTGGGCCTTTCGGTTATGTTGGACCTTTCAGCTCCATCCATTTCGACTAGTTCTCTGATAATGTCCCTCTTCTTACGGTTGTTGGCCGGTCTTCCCCGGTTCTCCAGTAAGTCTTTGAGGGTAGAACGCTTTAGCCGTTCATACTGTGCTTCCATTGGCCTGTGTCCTCTTGTAGCTGTCCTTCCGGCTGTGGGGATCAATCCCACTGCTTGCCAACAATTGTAACGGCACCCCAAGTATGAAAGGGGTTAACACCGTTAGGATATTCCCTTTCCAACCACACGACAGCCACCAGACAATCCAACCAGCTGAATAAGACCCCATACGAATGGTTCTCCCCCCCCAGATACGAGACAACGCTCTGTATTCAAGTTCCAAAAACAGGGAATGCCTTTATTTTCAAAACACATGGTAACACATTTCTCTTCAAAACCCTCCCCTCCCATCCTTTGGGGAACAGGGCGGGTTAAACTGTCCAATGACAATGGTGATACAGGTCAGGTGTGTTCAAACTTCTCCTTTGATAAACAGTCTTAGGCAGGAGGGTTGATCCCCCCCCCTCCTCACAGAAGACACTTCCACATCCCATAATATGGAGCCAGACGCTTTACCAAGCTCCAATCCACATCAACACAATGAAAGGGCCTGTAACATAGGTGGAGCTCATTAGCATTACACAAGGAGACAGGAGACACATCAGCCTCTCTTAATTTAACCTGTTGAGTTCATAAAACAGTAGATAGTTCTTTGCAGGTAAATGGGGAATATGGTGGATAAATATTACAGACCCATTTTAAGCAATCCAAGCCATATATATTCTCAATGTCCATTGTTTCCTGGCTAACCCTGTGTCCAAAGTGACCCCCTGTCACAAGTATGAAGTACAGTCCATTGTTGACTCCCGTAGGTTCCGTGGGCGCATTCAGTACCTGGTGCATTGGAAGGGGTACGGTCCGGAGGAACGCTCTTGGGTCCCATCCTCGGACCCAAGAGGAGGGCTGTGTTTACCTGCACAGGGATACACAGGTATTCTGTGCATCCCTGTGCAGGCAGTCCTATTCATGTCAAATGGGACACAACAGCTGCTAGGACAGATCTGACATCCATGTGGGTGTAGGTGCATGGACCCAAATGCAGAGAGGGTGAGTTCAGGGACATGCACCCACACGGATGTCAAGTTGGGAGCAGTGGCTGTGTCCTTGCAGGTGCTCCATCCCTATTGAAATTAACGGGACTGCCTGCATGGGGGATGCACAGAACACCCGTGCATCCCTCTGCAGCCAAACACAGCCCTGTCGTTTTTTTATTTTTTTTAATGGGGGGGGGGGGGGGTCTTTGGAGGAATATTGGAAGAGATGCCCCTGGAATAGTGCGGACTTAGACAGAAAATAGATCAGGATATACCAAAGAAAAAAAGCGTAATGTAAAAGTATAAATATTTATTAAATAGGGAGTCACAAGAATAACATTTACATACAAAAAATACTCATAAAAACATGAATGGAGTGCGCATTCTCAGGCCCCATGCACACGAGACGCTGTTATTTGCTGTTAAACGCGCGTTCAGAGGCAGTTGGACGCTTTTTTCAACTGCCCCTGAACCCATTCAATGTTATCCTGTGTGTCCATGCACACATTCTCATTTTTTGGCGTTTACAAGCAGTTGCGTTTAACCTCGTTTTTCCAGAAGCAAAAAAATGGGTTCAGACGCAAAAGTTTTCCACGTTTCAGACGCTAAACGCAGCTAAACGCGGTACCGGCGTTTTGCCGCGTTTGCGTTTATAAGCGTTTTTAAAGGTGACCTATTTTTTTACATTAGAAATCACAAAAATGATGGCAAATGATGAAAAACCGTTAAAAAAATATAAAAAAACTGTAATTGCTTGCATTGCACTGTAGACAAACCACCACTTGTGGCAGGTGACGTGGCAAGTGGACAATCCACAACTTGTGGCAGGTGATGTTGCCAGGTGACGTGGCAGGTGGAAATCCACAAATTGTGGCAGGTGACGTGGCCAGGTGACGTGGCAGGTGACGTGGCCAGGTGACGTGGCAAGTGGACAATCCACAACTTGTGACAGGTAACGTGGCAAGTGGACAATCCACAACTTGTGGCAGGTGATGTTGCCAGGTGATGTGGCAGGTGGAAATCCACAAATTGTGACAGGTGACGTGGCCAGGTGACGTGGCCAGGTGACGTGGCAAGTGGACAATCCACAACTTGTGGCAGGTAACGTGGCCAGGTGACGTGGCAGGTGGACAATCCACAAATTGTGGCAGGTGATGTGGCCAGGTGACGTAGCAGGTGACGTGGCAGGTGACGTGGCAAGTGGACAATACACAACTTGTGGCAGGTGACGTGGCAGGTGACGTGGCCAGGTGATGTGGCAGGTGGACAATCCACAAATTGTGGCAGGTGACGTGGCCAGGTGATGTGGCAGGTGACGTGGCAAGTGGACAATCCACAACTTGTGGCAGGTGACGTGGCAGGTGACAATCCACAACTTGTGGCAGGTGACATGGCCAGGTGACGTGACAGGTGGACAATCCACAAATTGTGGCATGTGATGTGGCCAGGTGATGTGGCAGGTGACGTGGCAAGTGGACAATCCACAACTTGTGGCAGGTGATGCGGCCAGGTGATGTGGCCAGGTGACGTGGCAGGTGGACAATCCACAAATTGTGGCATGTGACATGGCCAGGTGACGTGGCAAGTGGACAATCCACAACTTGTGGCAGGTGACGTGGCCAGGGGATGTGGCCAGGTGATGTGGCAGGTGACGTGGCAAGTGGACAATCCACAAATTGTGGCAGGTGACGTGGCCAGGTGACGTGGCCAGGTGATGTGGCAAGTGGACAATCCACAACTTGTGGCCAGGTGACGTGGCCAGGTGACGTGGCAAGTGAACAATCCACAGCTTGTGGCAGATGATGTGGCAAGTGATACGCTAAATATAAGTACACTGCTGCTCTCTCAGCTGCTGGTCTCCCAAAATGGCTGAAATGGTTAAATAATACTGTTTTTTGAGCTTAGGGAGGGTCTTATGATGTTTCTTAACTAAACGCCTATAGACGCAAACGCGGTAAAACGTCGCTAAAATCACGGCAAAACAGGTGTTTTTAAACGCCGGTTTTAGCCTTTAAAAACGTGTGTTCAGCAGAGTTTGCACCGGCGTCTCGTGTGCATGGGGCCTCACAGTTTAACAGCTGACAATATTCGTTGGACACACCCAGATGCCAGACATAGTGTCGAGTCGGGAGGGTGTGTTATACCAAAATACCCAACATGTTTCGGGAGAAAAATAAGTTTATTGGACAATCAAGTCAACTTCCTTCTTCAAGTGGTTGTAAACCCATTTTTTCAACTTGCACCTACAGGTAAGCCTAGATTAATGCCCCATACACACGATCGTTTTTCATGCTGTTAAAAATGTCATTTTTAAAAATGGCCATTAAAAATGATCGTCTGTATGCTCCAGAGCATTTTTAACAACGTGAAAAACGATAGTGTGTATGCTTTAACGACGTGAAAAAAAAAGCGCATGCTCAGAATCAAGTATGAGACGGGAGCGCTCGTTCTGGTAAAACTAGCGTTCGTAATGGAGATAGCACATTCGTCACGCAGTAACGGACTGAAAAGCACGAGGCTGAAAAGCGCAAATCTTTGCTCAACAAACTTTACTAACATGAAGGGTGGCGCCATTCGAGTGGAACTTCCCCTTTATAGTGCCGTCGTACGTGGTATACGTCACTGCGCTTTGCTTGATCGTTTTTTAAAATGATCGTGTGTACGCAAGACAGGCTTGAGAGGAAACATGAAAAAAAACGACGTGAAAAACGGCAAGAAAAAAAATGACAAGAAAAACGATTGTGTGTATGGGGCATAAGGCTTACCTGTAGGTGCAAGAAATATCTCCTAAACCTACACGGTTTAGGAGATATTTACTAAAAAGACAGGCGCCGCTGTCTACAGCGCATGCGCGCCGTAGACAACGGCGCATTCATGGGGTTAATCCCATTCACAAATTCGGCTAGGTCGCAGCATTCAACGACGTAGCCGAATTCGACGGATCATGCGCGCATGCGCGGAGTCACGTCTTCGCCGCTCCGGCCAATCACAGCGCCGGAGCGGCGCTGTGATTGGCTGGTGCGGCGATACCCGGAAGTAACATTCCGGCTATCGCCGCAGTGATGTCTGCGGCTGGACAGAGGGACGCGGACTGCTTCGGGGGGCCCCGATCTAAGGTAAGTGGTACATAATGAGCTAGTATGCTAGTCATACTAGCTCATTATGCCTTTCTCTTGCAGGTTGACAAAAAAAATAAAAAAATAGTGAGTGGGTTTACAACCACTTTCAAGGGTTGTATATAGGCGCACTGTTATGTTTCTATCAGAAAGAAAAGAGTATTGCATCAACATTATGTCATTGTTTGTGTACAATTTCAAAAATTAATTAAAACATTTACAAAATTTGCAAAGAATGGTTTGGCTCAGCATCTAAATAGCAAGTATGATGCAATATACAAAAATGAATAAATAAATAGATGAAGTATAATACTCACAGGCAGCTCAAAGTTGTTTGTTCTAAAATATATGCGTGCCGAATAGATGTAATACCCAATCCTAGGGTCCGCTAGGCTGCCCCTTCACACCAAAGGAAGATGATATATCCAATTGAAGACCAATGGAATGACATTGATCAATTGGCATGCAGTAAAAGGTTTCTGCAGCCAAAGTAGCACAATGAGGGGAAGTGCAGATATAGGTTGCCAAGGACCAAGCGACACCCCAATGCTCGCAAGGATCACAGAGTAGTGGAGGCACAAATATCTGGTGTGGGATAAAAATAGAGAGAGGATGTAAGGATATTGAGGCACTGCAGTCAAAAATTATTCACTGGGAATAATATGTAGAGAGGAGATATGTAAAAATCCCCACTAAGGAGTAAAATCCATTTACCTGTAATCATCAAATCTCCATGTGCCTCTGAGTCCTGGATGTTTCCTGGCAATGCAGCAATGTTCTGCTTGCATGTCAGGGTATAAATGGGTCAGATGATCAGAATAAGACCAATCAAAGCTGAGCAGGGCTTGGCGCCAAAGGGATAGCAACAGATGATTTGAGGGGGCCAGAATATCTGAATCATTAGCATCATCTATATTTCAGGTGCTTCCAGATAGTGCCTACCAATGGTGAACCCCTGGCCAGTGCGGTGTCCGGCATCACGGTGTCATGCGCGATGACGTCAGACATCGACATGGCTGCCAGCACATACAGTGGGCGGGATCTCTGGGCATGGATGGATGTGCCCAGTGCGCATACAGTAGGTGCCGCCGATATTGTATTTCTATCGCGCTCCCATCGCCGAGATTCTCGGCGACAGGAGTGCCGAGATCTCGGCAGCAGGGTGGCAACACGTGTCGCGCTCGCTGCAATAGCGAGGAGACGCGACACTGTATTGAGCGGGGATCCGACGCGGATTCCTGCCAATACCAGGCACTGCGTTTGGTATGAATCCTGAGCGGGAACTCCACGCCAATTTTTAAAGAAAAAAACGGCGTGGGTTCCCCCTCCAGGAGCATACCAGGCCCTTGGGTCTGGTCTGGATTTGAAGGGGAGCCCTACGCCGAAAAAACGGCGTGGGGGTCCCCCTCAAGATCCAAACCAGACCCTTATCCGAGCACGCAACCTGGCAGGCCGCAGGGGAAGAGGGGGGGACGAGGGCGGCCCCCCCTCCCTCCTGAACCGTACCAGGCCACATGCCCTCAACATGGGGGGTTTGGTGCTCTGGGGCAGGGGGGCGACCTGCGGCCCCCCCACCCCAGAGCACCCTGCCCCCATGTTGATGAGGACAGGGCCTCTTCCCGACAACCCTGGCCGTTGGTTGTCGGGGTCTGCGGGCGGGGGGGCTTATTGGAATCCGGGAGCCCCCTTTAATAAGGGGGCCCCCAGATCCCGGCCCCCCCACCCTTTGTGAATGGGTATGGGGTACATCGTACCCCTACCCATTCACCTGGTGGAAAATAAATGGAAATAAAAACACAACACAGTTTTTAAAAGTATTTTATTGCACGGCTCCGGAGGTCTTCTTCCGACTTCGGGGGTCTCCGGTGTTGTCGCCGCGTTCTCCGGTTCTTTCTTCTGCCGGGCCTCCGCTAACTTCTTTTTAGCTCTTTTGCTAGCAGAGGCCCGGTCTTCTCCGTCGCCTTCTTCTCCCGCTCTCCGGTTCTTTCTTCCGCCGGGCCTCCGCTAACTTCTTTTTAGCTCTTTTGCTAACGGAGGCCCGGTCTTCTCCGTCGTCTCGTCCGGCTCTCCGTTGTCCTTCTGCCGGCCCATCCACTAACTTCTTGTAGCTCTTTTGCTAGTGGAGGAGCCGGTCTTCTCCGTCGTCGCCGTCTGCGTCTTCTTCCCTCTTCTCCTCCTCGATGTTGACTCGTCGCTTCCTCTCGCAGTAATGATAAATCTTCGGTCCGCAGAGATTAATATAGGCTTCATATGACGTCACACTCACATGCTCCGGGGCACATGTGCACATGACGTCACAGTCACATGCTCCAGGGCACATGTGCACATGGAGGGGGAACCCACGCCGTTTTTTTCTTTAAAAATTGGCGTGGAGTTCCCGCTCAGGATTCATACCAAACGCAGTGCCTGCCTACTGTATGCGGGAAACGACTGTCTCCAACAATTGCGATAGCCCAAATAGCAACCCATTGAAGGGAAGCTGCCCCGGAATGGTCTACGTCATTGCGGGCCTTCTGTGTGCTGGGGAGAATCGAAGCGACACAAGGACCGGCCAGTAAATAAATCTGCAGATTACAATATATTTGGTGTTTTGAAAATTCAGCGTGGTGTACCTCATGGGGATCCAGGGTATCATCTGTACATTATGGCATGCTAGAGAGCCAGGTAAAGTTATATCTGAAACACAGAACAGATATTCTTGTTTATATGGTATATACAACAGCATTGTTTAACAAAGGCTGTGGGTCTTACAGTGTTTGAGTATTGAAACATCAGGCTATATATATATATATATATATATATATATATATATATATATATATATATATCACATACTTACATATTACAATTAAGTGCAATTTAAACAAAAGTATATATGAAAATAAAAATAATAGAATAAGAATGAAAATAAAAATAATAATGAGAGACTTTTTCAGGACTAACCTATCATCTGGTTAGTTTCTCTCCTCCCTTCTTTTTTGGGCGTTGTTTGGAGAGACAGCAGGGGTCTAAACAAACCTCTAATTTATACTTATAAATGGATGGAAGCCTCTGATTAGCGTCTCTCATTCATTCATAAAGGTTGGCATAGTAAACACTGTTTACTATGCCACAGTGACAGCTGAATACACGAGCGTTCGGTACCGAACGCTCACTTTGTTCAGCTAGGAAAGGAAGAGGGCTTGTAAAAAAATGTTTGCCAGCCCCTCCGCTCTCCATCCTGACACACTGCACTCGCCGATCTCCTGGGCAGCAGCTGCCGAGAATGTCTGCATACAGAGCTGCATTAGGGGGCCCCCTGGGATTGGTGAGCGAGGGTGGGGGGGAACTGTAGGGGATTTTTTTTCAAACTCTGCAATTGCCGTCAGGAGTGGCAGCGGAGGGAACCGGCAATTGCAATGAATCCATTGAGATCCGTGCTGGTGGGGGGGGGGGGGGGGACGCTGAAGCTGGGGAGTAAAAACCATTGCTCGGGGGACAGATGCAGTGGGCAGAGGACAATGCAGGCATTTTATGTAGTGCAGTGGGGGGGATGCCGCAGGTGACAGGTAGAGAGTCGGTGGCGGGGGAGGGGGGGTTATTTCTTTCTCGTACATCACTGGACACAGAGCTCTGTTCTTTACATCATGGGTTATATGGTTCACCACCAGGTGATTGGACACTCTCACACCCTAATTACAAGTGAAGTTCCCCTCTATAGAACCCCTCCCATACGGAGAGTACCTCAGTTTTTTCGCCAGTGTCTAAGGTGTTGGTCACGGTAAACGTGCTAAAGAAGAAGCTCTACTGAGGGCCCCTACAGAGGTTAATGGAGCTACGCAATCGGATCCATCCAATAAGGCCAAGCACAATGCCAAAATGGATGGTACCCGGACCCCGCAGAAGAGTGGGGTTTTGCCTATAATGTCTCTCTTTGGAGGACTGGACTCTGGGATCCAGCACTTTGTGGCACGTATTAAAAAATGCCCAAAGGTTTTCTGGCAGAGTGCTCTATAGGCCCAGGGAAGAGGCTCCTGTAAGTAGGAACCCAGAACCCTGAAGGTTGGCACAACAAAGCCCGCCGTGATGGGTGAAGGCTGGATCTGTCTGGTCTCCAGCAGGATTCCTGTGGTGGGGATAAGGTAAGTGAAGTCAATCCTGTAAGGAAACTCTCAGGGTTCACTTCTATGAGTAGCATGGCTTTTCTGTTTCTGCCACTAGAGGAAGTGTACTGACATACCTGATGCTTTACTCACATGCCATTCAGGACAAGGCTCAGTGTAGCTGGTCTGTGTATCAGCTTACACCTTCCGCTGCAGGCTCTGCCACGATTGATGCAACGGGGGTCCCGCGCTGTCTAAAGGTCCCACGGCGGTCCCCCCGACTCAGCTCCTCTCTCCCCATCTCCCCCCGCCTGCTGCGTACCCCCATAGGCACGCGTGTGCCGGGAACGTGCTTTTCTTTCTGTAACAGCGGGGAGAGGGGAGGGGGCGTGGTTTCGTGAGCGTGCACGTGTGACGCACGGCGTGCTACTGCGCAGGCGCAAAACTGCAAGTTTTAAGCCACAGACGCTGAAGAGCCTGTAAACCAGTGGTGAAAACACAGAGAGAGCTTTGGGCACGTAAGCACCCCTAAGTGTGGTTGGATACAGGCATACTAAGGCACCTACTCAGCATTAGGCTGTGCATATTAGCAGGCATTTTTTATTTTGCCAGACTAGGCTCAGCAGTTAATGCACTTGTAATAGTACCTCTGCTTTGTTGCTTAAAGACTATGTCTCCCCGTAGAAGAGCTTCAGGGACAGGGAAAGGGTCCACTAGGGTGTCACCATCTGGATCAGGGTCTAGAAGGGCCTGCATGATACCAGCCTCCCCTGAGAGACCTGAGGCGGCCGCGCAGGATGAGCCATTGACCCTGTCAGGCCTGGCAGCCTCTCCCAACCTGGCAGCTCCTGTGTATGTCACTGAGGAGATTTTTCAGCAGCATTGGTTGGTCTAGAGAAGAGGTTAACTGATTTAATTTCAGCACCCTCACAGAGAAGCAGAAAGCGGGGTAGATCCCCTTCCTCTGTTTTGGGGTCCCTTTCAGACGATCAAATATCAGATGAGGATGATGTTGATCTTTCTGGGGACCAGGATCTGGAGCAGTCGGAGGATTCAGGGGATGAGGAAAGGATTCCGTCCTCCTCTCAGGCCCTCAGATTGCAGGTACAGACCTATACAGAGGTTGTGCGTGAGGCATAAAACCTGCCCTCCTCTGAGTTGGCCGAATCCCCTGTCCCTTCCTTGGGGTCATTGAAATCTCCACAGGCTGCATACAGTATACCTTTCCGGTCCATCTTTGCTGGAGAAACTGATGTATGCTGACTGGGGTCACCCAGACAAGCTGTTTACTCCCCCTAAGAAGTTTTCTCTTCTTTATCCTACAGAGGAAAAGTTCACCAAGAAATGGAGTGTGCCGGCAATAGATGCAGCCATTTCTTCTGTGAATAAAAACCTGACTTGTCCTGTAGACAATGCTCAGGTATTGACCCAACTGAGAAAAAGCTGGATTCTCTGCTTAAAGCTTCCTTCTCTATGGCTGGCGCTGTAACTCAACCTGCAGTAGCAGCTATTGGTATGTGTCAGTTCCTAAAGGATCAGATGAAGCAGGTGGTTAAAATCCTCCCTGCTGAGCAGGCCAGAGATTGGTTGGACCTGCCAAAGGCCTTATGTTTTGCGGTGGATGCTATTAACGATTCAATTCAGCAAGTGTCCCGCCTAACACTCCTGCTGGTACACATGCGCAGGATTCTCTGGCTAAAGCACTGGTCAGCCGAAGCTCCGTGCAAAAAACATTTGGCTGGGTTCCCTTTTCATAGGGAACGCCTATTTGGGGATGATCTGGAAAAATATATCCAGAAGATTTCTAGCGGTAAGACTACCTTGCTGCCAGTTAAAAAGAAGAGTAAGCGTCCCTCTTTTAAACGTTCTCTTTCTCCCATCCCCAGCGGCTACAGCCTCCAGGCAGTGGCGGCGGCCTCACCAGCCGAATACAAGAGTGAAAACCCAGAGCCAGGCCCAAGGCCATAAAAAATCCTGGAGCCCATATTCTGCAAGGCAGAACACCAAAGTTTCCTTATGGCCGAGTGGGGGGAAGGCTCTTACGATTTTCAGGGACTTGGCAGGAACAGATTTGAGACAAGTGGGTGATCTCCACAGTGTCTACAGGTTACAGACTGGAATTACGAGGGCCCCCCGCCATCTCGTTTCCTCAAGTCAAACATCTCCAATAATCCAGGAAAAGAGGAATTTTGTTCCTAGCATTGGATCACTTGTTATCCCAAGGGGTAATAATAGGGGTTACCCCAGAGGAGCAAGGCACCGGGTTCTATTCAAACCTCTTCACGGTTCCAAAACCAAAAAGGCTATGTGAGACCTATTCTAGACCTAAAGGATCTGAATCAATTCCTGAACATTCGCTCTTTTCGTATGGAGTCAATCCGCTCAGTAGTCTCCACCCTTCAAGGCAGAGAATTCATGGCGTCAAAAGACATCAAAGACGCATATCTACATGTGCCAATTTGCCCCGCTCACTAAAAATTTCAAAGGTTTGCGGTGGAGCACCGCCACTTTCATTTCGTGGCTCTACCCTTTGGTCTGGCCACTGCACCTTGGGTTTTCACCAAGGTTCTGGCCCCGCTCCTAGCAAATCTGAGGGCAAAGGGCATTGCCATAATGGCATATCTAGATGATCTACTTTTGGTAGAACGATCGGTGGCACGTCTGAATCACAAGGTGCTCAAAACAGTAGAGTACTTAGGCTGGGTCCTCAACTTGGAAAAATCATCCTTGCGGCCCCTAAAAAGGCTGGAATATTTGGGCATGGTCATAGACACAACCCAAAACAAGGTATTTCTACCCAAGTCCAAGATCAGGTCTTTAAGAGAGGTGATCGGACTGGTCAAGGCAAAAAGGGAACCTTCTATCCGCCTATGTATGAGGTTGTTGGGAAAGATGGTGGCCTCATTCAAAGCCATCCCTTTTGCTCAGTTTCACTCAAGGCCATTGCAAAACTGCATACTGGCTGCCTGGAACAAGAAAGTTCCAGCCTTAGACTTACCAGTGCAGCTGTCGCCAGAAGCTCGACAAAGTCTCAGTTGGTGGTTGCTAACCAAAAATCTGCAGAAGGGAAAGTACTTCACCCCAGTCACCAGGAAGGTAGGTACTAATGATGCCAGCCTTATAGGCTGGGGCGCAGTTCTAGGAGGGAGCCATGACTAAGCACTAGATCGTAGTGCAAAACGCGTCGGCTGTACCCCATTATTTGCTGTGACTTGTAGTGCTCCATGTTTTTTTACTAATAAAAGGCAATCTTCATGTTTTTTTTGGGAGTACGGCTGTCCATATGTTCTAACTTTTCCTGCAGTTCTAGAGGGAGCTATGCTCCAAGGGAGATGGGCCAGAGCAGAAAAAGCTCCTGCTTATCAACATCTTGGAGATTCGAGCGATCCGTTTGGCTCTCGAAGCCTAGACCCTCAAGTTGCAGGGCTGCCCTGTTTGGATACAATCCGACAACGCCACAGCAGTGGCCTAAATCAATCACCAAGGGGGCACCAGAAGTCTGGCTGCCCAGAGAGAAGTAAACCCCATTCTAGTATGGGCAGAAAGACATGTGCCTTGTCTCTCAGCAGTTTTTATTCCCGGGGTGGAGAACTGGCAGGCGGATTACTTGAGCCGCCAGCTGCTAGCCCCAGGAGAGTGGTCTCTACACCCCGACGTGTTTCTGGCGATATGCCAAAAGTGGGGTACCCCGGATGTGGACCCGCTAGCCTCCAGGTTCAACAAAAAGTTGGCCATGTTTGTCTCAAGAGTAAGGGATTCACTAGCATTCGGGACGGATGCGTTGGTTATCCCTTGGGATCAGTTTTCTCTGATCTATGCGTTTCCCCGCTCCTGCTCCTACTGCGGCTTCTGCGCAGGATCAGGAGGGAAAAGATACCAGTAATTCTAGTGGCCCCAGCCTGGCCCAGAAGACCCTGGTATACGGAGATCGTGAAGATGGTGGAAGGAAGACCTTGGCGCCTTCCACTACGTCCAGATCTGCTTTCGCAAGGTCCAGTATTCCACCCTTCCTTACGAAGTCTAAATTTGACGGTTTGGCTATTGAAACCTACATCCTGAAGGGTCGTGGACTCTTGGGTCCAGTTCTGTCTACTATGATTAATGCCAGGAAGCTGGCTTCCAGGCTTGTCTATTATAGAATCTGGAAGGCATATATTTCCTGGTGTGAATCCAGAGCTTGGAATCCTGGAAGATATGCCATTAGTAGAGTATTGTCTTTTCTCCAATTGGGGGTAGAAAGGAAACTAGCCTTGAGCACAATCAAGGGTCAGATTCCAGCTTTATCAGTGTTCTTTCAAAGGCCTCTTGCCTCTCACTCCCTGGTTCGGGCTTTTATTCAGGGTTTGTTGCGTTTAAGGCCACCAGTCAGGTCCCCTTTGAGTCCTTGGGACTTAAATTTGGTCTTATCAGTTCTTCAGAGACAACCTTTTGAACCAATGTCTTGTTTGCCTTTGGCTCTCTTAACGAGAGAATTGGTCTTTTTAGTTGCTATATCCTCTGCGAGGAGGGTATCGGAATTGGCAGCTTTTTCTTGTAAAAAGCCTTATTTGATCCTTCACAAGGACAAGGTGGTGTTGAGACCTCATCCAATTTTTTTGCCTAAGGTTGTCTCAGGCTTTCATCTGAATGAAGATGTTATCCTGCCATCATTCTGCGGAAGAGGTATTATTGCATTCTCTGGATGAAGTGAGAGCAGTCAGATTCTATCTGGATGCTTCTGCTCAAAAACGGAAAACTGATGTTTTGTTTGTGCTGCCAGAAGGCCCTAGGAAGGGCCAGGCAGCGTTGAAATCTACTATTGCTAAGTGGATTCGACAAGTTATTATTCAGGCCTACGCTTTGAAAAAAAAAGATCCACCTTTTCGTGTGAAGCGGTCAGTGCTTCTTGGGCAGTGCATCACCAGGCCTCCATGACTCAGATCTGCAAGGCTGCAACCTGGTCTTCAGTACATACGTTCACAAAGTTCTACCAAGTGGATGTAAGGGGGCATGAGAATGTCGCCTTTGGGCGCAGTGTACTGCAGGCAGCAGTATAGATACTCACGTCCGATGGTGGTATGCTTTTTTTGGATCTGTGTCTCCCTCCCCTCAAGTTGTGCATTGCTCTGGGACATCCCATGATGTAAAGAACAGAGCTCTGTGTCCCGTAATGTACGAGAAAGAAAATAGGATTTTTAAAACCTGTTTAATCCTTTTCTTGGAGTACATCACGGGACACAGAGCTCCTGCCCCTCTAAAATATTTGGGGTATGTAAGTACAGTCAGGTCCATAAATATTGGGACATCGACACAATTCTAATCTTTTTGGCTCTATACACCACCACAATGGATTTGAAATGAAACTAACAAGATGTACTTTAACTGCAGACTTTCCACTTTAATTTGAGGGTATTTACATCCAAATCATGTGAACGGTGTAGGAATTACAACAGTTTGTATATGTGCCTCCCACTTTTTAAGGGATCAAAAGTAATGGGACAATTGGCTGCTCAGCTGTTCCATGGCCAGGTGTGTGTTATTCCCTCATTATCCCATTTACAAGGAGCAGATAAAAGGTCCAGAGTTCAGAGTTCAAATACTGCAGCTGCTGACTTTTAATATTAGGACACTTACCCCTCCTGGAGTCCAGCGACGTCGGCAGCAGAAGACGAGCAATCGCTCATCACTCTGCTGCCCCCACCACCATCCTCGGTGAGGGAACCAGGCAGTGAAGCCTTGCGGCTTCACTGCCCGGTTCCCTGCGGCGCATGCGCGAGTCACGGTGCACCGTTATTACTGGTCCCCGTTGTGTTCTGGTAGCCGAGTGTTTCCTAGAACACAACAGGTATTCTGCGGGAAGTGACGTACTACCCGCAGAATACCCGCAGAGAGGACTCCCGAAAGTGGGTGCAAATACCTGTCTTAGACAGGTATCTGCACCCCCCTCCCCCCTGAAAGGGGCCAAATGTGACACCGAAGTGGGGGAGGGTTCTGATGAGTGGAAGTTCCACTTTAGGTTGGAGCTCTGCTTTAATCTGTCGCATTACTTTTGGTCTCTTAAAAAGTGGGAGGCACATATACAAACTATTGTAATTCCTACACCGTTCACCTGATTTCGATGTAAATACCCTCAAATTAAAGCTGAAAGTCTGCAGTTAAAGCACATGTTGTTTGTTTCATTTCAAATCCATTGTGGTGGTGTATAGATCCAAAAAGATTAGAATTGTGTCGATGTCCCAATATTTATGGACCTGACTGTATGTATGTCCAAGTATGGGATACTTATTGCTTTTCTACAAAACTGAGGTACTCTCCATATGGGAGGGGTTATATAGAGGGGAACTTCCCTTGTAATTAGGGTGTGCCAGTGTCCAATCACCTGGTGGTGAACCATTTAACCCATGATGTAAAGAACAGAGCTCTGTGTCCTGTGATGTACTCCAAGAAAAGGATTTTACAGGTAGGCTGTTTTAAAAATCCTATTTTTAGCTTAATAACTCTGATCAGCGGCTTGTTAGCCGCTAATCAGAGCCATTGTTTTGTTCAGTTCTGCTA
The DNA here is from genome assembly GCA_029206835.1 of Rana muscosa. NCBI lineage: Eukaryota > Metazoa > Chordata > Amphibia > Anura > Ranidae > Rana > Rana muscosa. The sequence continues at coordinate 868,759,414 of CM055118.1, forward strand.
AACATTTCTGATATAGGTTTATGGTCACTGAAGTGACCGTGAGCTTATAACAGAGCAGGAATGTAGGTCCGTATGGCGTACGGACTTGGCCACCTGCAGGCACTTCTGTAGGTCCGTACGGCGTAGGCAGTGAAAGGGTTAAAAAACAGCCTACGTGTTTGGCACACTGCTGTTTGTGATGGATACTTAGCACTTGTTGACTTTCACATAGTCCCGATGTTCGAGTCGAACGTAAGTTTGACCCAGTTTGGACATTTTTACTTAGGGGTGTACTCACTTTTGTTGCCCTCAGTTTAGACATTAATGGCTGTGTGTTGAGTTATTTTGAGGGGACAGCAAATTTACACTGTTATACAATCTGTACACTCACTACTTTACATTGTAGCAAAGTGTAATTTCTTCAGTGTTGTCACATGAAAAGATAGAACAAAATATTTACAAAAATGTGAGGGGTGTACTCACTTTTGTAAGATACTGTATATAATACAGTTCAGTAGTGTAGTATAGTATAGTGCAGTTAGTGTAGTATATATTATGCAGTTCAGAGTATATAGTGCAGTCCGTATAGTATATAAATAATACAGTTCAGAGTATATAGTGCATTTTGTTTATTATATATAATACAGTTCAAAGTATATAGTGCAGCCCATATAGCACATATAATACAGTTTAGAGTATATAGTGCAGATCCGTGTAATATATATAATACAGTTCAGAGTATATAGTGCAGTCAGAGTAATATATATAATACAGTTCAGAGTATATAGTGCAGTCCGTATAGTATATATAATACAGTTCAGAGTATATAGTGCAGCCTGTGTAGTATATATAATGCAGTTCAAAATATATAGTGTAGTCAGTGTAGCATATATATAATACAGATCAGAGTATATAGTGCAGTCCGTGTAGTATATATAATACAGTTCAGAGTATATAGTGCAGTCCGCATAGTGTATATATATATTACAGTTCAGAGTATATAGTGCAGTCAGTGTAGTATATATAATACAGTGAATAGTATATAGTGCCATCAGTGTAGTATATATAATACATTGCAGGGTATATAGTGCAGTCAGTGAAGCATATAAATAATACAGTGGAGAATATATAGAGCAGTCAGTGTAGTATATAAAAATACAGTGCAGGGTATATAGTGCAGTGCAGAGTATATAATACAGTGTATTGAAGTGGTTAAGGTGAACCCCATGACAGAATCAAGAAAAAAAAAGCGTGGGTCCCTTCAAAATCTTTACCAGGTCCTTTGGGTCTGGCATAGATTTTAAGGGGAACTCCACACCAAAATAAAAAAAACAGTGTGGGGTCCCCCTCAAAATCCATACCAGACCCTTATCCGAGCATGCAGTCTGGAGATCAGGATAGGGGAGGATGAGCAAGCGCCCCCCTCCTGAACCATACTAGGCCACATGCCCTCAACATGGGGGGTGGGTGCTTTGCTCTGCGCCCCCACTCCAAAGCACCTTCCCGACAACCCTCTTCCCGACAACCCTGGCCAGTGACTTAACAAGGGAGCCCCCATATCCTGCCCTCCCTGTGTAAAATGGGTATCGAGTACATTCCCATTCACCAAAAAAAGTGTCAAATGTAAAAACTACAACAGACAGTTTTTAACAAATCCTTTAATAAAAAAAAGAAAAAGAAAAAACGTGTCCCGCAATGTACATCCATCTTCAATCACACCGCCCAACAGACCCGAAAAAATGTAAAAAGCTTTGCCTTGATGGCAGGCCTCCCATTAACTGCTTTCTGTTGGCTTTGACAGCTGTTACATAGGCAAGGGCAAGGCCACCTGGTGACAGTTACCCCGCCCTTCTGTTATGTGACATCAGAGGGGGCGTGGTCATCTGGTTACATCAGCGGGTGGCCCCGCCCTTGCCTATATAAGAGCTGTTAAAGCGAAAAGACAGCAGTCGTCGGAAGGCCTCCCATGGAGGTGGAGTATTTAAATTTTCTTTTCAATTTTTCGGGTCCATCGGGTGGCGTTATTGAAGATGGATGGACATCGCATCGCGGGACACTTTTTTTTTTCTATTTTAATAAAGGAATTGTCAAAAACTGTCTGTTGTGGTTTTTACTTTTTGACACTTTTTTGGGGGGAATGGCTAGCGGCACAATGTACCCAATACCCATTCACATAGGGGGGGTCGGGATCTGGGGCCCTTTTGCTAAAGGGGGCTTCCAGATTCCGATAAGCCCCCTGCCCGCAGAATCCGACAACCAATGGCCAGGGTTGTCGGGAAGAGGCTCTTGTCCCCATCAACATGGTGCTTGTTGGGTGGGTGCTTGCAGAGCCCCCCTGCCCAAAGCACCCACCCCCCCATGTTGAGGGTATGTGGCCTGGTATGGTTCAGGAGGGGGGGCGCTCGCTTGTCCCCCCCATCCTGACCTCCAGGCTGCATGCTCGGATAAGTGTCTAGTATGGATTTTGGGGGGCCCCACGCCAATTTATTTTTAAATTTTGGCATGGAGTTCCCCTTAATATCCATACCAGACCCGAAGGACCTAGACTGGGGAGGGGAACCTATGCCATTTGTTTTCTGGATCTTTCATCTATATTGCCGGGAAACGGCAATACATTACAGCCGTGAGCAAGTTTAAATTAAATTTTTTCCTTTAGAAATTTTCTTATTGCTGCAGCCCTGTTCTACACATCACACAGATGCGCCACCTTACAGGAAAACTAAGGACACCCCCCAGGCACGATATTATCTAGGGGATACAGCCGCATCGTTGCAAGCAATGATGGGTATTATAGGAGATTTTGGAGGTTTTTCAGGTTTTACTATAAACTGGTCTAAATCAACAATAATGCCCATAGACCCGTTGACGGAACCATTACCAGTTGGTGCGGAGCAGATTGCCATAACTAAAAACTTTGGATATTTGGGAGTAGTGGTATCCCCGGATCCAGCGGATTATCTTCAGCTGAACCTGGGCCCACTGCTGGAAAGGCAGAGAGGAAAATGTAATAGCTGGTGCAAGCTTCCTTTGTCAGTGGTGGGACGGGCAAACCTAATAAAAATGGTATGGGCCCCACAGTTACTATATGTTTTTCACAACTCCCCTATGTGGATTCCGAATAAATTCGTTAAGCGAATCGACACCCTGATGCGGGATTTGATATGGGAAAAAAAATATAGCCAGGATTAGTTTACCTACCTTGCAATATAGTAAGGATAGGGGGGGACTGGCAGTACCCCACCCTAAAATTTATTTTCTAGCCTCACAGTTTCAGCAGCTGGCGGGATGGGGACGGGAAGAAAGAGAGGATCCTATATGTAACCTGGTGACTACGGTGGCCCCTACTCTAAAGGCAGCCTCCCATTTGGAGATGGACTTGCCTAGTATACAACACCCTGCACCTACGGGTATTCTTCTTAAAAATGTCTGGGGGGAGATTCGGAAGGCCCTGAAGTTAAGGGGTCCACTGCTCTTTACCCCGATATGGCATAACCCTAGATACCCAGAGCTACAGGACTTGGAGGGTTTCACTTCTTGGAAAGAAAGAGGGATTTGTTTTTTTTCGCAGCTGTATGAGGGAGAGGTGTTAAAAACATATGAACAGATGTGTCAGGAATTTCAGTTATCCCCAAGGGGCTTTTATCAATACCTTCAGCTTCGGCACGCTTTGCAGGCACAGCAAATGACACATTCTTTAGCAGTATCATCGTCACGTCTGCTGATGGAAGTCCTCCATGCGGATACCCGGAGAGGACTAATATCAAAAACATATGCGGAACTATTATCCTCAATCCAGGACTATGCCTCTCTTAGATGTCGTAGTAAATGGGCAGAAGACATCGAGGATATAGACGGGGACCAGTGGGATATGGCGCTGGACTCTATTCCGGCAGTATCGGTATCGGCATCTCATAAACTGTCACAAATATTTATCCTGCATAGGGCCTACAGAACACCAGTAGAGTTTTACAGATGGGGAGTAAGGGACTCCCCCCTGTGCCCAAAGTGCAAAGTACAGCAAGGGGACTTTATACACCTAATTTGGAGGTGCCCAAAGCTTCACCGATACTGGGAGGAGGTTTCCCAGTACATCACAAGAGTGGCCCAGCTACCTGTACCTTTGGACCCTCTAGTGTACCTGCTTGGGGCGATTGAAGCTGAAAAGTTCCCGCAAGGAAGGTATTATAAGATAACTAGACTGATGTACTTAGCTAGAAAGCTCATAGCGCGATATTGGACGGCAGAGGCGGTTCCCACGGGGAAGCAGTGGAATGCTTACGTTAATTCCCTGCTCTTCAGAGAATGGCTCGCCTATAGTCGCAGGAAGGCAGTGGACAAATTCAACCTTATATGGCAACCATGGCTGGGAGATCCCAACCTTGCACCATTACAACTGATAAAGGATAGACTCCTGATGTAGAGACCTATGGGGGTGGTTGGGAGGGGGAAATTATAGCCTGAATGCGCTAATGACCATGCACTAGCCCTGAGAGAGTTTGTGGGTAGGAGAAATTATCTAGGCTGTTTAGATTTAAAGGGTTGGGTGGGAGGGGGTAGTAGTTCTGAGGAAGGAGGGGGGGTAAAAGCAAAAGTAAAAATAAAAATGTCACTGTTGCACTGTAAATTGATAAGGTTTTTATTATATGGACATATATCTTAATATGTTTTTGTTTATATATTAATATGTAAGATTAAATGCACTAATCACATGTATCAATTGAGTAAATGAAAAATAAAAAGATTTGGATTTAAAAAAAAAAATCTAATAAACTAAATTTTAGTCATACATTTAGGCCAAAATGTATTCAGCCACATGTCTTTGGTAAAAAAATGTCAATAAGCGTATATTTATTGGTTTGCGCAAAAGTTATAGCGTCCACAAACTAGGGTACATTTTCTGGAATTTACACAGCTTTTAGTTTATGACTGCCTATCTCATTTCTTGAGGTGCTAAAATGGCAGGAAAGTACAACCCCCCCCCAAATGACTTAATTTTGGAAAGTAGACACCCCAAGGAAATTGCTGAGAGGCATGTTGAGCCCATTGAATATTATTATTTTTTGTCCCAAGTGATTGAATAATGACAGAAAAAAAAAAAAAGTTGTCACTAAATGATATATTGCTCACACATGCCATGGTTATATGTGGAATTGCACCCCAAAATACATTTTTGCTGCTTCTCCTGAGTACGGGGATACCACACGTACCAAGCACCGCCTTCAGCATTTCTAAGGGCGTAAATTTTTGATTTCACTCCTTGCTACCTATCACAGTTTTGAAGGCCATAAAATGCCAAGATGGCACAAAACCCCCCCAAATGACCCCATTTTGGAAAGTAGACACCCCAAGCTATTTGCTGAGAGGAATGTTGAGTCCATGGAATATTTTATATTTTGCCACAAGTTGCAGGAACATGACAAACTTTTTTTTTGCACAAAGTTTACACTAAATTATATATTGCTCAAACATGCCATGGGCATATGTGGAATTACACCCCAAAATACATTCTGCTGCTTCTCCTGAGTACGGGGATACCACATGTGTGGGAATTTTTGGGAGCCTAGCCACATATGGGGCCTGGAAAACCAATCACTGCCTTCAGGATTTCTAAGGGCGTAAATTTTTGATTTCACTCCTCACTACCTATCACAGTTTCGAAGGCCATAAAATGCCAAGATAGCACAAACCCCCCCCAAATGACCCCATTTTGGAAAGTAGACACCCCAAGCTATTTGCTAAGAGGCATGGTGAGTATTTTGCAGCTCTAATTTGTGTTTGAAAATGAAGAAAGAAAAGAAAAATGTATTTTTAATTTTTTTTCAATTTTCAAAACTTTTTGACAAAAAGCGAGATCTGCAAAATACTCACCATACCGCTCAGCAAATAGCTTGGGGTGTCTACTTTCCAAAATGGGGTCATTTGGGGGGGTTTTGTGCCATCTAGGCATTCCATTGCCTCCGAAACTGTGACAGGCATTGAGGAGTGAAAACAAAAATTTACACCCTTATGCCGTGAACACACAATCGGATTTACAGATGAAAACAGTCTGATGGACTTTTCTCATCAGACAAACCGATTGTGTATGGGCCCCATCGGTCTTTTTTCCATCGGTGAGAAAAAATAGAACATGTTTTAAATTTATCCGATGGGAAAAAAAACGATAGCCAATTCCGATCATCTGTGTGGAACTCCGTCGTACGAAAAACCCACGCATGCTCAGAATCAAGTCGACGCATGCTCAGAAGCATTGAACTTCATTTTTCTCGGCTTGTCGGAGTGTTTTACGTCACAGCGTTCGGGACGGTCGGATTTTTGACTGATGGTGTGTAGGGATGAGCTTCGTGTTCGAGTCGAACATACGTTCGACTCGAACATCGGCTGTTCGATCGTTCGACGAAGATCGAACGATTTGGGCCGTTCGCGCCAAATTCGAGTGACGCGAACGGCCCACAATGCACTACGCCATTGCAGTGTCATCCAGGCGCTGTGATTGGCCAAGCATGCACTGTGACCCCGCATGCTTGGCCAATCACAGCGCCGGCAGCGAGGAGAGCAATGATTGGCCACAGGCAGGATGCCTGTGGCCAATTATTGCTGAGGGGGTTTAGTACACGCCCCACACTATAAAAGGCCGCCAGCGCGGCGGCCTTGTGTAGTGTGTTCCGGAGTAGGGAAAGAGAAGCATAGGCAGGGACAGTGTCATTATTTTTCCTTTACATAATCCTGGATTCCTTGTGTTTAGGGACAGATAAGGATAGGTAGGGAGAGTGTCAGTGACAGTGTGCTATTCTGTGCTAATCCTTGTTTGTAGGGACAGAGAGGTACAGTGAGGGAAAGTGTCAGTGTGCTATTCTGTTCTAAACCAATCTTGCTGAACCATATTTTCAATCCTTGAGTTTAGGGACAGAGAGGTACAGTGAGGGAAAGTGTCAGTGTGCTATTTTGTGCTAAATCTTGTTTGTAGGGACAGAGAGGTACAGTGAGGGAAAGTGTCAGTGTGCTATTCTGTTCTAAACCAATTTTGCTGTTCCATATTTTCAATCCTTGAGTTTAGGGACAGAGAAGGACACTCGTAGAAATTATCAGTGTGCTATTCTGTGCTAAATCTTGTTTGTAGGGAGGGACAGAGTAGGACAGTGAGGGAAAGTGTCAGTGTGCTATTCTGTTCTAAAACTATTTTGCTGAACCATATTTTCAATCCTTGAGTTGAGGGACAGAGAGGTACAGTGAGTGAAACTGACAGTGTGCTATTCTGTTCTAAACCAATTTTGCTGTTCCATATTTTCAATCCTTGAGTTGAGGGACAGAGAGGTACAGTGAGTGAAACTGACAGTGTGCTATTCTGTTCTAAACCAATTTTGCTGTTCCATATTTTCAATCCTTGAGTTGAGGGACAGAGAGGTACAGTGAGTGAAACTGACAGTGTGCTATTCTGTTCTAAACCAATTTTGCTGTTCCATATTTTCAATCCTTGAGTTGAGGGACAGAGAAGGACACTCGTAGAAATTATCAGTGTGCTATTCTGTGCTAAATCTTGTTTGTAGGGAGGGACAGAGTAGGACAGTGAGGGAAAGTGTCAGTGTGCTATTCTGTTCTAAAACTTTTTTGCTGAACCATATTTTCAATCCTTGTGTTTAGGGACAGAGAAGGATAGGCAGGGGACAGTGTCAGTGTCATTGTTGCTAAGCCTCCTGCACAATATACACCTGAAGGTAGCCCTTATTGCTGTTTTTCCCATCTCCCTGCAGGCCATCCATTAAAATGTCTGGAAGGCAACCAAGGAGAGGCAGACAGTCAGGAGGCAAAAAAAGAGGGCAAGCAGGCTCTGTGTCTGGGGGCAACAGTGCTGGTCGTGTACGCGGTGCATTGTCATCAGCACATGGCCATGGGACACGCTTGTCCTTGTTTTCGGCAGCTGGACATGTTGAGCCACATCATGCCGAAGACTTGGTAGAGTGGATGACCAAGCCCACCTCATCCTCCTCATCCTCTCTCACCCAGGCTCAGGGTACTGGCAAAGCAGCTGCCAAAGCATCCTCTTCTCTGGTATCATTATCTTCATTAGTCAATCCTTCCCTAGACCCACCATGCCCTCCTCCTGAGGAGTCCCCCGAACTGTTTGAGCACAGTGTTGGGTACATGCTCCAGGAGGATGCCCAGCGTTTGGAAGGATCTGATGATGATACCCAGCTAGAGGAAGGCAGCAGCGTGAGAGCAGAGAGAGGGGATGCTCAAGAAGGACACCAATCTGGCAGTCATGCTCCAGCAGCTGCAGCATATTGCCAGATTGGCTCCAGTGATGAGGAGGGAGGGGATGATGAGGTCACTGACTCCACGTGGGTGCCTAATAGGAGAGAGGAGGAGGAGGATGAGGAGGAGGCACATCTCCAACGAGGCAGGATGCCCTTGAGTGGCCAGCGTATGGGCAGCACACCGACGGAATCACACCGCAGAGCTCCGCCTGTGCAGGGCGCTGCCTCTGCCCGTCATTCAAAAAGTTCTTTGGTGTGGGCCTTTTTTGAGGCGAGTGCATCAGATCGCACAGCTGCTGTTTGCAACATATGTCTCAAGCGTATATCGCGTGGCCAAAACATCAGCCGCTTGGGCACCACATGCTTGATCAGACATATGTTGACCTGCCATGCAGCTCGTTGGCAAGCCTACCTTAAAGACCCACACCAAAGAACAAAGCTGACCTCTTCTTGCACCGCATCAGCTGGGATCTCCAACCCCAGTATACCTTCAGTCCTCTCTGAAACCTGCTCTGAGAGGAATGAAGGTGTAGAATTAGGTGTGTCACAGCCAAGTACTTGCGGGCACTCTGCTAGCAGTACACCGACGTCAGATTCTAGCAGGCAAATTTCCCTGCCCCAGCTGCTGGACCGTCGAAAGAAGTTCACTCCCAGCCATCCACATGCCCAGCGGTTGAATGCTAGCTTGGCTAAATTGCTAGCGCTTCAACTGCTGCCTTTTCAGTTGGTAGACTCGGCCCCCTTCCGTGAGTTTGTGCAATGTGCGGTTCCTCAGTGACAGGTTCCCAAACGCCACTTTTTCGCACGGAAGGCTATTCCGGCTCTCTACAGGCATGTGGAAGGCAATGTCTTGGCCTCGCTGGACAGGGCGGTCAGCGGTAAGGTGCATATTACCGCTGACTCATGGTCCAGCCGGCATGGACAGGGACGTTACCTTTCTTTCACGGCCCATTGGGTCACTCTTTTGGCAGCTGGGAAGGATGCAGGACAAGGTGCAGTAGTGTTGGAGGTTGTTCCACCGCCACGCCTCCAAAATGCTACTACTGGTTGTGACACACCTCTCTCCTCCACCCCCTCCTCTTCTTCTTCCTCCATGGCCTCTTCCTGTGGTTTGTCCTCGGAACCAGTGGTGCTCCGTAGGCGTTCAAGGGGCTACGCAAGTACGCAGGCAAAAAGATGCCATGCCGTGCTTGCGCTGGTGTGTTTGGGGGACAGGAGCCACACTGGGGCAGAGGTCCTGTCTGCTCTGCAGGGGCAGGCCGAGAGGTGGTTGACGCCACGCCAGCTTAAGCCAGGAATGGTGGTTTGCGACAATGGCACCAACCTCCTCTCCGCCCCTCCGACAGGGACAACTGACCCATGTGCCCTGTATGGCTCACGTCCTTAACCTGGTGGTGCAGCGGTTCTTGGGCAGGTACCCGGGCTTACAGGATGTCCTGAGGCAGGCCAGGAAAGTCTGTGTGCATTTCCGCAGATCTTATAATGCCAGTGCTCGCCTGGCTGAGCTTCAAAAGGAGTTGAACCTGCCCAAGAACCGCCTTATATGTGACATGCCCACCAGGTGGAACTCAACGTTGGCCATGCTGCAGCGGCTGCACACGCAGCAGAGGGCCATCAATGAGTACCTGTGCGACTACGGCACCAGGACAGGGTCAGGGGAGCTCGGGTTTTTTTCACCACACCAGTGGGGCATGATCAGGGATGCATGCACTGTCCTGGCACCATTTGAGGAGGCCACGAGGATGGTGAGCAGTGACAGTGCATGCATCAGTGACACTGTACCTCTTGTCCACCTGTTGGAGCACACGCTGCGTGGAATAATGGACAGGGCACTTGAGGCAGAACAGAGGCAGGAAGAGGAGGACTTCCTTGCCTCTCAAGGCCCCCTTTACCCAGACAGTGTTCCTTCTGTCCCACCCATCGCACAGGAAGAGGAGGAGGAGGATTGTGTCAGCATGGAGGTGGAGGCTGGCACTCAGCATCATCAGCAGCAGTCTTTTAGGGATGATTTACAGTCCCAAGAAACCAGTGGACTTGTACGTGGCTGGGAGAAGGTGGCTGCGGATCATGTCGTCCTTAGTGACCCAGAGGACTCCGGACTGAATGCCTCAGCTAACCTATGCTGCATGGCCTCCCTGATCCTGCAAAGTCTGCGGAAGGATCCTCGTATTCTTCGGATCAAGGAGAGTGACCATTACTGGCTGGCCACTCTCCTTGATCCACGGTACAAGGGTAAGGTTGCGGACCTTATCGTACCGTCGCAGAGGGAGCAGAGGATGAGACAACTCCGGGAGGCCTTGCAGAAAGGTCTGTGCAACGCGTTCCCAGAGACTATGAGGTTACAAACTCCTGGTCCTGGACAACGAGTTGCTGAGGCTTCGGGCAGTCAAAGAAGGAGCGGTGGGGAAGGTGGCCGTCTGACCGATGCGTTCAGACAATTCTTTAGTCCGCAGCCCCAAAGTATGATCGGTTCCAGCAACCATCGCCAGCGTCTGATATACATGGTCCAGGAATACCTAGGGGCAAGGTCAGACTTGGACACCTTCCCCACCGAAAATCCTCTGGCTTACTGGGTCTTGAGGATGGATCACTGGCCAGAGCTTGCACAGTATGCAATTGAGCTACTGGCCTGTCCTGCATCCAGCGTTCTTTCAGAACGCACATTCAGTGCTGCTGGAGGATTTTTCACGGATCACAGGGTGCGCCTGTCCACCGACTCGGTTGATCGACTGACTTTCATCAAGATGAACCAGTCTTGGATCACCACCAGCTACCACACACCAGATGCTGATATAACAGACTAATTGATTTTAAAATGTCACATCCCTTCAAGACTGATGCTGATGCTGAGTGCCTGTGCTGTTATGTTGACTGGCTATCCTCCTCCTCCTCCTCAATGATACGATTAACGATGATAGCTTGGAAGATCATTTTGGTTTATGGGTGACGCCACCAGTGGCTAAGGCCCAATTTTTCAGCCCCTGTTTAACAGGGGCGTGTAATTAAAATTTTTGATGCAATACTTTGCAACAGGCCTCATTGCTGTGCTCCAAGTACAGTATCTGTGAGGGGTTGCAGTGTTGTGCCACCAGTGCCTAAGGCCCAATTTTTCAGCCCCTGTTCAACAGGGGCATGCAATTATAATTATTGATCTAATAATTCACAGCAGGGACCATTGCTGCGCCCACCAAGAGTAACTCTGAGGGCTTACAGTGTTGTGGCACCAGCACCACCATCACCACCACCACCAAAGGCCCAATTTTTCAGCCCCTGTTCAACAGGGGCATGCAATTATAATTATTGATCTAATAATTCACAGCAGGGACCATTGCTGCGCCCACCAAGAGTAACTGTCAGGCCTTACAGTGTTGTGGCACCAGCACCACCATCAAAGGCCCAATTTTTACTACCACTGATCAACAATTATATGTTATGTGACAGCAGGAAGGTAAAGTCACCTGGTTGCATCCAGGGGGGTAGATATATTTCGCCCAGATTCAGGCTTTACGCCGACTTATACAACTAGGCGGAGAGTTGTATAAGCCCAGCTAAGGCTAGTGGGCTCATGGATGACTCATACCTCTAGGGAGAGTGCTGGGCGTCGTGCAGACAGGGAGTTGAGTAGACCAGCTGAAGCCTGTCAGTTCGTTTAAGGCCTCTATAAAAACTCCCAGATTCATTAGGTGTTTGCTCATGCCTGGAACCAGACCTGTGTGGACTGTCTAGGGAGAGTGAACCCCTGTGCGGTGAGACAAAGCCTGTGTGGCTATTTGCTTGGACATTTAAAACCAGGGACTTAGGGACTAGGACAGCACTAGGCTGATCCCAGTTGTTAGTTAGGAAACCTGTATGTTTAGTTAGAGGTCAAGTTGACCAGGATTTATTTTGTTTATGTTTCTTTTGCTTTGCTGTGTTTTGTCACTGTAAATAGAAAATAAACCGCACCTTTTTGATTTTGAAAACCACAACCTCCGTTTGCTGGGCCTGTTTTTGTGTGGGGAGCCCATCCCGGGGGTCACCCACACCCGCTGCCGAGCTAACCCCCTCACAGTTGGTGGAGAACCAGTGGCAGTTTTTTTTTTTTAAGCCAGCATGGAGGAGATACTGAAACAGCTGGCTCTAGCAAATGCCAATCAACAGCAGACAAATGCAGGTTTGCAAAAGAGCCTTGCAGCCCAGCAGCAAGCTCATCAACAGAGCCTTGCAGCCCAGCAGCAAGCTCATCAACAGAGCCTTGCAGCCCAGCAGCAGACAAACGCAACTTTGCAACAGAGTCTGGAGGCTCAGCAACAAGCCCAGCAGCAATCTGAGGCCCGCTTCATAGACCTGTTGCAGAAGCAAGAGCAGAGACTACAACAACAGATGGAAGCAGTAATGCAGCAACGTCCGCAGACCAGTGAGGAAAGCCGTCCCACTAATACCGCGTCCTTTGGGGTCAGTCGTTTATTGACAAAAATGACTGGAGAGGATGATCCAGAGGTATTTTTGACCACATTTGAAAGGACCGCTGAAAGAGAAAAGTGGCCTGAGGAGCAGTGGGCTGGACTGGTGGCTCCTCTGTTAACTGGTGAATCGCAGAAAGCTTACTATGACCTAGAGCCTAACCAAGCAAAAGACTATGTGATGCTAAAAGCTGAAATATTGGCAAGGCTGGGTGTCACCCTGGCTGTCCGGGCTCAGCGTGTGCATAACTGGACTTTCCAGCTTGGAAAACCCCCCAGGTCTCAAATGTATGATCTCATTCACCTGAGCAGAAAGTGGCTACAGCCAGAGACTTTGTCCGCACCAAAGATTGTGGAACGTGTTGTAATGGATCGGTTTTTGAGAGCTCTTCCTACTGCCATCCAAAAGTGGGTAAGCCATGGAGACCCAGAGACGGCCGATGGTCTTGTGGATCGTGTGGAGAAATACTTGGCTACAGAGAACCTGACGGCCTCTTCCAGAGACACTCGGACTTTCCACCCTAAGACCAGACCATCCCCAGGGGCGGATAAGAGGATTCCAAGGGGTGAGGGTGGAGAGAGTGAGAGGGTGGGAGCTCTACCCCAAGTTTGGCGAGAACAGCCTGGGAAATCAGCGGCTCAAGAGGCGGCAAGAAGGATCGTTTGCTACCGCTGCCGGCAAGCGGGACATATTGCAGCCAATTGCCCGGTTGTGGAGGAACCCATGCAGTGTGACTTTCTGACGGGCAGACGTCAGTCGCTGTGTGCGACAGTCGCATGCACTGCCATTCGAGGAACTGAGAAACATTTATGCAAAATGTGTGTTAATGGTAGAAATGTTGTGGTATTGCTGGATTCAGGTAGCCTTGTGACCCTGATAAAGGCTGAGTTAGTTAAAACAGAGGTCTCTGGGAATAGCAAGGTAGCTGTTATTTGTGTGCATGGGGACACCCGAGAGTATCCAGTGACTACAGTGTGTTTCGAGACCCCCAAAGGTACCCTCTTTCATCCAGTGGGCTTAGTATCTCAGTTACCGCATGACGCCATTGTGGGAAGGGATTTTCCGAAGTTCTGGGAACTGTGGGATGATCCTGAGCCCCCCACTGGTGCCCCTATGTACCAGGAATGTGATAGCCAGAACTCCCCTGAGAGTGGTGAGGACTCTCCGGAATTTCCCTTATCAGTATTGGCAGGGGAGACTCAAGAAACTGGAGAGGAGCCCACCTCCTCAGACGAAAACCTACCGTCTGTGGAGTTTTCTGATCTTGAGGTTCACAGGGAAAACTTTGCCACAGAACAGTTGAAAGACCCCGCCCTAATAAAGGCACGGGAAAACGTAGTGAAAATAGATGGCGAGTTAGTGAACCCAGATAATACCTGCACTTACCCATACTTCAGCGTAGAGAAGGACCTACTGTATCGGGTGGCAAAAAGGGCAGAAGAAACCGTTGAGCAGCTTGTGGTGCCCAAACCTTACAGGAAGTTGGTGTTGGAGTTGGCTCATGGGCACATTCTTGGAGGTCATCTGGGGACAGAGAAAACCCGAGAGAGGGTATTACAGAGATTCTATTGGCCGGGGGTGATGAAGGACATAGAAAATTATTGTTCCTCCTGCCCTGTGTGTCAGAGGTCGGCCCCGATGCCACATTTCCGTAGCCCGCTGGTCCCTCTACCCATCATTGAGGTCCCGTTTGAGAGGATCGCCATGGATTTGGTAGGTCCTATAATCAAGTCCGCTAGGGGGCACCAGTACATATTAGTTATAATGGACTATGCCACCCGTTATCCAGAAGCGATCCCTCTCCGAAATACCTCGGCCAAAACCATAGCCAAAGAGCTATCTCTTGTGTTTAGCCGGGTGGGTATTTGTAAAGAACTGCTTACGAACCAAGGTACACCCTTTATGTCCCGGGTTATGAAGGAGCTGTGTAAATTGTTCAAAGTGACGCAATTACGTACATCTGTGTATCACCCCCAAACCGATGGGCTGGTTGAAAGATTCAACAAAACCCTAAAACAAATGTTGAAGAAAGTGGTGGATAGAGATGGAAAGGATTGGGACTGTCTACTTCCTTATCTGATGTTTGCTATTAGGGAGGTGCCCCAATCCTCTACGGGATTCTCCCCCTTTGAGTTACTGTATGGGAGACACCCAAGAGGGCTGTTGGATATTGCCAAGGAAACTTGGGAAAGTGAGAGTTCTCCCCACAGGAGTGTGATTGAGCATGTCGCCCTGATGCAAGACCGAATTGCACAGGTAATGCCCATCGTGAAGGAACATTTGGCCCAAGCGCAGTTAGCACAGCAGAGAGTGTACAACCGTGGAGCCAAGACCCGTACCTTTTCCCCGGGGGATAGGATACTGGTACTTGTCCCTACGGTTGAAAGTAAATTCCTTGCCAAATGGCAAGGCCCCTACGAGATAATGGAAAAAGTGAGCGAAGTGAATTACAAGGTCAGACAACCAGGAAGGCGAAAGCCCGAACAGATCTATCACGTTAATCTGTTGAAAGCCTGGAGGGATAGAGAGTCCCTAGTCGCAGACACTTGGTCACCAGCTCAAACTGGTTGCGTGATTCCTGAGGTTGGAATAGCAGCCACCTTGTCACAACCCCAACAACAGGAGGTTAAGGAGTTTGTGCTTCGCAACAAGGAGGTATTCTCTGAGCTGCCGGGACAAACATCTGGTGTAGAGCATGACATCATTACCCCGCCCGGTGAAAGGGTGAATTTAAAACCCTATCGGATCCCAGAGGCCCGACGGGAGGCAATACGGGAGGAAGTACAGAAAATGCTGAACTTAGGGGTGATAGAGGAGTCCCAAAGTGATTGGTCTAGTCCCATTGTGTTGGTGCCTAAACCGGATGGGAGCTGGCGATTTTGTAACGATTTTCGTCAGTTGAACAAAGTTACAAAATTTGACACCTACCCCATGCCACGTATAGATGAGTTGATCGACCGGCTGGGAACAGCCCGATACATGACGACTCTTGACCTCACAAAAGGGTATTGGCAAATCCCCCTGGCCAAGTCGGCCAAAGAGAAAACCGCATTTGTAACCCCAGACGGGGCGTTCCAATATAAAAGAATGCCGTTCGGGTTACAGAATGCGCCGGCCACATTCCAGCGGAAAATGGACCAGATGCTGAGGCCCCATCGGAAGTATGCTGCGGCTTACCTGGATGACGTAATTGTCCATAGCACAGATTGGGCCTCACATCTGCCAAAAGTGCAAGCAGTCCTGGACTCTGTTCGGGAAGCGGGGTTTACGGCTAACCCCAAGAAGTGTACCATTGGGCAGGAAGAGGCCAAATATCTTGGGTACACCATTGGGAGGGGAGTAATAAAACCCCAACTCAACAAAGTCGAGGCCATCCAGAGTTGGCCACGTCCCAACAGCAAGAAGCAGGTACGAGCCTTTCTGGGAATCGCTGGGTATTATCGGCGATTCATTCCCCACTTTGCTTCTAAGGCTGTGCCCCTAACCAACCTGACAAAGGGGAAAGGGTCGGTCATGATTAAATGGACCCCCGAGGCTGAGGCAGCATTCCAATTCTTGAAACAAGCCTTATGTAGCCAGCCAGTGTTGTACTCACCCGACTTCTCTAAAGACTTTGTCGTACAAAGTGATGCGTCAGATGTGGGGTTAGGAGCAGTATTGTCCCAGGTCTGGAACGGGGAAGAGCACCCAGTCATTTACCTCAGCAGGAAGTTGAAGTCCCATGAGGTAAATTACGCCACCGTTGAAAAGGAGTGTTTAGCGGTGAAGTGGGCTCTAGATTCCCTTCGGTACTACCTGCTAGGTAGGCACTTTGACTTGGTTACGGATCACGCTCCGTTAAAGTGGATGGCTCAAAACAAGGAAACAAATAGAAGAGTGAATAGGTGGTTCCTGGCCCTCCAGGAATTCAACTTCACAGTAAAGCATCGCCCTGGCGTTCAAATGGGGAATGTGGATGCTTTGTCTCGAGTACATGAATGCCTGATTGCTGGTGTTCCAACCCCGAGGTTAAAACAAGAGGGGGGGTATGTGACAGCAGGAAGGTAAAGTCACCTGGTTGCATCCAGGGGGGTAGATATATTTCGCCCAGATTCAGGCTTTACGCCGACTTATACAACTAGGCGGAGAGTTGTATAAGCCCAGCTAAGGCTAGTGGGCTCATGGATGACTCATACCTCTAGGGAGAGTGCTGGGCGTCGTGCAGACAGGGAGTTGAGTAGACCAGCTGAAGCCTGTCAGTTCGTTTAAGGCCTCTATAAAAACTCCCAGATTCATTAGGTGTTTGCTCATGCCTGGAACCAGACCTGTGTGGACTGTCTAGGGAGAGTGAACCCCTGTGCGGTGAGACAAAGCCTGTGTGGCTATTTGCTTGGACATTTAAAACCAGGGACTTAGGGACTAGGACAGCACTAGGCTGATCCCAGTTGTTAGTTAGGAAACCTGTATGTTTAGTTAGAGGTCAAGTTGACCAGGATTTATTTTGTTTATGTTTCTTTTGCTTTGCTGTGTTTTGTCACTGTAAATAGAAAATAAACCGCACCTTTTTGATTTTGAAAACCACAACCTCCGTTTGCTGGGCCTGTTTTTGTGTGGGGAGCCCATCCCGGGGGTCACCCACACCCGCTGCCGAGCTAACCCCCTCACAGTTATTACAATTCCTGATATTATACTTGACAGCAGGGCGTTCCAGCACCCACCAATAATAACTGTGAGTGCTTTCAGTGTTGTGCCAACACCAACACCTAAGGGGCCAATTTCTGCAGAGTATATACGGAAGGTCCCTACTTTCAAACATCCAACTTACAAACTACTACTACTTGCAAACGGAAGAAGACAACAGGAAGTGAGAGGAAATCTACCCCTAGGAAGGAAAATTCTCTCCTTTAAGAATTAATATGGGAGAAAGGTGTCTCCTCTCTACTGATGCTTTATCACCAATCCTTGTTTCAATAAAAACACCACATTTCAAAAACAGTTGTCATTGGGACGCAAAGTGAGGTGAAATGTTCTGAACAGGGGCACAGACAGCAAAAAAAATGTGACAGGGGTGATAACCGTTCCCTATGTTTTACAAAAAGCTAAAAAAAAGGAATTTGCCATGGAGCTCCACTTAAACAATGCAGCTGTTCAAAATTATAAACAGATTCTACATAAGAACAAACCTACAGTCCCTGTCTTGTATGCACCGCCTGTATAGGGCTGTTCAGAGTATAGAGGGCCTTTTTTATTTTATGTGCGGGGTTCCCGTTAATATCCATACAAGACCCAAAGGGGCTGGTAATGGGCTGGGGTAGGGGGGGGGGGGTCGATGGGGTAGCTATGCCATTTTTCCTAAAGATTTTCATCCATATTACCGGGACCAGACATTGCATTAAAGCCGCAAGCAGTTTTAAATGGCTTTTTTTCCTTTAGAAATGTTATTTTGTGCAGGGACAGTTCTAAACACGGGAAACACGTGGCACTTCACAGGCATACTTTAGACACCCCCCAGGTACAATATTTAAAGGAATATTTGACTTTTTTTTTTTCACTTTATGCATCATTAAAATGACTGCTCCCGGAAAACGTCTGTTTTTAAAACTTCTTTTTGCATTGATACATGTCCCCTGGTGCAGAAGCCGGGTTCCCAAACTCTGTTTCGGACAATAACATGGATAATAGTCGTTATAATTAGCACTTTAGAATCCGAACGTTCGCATCCATTGTATTTAATAGGGTTCTAATGTTCGTGCGAACTTTCGGTCCGTTCGCGGGTTCTGGTGCGAACCGAACCCGGGGGTGTTCGGCTCATCACTAATGGTGTGTAGGCAAGACTGATGGAAGTCAGCTTCATCGGATTTCCGATGGAAAAATCCATCGGATTAGAATCCGTAGGAAATCCGATCGTGTGTACAGGGCTTTAGAAAGCCTGAAGGCGGTGCTTGGTTTTTGGGGTCCCGTACGCGGCTAGGCTCCCAAAAAGTCTCACACATGTGGTATCCCCGCACTCAGGAGAAGCAACAGAATGTATTTTGGGGTGAATTTCCACATATTCCCAATGGCATGTGTGAGCAATATATCATTTAGTGACAACTTTGTGCAAAGAAAAGAAAAAATTTGTATTTTTTCCGCAACTTGTGTCAAAATATAAAATATTCCATGGACTCGACATGCCTCTCAGCAAATAGCTTGGGGTGTCTACTTTCCAAAATGGGGTCATTTGGGGGGGTTTTGAACTGTCCTGGCATTTTATGCACAACATTTAGAAGCTTATGTCACACTTTACCCACTCTTCTAACCACTTGAAGACAGAGCCCTTTCTGACACTTTTTGTTTACATGAAATACGTTTTTCTTTTGCAAGACAATTACGTTGAACCCCCAAACATTATAATTTTTTTTTAAAGCAAAGGCCCTACAGATTAAAATGGTGGGTGTTTTTCAAACGCATTTTTTTGGTAAAAAACACACTTTTCTTAATTTTAATGCACTAAAACACACTGGGGCTGATTTACAAAACGTTTTCGCCATGAGTATCGGCGCATCTGCGCGTGCAATGGCTGTTTTGGTATTTACAAAACATTAGCGCCGGTAGCGCAGCCCTATTTCCCATTTACTATAGTGTTGTCGGCGGACGGGAGGAGGCGCTCAGTGCGCCACTATGGACCTGGCGCACAGCATGTTAAAATCTAAATATAAAGAAGCTGGAAGTGAGAATATAATGGGGGTGATATGGGGTGATGTGAGGAAATGTAGGGACAACTGCCCAAATAACTAATATGCCCAAAATAGAGTGAGAAAGTAACTTTTTCAAAACCAGCCCGCTGCGCGGGCAAGTACGATTAGAGCTGCGGGAGTTTTTTTTTTAGCTCAGCGCGGCAATTTTACTTGTTTTAGAAGAAGCCGGAGCAAGATGCGGACGAGAAGACCGAAGGAAGAAGGAAGATGAAGATAAAGATGAAGAGGAAGATGAAGAGGAAGAGGAAGATGGAGGAAGAAACCTGAATGGAGAACAGAAGAAGATGGAAGAAGATGGAAGAAGATGGAAGAAAAGAGAAGACATTAATAAAGGAATTGTCAAAAACCGGCTATTGTCATTTTTAAAATTTTTGACACTTTCTTTGTGAAATGGTAGGGGTACATTTGTACCCCATTACCATTACATACAGGGGGGGTGGGATCTGGGGGTCCCCTTTGTTAAAGGGGTCTTCCAGATTCCGATAAGCCCCCCGCCCGCAGACCCCCACAACCACCGGGCAAGGGTTGTGGGGATGAGGCCCTTGTCCCCATCAACATGGGGACATCCTCCCCATATTGAGGGCATGTGGCCTGGTACGCTTCAGGAGGGAGGGGGGGCGCTCTCTCATCCCCCCCTCTTTTCCTGGGACCTGCCAGGTTGCGTGCTCGGATAAAGGGTCTGGTGTGGATTTTTGGGGGGACTCCACAACATTTTTTTTTTATTTGGTGTGGAGTTTCCCTTAAAATCCATACCAGATCTGAAGGGCCTGGTATGGATATTTGGGGGAACCGCACACATTTTTTTTTAATTTGCGGCAGAGTTCCCCTTAATATCCATTCCAGACCTGAAGGGCCTGGTAATGGAATTTGGGGGGACCCCCACACTTTTTTTTTTGTTATCAAAGACTTTCAATGACTTTTATCTGTATTGACAGGAACCAGCAATTCATTACAGCCGCGAGTATTTTTAAATGACTATTATTTTACTTTAGAAATGTCATTTTGCTCTCGAACTGTTATAAACATGGAAAACATGCGCTACTTTACAGGCATACTATAGACAACCCCCGGATATGATATTTAGGGCCAGTTCACACCGGATGCAGTGCAGTGCGTTTTTTTGATGCATTAAAAACGCAAAGAAAGTTGATCACATTAATGCCAATGGCATAGTTCACACCACTGCAGTCCGTTCCAGTGCATTTCAGAAAGGCAAAAAAAAATTGGTCATGCTACATTTTTTAGGTACAAAACTGTACTGGACCCCAGTAAAACACATCAAAAACGCAACGGAACCTACCAAAAACGCACCTAAATGCCCCAAAGACGCACTGCAACACACTTGTCCTCAGTGAAAAGAGGGGGAAAAAAACACTGGACTGCATCAAAAACGCATTAAAAATGCACTGAAACGTGTCAAAAACGCGCATGCAGAAAAGCACCTGGAACGCATCCAGACTGCGTTTCTATGGTGTGAACTAGGGCCAGTTCACACCATAGAAACGCAATCCGGATGCGTTCCAGGTGCTTTTCTGCATGCACGTTTTTGATGCGTTCCAGTGCATTTTTGGTACGTTTTTGATGCAGTCCAGTGTTTTTTTTCACCCCTCTTTTTTATTAACCATAGATAAGGACAAGTGTGTTCCAGTGCGTTTTTGGTGCATTTAGGTGTGTTCCTGTGCGTTTCAGTGCGTTTATGATGCGTTTTGCTGCGTTCCAGTACAGTCCAGTGCAGGTAAAATGCAGCATGTTCTACTTTTTTTGTGGAACTGGAACGCACTGGAACAAACACTGCCATTTAGAACCATATAACCAACTTTCCATGCATTTTTGATGCATAAAAAACGCAATGGTCTGCATGTGGTGTGAAATGGCCCTTAAGCAATTTGGCATATTTAAAGGCACTTCTCCTTGTTTTGTTTTTGGTGTTGTCCAAATTGGTGACATTGATATATGTCCCTTAGGGGGGGGACCTGGGCCCCCATTTTAAGGCCAATAACTAGAAGATAAGCCAGCCAAGTGGGGACTAGCAAAATTAGCATGTCAGTTCCCATAGACTGCAATGGTATTTGTTGGTAGGTGGGGGGGGGGGGTGATTGTCCCATCTCTAATCTTGTAGCATGCTGGATGATGTGCTTAATTTTGGACAGGGGGGGGGGGGTTATTTTCTGCTAGCTGCATTTGAGTTCTTCTGAGCATGCCCAGCCTGTTAGATTTTTTTGTTGGTGCTTTTTTGTGTGTGAACAGCACCTGGACATTTCTGGGCATGCTCAGAGAGTGTTTTTATGGGTTAGTAATTGAAGGACATCCTTAACAGGTGTAGCCACTTTGAAGTTCAGTCTCTACATTGGGTGAACTTGTATTTTGGTTGTTTCATGGACTGCGCATGTGTTTTCAATTGCCTCATTAGCACACAAACATATGTTATATAAAGCTAGCAGATAGCATCGTCTCCCTTGCCCTGAAAAGAGGCGTGTGTGTGTGTGTGTACATTTGGTGTCCTTATCGAGTTTGTAACACATGTATTTTATTTGTTATGTCTTGTGGATTGTATTTTTTTGTGTGGGGGAAATGTTCCCCTGAAATAATTTTGATGTTGTTAATGTTTGTCCACTTTGATTTAATTGTCTGTGCTGCATTACTTTGCCAAATCTTTCAAGATGTTGTGAGTCTGTAACTGTTTCAAATTGACCCTGTTTTTTTATTTTTTTTTATCTATTTTTTTTTATTATTCTTTGTTTTGTTGACCAATAAAATTTGATGCAAAGTTTTGAGGTTTGTTTTGCGTTTTCTTTGCAACAAATGTGACAGCTGATTGGCATGTCAAAACAACAGGTGTGATTTGTCTACCCTGGTGGCTTCATGCTAGCATATGCATGTATTGTGTGCTGCCATGGAAAATCACCAGGAAATGAAAAATACAGAGCGGTAAGTATTCAATTTTCCTTTTTTACTGCAGTGGTTCTCAGCCTCAGTCCTCAAGTACCCCCAACAGGACAAGTTTTGTGAATTTATCTTATGGAGAATTGCTGTCCAAAATACCAAACCATTGACTGTGATTTAAAGCACATGTGCAAGATGAAGGAAAACCTGAAAACATGGCCTGTTGGGGGTACTTGAGAAGCACTGATTTAGAGCACTGCACTTAAAAATAGCTCAAGGCAATACAATTCTAATTGGGCATTTTGAGGGAAACCAAGTAAGTGTTAGAACCCCTGCTTGTGTTTATTTTTTTTGTAGGTTGGGCTTTGTGTCCCCTTGTAGTAAAATTGGCTTTACTTCCTGTCACACAGATAAACAGGAAGTGAAGGTAAAACCCTACCAATGTCTTTTCTTGGGGGCACACAGATCAATCTAGTGTCCCCATTAAGCAAATTGCACTCTAGCACTTTGTTGTGTACACCCCAAATCATTGGATAGTTTGGGGTTTAGTAAAGACAAATCCACTCTGCAGTAAAAGTGCAGCTGCTGAAAATCTGAGGGATCACTGGTGATTGTAACATCCAATCATGTAAAAGCAAAGATGGTGTTTTTTTGGTTTGCTTGCATTTCCCCCTCGGATATCCAGCAAGTGCACTTGTAGTGCAAAGTAGATTTGCCTTTAGTAAATAAACCCCAAAGTCCAAAATACCTAATAATTTGGGGTGTACCCTGCAAAATGCTGGAGTGCAATGTACATAATGGGGAAAGTATTTAGATTGACCTGTGTGTCCCCCCAAGGAAAGACATTGGTAGGGATTTCCCCTCACTTCCTGTGTGGCTATGTGACAGGAAGTGAATTATTTTGAAGGATAAAGTGTCCAAATTTGGGAGTTGTCTTCACCCTATCAGGGGTGCAGACATCCCCAAAAACTGTCCAGACTTGTAATCCCTCTGCACTCTATCCCCAAGCAAAAATAAGAAAGGATTTCATTTAGTTTAACTTTGCAGACACATTTCTAAGTTGAATTGTGATGCATGTCAATGGCCCATTTAGACCCTCTTTAATCACTTGAGATCAGCGCTATAACTGATCGACGGCCACAGCATGGTCCTCAATTGCCGGGAGTCCGTCAATAAATGTCCTCCCCTTCGCGCGTGCGCGCTGTGGTCACCGAGTCACTGAGACTCGGGTGATGACAGATCCAAGTAAGGGGCCGATACCTGCCCTTTACCATGTGATCAGCTGTCAGCCAATGACAGCTGATCACGTGATGTAAACAAAAGCTGGGTAATGGTTTTTGTTTTCTCCTTGTGCTGACAGCGTGAGCAAAAAAAAAGGCAATCACCAGCTTATGTGCAAGGGACATCGGGCCCAAAGAGGAAGAGGCAATTCTGCGTCATCTGTGACAATCAGTAACCCCTGCCAGTGCCACCTATCAATGCCCACCACTGGTGCCAATCAGTGCCACCTAGCAGTGCTGCCCATCAGTGCAGCCCATCAGTGCAGCCCATCAGTGCAGTCTCATCAGTGTACATCAATGAAGGAGAAAAATTACCTTTTGTCTAAATTTTCTAAATATTAACCACTTTCCTACCGCCCACCGTCAAATGACGTCCTCGGCTTTGTGCGGTGACATCTGAATGATGCCTGCAGTTGCAGGCATCATTCAGATATTATTCTTTTCAGCCGGCGATTCTGTGCATGCTAAAAACGATCATAGCGGCAGTTCCACCGCTTGATTGTTCTTATAGGCGGCGGGAGGGGACATTCCCCCCACCTCCCGCCGCTGTCCGGTGCTTCTCCGGGCTCTCCCGTGCCATCTTGGGCTCAAAGAACGATTTGGCCGGCGCCGGATGGGAAGCATAGAGATGACTGGTGACCAGATGGTCACCAGTCATCTCTATGACCGTCGGAGGCCCGGGCGCGATGTTATGACATCACGCCGGGTTCCCATATGTAAACCAAGCTGTGATCTCAGCTGTCAGCATGAGATTGGTGAATTTTTTTGACCGATCTCATGCTTTCCAGCCTGGAGGAGAGATGTGGGGTCTTATTGACCCTGCATCTCTCCATAAAGAGGACCTGTCACAATAGATTCCTATTACAAGGGATGTTTACATTCCTTGTAATAGGAATAAAAGTGATCCAAAAAACAAAAAAGTTAAAAAAAGAGTAAGAAATACAAAAAAGTAAAAAACAAAAAACAAAAAAATCTAAATAAAGGAAAAACGCCCATGTGTCCGGTAGCACGCGCTCATAAGCAAACACACACGTAAGTCCCGCCCACATATGTAAACGCCGTTCAAACCACACATGTGAGGTATTGCTGCATGCGTTAGAACGAGTGCAACAATTCTAGCACTAGACCTCCTCTGTAATGAGAAAATGGTAACGTGTAAAAACTTTTAAAGCATCGCATAGGGAGATTTTTAAGTACTGAAGTTTGGTGTCATTCCATGAGTGTGCGCAATTTTAAAGCGTGACATGTTAGGTATCTATTTACTCATCATAACAACATCTTTCACATTATCCCCAAAAATTGGGCTAACTTTACTGTTTTGTAATTTTTTTACATTCATGAAACCATTTTTTTACTCAAAAAAAGACTTTTGAAAATTTATTGCGCAAATACCGAGCGAGATAAAAATTTGCAATGACCGCCATCTTATTCCCTAGGGTGTCTGCTAAAAAAACATATATAATGTTTAGGGTTTTGAAGTAATTTTATAGCCATAAATGTATGATTTTTACATGAAGGAGAGAAGTGCCAGAATAGGCCCAGTGCTGAAGTGGTTAAAATATCAATTTTTTTTTTTTTTTTAACTCGCTCTTTTATATTTATAGAAAACAAAAAAACGCAGAGGTGATCAAATAGCACCAAAAGAAAGCTCTATTTGTGTGCCAAAAAATAATACATTTTCATTGGGTTAGAGTGTTGTATGAGCACGCAATTGTCATTCAAAGTGCATCAGTGCTGAAATGTGAAAATTGGTCTGGGCAGGAAGGGGGTTTAAGTGGCCAGTGCGCAAGTGGTTAATATAAGGCTACATGCACACGGACGTTTTTCCAGCCGCTTGTTTGAGCGTTTTTTGCTGCTTAAAAACGCCTCTCCATGTTAAACTATGGCCTCATGGCCACCATGGCGTTTTTGAGCTGTAAATGGCATAGGCGTTTTTAGGCCCCATGTACACGGGACGCTGGTGCAAAGTGTTCAGAACTAAGGTTGAAAGCGGCGTTTAGAAAGGCGCGTTTTGCCGCGTTTGCATGCCGCGTTTTACCACATTTGCGTCTATATGCGTTTCGTTAGGAAACATGATGAGGAGCCGCCCTAAGCTCCAAAAACAGTATTATTAACAATTTCAGCTATTTTGTGAGACCAGAGTGAGTATCAGCAGCTGAGAGAGCAGCAGTGTAGTTGTATCTAGCGTGTCACTTGCCACGTCAGCTGCCCCAAGTTGTGGATTGTCCACTTGCCACGTCAGCTGCCCCAAGTTGTGGATTGTTCACTTGCCACGTCAGCTGCCCCAAGTTGTGGATTGTCCACTTGCCACGTCATCTGCCCCAAGTTGTGGATTGTCCACTTGCCACGTCAGCTGCCCCAAGTTGTGGATTGTCCACAATGCAATGGAAGCAATTTCATTTATTTTTTGATAGATATATATATATTTTTAATGTTTTTTCCTAAATTGCCATAATTTTTGAGTTTATCAATGTAAAAAAATAGGTCACCTTTAAAAATGCTTCTAAACTAAAATGCGGCTAAACGCCGGTACCGCGTCTGAAACGTGGAAATCTTTGGCGTCTGAAGGCATTTTTAGGCTTTGTGAAAAACGAGTTAAACGCAACTGCAGATTTTTTTTGCCAGGCCAAAAAACTGAAAATTTAATTCAAATACTTACCGTAATTTTCCTTTCCTGACGAGCTCCATGTCGGCACAGCTGGGTGAGGCTCCGCCCACCCCTACGTAATCAGGACTTAACTATACATTTTTCACTCACCTCAACCTCAGCGTTTCGTAACTATTACTACTTAGCTGGGCGGGTTCTGTGCCGACATGGAGCTCGTCAGGAAAGGAAAATTACGGTAAGTATTTGAATTAAATTTTCTGTTTTCCTGACGGCTCCATGTCAGCACAGCTGGGAATTAACTAGCCAAAACAGGAGAGGGATAATGCTACACACTCCAATTCTGACTAAAACAGTAACAGAAAACATAATGCCTCTGACAAACCCAACTGTCATGAATATGAATATTTAGTATTACGGATAGTTTGAGACACCCGGCCTGCTGTCACCCTCAAGGTCTGGACCTTTCTAGTGAGAATGCCGTGACTCTCCTGGCACAGCCAGCCTTACAACCTGCAGGCCAAGGAGATGAGGTTATCAACCAAGAGATAATGATTTTACGGCTCCCAGCAAGATTATTATGTGTTCCACCTGAAAAGGACAAACAGATGTACAGCACTCCTGATGGCAGGAGTCGCCTTGATTAAATATTTTAGCGCTTAGCCCACATCCGATGGGCTAACTTTTTGAGTACACCCCAAAGGGAACATAGGAGGGAAACCTCTTGTGTGATATGGACTCTAAAGGTCAGTTCAGGCACATATTAGAGCATTGGCATGAGCACCATTCTGTAAATGGAACAAATCCAGCGCTGCCTTAAACAGTGACAAAATTAAATAAAAAATTAAAACTTAAGTGTGTTTGAAACACAAATTAAGTGTGATGCTCTAAATGTGTGAGAGAAGGGTGAATGGTATGACCTTCACCTGACGGGTGGGTGCTGCTATTCAATTAGCCTGAAAAAGGACTCAAAACATATGGAAAAAAGAAATCAAAAAAGCGCAACCCAATGTGAATGATAACAGTGAATCTCTGAAACAATGTGAAATTCCAAAGCTGGAATATAAGTGAAACAAACATATATAAATGGAAGAAGATAAATTGATCAAAATAAAAATAAAACTTATGACATAAAACTCTCAATTGATAAAAGTCCATATGATGAAATATCTATGGGAGACTAGTCCAAAGATGACATATATAGGATTGTTGCCGTGAAGGAATTCTTATGCGGCGGAAGGCGTAATACTCAGACAGGTTGATACTATTGGATGTGAAGCTTATACTAAGTAAATGGTTTGCTTACCAGATATAAGATGATATTGGGCTCAGGACTAGGCCGACCTGCCTTCACTCGATCTGTTCTCGGTGTTCACCACACATGGATCGATTGGAAAATCCGGAGGCGGTCAATTTGGCGCTGAATCCCACAGACTGCGGGCACTTCAAAAATATTTCGCTTGCCGTAAGGTGAGTATTGTGTTTTATATAACTCACGTTTTCCACATACAGCAAGTGGAGATCAGCATCCAGAAGTCAGCAGTCAATTACCAAAGAGAAGGAAGAAGAAAAGATCCTCATGGTGCAGTCTCCGTTCCCAGTAGAATCCTTGTACGGGGAATCATGTAGGGTGGAGCCACAAGTCTCTGACACCATCACGTTCTGACACCATCACGTTCCAGCCAGCTGGTGCTAACCGTGGCTGTTTTTGAAAATTTGTCTCTGTTCCATGGATGTCAGTGTTTTATGAAGCCTGTGCAATAAAAACTTTTTTTATGAAGAAATACTGCACCATGAGGATCTTTTCTTCTTTCTTCTCTTTGGTAATTGACTGCTGACTTCTGGATGCTGATCTCCACTTGCTGTATGTGGAAAACGTGAGTTATATAAAACACAATACTCACCTTACGGCAAGCGAAAGATTTTTGAAGTGCCCGCAGTCTGTGGGATTCAGCGCCAAAGTGACCGCCTCCGGATTTTCCAATCGATCCATGTGTGGTGAACACCGAGAACAGATCGAGTGAAGGCAGGTCGGCCTAGTCCTGAGCCCAATATCATCTTATATCTGGTAAGCAAGCCATTTACTTACTATTGGATGTGAAGCTTATACTATCAACCTGTCTGAGTATTACGCCTTCCGCCGCATAGGAATTCCTTCACGGCAACAATCCTATATATGTCATCTTTGGACTAGTCTCCCATAGATATTACATCATATGGACTTTTATCAATTGAGAGTTTTATGTCATAAGTTTTATTTTTATTTTGATCAATTTATCTTTTTCCATTTATATATGTTTGTTTCACTTACCGTATATACTCGAGTATAAGCCGAGATTTTCAGCCCTTTTTTTGGGGCTGAAAGTCCCCCCCTCGGCTTATACTCGAGTCATATAAATTTTTACATTGTAAATATTACCTGTAAAGAAGTTGCGGCTGCGGCGTCCATCGTTCAAATTCCGCGGCGTCCATCGTTCAAAATTCCGCGGTCTCTTCCTGTTCCTTCCTTGATAGGCGAGTCTCAGCAGACACTCTCCGCCTATCACGAACGTTCTCTCATCCTCAGTTTTCCAGCAGACGTCTGTGATTGGCGGAATACCCAACACAGTGTCTGCTGGGAAAACTAAGGATGAGAGAATGATCGCGATAGGCGGAGAGTGTCTGCTGAGACTCGCCTATCAAGTAAGGAACAGGAAGAGACCGCGAAATTCGAACGATGGACGCCGCGGAATTCGAACGATGGACGCCGTAGCCACAACTTCTTTACAGGTAATAATTACAATGTAAAAATTTCTATTTACAGGGAACAGCGAGCTAGGGAACAGTGGGGCATCGGCTTATACTCGGGTCAGTGAGGTTTCCCAGTTTTTTTGGGCAACATTAGGTACCTCGGCTTATACTCGAGTCGGCTTATACTCGAATATATACGGTATATTCCAGCTTTGAGATATTGGTTGGGATATCGGTTGGAATTTCACATTGTTTCAGAGATTCACTGTTATCTTTCACATTGGGTTGCGCTTTTTTAATTTATTTTTTCCATGAGCACCATTCTGTCTGGGAAGTACGCGAGTATGGGTTGTTTAAACCCAAGGACACCAATGCTGATGTAATTGCCACCAGTAAATCAGTTTCAGCGAGAAAGTACCACAGGGTGATTGAAGGTATCAGATGAAATAACATCCATCAGCATTGGTATATCTCATTCCGGAAACAAGTTTGGGGTTTCAACCAAATTGAATCTTGAAAAACTGTATAATTAAGCGCTGGAAGCTTGCTGAATGCCGGTGAAGACAGCGATAGCCAAAATGCATTTCTATAGCATGCTTGCGCATAGAATTAAGTCAAGCCATGCCTGTAGACATTCGAAGCAGGCTTCTGAAGAGTCCAGCGTAAAATCTTGATCAGCGAATATACTGGGCATATATGTCCTGTTCTACTATAGGCAAAAAAAGAAGAGAGATTCGCCCTTGGGACTTTGAGTGAGGTGAGCACTGTTAGGCCAATAAAAAAATCGCAAGAATAATTGCAGTGTATATTTATTCAGGTAAAAAGCAGTACATACATTAATGTCATGAACATGGGCCAATTCATACAAAATACAAGACCAATATAAATTAGGTAAAATGATATTGCGAGTATCTGACAGTAATTATGTAAACACATAGGCATCAAAAGTAACCCGACGCGTTTCGCGAGGCTTGGCTCGCTCTTCAGGGGTGGATGCACGTAGTGTACCTAAAATGAGAGTGATATAGTATAAAGCATGATATGAAGGCACAGGGGGGGGCCTTGAATATGGAAAACCCCATACTCACCACTGGACATTGCCAAAGGACAGCGGGGGTGAAGCTCAAACAGCGGCAGCGACTGTCTCACCAGGGAGCTGAGGAGGCGGAGCCAAACAAAGCTCCAAATCGGAGTCAAACGGAAGGAAGGCCCAGCATGGATGGAATAGGTGTAACCCCAAGAGTGTCAGTGAATCCAAGAGGAATGTTGGCTCTAAATATAAACATGTATATTGAATAATTAAAATATGGGAGTATACGAGTATATGGTAACATATGTGTCTTTGCATGTATAAAAGACATGAGCCAAGAATGGTTAGAGTATGGAGACTGAGGGGGAGAGTGAAAAAATACCAGATTGACTAGTATGATTAAGGAAAGTTCAGAGAGGAAAGTAATGAGTGAAAGAGAGTGTAAATGGAATGAAATACAGGTGTGTGATGAGGACTGTGATGAGAAAACAAGTTGCATATAAATGCTTGCAGCGAGTAATATATAAACATATAAAAGTATACCTTGGTGAAGTAGGTCTAAGAGTAGTAAATTCCAAGGGAAGGACCTGCACTTGTGTGTCTGTCCTCAGTGAAAGAAAGCAAACAATGAGATCCATGCTGTGCAAACCTCCAATATATACCCCTGAAGGGGCCCGAGAGGCTCCGCCCCCAACACCATGTGCAAATGACCAGCAAACGAGTGCCTAAACCCACCAACCATCAAGAAGGCGGTGTGTGAGCCAAGACACTCCCAGGACCATCTTGATGGTAGTAATGCCTGCAGCCACAGCGATGCTGCAAAATCGCAGACATCGCGCGGCCGACGCATTAACATGGTGCCGATGTGCAAGTGGCCCCGTCCGCTCAAAAGGGGGGGCAGGCGGGGACAGCAGGGGACAAAGGTCCCCCTTATAATGCACATCGCAGCTCCCAGGGAGAAATGAAGTAGCACCGCCGCCAACAGAGAACACCACACCAGCTGGATTGGGATAAAAGTCCAATGCGAGATGTTATTGGATATGTTGGAATAACAAATGGCTAGTGCATGATAAAAATGTAAAATCCATACATATATGTATGTTTTTGTTTTTATTGGCGAGTGTGACCACAGACCAGTTTTGGGCTATTGGGTGTCTTCCACCCGGGTATCCTTGAGACAAAAGAAAAAAGAAGGGTCTGGTGTCACCAGTGACACACCTCCATCCCTGAATTTCATGAAAAAAAGAAGAGAGATTCGCCCTTGGGACTTTGAGTGAGGTGAGCACTGTTAGGCCAATAAAAAAATCGCAAGAATAATTGCAGTGTATATTTATTCAGGTAAAAAGCAGTACATACATTAATGTCATGAACATGGGCCAATTCATACAAAATACAAGACCAATATAAATTAGGTAAAATGATATTGCGAGTATCTGACAGTAATTATGTAAACACATAGGCATCAAAAGTAACCCGACGCGTTTCGCGAGGCTTGGCTCGCTCTTCAGGGGTGGATGCACGTAGTGTACCTAAAATGAGAGTGATATAGTATAAAGCATGATATGAAGGCACATGGGGGGGCCTTGAATATGGAAAACCCCATACTCACCACTGGACATTGCCAAAGGACAGCGGGGGTGAAGCTCAAACGGCGGCAGCGACTGTCTCACCAGGGAGCTGAGGAGGCGGAGCCAAACAAAGCTCCAAATCGGAGTCAAACGGAAGGAAGGCCCAGCATGGATGGAATAGGTGTAACCCCAAGAGTGTCAGTGAATCCAAGAGGAATGTTGGCTCTAAATATAAACATGTATATTGAATAATTAAAATATGGGAGTATACGAGTATATGGTAACATATGTGTCTTTGCATGTATAAAAGACATGAGCCAAGAATGGTTAGAGTATGGAGACTGAGGGGGAGAGTGAAAAAATACCAGATTGACTAGTATGATTAAGGAAAGTTCAGAGAGGAAAGTAATGAGTGAAAGAGAGTGTAAATGGAATGAAATACAGGTGTGTGATGAGGACTGTGATGAGAAAACAAGTTGCATATAAATGCTTGCAGCGAGTAATATATAAACATATAAAAGTATACCTTGGTGAAGTAGGTCTAAGAGTAGTAAATTCCAAGGGAAGGACCTGCACTTGTGTGTCTGTCCTCAGTGAAAGAAAGCAAACAATGAGATCCATGCTGTGCAAACCTCCAATATATACCCCTGAAGGGGCCCGAGAGGCTCCGCCCCCAACACCATGTGCAAATGACCAGCAAACGAGTGCCTAAACCCACCAACCATCAAGAAGGCGGTGTGTGAGCCAAGACACTCCCAGGACCATCTTGATGGTAGTAATGCCTGCAGCCACAGCGATGCTGCAAAATCGCAGACATCGCGCGGCCGACGCATTAACATGGTGCCGATGTGCAAGTGGCCCCGTCCGCTCAAAAGGGGGGGCAGGCGGGGACAGCAGGGGACAAAGGTCCCCCTTATAATGCACATCGCAGCTCCCAGGGAGAAATGAAGTAGCACCGCCGCCAACAGAGAACACCACACCAGCTGGATTGGGATAAAAGTCCAATGCGAGATGTTATTGGATATGTTGGAATAACAAATGGCTAGTGCATGATAAAAATGTAAAATCCATACATATATGTATGTTTTTGTTTTTATTGGCGAGTGTGACCACAGACCAGTTTTGGGCTATTGGGTGTCTTCCACCCGGGTATCCTTGAGACAAAAGAAAAAAGAAGGGTCTGGTGTCACCAGTGACACACCTCCATCCCTGAATTTCATGAAAAAAAGAAGAGAGATTCGCCCTTGGGACTTTGAGTGAGGTGAGCACTGTTAGGCCAATAAAAAAATCGCAAAAATAATTGCAGTGTATATTTATTCAGGTAAAAAGCAGTACATACATTAATGTCATGAACATGGGCCAATTCATACAAAATACAAGACCAATATAAATTAGGTAAAATGATATTGCGAGTATCTGACAGTAATTATGTAAACACATAGGCATCAAAAGTAACCCGACGCGTTTCGCGAGGCTTGGCTCGCTCTTCAGGGGTGGATGCACGTAGTGTACCTAAAATGAGAGTGATATGAGCACCATTCTGTCTGGGAAGTACGCGAGTATGGGTTGTTTAAACCCAAGGACACCAATGTAATTGCCACCAGTAAATCAGTTTCAGCGAGAAAGTACCACAGGGTGATTGAAGGTATCAGATGAAATAACATCCATCAGCATTGGTATATCTCATTCCGGAAACAAGTTTGGGGTTTCAACCAAATTGAATCTTGAAAAACTGTATAATTAAGCGCTGGAAGCTTGCTGAATGCCGGTGAAGACAGCGATAGCCAAAATGCATTTCTATAGCATGCTTGCGCATAGAATTAAGTCAAGCCATGCCTGTAGACATTCGAAGCAGGCTTCTGAAGAGTCCAGCGTAAAATCTTGATCAGCGAATATACTGGGCATATATGTCCTGTTCTACTATAGGCGTGCTTAGCGCTGACCTTTCTTGTTTCGTAGAACTGTTCAAATCTTCGCAGAGCATTCGACATCCATTAGGCTCTGCCTCTCTCGACCCAGGCCATCAGCCTGAGCCTGTCGGATGCTGGATGAATGGGACTGGAGAAGATTTGATCTACCAGGCAGAGGGCGTCACTCCTTGACACTCATCAGGATGAGTAGCGGGTACCAAAACTGTCACCTTCCCTCGCCCCAGCCTTAGCTGGAAGCTGAGAATCAGAGGGAGCAGCTGAAAAAGGCATCAGCAGTCTTGGCGATCCATTCTGCGGTCAGCACCTCCACTCCGAGCGTTTGCGGCTCCTGGGCCCTGGAATGGAACTTCAGCAACTCAGTGCCGACTGGGAATGTAAGCGGTCTACCTCTGGCAGACAAAACACCAATCTCTGTTAGTTCTCGAAAGACTCGCAGTAGTCTGGATCATCCATTGTCGTCAGACTTGACCTGGACAAATAGATCGTCTGAAGATTCTTCCGACCAGGCACATAGGTCGCAAATCGTTGGGAGGATTGACTTGGGTGAATTCTAGAATTAGAGAAAACTTCAGAAGTGAGAGACTGAGCCTTGTTTCCAGATGTAGGCCACAGTCGTTGTGCTGTCCAACTTTCCCAGGACAGGCTTACTCTGGATGAGATGACTGAAGGCTAAGAGCCTGAAAAGGTTGCCTTCAACCCCAAGATGGAGCTTTGGATCCTTGACAAAAGACCATTGGTCCTAAGCTCATTGCTACTGAAGAAGGGCTCCCCTAAACTGGCTGGTATCTGCCTGTACCACCAGATCGTCCAAGCTGCTGGAGCGAGGCAATTTCTATGGCTTAATCTGAGACGTAAAGGATGAAAGATCTCCAAATATGGCCCAAAATGCTTTTCTTAGGGGACCACATGTCCATCCACAAGCCGTCCCTATGTTCACAGAGGAACCACATAGTGCCCCTAGGGCAGGGATATGCAATTAGCGGACCTCCAGCTGTTGCAAAACTACAAGCCCCATCATGCCTCTGCTTCTGGGTGTCATGCTTGTGGCTGTCAGAGTCTTGCTATGCCTCATGGTAATTGTAGTTCTGCAACAGCTGGAGGTCCGCTAATTGCATATCCCTGCCCTAGGGCATGTATGGGTGGCCCAATCCCAAAATAACAGAGAGCATCCTGACATGGAAGTTCTTATTGACTTCTTGGACTAAGCATTTGCTTCCTTGTCTTTCCTGGACTCCCATCCAGAAAAGCGCAGGAGCTACGCTCTCTGGCGTGAGCTTGAGCGTGGACAATAACTCTTGAGTTTTCGGTCTTCTTTAACTCAGTAGACCTTCATCTTGAGGCAGGAGGCTAAACTGGCCACTATTTAATTTAGGCTTGCCCTTCAGCGGGGTGGTCCCAACCCCTGGACCTCTATTCGTTCCAAAGGGCGTAACTTTGACATCCTGCTGTGACCATATCCTCCAGTCTTGACGAACAAGCACGTGATCCGTTCAACATCCAGCCGTCTTTTGGAGGTATTTAAAATACTTCCAAAGTTTCACCTCTATACACAGGCATTTCACCAACCTTAGCAATCTGGACACAGGTCGTCCTCTTTCTCCTGTTCAGAAGAGACTGGAGAGAGTTGATTGGACCAAGAAGGCCCTGAAAGAAGGCTGGACATTGTCAAACAGATGGTCCCCATATGAGAAGAATCTAGTCATTCCTTTAGAGCAGGGGTCTCAAACTGGTGGCCCTCCAGCTGTTGCAGAACTACAATTCCCATGAGGCATTGCAAGGCTAAACAGTTACAAGCATGACTCCCATAGGCAGAGGCATGATGGGACTTGTAGTTCCGCAACAGCTGGAGGGCCGCAGGTTTGAGACCCCTGCTTTAGAGTGTCTTGACCATCTGCTTAATTGTAACAACTGGTTAGGTGTCGTGATCTTTATCCTAGGTTGCTTGAACTAGGTAGCATCCTTGCTGTCTGTTTCTTTATGGAAGGATCTGAAGCGGATTGTTTGCTTGGGAAGGCTTGGAGAATTCACAGAGTGGAAACACTCTTTTAGAGCGTATTGACCACATGTTTCATTAGTGCGACCACCTGTTAGGCGCCGTCATCCATATCCTTGGTTGCCTGATAAAGCAGACTGTGTGCAGTCATGTCCATCCGGAAGTTTGGAGAATGGGCTGCTTCACCTGGTATGGACAGGCGGCTTCTCATTATCAGAGCAGATAACCCTTTCATATGGTGAGCCGAAAACACCCCTTTAGAGTGTATTGGCAATTTGTTTATTGGGTGTACCACCTTTTAGGTGTCACCCTCCTCCCTGGCTGTTTAAGCCAGTGGGATACATACTGTCATGCTCATCTGGAAATTTGGAACATGCGCAGCTTCCCCTGGTGTGGACAGGCAGCTTCTCATTGTCAGAGCAGATGACCCCTTTTACAGGGTGAGCCGAAAACACCCCTTTAGAGCGTATTGGCAATTTGTTTATTGGGTGTAACACCTTTTAGGTGTCACCCTCCTCTCCGGCTGTTTAAACCAGTGGGATACATACTGTCATGCTCATCCGGAAATTCTGAAAATTGGCTGTTTCACCTGGTGTGGACAGGCAGCTTCTCATTGTCAGAGCCGACGACCCTTTCACAGGGTAAGCCAGGAACACCCCTTTAGAGCGTATTGGCAATTTGTTTATTGGGTGTAACACCTTTTAGGTGTCACCCTCCTCTCCGGCTGTTTAAGCCAGTGGGATAAATACTGTCATGCCCATCCGTGTATTCCTTTTATAGAGCTTGAGGAGGGATGTTTGCTTGGGAAAGTCATGAGACTGCTCCTTCATGTTCATCCATGTCTTCTTATTGAAGGGCCTGAAGCATGTTCGTTCTGAAGTTGGTAAACACTAATAGATAACCTCACCACAGGGCTTGTACACCATTCAGCAAACCAACCCATAGACCCGGATCACATTGGTGCGTTTTTAACATGCGACCCGACCAGTCAAATCGCATAAAAATAATATGCGGCAATCGCACCACCCTAATCGGTGCAACGCTGCATCAGCGGCGCAATGCCAACTTCAAAAAAGGCAGTTTTGTACTACCTTGTGATTTCGGGTTGCTAGAGGGAGGCAGAAGCTTCCATCTACAGCCCTGTTAACCAGATGGAGGTTAATTTGGCTAGGATCTAATTCTGGGAATCAGGTTATGATGAAAATGTTTGATTCAGAACAGCAACACAAAGGTAGGAATTTGTAACAAAATTACAACCATCTGCAGTGTACACAAACCAAGGGAATTGTAGACATCATAGACATGCTTCTCCATACTCTTTTTTCTTCTTTTTTTTTTTTTTTAAGGAAGACCAAGATCACATAGAAAAATACAAGGATATCCCATGTCTCCAAAGGCCATGGCTGGATTCAGTAGACATTTTTCAGGTGTGCTCCACATACCTTCTCTGCAAAATGCTGGTCTTTGGAGGGGTTTGGCATAGTGGCATGACAGTAAGCAAAACATGAGCAGCCTCCAACAGATTATATCCACGTGTGAACAGACAAAGTGTTACTTTGTGTATCTGTTATGCAGAGTACTCCCTGTCCAGTAATGCAGCATACATTGGATACAAAGCATTTAGCTCACCCAACCTCCGTCATCCGACCGTCGACGTTGGCACAGCGCGGGTGCGCGTGCATGGGGGAGTACTCTGCCACAACCGCTGTCCATCTTGTTTGGACCAAGCAGACCCCAGACACGGCTGTTAGCCATGATAAAGCCGCCCAGAGGACCAGCAGTGGGGCTCCCTGGATTATGGTAATTTAGACTAGACACCTGGGACTTCGTCCAGCTTCATCCACACGTATGGACGGTCCGCCAGCCATTTAGACCAGCTAGGTAGAGGAGCACACCTCCGTCCTGCACGTAGGAGGAAAAGAGAAGAACGCTGAGGTTGAGGTGAGTAAAAAATGTATAGTTAAGTCCTGATCACGTAGGGGTTGGCGGAATCTCACCCAGCTGTGCCGACATGGAGCCGTCAGGAAACAGTGTTTTGGATGTAAGAGAATTCAATGGACCCGCATCCAAAATGCAAGTACCGCGATTTTGTGGCAATTTTTTTTTAACCTATTTATAGCTGGTTGTTAAAGGAAATGTAATAAAAATAAACATTGCCGGCTCTAAAAAAAAAACGAGAAAAAAACCAGCATGGGGTCACCCCCCAGATCCATACCAGGCCCCCCCACCAAACTTAAAAAAAAATTGCGTGGGGGTCCCCCCAAAATCCATACCAGGCCCTTCAGGTCTGGTATGGATTTTAAGGGGAACCCCGCGCCAAACTTAAAAAAAAATAGTGTGGGGGTCCCCCTAAAAATCCATACCAGGCCCTTCAGGTCTGGTATGGATTTTAACGGGAACCCTGTGCCAAACTTAAAAAAAAAATAGCGTGGGGGTCCCCCTAAAAATCCATACCAGGCCCTTCAGGCCGCAGGGGAAGAGGGGGGGATGAGAGCGGCCCCACCTCCCTCCTGAACCGTACCAGGCCACATGCCCTCAACATGGGGAGGATGTCCCCATGTTGATGGGGACAAGGGCCTCTTCCTGACAACCCTGGCCGTTGGTTGTCGGGGTCTGCGGGCGGGGGGCTTATCGGAATCTGGGAGCCCCCTTTAATAAGGGGGCCCCCAGATACCGGCCCCCCACCCTATGTGAATGAGTATGGGGTACATCGTACCCCTACCCATTCACCTGGTGGCAAAAAAAGTTAATAAAAAACACAACACAGGTTTTTAAAGTAATTTATTAGGCAGCTCCGGGGGTCTTCCTGCCGGGCGCCCCACTATCTTCTTCCAGCTCTTTTGCTAGCAGGGTCCCGGGCTTCAGCGTCGTCTTCTTCTGACTTCGGGGGTCTTCCTGCCGGGCGCCCCGCTATCTTCTTCCAGCTCTTTTGCTAGCGGGGTCCTGGGCTTCAGCGTCATCTTCTTCCGACTTCAAGGGTCTCTTGTTCTGTTCTCTGGTGTCGTCTCCGCGCTCTCAGGTTCTTCTCCCACTCTCCGGTGCCTTCTCCACGATCTCCGGTTCTTTCTGCCTTCTGCCTCGCGCCCCGCTATCTTCCTCCAGCTCTTTTGCTAGCGGGGTCCCAGGCTTCAGCGCCCTCTTCTCTCGGCCCGATGTTGCCTCGTCGCTGTCCGCCGTTACAATGCTCTTGCCGCGGAGCGCACCCACTTATATTGGCATGGGGCGTGGTCACGGGGTGATGCCACCCGCTGACCCCACCCCCGTAGCACGTCACAGTCCCATCATTCCCCGGGACTGTGACATCATACGGGGGCGGGGTCAGCGGTGGCATCACCCCGTGACCACGCCCCATGCCAATATAAGTGGGTGCGCTCCGCGGCAAGAGCATTGTAACGGTGGACAGCGACGAGGCGGAGAGAAGAGGGAAGAAGACGACGCTGAAGCCCGGGACCCCGCTAGCAAAATAGCTGGAAGAAAATAGCGGGGCGCCCGGCAGAAGGCAGAAAGAACCGGAGATCGTGGAGAAGGCACCGGAGAGCGTGAGAAGAACCGGAGAGCGCAGAGACGACACCGGAGAACAGAACAAGAGACCCCCGAAGTCGGAAGAAGACGACGCTGAAGCC
The DNA here is from genome assembly GCA_029206835.1 of Rana muscosa. Lineage (NCBI taxonomy): Eukaryota > Metazoa > Chordata > Amphibia > Anura > Ranidae > Rana > Rana muscosa. Next base: position 868,798,447 of record CM055118.1, read on the forward strand.
CGGGACCCCGCTAGCAAAAGAGCTGGAAGAAGATAGCGGGAGGCCCGGCAGGAAGACCCCTGGAACTGCCCAATAAATTACTTTAAAAACCTGTGTTGTGTTTTTTATTAGCTTTTTTTGCCACCAGGTGAATGGGTAGGGGTACGATGTACCCCATACTCATTCACATAGGGTGGGGGGCCGATATCTGGGGGCCCCCTTATAAAAGGGGGCTCACGGATTCCGAAAAGCCCGCCGCCCGCAGACCCCGACAACCAACGGCCAGGGTTGTCTGGAAGAGGCCCTTGTCCCCATCAACATAGGGGCAGCGTGCTGTGGGGGGCCGCAGGTCGCCCCCCTGCCCCAAAGCACCCACCCTCCCATGTTGAGGGCATGCGGCCTGGTACGGTTCAGGAGGGAGGGGGGCCGCTCTCGTCCCCCCCTCTTCCCCTGCGGCCTGCCAGGTTGTGTGCTCGGATAAGGGTCTGGCATGGATTTTGGGGGAACCCCCATGCAGTTTTTTCGGCTTAGGGGTTCCCCTTGAAATCCATACCAGACCTAGGGGCCTGGTATGGATCTTTGGGGGGAACCCCACGTGTTTTTTTTCGGCTTAGGGGGTTCCCCTTAAAATCCATACCAGACCTAAGGGTCTGCTATGCTCCTGGAGGGGAACCCATGCCGTTTTTTTCATTAAAATTTGGCCTGGAGTTCCCCTTCATGATTCATACCAAACACGGGACAGCAAGGCTGCCGAGACCCAGTGCGATGCCATCGCGCTGGAGACATTCTCGGCCAGCAAGTCGCCTCTAGGACACGACTTGAGCGACTGCTTCACGCTCAGGTCGTGTCCAAGTTGCCTCGCAAAGTCGCGCTGTCCCTGTGTCAGCCGGCACACGAGTCGCCCCGCGAGTCGGATCGGCTTCATCCGACTTCCCGGGCGACCTCTATTCAAATCAATGAGCTCCCATAGGGAACCATTCATTTTCAATAGAGCGCCGCTGACATTTGTATTTACTATAACAGTGCGCCGCTGTGCGCCGCTGGTTCCTGCGCCCAATGAAGGAGTTATCCGGAGCACCAATTAAGGGATCAACCAGCGCAGCGCACTGTTATTAGTAAATCACCCCCACTATATTGCCCAAATGTTTGATGAAATAAAAAATATGATCTTAGGTCGAGTACATGGATACCAAACACAACATGCTTTAAAATTGTGCACAAACGTGCAGTGGTGACAAATTACATACATTTTTAAAAGCCTTTAAAAGCCTTTACAGGTTACCACTTTAGATTTACAGAGGAGGTCTTCCCTCGATTTGACCTTCGTGGTGATACCTCACATGCATGGTTCAATTACTGTTTACATATGATGCCAGACCGACGCTTGCGTCCGCCTTTGCACGAGAGCAGGGGAGGACAGGGGTGCTTTTTTTTTTTTATTATTTATTTTGCTTTTTTATTTTATTTTTAAACTGTTCCTTTATGAGGGCGTGTTTAGGGGCGCAATCGGGGGTGGGGCAGGGTAGGGGTTGGGTTGGGCAACTGGTGGCGAGTAACTCCCAAGGCCTGGCTAGTAGCTCAGGACTTGAAATTTTGAGCCCTGGTCTACAGGATCGTATTCTGAGCCTGAATCTGACATATGAATGACTTCCTCTTCACTATCTGTCATGCTCAGAAACGTGTAGTCCTCTTCACTAGTGTACCTTCAATTTTCCATTTTGGGCTTTAAATTTACTGGTACAACTAGTGAGATTCACAGGTAAAAAAGCACCTAGGCTGTCAGCAACTGAGTCAAACGCTACCAAAAAAACTGTTAGCGATCGCAGGGATCAGGCCTGACTCTGCGAACGCTGCAGTTATGTGTTTAGTGTTTTGTAAGTGACAGTGATCGATCGATACTGCATTTGGGTGGGCTGGGCTGAGCTGGGCGGAGGGGGAACACGCAGGTGCTAGCAGGTATCTGGGCTGATCCTGCTAACACTGCGTTTTTGGGAACCCTAAACTGCTGGGGACGCTAGTATAGATCTGATCAGATCAGATATTGATCCGTTCAGATACTATACCACTAAGGGAGGTGTATGCTGCGTGCATGGGTGTTAGCGCTACTGGCACTAATCTGACGCTGCCTGGGGCGATGCAGACCCTGTCTGACACTAAAACCTAACTGATATCACCCGCCGGGCGATCAGGGGGTTAAACTTTTATTGGGTAATAAATGGTGGGTGCCCTGAAGCTATAAAAAGCAAACTAACTAACCAGCGTAACACTTACAGGGTGATCACTGGTGAAAGGGTTAACTAGGGGGCAATCATTGGGTTAAAACCTTTATTAGGTAGTATATGGGGGTACCTGATATACTATATAAAAACCTGACGGTTAACCTAAATAGCTAACTGGCTAACTAGCATCACCAGTGACACTTATATGGTGATTAGTGATGAGCCGAACACCCCCGGGTTCGGTTCGCACCAGAACCCGCGAACGGACCGAAAGTTTGCACGAACATTAGAACCCTATTAAATACAATGGTTGCGAACGTTTGGATTCTAAAGTGCTAATTATAACAACTATTATCCATGTTATTGTCCGAAACAGAGTTTGGGAACCCGGGTTCTGCACCAGGGGACATGTATCAATGCAAAAAGAAGTTTTAAAAACTGACGTTTTCCGGGAGCAGTCATTTTAACCACTTAACGACCGCCCACCGCCGATTTACGTCGGCAGAATGGCACGGACAGGCAGAATCACGTAGATCTACGTGATCGCCTTTGTGCAGTTGGGGGGTCCATCCGGACCCCCCTTCACTGCAGTGAGCGGCCGTTAAGTGTTTGGGAGCGATCAGGCATGAGGGGGCGGCCGCTCGATTCCGCCCCCCCCCTCGCGATCGCTCCCGGCCAATGAAAATGCTTCCTCCGCCATGTGATGTAAACAAGGCTGGAGGAAGTGATGTCATCTCCCTCGCCGCGGTCTTTTCGTTCCCGGCGCCGAGCAGAGAAGAAGCAGGTTAGTGCACCAACAGTCCACTGACACGTAGGTACACATAGGCACACAAATCACCCCCCAGTCACCCCCAGATCACCCCCCAGGTCACCCCAAAGCCCCCAATCACAGTGATCATTTATTTTACTGATCACTGCATTTAGTGTCATCTGTGATTGTAAAAAGTTGCAGGGCAGTTAGGATTAGGCCCCTTTAGGTCCAGGGTAGCCCCCTAACCCCCCCTAATAAAGGTTTAACCCCTTGATCACCCCCCAGGTAACCCTTTCACCCCCTAACTTCAGCGTCACTAAGCGATTGTTTTTCCGATCGCTGTATTCGTGTCGCTGGTGTTTTAGATAGGCAGTTATTTTTTTTTAGGTTCGCCGCAGGTTTTTATTAGTGTCAGGTACCCCCATATATTATTTTAACCCCCTGATTGCCCCTAGAGTTAACCCTTTCACCAGTGATCGCCGTATAAGCGTCACTGGTGTCACTGGTTAGCCAGTAAGTTATTTAGTTATTTAGGTTACCCGTCAGGTTTTTATATAGTGTCAGGTACCCCCATATTTAACCTAATTAAGGTTTTAACCCCCTGATTGCCCCTAGTTAACCCTTTCACCAGTGATCACCATATAAAGGTTACGGGTGACGCTGGTTGATTAGTTTGCTTTTTATAGCATCAGGGCACCCGCCGTATATAACCCAATAAAGGTTTAACCCCCCTGATCGCCCGGCGGGTGAGATCAATTAGGTTTTAGCGCCAGAGAGGGTCTGCGTCGCCCCAGGCAGTGTTAGGTTAGTGACAGTAACGCTAACACCCACGCGCAAAGCATACACCCCCCTTAGTGGTATAGTATCTGATCAGATCTGATCAGATCTATACTAGCATCCCCAGCGGTTTAGGGTTCCCAAAAACGCAGTGTTAGCGGGATCAGCCCAGATACCTGCTAGCGCCTGCGTTTAGCCCCTCCGCCCAGCCCAGCCCAGCCCAGCCCACCCAAGTGCAGTATCGATCGATCACTGTCACTTACCAAACACAACACACATAACTGCAGCGTTCGCAGTGCTTGGTTTTTGGGGCCCTGTACGCGGCTAGGCTCCCAAAAAGTCCCACACATGTGGTATCCCCGTACTCAGGAAAAGCAGCAGAATGTATTTTGGGGTGCAATTCCACATATAACCATGGCATGTGTGAGCAATATATCATTTAGTGACAACTTTTTGTACATTTTTTTTTCTTTTTGTCATTATTCAATCATTTGGGACAAAAAAAAAAAAAAATTCAATGGGGTCAACATGCCTCTCAGCAAATAGCTTGGGGTGTCTACTTTCCAAAATGGGGTCATTTGGGGGGGTTTTGTGCCATCTTGGCATTTTATGGCCTTCAAAACTGTGATAGGTAGTGAGGAGTGAAATCAAAAATTTATGCCCTTAGAAACCTTGAAGGCGGTGCTTGGTTTTTGGGGTCCCGTACGCGGCTAGGCTCCCAAAAAGTCCCACACATGTGGTATCCCCGTACTCAGGAGAAGCAGCAGAATGCATTTTTGGGTGTAATTTCACATATGCCCATGGCATGTGTGAGCAATATATCATTTAGTGACAACTTTGTGCAAAAAAAAAAAGTTTGTCATATTCCCGCAACTTGTGGCAAAATATAAAATATTCCATGGACTGAACATGCCTCTCAGTAAATAGCTTGGGGTGTCTACTTTCCAAAATGGGGTCATTTGGGGGGGTTTTGTGCTATTTTGGCATTTTATGGCCTTCGAAACTGTGATAGGTAGTGAGGAGTGAAATCAAAAATTTGCGCCCTTAGAAATCCTGAAGGCGGTGCTTGGTTTCCGGGGTCCCGTACGTGGCTAGGCTCCTAAAAAGTCCCACACATGTGGTATCCCCGTACTCAGGAGAAGCATCAGAATGTATTTTGGGGTGCAATTCCACATATAACCATGGCATGTGTGAGCAATATATCATTTAGTGACAACTTTTTGTAATTTTTTTTTTTTTTTTGTCATTATTCAATCACTTGGGACAAAAAAAAAATATTCAATGGGCTCAACATGCCTCTCAGCAATTTCCTTGGGGTGTCTACTTTCCAAAATGGGGTCATTTGGGGGGGTTTTGTACTGCCCTGCCATTTTAGCACCTCAAGAAATGAGATAGGCAGTCATAAATTTAAAGCTGTGTAAATTTCAGAAAATGTACCCTAGTTTGTAAACGCTATAACTTTTGCGCAAACCAATAAATATACGCTTATTGACATTTTTTTTACTAAAGACATGTGGCTGAATACATTTTGGCCTAAATGTATGACTAAAATTGAGTTTATTCGATTTTTCTTATAACAAAAAGTAGAAAATATCATTTTCTGTTTATATCGCAAAAAATAAAAATCGCAGAGGCAATCAAATACCATTAAAAGAAAGCTCTATTTGTGGGAAGAAAAGGACGCAAATTTCATTTGGGTACAACATTGCATGTCCGCACAATTTACAGTTAAAGCAGCGCAGTGCCGAATCCCAAAAACAGGCCTGGTCCTAATGGCCCGAAATGGTCCGGGGCTTAAGTGGTTAATGATGCATAAAGTGAAAAAAAAAAAAGTCAAATATTCCTTTAAATATTGTACCTGGAGGGTGTCTAAAGTATGCCTGTGAAGTGCCACGTGTTTCCCGTGTTTAGAACTGTCCCTGCACAAAATAACATTTCTAAAGGAAAAAAAAGCCATTTAAAAGTGCTTGCGGCTTTAATGCAATGTCTGGTCCCGGTAATATGGATGAAAATCTTTAGGAAAAATGGCATAGCTACCCCATCAACGCCCCCCCCCCACCCCAGCCCATTACCAGCCCCTTTGGGTCTTGTATGGATATTAAGGGGAACCCCGCACACAAAATAAAAAAGGACCTATATACTCTGAACAGCCATATACAGGCGGTGCATACAAGACAGGGACTGTAGGTTTGTTCTTATGTAGAATCTGTTTATAATTTTGAACAGCTGCATTGTTTAAGTGTAGCTCCATGCCAAATTCCTTTTTTTTAGCTTTTTGTAAAACATAGGGAACGGTTATCACCCCTGTCACATTTTTTTTGCTGTCTGTGCCCCTGTTCAGAACATTTCACCTTTCACATTTCAGGGGCTGAAAAATTGGGCCTTTGGTGGTGGTGGTGGTAGTGATGGTGGTGCTGGTGCCACAACACTGTAAGGCCTGAAAGTTACTCTTGGTGGGCGCAGCAATGGGCCCTGCTGTGAATTATTCGATCAATAATTATAATTGCATGCCCCTGTTGAACAGGGGCTGAAAAATTGGGCCTTTGGTGGTGGTGGTGGTGGTGATGGTGGTGCTGGTGCCACAACACTGTAAGGCCTGACAGTTACTCTTGGTGGGCGCAGCAATGGGCCCTGCTGTGAATTATTAGATCAATAATTATAATTGCATGCCCCTGTTGAACAGGGGCTTAAAAATTGGGCCTTAGGCACTGGTGGCACAACACTGCAACCCCTCACAGATACTGTACTTGGAGCACAGCAATGAGGCCTGTTGCAAAGTATTGCATCAAAAATTTTAATTACACGCCCCTTTTAAACAGGGGCTGAAAAATTGGGCCTTAGCCACTGGTGGCGTCACCCATAAACCAAAATGATCTTCCAAGCTATCATCATTAATCGTATCATTGAGGAGGAGGAGGAGGATAGCCAGTCAACATAACAGCACAGGCACTCAGCACCAGCATCAGTCTTGAAGGGATGTGACATTTTAAAATCAATTAGTCTGTTATATCAGCATCAGGTGTGTGGTAGCTGGTGGTGATCCAAGACTGGTTCATCTTGATGAAAGTCAGTCGATCAACCGAGTCGGTGGACAGGCGCACCCTGTGATCCGTGACAAATCCTCCAGCAGCACTGAATGTGCGTTCTGAAAGAACGCTGGATGCAGGACAGGCCAGTAGCTCAATTGCATACTGTGCAAGCTCTGGCCAGTGATCCATCCTCAAGACCCAGTAAGCCAGAGGATTTTCGGTGGGGAAGGTGTCCAAGTCTAACCTTGCCCCTAGGTATTCCTGGACCATGTATATCAGACGCTGGCGATGGTTGCTGGAACCGATCATACTTTGGGGCTGCGGACTAAAGAATTGTCTGAACGCATCGGTCAGACGGCCACCTTCCCCACCGCTCCTTCTTTGACTGCCCGAAGCCTCAACAACTCATTGTCCAGGACCAGGAGTTTGTAACCTCCCAGTCTCTGGGAACGCGTTGCACAGACCTTTCTGCAAGGCCTCCCGGAGTTGTCTCATCCTCTGCTCCCTCTGCGACGGTAAGATAAGGTCCGCAACCTTACCCTTGTACCGTGGATCAAGGAGAGTGGCCAGCCAGTAATGGTCCCTCTCCTTGATCCGAAGAATACGAGGATCCTTCCGCAGACTTTGCAGGATCAGGGAGGCCATGCAGCGTAGGTTAGCTGAGGCATTCAGTCCGGAGTCCTCTGGGTCACTAAGGATGACATGATCCACAGCCACCTCCTCCCAGCCACGTACAAGTCCACTGGTTTCTTGGGACTGTAAATCATCCCTAAAAGACTGCTGCTGATGATGCTGAGTGCCAGTCTCCACCTCCATGCTGACACAATCCTCCTCCTCCTCCTCCTCCTCTTCCTGTGCGATGGGTGGGACAGAAGGAACACTGTCTGGGTAAAGGGGGCCTTGAGAGGCAAGGAAGTCCTCCTCTTCCTGCCTCTGTTCTGCCTCAAGTGCCCTGTCCATTATTCAATGCAGCGTGTGCTCCAACAGGTGGACAAGAGGTACAGTGTCACTGATGCATGCACTGTCACTGCTCACCATCCTCGTGGCCTCCTCAAATGGTGCCAGGACAGTGCATGCATCCCTGATCATGCCCCACTGGCGCGGTGAAAAAAACCTGAGCTCCCCTGACCCTGTCCTGGTGCCGTAGTCGCACAGGTACTCATTGATGGCCCTCTGCTGCGTGTGCAGCCGCTGCAGCATGGCCAACGTTGAGTTCCACCTGGTGGGCATGTCACATATAAGGCGGTTCTTGGGCAGGTTCAACTCCTTTTGAAGCTCAGCCAGGCGAGCACTGGCATTATAAGATCTGCGGAAATGCACACAGACTTTCCTGGCCTGCCTCAGGACATCCTGTAAGCCCGGGTACCTGCCCAAGAACCGCTGCACCACCAGGTTAAGGACGTGAGCCATACAGGGCACATGGGTCAGTTGTCCCTGTCGGAGGGCGGAGAGGAGGTTGGTGCCATTGTCGCAAACCACCATTCCTGGCTTAAGCTGGCGTGGCGTCAACCACCTCTCGGCCTGCCCCTGCAGAGCAGACAGGACCTCTGCCCCAGTGTGGCTTCTGTCCCCCAAACACACCAGCGCAAGCACGGCATGGCATCTTTTTGCCTGCGTACTTGCGTAGCCCCTTGAACGCCTACGGAGCACCGCTGGTTCCGAGGACAAACCACAGGAAGAGGCCATGGAGGAAGAAGAAGAGGAGGGGGTGGAGGAGAGAGGTGTGTCACAACCAGTAGTAGCATTTTGGAGGCATGGCAGTGGAACAACCTCCAACACTACTGCACCTTGTCCTGCATCCTTCCCAGCTGCCAAAAGAGTGACCCAATGGGCCGTGAAAGAAAGGTAACGTCCCTGTCCATGCCTGCTGGACCATGAGTCAGCGGTAATATGCACCTTACCGCTGACCGCCCTGTCCAGCGAGGCCAAGACATTGCCTTCCACATGCCTGTAGAGAGCCGGAATCGCCTTCCGTGCGAAAAAGTGGCGTTTGGGAACCTGCCACTGAGGAACCGCACATTGCACAAACTCACGGAAGGGGGCCAAGTCTACCAACTGAAAAGGCAGCAGTTGAAGCGCTAGCAATTTAGCCAAGCTAGCATTAAACCGCTGGGCATGTGGATGGCTGGGAGTGAACTTCTTTCGACGGTCCAGCAGCTGGGGCAGGGAAATTTGCCTGCTAGAATCGGACGTTGGTGTACTGCTAGCAGAGTGCCCGCAAGTACTTGCCTGTGACACACCTAATTCTACACCTTCATTCCTCTCAGAGCAGGTTTCAGAGAGGAGTGAAGGTATAGTGGGGTTGGAGATCCCAGCTGATGCGGTGCAAGAAGAGGTCAGCTTTGTTCTTTGGTGTGGGTCTTTAAGGTAGGCTTGCCAACGAGCTGCATGGCAGGTCAACATATGTCTGATCAAGCATGTGGTGCCCAAGCGGCTGATGTTTTGGCCACGCGATATACGCTTGAGACATATGTTGCAAACAGCAGCTGTGCGATCTGATGCACTCGCCTCAAAAAAGGCCCACACCAAAGAACTTTTTGAATGACGGGCAGAGGCAGCGCCCTGCACAGGCGGAGCTCTGCGGTGTGATTCCGTCGGTGTGCTGCCCATACGCTGGCCACTCAAGGGCATCCTGCCTCGTTGGAGATGTGCCTCCTCCTCATCCTCCTCCTCCTCCTCCTCTCTCCTATTAGGCACCCACGTGGAGTCAGTGACCTCATCATCCCCTCCCTCCTCATCACTGGAGCCAATCTGGCAGTATGCTGCAGCTGCTGGAGCATGACTGCCAGATTGGTGTCCTTCTTGAGCATCCCCTCTCTCTGCTCTCACGCTGCTGCCTTCCTCTAGCTGGGTATCATCATCAGATCCTTCCAAACGCTGGGCATCCTCCTGGAGCATGTACCCAACACTGTGCTCAAACAGTTCGGGGGACTCCTCAGGAGGAGGACATGGTGGGTCTAGGGAAGGATTGACTAATGAAGATAATGATACCAGAGAAGAGGACGCTTTGGCAGCTGCTTTGCCAGTACCCTGAGCCTGGGTGAGAGAGGATGAGGAGGATGAGGTGGGCTTGGTCATCCACTCTACCAAGTGTTCGGCATGATGTGGCTCAACATGTCCAGCTGCCGAAAAGAAGGACAAGCGTGTCCCATGGCCATGTGCTGATGACAATGCACCGCGTCCACGACCAGCACTGTTGCCCCCAGACACAGAGCCTGCTTGCCCTCTTTTTTTGCCTCCTGACTGTCTGCCTCTCCTTGTTTGCCTTCCAGACATTTTAATGGATGGCCTGCAGGGAGATGGGAAAAAGAGCAATAAGGGCTACCTTCAGGTGTATACTGTGCAGGAGGCTTAGCAACAATGACACTGACACTGTCCCCTGCCTATCCTTCTCTGTCCCTAAACACAAGGATTGAAAATATGGAACAGCAAAATTGGTTTAGAACAGAATAGCACACTGACACTTTCCCTCACTGTCCTACTCTGTCCCTCCCTACAAACAAGTTTTAGCACAGAATAGCACACTGATAATTTGCACGAGTGTCCTTCTCTGTCCCTAAACTCAAGGATTTGAAATATGGAACAGCAAAATTGGTTTAGAACAGAATAGCACACTGTCAGTTTCACTCACTATACCTCTCTGTCCCTAAACTCAAGGATTTGAAATATGGGACAGCAAAATTGGTTTAGAACAGAATAGCACACTGTCAGTTTCACTCACTGTACCTCTCTGTCCCTAAACTCAAGGATTTGAAATATGGAACAGCAAAATTGGTTTAGAACAGAATAGCACACTGTCAGTTTCACTCACTGTACCTCTCTGTCCCTAAACTCAAGGATTTGAAATATGGAACAGCAAAATTGGTTTAGAACAGAATAGCACACTGTCAGTTTCACTCACTGTCCTACTCTGTCCCTACAAACAAGATTTAGCACAAAATAGCACACTGACACTTTCCCTCACTGTACCTCTCTGTCCCTAAACTCAAGGATTGAAAATATGGTTCAGCAAGATTGGTTTAGAACAGAATAGCACACTGACACTTTCCCTCACTGTCCTACTCTGTCCCTCCCTACAAACAAGATTTAGCACAGAATAGCAGACTGAAAATTGCCACGAGTGTCCTTCTCTGTCCCTAAACTGAAGGATTGAAAATATGGAACAGCAAAATTGGTTTAGAACAGAATAGCACACTGACACTTTCCCTCACTGTCCTACTCTGTCCCTCCCTACAAACAAGTTTTAGCACAGAATAGCACACTGATAATTTGCACGAGTGTCCTTCTCTGTCCCTAAACTCAAGGATTTGAAATATGGAACAGCAAAATTGGTTTAGAACAGAATAGCACACTGTCAGTTTCACTCACTGTACCTCTCTGTCCCTAAACTCAAGGATTTGAAATATGGAACAGCAAAATTGGTTTAGAACAGAATAGCACACTGTCAGTTTCACTCACTGTACCTCTCTGTCCCTAAACTCAAGGATTTGAAATATGGAACAGCAAAATTGGTTTAGAACAGAATACAACACTGTCAGTTTCACTCACTGTCCTACTCTGTCCCTACAAACAAGATTTAGCACAAAATAGCACACTGACACTTTCCCTCACTGTACCTCTCTGTCCCTAAACTCAAGGATTGAAAATATGGTTCAGCAAGATTGGTTTAGAACAGAATAGCACACTGACACTTTCCCTCACTGTCCTACTCTGTCCCTCCCTACAAAGAAGATTTAGCACAGAATAGCAGACTGAAAATTGCCACGAGTGTCCTTCTCTGTCCCTAAACTCAAGGATTGAAAATATGGAACAGCAAAATTGGTTTAGAACAGAATAGCACACTGACACTTTCCCTCACTGTCCTACTCTGTCCCTCCCTACAAACAAGTTTTAGCACAGAATAGCACACTGATAATTTGCACGAGTGTCCTTCTCTGTCCCTAAACTCAAGGATTTGAAATATGGAACAGCAAAATTGGTTTAGAACAGAATAGCACACTGTCAGTTTCACTCACTGTACCTCTCTGTCCCTAAACTCAAGGATTTGAAATATGGAACAGCAAAATTGGTTTAGAACAGAATAGCACACTGTCAGTTTCACTCACTGTACCTCTCTGTCCCTAAACTCAAGGATTTGAAATATGGAACAGCAAAATTGGTTTAGAACAGAATAGCACACTGTCAGTTTCACTCACTATACCTCTCTGTCCCTAAACTCAAGGATTTGAAATATGGGACAGCAAAATTGGTTTAGAACAGAATAGCACACTGTCAGTTTCACTCACTGTACCTCTCTGTCCCTAAACTCAAGGATTTGAAATATGGAACAGCAAAATTGGTTTAGAACAGAATAGCACACTGTCAGTTTCACTCACTGTACCTCTCTGTCCCTAAACTCAAGGATTTGAAATATGGAACAGCAAAATTGGTTTAGAACAGAATAGCACACTGTCAGTTTCACTCACTGTCCTACTCTGTCCCTACAAACAAGATTTAGCACAAAATAGCACACTGACACTTTCCCTCACTGTACCTCTCTGTCCCTAAACTCAAGGATTGAAAATATGGTTCAGCAAGATTGGTTTAGAACAGAATAGCACACTGACACTTTCCCTCACTGTCCTACTCTGTCCCTCCCTACAAACAAGATTTAGCACAGAATAGCAGACTGAAAATTGCCACGAGTGTCCTTCTCTGTCCCTAAACTGAAGGATTGAAAATATGGAACAGCAAAATTGGTTTAGAACAGAATAGCACACTGACACTTTCCCTCACTGTCCTACTCTGTCCCTCCCTACAAACAAGTTTTAGCACAGAATAGCACACTGATAATTTGCACGAGTGTCCTTCTCTGTCCCTAAACTCAAGGATTTGAAATATGGAACAGCAAAATTGGTTTAGAACAGAATAGCACACTGTCAGTTTCACTCACTGTACCTCTCTGTCCCTAAACTCAAGGATTTGAAATATGGAACAGCAAAATTGGTTTAGAACAGAATAGCACACTGTCAGTTTCACTCACTGTACCTCTCTGTCCCTAAACTCAAGGATTTGAAATATGGAACAGCAAAATTGGTTTAGAACAGAATACAACACTGTCAGTTTCACTCACTGTCCTACTCTGTCCCTACAAACAAGATTTAGCACAAAATAGCACACTGACACTTTCCCTCACTGTACCTCTCTGTCCCTAAACTCAAGGATTGAAAATATGGTTCAGCAAGATTGGTTTAGAACAGAATAGCACACTGACACTTTCCCTCACTGTCCTACTCTGTCCCTCCCTACAAAGAAGATTTAGCACAGAATAGCAGACTGAAAATTGCCACGAGTGTCCTTCTCTGTCCCTAAACTCAAGGATTGAAAATATGGAACAGCAAAATTGGTTTAGAACAGAATAGCACACTGACACTTTCCCTCACTGTCCTACTCTGTCCCTCCCTACAAACAAGTTTTAGCACAGAATAGCACACTGATAATTTGCACGAGTGTCCTTCTCTGTCCCTAAACTCAAGGATTTGAAATATGGAACAGCAAAATTGGTTTAGAACAGAATAGCACACTGTCAGTTTCACTCACTGTACCTCTCTGTCCCTAAACTCAAGGATTTGAAATATGGAACAGCAAAATTGGTTTAGAACAGAATAGCACACTGTCAGTTTCACTCACTGTACCTCTCTGTCCCTAAACTCAAGGATTTGAAATATGGAACAGCAAAATTGGTTTAGAACAGAATAGCACACTGTCCGTTTCACTCACTGTACCTCTCTGTCCCTAAACTCAAGGATTTGAAATATGGAACAGCAAAATTGGTTTAGAACAGAATAGCACACTGTCAGTTTCACTCACTGTCCTACTCTGTCCCTACAAACAAGATTTAGCACAAAATAGCACACTGACACTTTCCCTCACTGTACCTCTCTGTCCCTAAACTCAAGGATTGAAAATATGGTCCAGCAAGATTGGTTTAGAACAGAATAGCACACTGACACTTTCCCTCACTGTCCTACTCTGTCCCTCCCTACAAACAAGATTTAGCACAGAATAGCAGACTGAAAATTGCCACGAGTGTCCTTCTCTGTCCCTAAACTCAAGGATTGAAAATATGGAACAGCAAAATTGGTTTAGAACAGAATAGCACACTGACACTTTCCCTCACTGTCCTACTCTGTCCCTCCCTACAAACAAGTTTTAGCACAGAATAGCACACTGATAATTTGCACGAGTGTCCTTCTCTGTCCCTAAACTCAAGGATTTGAAATATGGAACAGCAAAATTGGTTTAGAACAGAATAGCACACTGTCAGTTTCACTCACTGTACCTCTCTGTCCCTAAACTCAAGGATTTGAAATATGGAACAGCAAAATTGGTTTAGAACAGAATAGCACACTGTCAGTTTCACTCACTGTACCTCTCTGTCCCTAAACTCAAGGATTTGAAATATGGAACAGCAAAATTGGTTTAGAACAGAATAGCACACTGTCAGTTTCACTCACTGTCCTACTCTGTCCCTACAAACAAGATTTAGCACAAAATAGCACACTGACACTTTCCCTCACTGTACCTCTCTGTCCCTAAACTCAAGGATTGAAAATATGGTTCAGCAAGATTGGTTTAGAACAGAATAGCACATGACACTTTCCCTCACTGTCCTACTCTGTCTCTCCCTACAAAGAAGATTTAGCACAGAATAGCAGACTGAAAATTGCCACGAGTGTCCTTCTCTGTCCCTAAACTCAAGGATTGAAAATATGGAACAGCAAAATTGGTTTAGAACAGAATAGCACACTGACACTTTCCCTCACTGTCCTACTCTGTCCCTCCCTACAAACAAGTTTTAGCACAGAATAGCACACTGATAATTTGCACGAGTGTCCTTCTCTGTCCCTAAACTCAAGGATTTGAAATATGGAACAGCAAAATTGGTTTAGAACAGAATAGCACACTGTCAGTTTCACTCACTGTACCTCTCTGTCCCTAAACTCAAGGATTTGAAATATGGAACAGCAAAATTGGTTTAGAACAGAATAGCACACTGTCAGTTTCACTCACTGTACCTCTCTGTCCCTAAACTCAAGGATTTGAAATATGGAACAGCAAAATTGGTTTAGAACAGAATAGCACACTGTCAGTTTCACTCACTGTCCTACTCTGTCCCTACAAACAAGATTTAGCACAAAATAGCACACTGACACTTTCCCTCACTGTACCTCTCTGTCCTTAAACTCAAGGATTGAAAATATGGTTCAGCAAAATTGGTTTAGAACAGAATAGCACACTGACACTTTCCCTCACTGTCCTACTCTGTCCCTCCCTACAAACAAGATTTAGCACAGAATAGCAGACTGAAAATTGCCACGAGTGTCCTTCTCTGTCCCTAATTTCAAGGATTGAAAATATGGAACAGCAAAATTGGTTTAGAACAGAATAGCACACTGACACTTTCCCTCACTGTCCTACTCTGTCCCTACAAACAAGATTTAGCACAGAATAGCAGACTGAAAATTGCCACGAGTGTCCTTCTCTGTCCCTAAACTCAAGGATTGAAAATATGGAACAGCAAAATTGGTTTAGAACAGAATAGCACACTGACACTTTCCCTCACTGTACCTCTCTGTCCCTACAAACAAGACTTAGCACAAAATAGCACACTGACAATTTCCCTCACTGTACCTCTCTGTCCCTAAACTCAAGGATTGAAAATATGGTTCAGCAAGATTGGTTTAGAACAGAATAGCACACTGACACTTTCCCTCACTGTACCTCTCTGTCCCTACAAACAAGGATTAGCACAGAATAGCACACTGTCACTGACACTCTCCCTACCTATCCTTATCTGTCCCTAAACACAAGGAATCCAGGATTAGTAAAGGAAAAATAATGACACTGTCCCTGCCTATGCTTCTCTTTCCCTGTTCCGGAACACACTACACAAGGCCGCCGCGCTGGCGGCCTTTTATAGTGTGGGGCGTGTACTAAACCCCCTCAGCAATAATTGGCCACAGGCATCCTGCCTGTGGCCAATCATTGCTCTCCTCGCTGCCGGCGCTGTGATTGGCCAAGCATGCGGGGTCACAGTGCATGCTTGGCCAATCACAGCGCCTGGATGACACTGCGATGGCGTAGTGCATTGTGGGCCGTTCGCGTCACTCGAATTTGGCGCGAACGGCCCAAATCGTTCGATCTTCGTCGAACGATCGAACAGCCGATGTTCGAATCGAACGTATGTTCGACTCGAACACGAAGCTCATCCCTAATGGTGATCACTGGTGAAAGAGTTAACTAGGGGGCAATCAGGGGGTTAAAACCTTTATTAGGTAGTATATGGGGGTACCTGACGCAAAAAAAAACTGACGGTGAAGCTAAATAACTAGCTGGCTACCTAGCGTCACCAGTGACACTTATACGGCGATCAGAAAAAAGATCGCTTAGTGACACTGGCAACAGGGGGTGAAAGGGTTACCTGGGGGGCGATCAAGGGTTTAAACCTTTATTAGGGGGGATTAGGGGGGTACCCTACACCTAAAGGGGCCTAACACTAATATCCCTGACACTTTTTGCAGTCACAAATGACACCAAATGCTGTGATCAGTAAAAAAATTAACACAGCAAACTGTGACACTGTGACTGGGGGTGCAGGGGGTGATCTGGGGGGTGATTGGGGGGTGTTTTGTGTGCCTACGTGTCCTGGTATCAGTGTACTGTTGTGCACTTACTATGAGATAACTTCTCTCCTCGGGCGCTGAGGAGAGACATCACTTTCTCTGCTTCTGTTTACATTTACAGAAGCAGAGGAAGACGCTGATTCGCCAGGAGCGATTGTGAGGGGGTGGCCATGAATCGGAGGCCTCCCCCTCATCTCGGATCGCTCCTGGAACGATGGCGACCGGTGCAGGCACCTGGGGGGGGGGGTGATCGGCCCCCCACTTGCTGGGAGGCAGGGACGTATATATACGCCCATCTGCCTGCCCGTGCCATTCTGTCGACGTATATTGTCGTGCGGCGGTCGTCAAGTGGTTAAAATCACTGCTCCTGAAAAAAATAATTGTTTTAAAATGCTTTTTTTGCATTAATACATGTCCCCTGGGGCAGTACGCGGGTCCCCATACACTTTTTATGACCATAACTTACAAATAAGCCTTTAAAATTTGCACTCTTGATTTTTCATGTTCGTGTCCCATAGACTTTAATAGGGTTTGCATGTTCACTAGAACTTTTTGCGGTGTTCTGGTGTGAATCAAACCGGGGGGTGTTCGCCCATCCCGACTTTCACACACAGAAAGCCTGATATACAAAAATGCTACTACTGCCTCAGGCTGCATTTACACTTCAGTGTCCTTGATTATTTAAAGGCTAGTTTTTTTTAGCATTTGCACAGGAGCTTTTGAGCATTTTAGTGGGCGTCTCAGATTGTAGCTGGTTATTAGGGGAAAAAATGTGTGTTTTCTGATATTTTTAAGGTGCTCCCATTGAAGTTTATTGGGGCAAAAAATACTTAAAAAGCTTAAAGTAGAAGTATGGGATGGGTTAAATAACTAGTACATATCACATTAGTCACATATCAGCTAATCTTTTGTTCTACCTCTTTTAGTTTTTACAGCATGTGCACATGAATCGAAACGCGTTAGAATATTTATACAGATGCATGCGAAATGTAAAACTGTATGGCAATGTTGTGTCTATAATTCTGTGTGGTTATTTTATACATGTTTTTTACCAGAGTATATACGTGTTGGGACTGTATTTAATGTGTATACATAATAATGTTTTAACATGCATTATTGTAAATTATTTTCGGAATTTTGCTGCTAAAAAACCCCTTGGGGGAACTTCCCATTCTTCTTGTGCACATGAACTTTCCTTCTGCTGGCAAAAACGGTCCATTTTCAGTTTGAAAAGTTCTCAGGGGGTGTGAACATCTGCACCAACACACCCCCTGCCTCTGTCCCCCCTCCCCTAAGAGACGTGGCTGTGCTGATAGATAGGGAGGGGGAGGAGGGAGGAGGGAGAAGGGCGGGGAGAAGCTACGCTCTGTGAAGTCTCAGAAACAAGCAGAGGGTGGAGAGCCAACATCAATCAAGCAAAATGACAGGAAAGGGGGTGGATCCAGACTCTATATTTACACCATTGTCTGGATGATGCTGTATGAAAGACTGTAGAACCTCCCACAGGTATTTATATCAATTTTAACACAATGGGGGCACTTCTGAGAGGGCTGGAAAGGTTTATAGATATCAGCAGCTCACATAGAATAGATGTAAGCAAAAAAAAGGAAACCCATACTTCTCTTTTAAAGCTTGTGGATCAAAATAAGCTCATGTACTTTTTTCTTGCTACAGGGTGTGAACAGGCACAAATGGAAAACAATGAGAACACCCAAATCCACCTCCACCCAGTGCTATGTTCCCTTCAGTGCCTAAATTCGTTTTTAGTGCTGCTATCTATACTTTGGTCCCCATGGGTCCCCAGAATGCAATGCGTGGGGCCTGAGTACTGTCACATGAAGGATGGGACTGAACTATAGGATGCGCAATTAACAAAAATACTGGGTATTTCGTAATTGTTGCTGACATTTTTGGGGAAGTGATGAGACATTGAAAGCAGGAGGGGTAGGTGTGGTACCTACCATGAGGCAGGTTTTTATTAAAGGTTTGCTTTTAACAAAACTGATAAAGTGGCTGGATTCATATTTTTTTATGCTTTTTCCCTTTATTTTCACCTGGTAATCGTGCTAATAACACATTTCCTGTCTCTGGGTGGCTATGCTTGAGTCTCCACTGTATCTATGGAGGGAGCCATTGTTGTCACCCATGCTGTCCTACTAACCTGTCCGCCTTAGTTCATCTCCATTACATGGTGGATTGGGCAATTAATTGTTTACAGAAACAGTATAAACCCCACTGATTAATTAAGAGAAAGGGGAAATTGTTGGGGACTTTGGGAAGAAAGCAAGGCCTGGTAAGGCTATGTATATCCATCCCTAGGGACTTTGTGTGAAATTGTGGTCCGGGTAGGGTCACGCATTTCCATTGCAAATCTATTCTAGAGGGGGAGAGCAAGGAAGTTGGGACTTTAATTGAAGCACATGTATACAAGAACGTAGATAGGGTGAACCATAGGAATTTTATTAAAATATCATATAGCACATGTTAATATCAAATTGGCATGGTAGACATGGTAATAATGATAACAGCAGTGAACATAGTAGCACAATGCAACCACGGCTGAGAGGGTAGACAATAAACACGATAATAGCAATATACAGTACATGATAATATAGTGACATGGTTGTCAAGGAGTAAAACATGAACAATTTCCAGTGGGTCACCACAGATAGGAGGGTATAAATTCATAATAAAGAATAATGCCTGATTGCCTGTGAGACCTATGGCCTGGTTGAACCTGTGTAGATTGAGGTAAATCCCACTGAGTCTCAGGAATTCATAGTCTTCCCCTAATTGCAAGTGTGAATGAGGGCTTATAGTTGATGCTGCTCTAAGCTGTTGACGTTGCTGATAATAAAATTCTTCTTTAACATCCTTTTTATTCAAACAATTAATACAGATGAATACATACAGTAACAGTTACACACCAGGAAAAGGGTAACGCATGAAAAGGTAACCCATAGGTATACTGGCCCTTTTTATCCCCCCATTCTATGCACCCATATTATGACCCCGCTTTGCTTACCAAAAATTAGTCTGACACAAAGTTTGGGATAAACTGGCCTTTTTACGGCCCCTTTATTAAAGTTAACGAAATTTAACAATTTAAAACAAAAGGGATAATCTTTTTAGGGTTGCCGATCCTTGGAGGCACTACATATCAAAATCTTTAACTTATATCTGCTTAAACTCTCTTATGGTCTCTGCCGCATTGCACCGACTCGGGGACGAACACCTTCAGCGGATACACCATTCCACAACCAGTTACTCCACCATAACTGGCATTCAACGGGGACCCATACCTCAGATGTGTCCCAATCATCAAATTCCAGCAGTTTATTTACAAATGCCTCCAAAGACCCAACCGCATACCCCTAAAAGGGGAAAAAACAGGCAAATAAATACATCAAACCACATACAATACCGAAGCTCAAAACATGTAGGGCAGGCGGGCGGGAACGTTTTCCTTTCCTCGTGTGCTGACCCGAAGTCTGCCCCCGTGACCTATCCCCCTGCACTGCCTCCCCCTTTCTCTCCTACAGCCAATCCCCTCTGCCTTACACTCTCCTGGGTAAATAATTTAATCCCCACTAGACCAGCCTCCCTGTGTACCTCCTCATGCCGCCCTGCGCCTATTTTTTATTTAATTTTTTTGCTTCGGGCTTTCTATATGGATGCAGTAAAATATGTCACGTAAACCTAGTGTGACAGCTGGGAAAATCACTCCTTTTACAGATCAAGAAATACAAGCGACAGTTCATGTCAATTTTCATTTATCAGTGGTTTGCTTCAGACACTAGGAATTGTCAAACAGATGGTGCAAAGATGGTTTCTAAGACGGCACACATATTGTTCTTGATGCTATATATACTAGGCAGTTGCACAGAAGCAGATTATAGTATCAGCTGTAGTGATGAGCCGAACACCCCCGGGTTCGGTTCGCACCAGAACCCACGAACGGACCGAAAGTTCGTACGAACATTAGAACCCTATTAAATACAATGGATGCGAACGTTCAAATTCTAAAGTGCTAATTATAACAACTATTATGCATGTTATTGTCCTAAAAAGGGTTTGGGAACCCGGGTTCTGCACCAGGGGACATGTATCAATGCAAAAAGAAGTTTTAAAAACGGTCGTTTTTCGGGAGCAGTCATTTTAATGATGCATAAAGTGAAAAAAAAAAGTCAAATATTCCTTTAAATATCGTACCTGGGGGGTGTCTAAAGTATGCCTGTGAAGTGCCACGTGTTTCCCGTGTTTAGAACTGTCCCTGCACAAAATGACACTTCTAAAGGAAAAAAAAGCCATTTAAAACTTCTTGCGGCTTTAATGTAATGTCTGGTCCCGGTAATATGGATGAAAATCTTTAAGAAAAATGGCATAGCTACCCCATGACCCCCCCCCCCCCCTACCCCAGCCCATTACCAGCCCCTTTGGGTCTTGTATGGATATTAAGGGGAACCCAGCACATAAAATAAAAAAGGCCCTATATACTCTGAACAGCCGTATACAGGCGGTGCATACAAGACAGGGACTGTAGGTTTGTTCTTATGTAGAATGTGTTTGTAATTTTGAACAGGTACATTGTTGAAGTGTAGCTCCAGCCCAAAAATCTATTTTTAAACTTTTTGGAAAACATAGGTAAGGGTTATCACCCCTGTAACATTTGTTTTGCTGTCTGTGCCCCTGTTCAGAACATTTCACCTCACTTTCCGTCCCAATGACAACTGTTTTTGAAATGTGGTGTTTTTCTTGAAACAAGGATTGCTGATAAAGCATCAGTACAGAGGAGACACCTTTCTCCCATATTTATTCTTACAGGAGAGAATTTTCCTTCCTAGGGGTAGATTTCCTCTCACTTCCTGTTGTCTTCTTTCGTTTGCAAGTAGGAGTCGTTTGTAAGTTGGATGTTTGAAAGTAGGGACCTGCCGTATATACTCTGCAGAAATAGGCCCCTTAGTTGTTGGTGTTGGCACAACACTGTAAGCACTCACAGTTACTCTTGGTTGGTGCTGGAACGCCCTGCTGTCAACTATTATATCAGGAATTTTAATTACATATAATTGTTGAACAGTGGTAGTAAAAATTGGGGCTTTGATGGTGGTGCTGGTGCCACAACACTGTAAGCCCTGACAGTTACTCTTGGTGGGTGCAGCAATGGGCCCTGCTGTGAATTATTAGATCAAGAATTGTAATTACATGCCCCTTTTGAACAGGGGCTGAAAAATTGGGCCTTTCGTGGTGGTGGTGGTGGTGGCGTTGCCACAACACTGTAAGCCCTCAGACTTACTCTTGGTGGCTGCAGGAATGGGCCCTGCTGTGAATTATTACATCAAGAATTGTAATTGCATGCCCCTGTTGAACAGGGGCTGAAAAATTGGGCCTTAGGCACTGGTGGCACAACACTACAACCCCTCACAGATACTGTACTTGGAGCACAGCAATGAGCCCTGTTGCAAAGTATTGCTTCAAAAATTGTAATGACACGCCCCTGTTAAACAGGGGCTGAAAAATTGGGCCTTAGGCACTGGTGGCACAACACTACAACCCCTCACAGATACTGTACTTGGAGCACAGCAATGAGCCCTGTTGCAAAGTATTGCTTCAAAAATTGTAATGACACGCCCCTGTTAAACAGGGGCTGAAAAATTGGGCCTTAGGCACTGGTGGCACAACACTACAACCCCTCACAGATACTGTACTTGGAGCACAGCAATGAGCCCTATGGCAAATTATTGCTAAAAAAATTGTAAGTACACGCCCCTGTAAAACAGGGGCTGAAAAATTGGGCCTTAGCCACTGGTGGCGGCACCCATAAACAAAAATGATCTTCCAAGCTATCATCATCAATCGTATCATTGAGGACTCGGAGGAGGAGGATAGCCAGTCAACATAACAGCACAGGCACTCAGCATCAGCATCAGTCTTGAAGGGACGTGACATGTTAAAATCAATTAGTCTGTTATATCAGCATCAGGTGTGTGGTAGCTGGTGGTGATCCAAGACTGGTTCATCTTGATGAAAGTCAGTCGATCAACCGAGTCGGTGGACAGGCGCACCCTGTGATCCGTGACAAATCCTCCAGCAGCACTGAATGTGCGTTCCGAAAGAACGCTGGATGCAGGACAGGCCAGTAGCTCAATTGCATACTGTGCAAGCTCTGGCCAGTGATCCATCCTCAAGACCCAGTAAGCCAGAGGATTTTCGGTGGGGAAGGTGTCCAAGTCTGACCTTGCCCCTAGATATTCCTGCACCATGTTTATCAGACGCTGGCGATGGTTGCTGGAACCAATCATACTTTGGGGCTGCGGACTAAAGAATTGTCTGAACGCATCGGTCAGACGGCCACCTTCCCCACCGCTCCTTCTTTGACTGGCCGAAGCCTCAGCAACTCGTTGTCCTGGACCAGGAGTTTGTAACCTCCCAGTCTCTGGGAATGCGTTGCACAGACCTTTCTGCAAGGCCTCCCGGAGTTGTCTCATCCTCTGCTCCCTCTGCGACGGTAACATAAGGTCCGCAACCTTACCCTTGTACCGTGGATCAAGGAGAGTGGCCAGCCAGTAATGGTCCCTCTCCTTGATCCGAAGAATACGAGGATCCTTCCGCAGACTTTGCAGGATCAGGGAGGCCATGCAGCGTAGGTTTGCTGAGGCATTCGCTCCGGAGTCCTCTGGGTCACTAAGGACGACATGATCCGCAGTCACCTCCTCCCAGCCACGTACAAGTCCACTGGTTTCTTGGGACTGTAAATCATCCCTAAAAGACTGCTGCTGATGATGCTGAGTGCCAGCCTCCACCTCCATGCTGACACAATCCTCCTCCTCCTCCTCCTCCTCCTCTTCCTCTTCCTGTGCGATGGGTGGGACAGAAGGAACACTGTCTGGGTAAAGGGGGCCTTGAGAGGCAAGGAAGTCCTCCTCTTCCTGCCTCTGTTCTGCCTCAAGTGCCCTGTCCATTATTCCACGCAGCGTGTGCTCCAACAGGTGGACAAGAGGTACAGTGTCACTGATGCATGCACTGTCACTGCTCACCATCCTCGTGGCCTCCTCAAATGGTGCCAGGACAGTGCATGCATCCCTGATCATGCCCCACTGGCGTGGAGAAAAAAAACCAAGCTCCCCTGACCCTGTCCTGGTGCCGTAGTCGCACAGGTACTCATTGATGGCCCTCTGCTGCGTGTGCAGCCGCTGCAGCATGGCCAACGTTGAGTTCCACCTGGTGGGCATGTCACATATAAGGCGGTTCTTGGGCAGGTTCAACTCCTTTTGCAGCTCAGCCAGGCGAGCACTGGCATTATAAGATCTGCGGAAATGCACACAGACTTTCCTGGCCTGCCTCAGGACATCCTGTAAGCCCGGGTAC
The DNA here is from genome assembly GCA_029206835.1 of Rana muscosa. Classification (NCBI taxonomy): domain Eukaryota; kingdom Metazoa; phylum Chordata; class Amphibia; order Anura; family Ranidae; genus Rana; species Rana muscosa. Next base: position 868,822,232 of record CM055118.1, read on the forward strand.
CTGCCCAAGAACCGCTGCACCACCAGGTTAAGGACGTGAGCCACACAGGGCACATGGGTCAGTTGTCCCTGTCGGAGGGCGGAGAGGAGGTTGGTGCCATTGTCGCAAACCACCATTCCTGGCTTAAGCTGGCGTGGCGTCAACCACCTCTCGGCCTGGCCCTGCAGAACAGACAGGACCTCTGCCCCAGTGTGGCTTCTGTCCCCCAAACACACCAGCGCAAGCACGGCATGGCATCTTTTTGCCTGCGTACTTGCGTAGCCCCGTGAACGGCTACGGAGCACCGCTGGTTCATAGGACAAACCACAGGAAGAGGCCATGGAGGAAGAAGAAGAGGAGGGGGTGGAGGAGAGAGGTGTGTCACAACCAGTAGTAGCATTTTGGAGGCGTGGCGGTGGGACAACCTCCAACACTACTGCACCTTGTCCTGCATCCTTCCCAGCTGCCAAAAGAGTGACCCAATGGGCCGTGAAAGAAAGGTAACGTCCCTGTCCATGCCTGCTGGACCATGAGTCAGCGGTAATATGCACCTTACCGCTGACCGCCCTGTCCAGCGAGGCCAAGACATTGCCTTCCACATGCCGGTAGAGAGCCGGAATAGCCTTCCGTGAGAAAAAGTGGCGTTTGGGAACCTGCCACTGAGGAACCGCACATTGCACAAACTCACGGAAGGGGGCCAAGTCTACCAACTGAAAAGGCAGCAGTTGAAGCGCTAGCAATTTAGCCAAGCTAGCATTCAACCGCTGGGCATGTGGATGGCTGGGAGTGAACTTCTTTCGACGGTCCAGCAGCTGGGGCAGGGAAATTTGCCTGCTAGAATCGGACGTCGGTGTACTGCTAGCAGAGTGGCCGCAAGTACTTGGCTGTGACACACCTAATTCTACACCTTCATTCCTCTCAGTGCATGTTTCAGAGAGGACTGAAGTTATAGTGGGGTTGGAGATCCCAGCTGATGCGGTGCAAGGAGAGGTCCGCTTTGTTCTTTGGTGTGGGTCTTTGAGGTAGGCTTGCCAACGAGCTGCATGGCAGGTCAACATATGTCTGGTCAGGCATGTGGTACCCAAGCGGCTGATGTTTTGGCCACGCGATATACGCTTGAGACATATGTTGCAAACAGCAGCTGTGCGATCTGATGCACTAGCCTCAAAAAAGGCCCACACCAAGGAACTTTTTGAATGACGGGCAGAGGCAGCGCCCTGCACAGGCGGAGCTCTGCGGTGTGATTCCGTCGGTGTACTGCCCTTACGCTGGCCACCAAAGGGCATCCTGTCTCGTTGGAGATGTGCCTCCTCCTCATCCTCCTCCTCCTCTCTCCTATTAGGCACCCACGTGGAGTCAGTGACCTCATCATCCCCTCCCTCCTCATCACTGGAGCCAATCTGGCAGTATGCTGCAGCTGCTGGAACATGACTGCCAGATTGGTGTCCTTCTTGAGCATCCCCTCTGTCTGCTCTCACCCTACTGCCTTCCTGTAGCTGGGTTTCATCATCAGACCCTTCGAAAAGCTGGGCATCCTCCTGGAGCATGTACCCAACACTGTGCTCAAACAGTTCGGGGGACTCCTCAGGAGGAGGACATGGTGGGTCTAGGGAAGGAGTGACTGATGATGAGTCTGACATTGATACCAGGGAAGAGGACGCTTTGGCAGCTGCTTTGCCAGTACCCTGAGCCTGGGTGAGAGAGGATGAGGAGGAGGAGGAGGGCTTGGTCATCCACTCTACCAAGTCTTCGGCATGATGTGGCTCAACATGTCCAGCTGCCGAAAAGAAGGACAAGCGTGTCCCATGGCCATGTGCTGATGACAATGCACCGCGTCCACGACCAGCACTGTTGCCCCCAGACACAGAGCCTGCTTGCCCTCTTTTATTGCCTCCTGACTGTCTGCCTCTCCTTGTTTGCCTTCCAGACATTCTAATAGATGGCCTGCAGGGAGATGGGAAAAAAGCAATAAGGGCTACATGCTACCTTCAGGTGTCCTTCTCTGTCCCTTGAAACAAGGACTTGCACAGTGAAAGAAACTGACACTCTCCCTACCTACAGTTTTCTGTCCCTAGAAAAAATGTTTTTTTTAAGCACACTATAGCACAAGGAGAATTCACTCACTGTCCTTCCAGGTCCCTGGAAACAAGGACTTGCACAGTGAAAGAAACTGACACTCTCCCTACCTACAGTTTTCTGTCCCTAGAAAAAATGTTTTTTTTAAGCACACTATAGCACAAGGAGAATTCACTCACTGTCCTTCCCAGTCCCTAGAAACAAGGACTTGCACAGTGAAAGAAACTGACACTCTCCCTACCTACAGTTTTCTGTCCCTAGAAAAAATGTTTTTTTTAAGCACACTATAGCACAAGGAGAATTCACTCACTGTCCTTCCCAGTCCCTAGAAACAAGGACTTGCACAGTGAAAGAAACTGACACTCTCCCTACCTACAGTTTTCTGTCCCTAGAAAAAATGTTTTTTTTAAGCACACTATAGCACAAGGAGAATTCACTCACTGTCCTTCCAGGTCCCTGGAAACAAGGACTTGCACAGTGAAAGAAACTGACACTCTCCCTACCTACAGTTTTCTGTCCCTAGAAAAAATGTTTTTTTTAAGCACACTATAGCACAAGGAGAATTCACTCACTGTCCTTCCCAGTCCCTAGAAACAAGGACTTGCACAGTGAAAGAAACTGACACTCTCCCTACCTACAGTTTTCTGTCCCTAGAAAAAATGTTTTTTTTAAGCACACTATAGCACAAGGAGAATTCACTCACTGTCCTTCCCAGTCCCTAGAAACAAGGACTTGCACAGTGAAAGAAACTGACACTCTCCCTACCTACAGTTTTCTGTCCCTAGAAAAAATGTTTTTTTTAAGCACACTATAGCACAAGGAGAATTCACTCACTGTCCTTCCAGGTCCCTGGAAACAAGGACTTGCACAGTGAAAGAAACTGACACTCTCCCTACCTAGAGTTTTCTGTCCCTAGAAAAAATGTTTTTTTTAAGCACACTATAGCACAAGGAGAATTCACTCACTGTCCTTCCAGGTCCCTGGAAACAAGGACTTGCACAGTGAAAGAAACTGACACTCTCCCTACCTACAGTTTTCTGTCCCTAGAAAAAATGTTTTTTTTAAGCACACTATAGCACAAGGAGAATTCACTCACTGTCCTTCCAGGTCCCTGGAAACAAGGACTTGCACAGTGAAAGAAACTGACACTCTCCCTACCTAGAGTTTTCTGTCCCTAGAAAAAATGTTTTTTTTAAGCACACTATAGCACAAGGAGAATTCACTCACTGTCCTTCCAGGTCCCTGGAAACAAGGACTTGCACAGTGAAAGAAACTGACACTCTCCCTACCTACAGTTTTTTGTCCCTAGAAAAAATGTTTTTTTTAAGCACACTATAGCACAAGGAGAATTCACTCACTGTCCTTCCCAGTCCCTAGAAACAAGGACTTGCACAGTGAAAGAAACTGACACTCTCCCTACCTACAGTTTTCTGTCCCTAGAAAAAATGTTTTTTTTAAGCACACTATAGCACAAGGAGAATTCACTCACTGTCCTTCCAGGTCCCTGGAAACAAGGACTTGCACAGTGAAAGAAACTGACACTCTCCCTACCTACAGTTTTCTGTCCCTAGAAAAAATGTTTTTTTTAAGCACACTATAGCACAAGGAGAATTCACTCACTGTCCTTCCCAGTCCCTAGAAACAAGGACTTGCACAGTGAAAGAAACTGACACTCTCCCTACCTACAGTTTTCTGTCCCTAGAAAAAATGTTTTTTTTAAGCACACTATAGCACAAGGAGAATTCACTCACTGTCCTTCCAGGTCCCTGGAAACAAGGACTTGCACAGTGAAAGAAACTGACACTCTCCCTACCTAGAGTTTTCTGTCCCTAGAAAAAATGTTTTTTTTAAGCACACTATAGCACAAGGAGAATTCACTCACTGTCCTTCCAGGTCCCTGGAAACAAGGACTTGCACAGTGAAAGAAACTGACACTCTCCCTACCTAGAGTTTTCTGTCCCTAGAAAAAATGTTTTTTTTAAGCACACTATAGCACAAGGAGAATTCACTCACTGTCCTTCCAGGTCCCTGGAAACAAGGACTTGCACAGTGAAAGAAACTGACACTCTCCCTACCTACAGTTTTCTGTCACCAGAAAAAATGTATTTTTTAAGCACACTATAGCACAAGGAGAATTCACTCACTGTCCTTCCCAGTCCCTAGAAACAAGGACTTGCACAGTGAAAGAAACTGACACTCTCCCTACCTACAGTTTTCTGTCCCTAGAAAAAATGTTTTTTTTAAGCACACTATAGCACAAGGAGAATTCACTCACTGTCCTTCCAGGTCCCTGGAAACAAGGACTTGCACAGTGAAAGAAACTGACACTCTCCCTACCTACAGTTTTCTGTCCCTAGAAAAAAATGTTTTTTTTAAGCACACTATAGCACAAGGAGAATTCACTCACTGTCCTTCCAGGTCCCTGGAAACAAGGACTTGCACAGTGAAAGAAACTGACACTCTCCCTACCTACAGTTTTCTGTCCCTAGAAAAAATGTTTTTTTTAAGCACACTATAGCACAAGGAGAATTCACTCACTGTCCTTCCAGGTCCCTGGAAACAAGGACTTGCACAGTGAAAGAAACTGACACTCTCCCTACCTACAGTTTTCTGTCCCTAGAAAAAATGTTTTTTTTAAGCACACTATAGCACAAGGAGAATTCACTCACTGTCCTTCCAGTTCCCTGGAAACAAGGACTTGCACAGTGAAAGAAACTGACACTCTCCCTACCTACAGTTTTCTGTCCCTAGAAAAAATGTTTTTTTTAAGCACACTATAGCACAAGGAGAATTCACTCACTGTCCTTCCCAGTCCCTAGAAACAAGGACTTGCACAGTGAAAGAAACTGACACTCTCCCTACCTACAGTTTTCTGTCCCTAGAAAAAATGTTTTTTTTAAGCACACTATAGCACAAGGAGAATTCACTCACTGTCCTTCCCAGTCCCTAGAAACAAGGACTTGCACAGTGAAAGAAACTGACACTCTCCCTACCTACAGTTTTCTGTCCCTAGAAAAAATGTTTTTTTTAAGCACACTATAGCACAAGCACAAAACACACTGACACTCTCCCTACCTATCCTTCTCTTTCCCTAAACTAAAGGAATCCAGGTTAAGCAAGAAAGAAATAAAAGTCACTGTCCCTGCCTATGCTGCTCTATCCCTGCTCCGGAACACACTACACTAGGCCGCCGTGCTGGCGGCCTTTTATAGTGTGGGGCGTGTACTAAACACCCTCAGCAATAATTGGCCACAGGCATCCTGCCTGTGGCCAATCATTGCTCTCCTCGCTGCCGGCGCTGTGATTGGCCAAGCATGCGGGGTCACAGTGCATGCTTGGCCAATCACAGCGCCTGGATGACACTGCGATGGCGTAGTGCATTGTGGGCCGTTCGCGTCACTCGAATTTGGCGCGAACGGCCCAAATCGTTCGATCTTCGTCGAACGATCGAACAGCCGATGTTCGAGTCGAACGTATGTTCGACTCGAACACGAAGCTCATCCCTAATCAGCTGTTGGGAAATCACATTGGGTTACATTCTTTAAATTGTCATCTAGGAGATTCCTTCCGGGTTTATATACAGTGTGATGACTTCAGACAAGTTTAGGTGGATTCTCATGGACAATGCTTAGTGTTACAAGATTTTATGGGATGGAAAGGAGAATGTGGGTGGAATCTTGATCCTCCTTGAACAATTTAAAAGCTTGAGATGCCTAATATTAAAATACAGACATGTGGCAATTCTGTTATCCTACAAAATTTTGCTTGGGACTTTATTACTTCTCAAGGCCCCCTTAAGCTGAAATAAGTGGAGCACTCACCTCCGTAGGAGCCGCTGATAAATTGTTGAGATTCTTTTCCAAGTAGTGCAGAGGCAGCCAGGCACACAGCAACGGTCACTCCAACTGGCTCAATGAACAGTCTAGGGGTATCTTTTTGTTATTATTAATTTTTAAGTAACTTGGATAGGTATAGGAAATTGTATGGAATACTCCAAAACTATATACAAACAGGGGGACACTCTTCACTATGCCTGAACTTCAGAAGCAAATATCTTTTGCCAGGCTCAGAACAAAATCCACTGTGAAAGATTGAAAAGAACAGTTCTCCCACAATGACAATGAAAAAAGGCTGATTGCCTAGGCTTAACAGTCTTTCACAAACTAAAGTGGACTGGTTGGTATGTATCTCTCAGGAGCGGAACTACAGAACCCAGCAATCCCAATAGTGCTTAGTCCCGAAAGCTGGAGAAAAACAGTTAAGCCAGGGATGAGACTCTATGAGGCTGACTTCTTTACTAAGGAACAGTTCTCTGCTAAGCCCTGGTTCACACTGGTGCGATTTGACATGCGATTTGACATGTCAAATCGCATGTCAAATCGGCGATATTTGCCGCAAATTGCGGGCAATGGCACCGTCCTAATCGGTGCGACGCCGCATTTGCGGCGCTGCACCGATTTCAAAAAGTAGTTTCTGTACTACTTTTCGCGATTTCGGGCCGCGATTTACATTGACATCTGTGCAGAAACCTGCACAGATGTCCCTGTAATCGCGGCCGAAATCGGGACTGACAGGCAGGAGTGAAATCGCACGGCTTCACTCCCGCAGCCCAGTGTGAACCTGGGCTAATAGGCACAAAATCACCCAGATCAGATGTGTACTCACAAACGTCCTTTAGGTTATTGGATGCCTCCTTCCAGTATCACAGATATATTCCAGTGAGGAAGAGGTTTACCAAACTCATAACACTCTCCAGAACTCCTCTGATGGAATGATTGAGCAGAGATCCAAGTATCTCCAAAGCAGGGCTGAAGTATAGGCCTCCCCAGCTAGCCCTAGCTGGGACCGCGATGAACAGTAGCTTGGAAAAAGTATTAGGGCTCATTTACACTTGCTTCAACTTCAAAACATATTAAAGTGCCTACCACTTTAACATGCTTTTTTGATGTGTTTTTGATGCTTCAGTGATGCTTCAATTATGCTTTGTTGATGCGTCTGCAGCACCCTCACCAAAAGGTTGGGACGCTATCTAAAGTTTAGAGGTATGTCTGAGCCAGTAGCTGGGCTCAGACTGTTGAATTACATTGAGATCTGCTCATAGGCGTGCGCACAGGGTGTGCCGGTGGTGCCCAGGCACACCGTAACCACCCCATACGCATTAGTGTTATCGCTCTGTGTAGCAACAGGAAGATGGGAAAGATCTCCCTCTTACCGGCTCTGCCATAAGAGAAGTGTTTATGCTCTTCTCTTTCACTGTGCCAGCAGGGAGATCAATGTGCCAGGGTCATATATATGTAGATACATACACATGCATGTGTGTTTGAGCTTAAGGGTGCACACCCTAATGCATTAGGCTGCGCACACCTATGACCTTCGGCATTTCCCGGCTTTTAGTAAGAGTGCTTAATTGAATGCTTAACACTGACACTGAGCTATACGACCAACTTGGAACCCTAGGCGTGCGCACAGGGTGTGCCGGATGTGCCCAGGCACACCCTAATCACCCTGTGCAGCACAGATTTCCCCTACTGCCCTGGCTCCCCCGTCCTTCCCTCTGCAGCACTGCCGGCTTTCCCCCTCTTCTGCCAGCTGTTGCTGCGGGGATGTTTTAGGATGAGTGAGGAAAGGGCTGGTAAATATTTATTTATCAGCCCCTTCCCTTTCTGAATGAACATCGTGAGTGATAGGTAGTGTGTGTTTGAGCTTTGGGGTGCACATCCTAATGCAATAGGCTGCGCACACCTATGGATCTGCTTCTGTTCTAGCTGTGGTTTGCCCGATAGTAGTTTCCCTATTTGCCTGAAGGTGGCGTTACCACCTCAGTCACCTGTTGGAACACGGGCAAACCATGGTGCATTGAGTGACCCTTCTCGGCAATGGTGCAGTGGGAGTGGTCGCCCCGCTGTGCCTGCTGGGAGGGGATACTTAAGGAGCAGACGCCATTGCTAGGGGTCGTGTTTCACCTCGTGACCCTCCGGGCACGAGGTATGTGTGTGTGGTTCTGGTCTCGGGGACACGTTGGCCCGAGGCTGTATCGCTACATAGTAGGCCCAGCTAGTCTGGCAGGGGCCTGCATACTGAGAGGGGATCCCAAGTTGTCCGTCCAAATGGGGAGGAAGCTGTCTTAATGAAGGAGACCAGGGGAGGACCTTCCCTGGAGGAGATCGGCAGAGTGCTGACATCTTGGGTGAGGCCTGGTAACTTTATTGAGGAGGGATCCATCATATCACAAGCCCTGCAGTTCGCCGGATTGGCTTAAAGGCTCTTTCACTGCACGGCTGGAAGTTTGGGACTTTGAAATCCTGTGGCAGAGGATTCCCGGACTATCCAATTGCTCAACATTAAAAGGTCTGTGGCAGAGACTTTGTTAAACTTCCAAAGGTCTGTGGCAGAGACCAAATTCATCCTGGGCAGTCTGTGGCAGAGACTGCCCTGTTGCTGGTTCGTGTGTCACTCCGGCTGCTAGGCCATGTGAGAGGGGACTATCCGGGTGACCAATACCCACTCTAACATTGAGAGTGGTGAGTGACTTTAAACTGACACCTTTGCATAGTTGTGGCGAGTGCCTGAACCTTCCCCTGCTCTTCTCTACCTTCTACTTTCTCAACGTTTACTGCATAAGAAAATAACGTCTGACTGTTGAAGGTTTTACATCTGTGTGGACATTGCATTACTACAGACTTTCCTACCCGGACAACGAAGCTGAAGAGGTAACGTGCAAAACCCAAAACTAACCAGCAGCTCCTACGGGGGTAGTGCTACACGTCGATAATGCTTTAATGATGTTTTTTCAAAGCTTTAATGAAGCTTGGCAAATGCCCTGTGTGTGCGTAGATTTTCTATTCATTTTAAATGGGCCCAGGAGAACCGCAGCTCAGTAGTACCCCCAGTCAGCAAATCCCCAGCTCATCAGTACTCCTGTTCAGCAGATCCCAAGCTCATTGTATCCTCGTTCAACAGATCACCAGCTTATTAGCACCCTTGATCAGCAGTTCACCTGCTCAGTAGTACTCCTTGCTCTGCTATTGCCCCACTCAGTAGTAACCCCCAGCTCTGCTGATCCACTGTTCAGTAGCAACCTGCACCCCTGCTGATCCCCCACTCAGTTGTAATCCCCAGCTCTGCTGATCCTCTGGTTTGATGTTCCTCCTCTCTCTCTGGTCCCCAATAACCTCCCGCATCATTGCTGCCATGCTACGCAGCACGTGTGACAATACTAGTTTCTCCTGCTCTGGTCCCCCAGCTCTGCTGATCCTCTGCCACTCAGTCCTCTCACTCTCTGCTATAGCATTCCCATGTTGCAAACCATGTGTGCTCAACTCTGGTCTGGACCCCTCTCACCTTCCTGCTGCTTCACGCTGCACACCAGCTGTGACATCTGCACCAGACATTTCCAAAATATATACACATGAACCAGGGATGTGCAGTCAGGGGAGGCAGGTGAGGCAGAGCCTCTTCTGCCAAAAACATTTAAAAAAAAATGATCGAGGGTCGTAGCTCTGCGACCTGGGTTCACAGAGGGGAGTCCTACCTCAAAGTCCTACCCCACCGCTGGTCAAAATTTGGGGCTCCTGCCACCTATGGTTCCAGAGATACGGGGCTCCTTGTGCAGCCTGTCAGAAGCTACATACAGAGTGGCCAGTTTAAATACAAGCTGGCATACTCTGTTTGCAGCAGACTGAGAGGATGAACTCACAGTGCCTCTCACTTCTTATCAGAGGCACTGAGCTCAATGGATAGCTTAGAGCCTTGGACCAATGGTAAAACACTATTGGTCCAAGCTGTCCAATAAAAATGCTGCAGTGGAGGCTCTCCTCTCACTGCAGTGTCAAAGAAGGGGGCGTGTCTAAAAGACACATGCTCCCTTCCAGCCCAACCCTCCTAACTACAAGGAAAAAACATGGGTTTATGGGTATATGATTTACCCATAATCCCATGTTTTTCTCACATAGTTAAGGAGAATGATAATCTGCTGCTGCTGAAAAGGTACTGTTTTAATCAAGCTAAATCATATATTATTTTGCTATATATCTTATAATAATTTATTATTTATCTATTTACTGTGAAATTACTGGTTGGAAGTTATAACTTCACACTTCAATAATTTGTCCGTTAAGCCATCTGCTTGAGTACAGTTTTTGAAAATATTGTAAATTACCTTAAAAACAATATATAATAATTATTTGTAGGGCTGCGGAAATTAACGATTAATCCGTCGATTAATCATTAATTTTTTTGATCAATCAAAATTCTTTTGATCGCCCGCCGCCGCTGTCGCCGCTAGAGATAATGTCTCCGCCGGCCGCCATTTTCCCGAAGACCAGACCAGAACGAGAAGGGATCCTGCCGAAATAGAAATAGAGCTGCGGCGCCGCCCACCCCCGCCCCCAGTCTGTCTGTCATCTGTGACCTGTTGTGGAAAGGGGTGGCGGGTGGGCGGTGCCGCAGCTCAATTTCTATATTGTAGCCGGCCGGCTCTGCCTCTAATTCATTCCCCCTCGCCTCGGCCTTCAGCTATGGCGCCGGAGACACCGCTGCTGAGCGATAGAAGGGCTCCAAGGGGGGGGGGGAGATGTAAGGAAGCACTCCACTGGGGACACCTGAGATGTAAGGAGGCACTCCGCTGGGGACACCTGAGATGTAAGGAGGCACTCCGCTGGGGACACCTGAGATGTAAGGAAGCACTCCGCTGGAGACACCTGAGATGTAATGAAGCACTCCGTTGGGGACACCTGAGATGTAAGGAAGCACTCCGCTGGGGAAACCTGAGATGTAAGGAGGCACTCCGCTGGGGACACACGAGATGTAAAGAGGCACTCCGCTGGGGACACCTGAGATGTAAGGAAGCACTCCGCTGGGGACATCTGAGATGTAAGGAAGCACTCCGCTGGGGACACCTGAGATGTAAGGAAGCACTCCGCTGGGGACACCTGAGATGTAAAGAGGCACTCCGCTGGTGACACCTGAGATGTAAGGAAGCACTCCGTTGGGGACACCTGAGATGTAATGAAGCACTCCGCTGGGGACACCTGAGATGTAAGGAAGCACTTCACTGAGGAAACCTGAGATGTAAGGAGGCACTCCGCTGGGGACACATGAGATGTAAGGAGGTACTCCACTGGGGACACCTGAGATGTAAGGAGGCACTCCGCTGGGGACACCTGAGATGTAAGGAAGCACTCCGCTGGGGACACCTGAGATGTAAGGAGGCACTCCGCTGGGGACACCTGAGATGTAAGGAGGCACTCTGCTGGGGACACCTGAGATGTAAGGAAGCACTCCACTGGGGACACATGAGATATAAAGAGGCACTTCGCTGGGGACACCTGAGATGTAAGGAGGCACTCCGCTGGGGACACTTGAGATGTAAGGAGGCACTCCGCTGGGGGCCCCTGAGATGTAAGGAGGCACTCTGCTGGTGACACCATAGATGTAAGGAGGCACTCCGCTGGGGACACCTGAGATGTAAGGAAGCACTCCGCTGGGGACACCTGAGATGTAAGGAGGCACTCCGCTGGGGACACCTGAGATGTAAGGAGGCACTCCGCTGGGGACACCTGAGATGTAAGGAGGCACTCCGCTGGGGACACCTGAGATGTAAGGAGGCACTCCGCTGGGGACACCTGAGATCACTGATTCTGATTCTGCATTATGGTGAGTTGAATGATTTCATTTTATATTACAATGTAATAATAGAAATAATGCACTTCAATCACCCTGACGCCATAACAACCATGGTGCCGGGATGATTGAAGCGCTAACACCAGGTGTTTGGAGTATCTTTATCTGCTGATTGTTAAGCTTTCTGGAATTCACATATTTCTATTCTGGTGTAAGATCTGGGCCTGCTGTCCCTCCATCCCTCTTTTTTTACTTCCTCTCTCGCACTCTTTTTTACAGTTTATGTAGCTACATCGATTTTATCTCCAGTAATTGGATCTGTATGTGCGACGCGTTATAATTAATCGAAATTAGTCGATTAATCGGTTAAAAAAATCGATTAGTCGAACACGAACATTTTAACCACTTACGCCCCGGACCATTTGGTAGCTAAAGGACCAGAGGTGATTTCAGAATTTTGCACTGCGCTGCTTTAACTGTAAATTGTGCGGACATGCAATGTTGTACCCAAACGAAATTTGCGTCCTTTTCTTCCCACAAATAGAGCTTTCTTTTAATGGTATTTGATTGCCTCTGCGATTTTTATTTTTTGCGATCTAAACGGAAAAAGACCGAAAATTTTGAAAAAAAATGATATTTTCTACTTTTTGTTATAAGAAAAATCGAATAAACTCAATTTTAGTCATACATTTAGACCAAAATGTATTTAGCCACATGTCTTTAGTAAAAAAAAAATGTCAATAAGTGTATATTTATTGGTTTGCGCAAAAGTTATAGCGTTTACAAACTAGGGTACATTTTCTGGAATTTACACAGCTTTTAATTTATGACTGCCTATCTCATTTCTTAAGGTGCTAAAATGGCAGGGCAGTACAACCGCCCCCCCCCCCCAAATGACCCCATTTTGGAAAGTAGACATCCCAAGGAAATTGCTGAGAGGCATGTTGAGCCCATTGAATATTTTTTTTTTTTTTGTCTCAAGTGATTGAATAATGACTAAAAAAAAAATAAAAAAATTACAAAAAGTTGTCACTAAATGATATATTGCTCACACATGCCATGGTTATATGTGGAATTGCACCCCAAAATACATTTTGCTGCTTCTCCTGAGTACGGGGATACCACATGTGTGGGACTTTTTGGGAGCCTAGCCGCGTACGGGCCCCCGGAAACCAAGCACCGCCTTCAGGATTTCTAAGGGCGCAAATTTTTGATTTCACTCCTCACTACCTATCACAGTTTTGAAGGCCATAAAATGCCAAAATAGCACAAAACCCCCCCAAATGACCCCATTTTAGAAAGTAGACACCCCAAGGAAATTGCTGAGAGGCCTGTTGAGCCCATTGAATATTTTTTTTTTGTCCCAAGTGATTGAATAATGACAAAAAAAAAAAAAAAAGTTGTCACTAAATGATAAATTGCTCACACATGCCATGGTTATATGTGGAATTGCACCCCAAAATACATTTTGCTGCTTCTCCTGAGTACGGGGATACCACATGTGTGGGACTTTTTAGGAGCCTAGCCGCGTACGGGACCCCGGAAACCAAGCACCGCCTTCAGGATTTCTAGGCACAAATTTTTGATTTCACTCCTCACTACCTATCACAGTTTCGAAGGCCATAAAATGCCAAAATAGCACAAAACCCCCCCAAATGACCCCATTTTGGAAAGTAGACACCCCAAGCTATTTGCTGAGAGGCATAGTGAGTATTTTACAGCTCTCATTTGTTTTTGAAAATGAAGAAAGAAAATATATATATATATTTTTCTCAATTTTCAAAACTTTGTGACAAAAAGCGAGATCTGCAAAATACTCACAATACCTCTCAGCAAATAGCTTGGGGTGTCTACTTTCCAAAATGGGGTCATTTGGGGGGGTTTTGTGCCATCTGGGCATTCCATGGTCTCGAAACTGTGATAGGCAGTGAGAAGTGAAATCAAAAATTTACACCCTTAGAAAGCCTGAAGGCGGTGCTTGGTTTTTGGGGTCCCGTACGCGGCTAGGCTCCCAAAAAGTCTCACACATGTGGTATCCCCGTACTCAGGAGAAGCAACAGAATGTATTTTGGGGTGTAATTCCACATATGCCCATGGCATGTTTGAGCAATATATCATTTAGTGACAACTTTGTGCAAAAAAATAATACAATTTTATTTTTTCAGCAACTTGTGTCAACATATAAAATATTCCATGGACTCGACATGCCTCTCAGTATATAGCTTGGGGTGTCTACTTTCCAAAATGGGGTCATTTGAGGGGGTTTTGAACTGTTCTGGCATTTTATACACAACATTAGGAAGCTTACATCCACTCTTCTAACCACTTGAAGACAAAGCCCTTTTTGACACTTTTTGTTTACATGAAAACATTTTTTTTTTGCAAGAAAATTATGTTGAACCCCCAAACATTATATATATTTTTAAAGCAAAGGCCCTACAGATTAAAATGGTGGGTGTTGCATTTTTTTTTTCTACACAGTATTTGCGCAGCGATTTTTCAAACGCATTTTTTGGGGAAAAAATACACTTTTTTTAATTTTAATGCACTAAAACACACTATATTGCCCAAATGTTTGATGAAAAAAAAAAGATGATCTTAGGCCGAGTACATAGATACCAAACACGACATGCTTTAAAATTTCGCACAAACGCGCATTGGCGACAAACTACATACATTTTTAAAAGCCTTTAAAAGCCTTTACAGGTTACCCCGTTAGATTTACAGAGGAGGTCTACTGCTAATATTACTGCCCTCGATCTGACCTTCGCGGTGATACCTCACATGCATGGTGCAATTGCTGTTTACATATGACTCCAGACCGACGCTTGCGTTCCCCATTGGGCAAGAGCAGGGCAGGACAGGGGTGCTTTTTTTTATTTATTTTTTTTTATTATTAATTTTGCTTTTTTATTTTATTTTTAAATTGTTCCTTCCATATTTTTTTTTAATCATTTTTATTGTTATCTCAGGGAATGTAAATATCCCCTATGATAGCAATAGGTAGTGACAGGTACTCTTTTTTTGAAAAAACTGGGGTCTTCTAGACCCTAGATCTTTCCTCTGCCCTCAAAGCATCTGACCACACCAAGATCGGTGTGATAAAATGCTTTCCCAATTTCCCAATGGCGCTTTTTATATCCGGGGGGGGACATTCCCTCCCACTGCTTGTAAAAGCAGTCCAGAGGCTAATAAGCCACTAGGATTGCTTTTACATGAAAGCCGGCCGCTGGCTGAAAAGAATGATACCAAGATGATACCTAAACCCGCAGGCATCATTCTGGTATAAACATTCAAAGTCCAGCAACATATCAGGACGTTGCTGGTCCTTGTTGGACATGTATTGTAATCTTTTTTTTTCATGCAGCCAGTTGGCTGAATGAAAAAAGAGATTGATCGGTGGGTATGCCCACCATTAGAATACCACCCTTCATCCACCCACTTCTAATGATGGGCATACATGCACCATTTATATATGCCGAAGCAGGGGGGCATCCTCCCGCAAAAAAGTTATGCCGCACACACATGGTCGGACTTTTCCACGGGCAAGCCTCCGTCGGAATTTTGACCGTATGTATGCGGCATTAGGAGCAAAATCGCTCCTCCGCTCCTCCACCCCTGATGCCCCAATGCTTCGGCATATATGCTTTTTTTTTTTAACTGTGGTGGTGAAATCACCTCCTACAGCACTGGAGTCGCAGGGATCAGGCCTGTCTCTGCGAACGCTGCAGTTATGTGTGTTGTGTTTTGTAAGTGACAGTGATCGATCGATACTGCACTTGGGTGGCCTGGGCTGGACGGAGGGGCAAAACGCAGGTGCTAGCAGGTATCTGGGCTGATCCCGCTAACACTGCGTTTTTGGGAACCCTAAACTGCTGGGGACGCTAGCATAGATCTGATCAGATCAGATATTGATCTGTTCAGATACTATACCACTAAGGGGGGTGTATGCTTCACGCGTGGGTGTTGGCGTTACTGGCACTAACCTGACGCTGCCTGGGGTGTGACGCAGACCCTCTCTGACGCTAAAACCTAATTGATATCACCCGCCGGGCGATCAGGGGGTTAAACCTTTATTGGGTTATATATACGGCGGGTGCCCTGACACTATAAAAAGCAAACTAACTAACCAGCGTCACCCGTAACACTTATATGGTGATCTCTGGTGAAAGGGTTAACTAGGGGCAATTAGGGGGTTAAACCTTTATTAGATAATATATGGGGGTACCTGACGCTATAAAAACCTGCGGCGAACCTAAAAAAAAATTACTGGCTACCGATCGGCATCACCGACACTAAGACAGCGATCAGAAAAATGATCGCTTAGCGACAGTGGTGATAGGGGGTGAAAGGGTTACCTGGGGGGCGATCAAGGGGGTTAAACCTTTATTAGATAATATATGGGGGTACCTGACGCTATAAAAACCTGCGGCGAACCTAAAAAAAATGACTGGCTACCGATCTGCATCACCCACACTAAGACAGCGATCAGAAAAAGGATTGCTTAGCGACAGTGGTGATAGGGGGTGAAAGGGTTACCTGGGGGGTGATCAAGGGGGTTAAACCTTTATTAGATAATTTATGGGGGTACCTGACGCTATAAAAACCTGCGGCGAACCTAAAAAAAATTACTGGCTACCGATCTGTATTACCGACGCTAAGACAGCGATCAGAAAAATGATCGCTTAGCGACAGTGGTGATAGGGGGTGAAAGGGTTACCTGGGGGACGATCAAGGGGGTTAAACCTTTATTAGATAATTTATGGGGGTACCTGACGCTATAAAAACCTGCGGCGAACCTAAAAAAAATTACTGGTTACCGATCTGCATCACCGACACTAAGACAGCGATCAGAAAAACGATCGCTTAGCAACAGTGGTGATAGGGGGTGAAAGGGTTACCTGGGGGGCGATCAAGGGGGTTAAACCTTTATTAGATAATTTATGGGGTTACCTGACGCTATAAAAACCTGCGGCGAACCTAAAAAAAATTACTGGCTACCGATCTGCATCACCGACGCCAAGACAGCGATCAGAAAAATGATCGCTTAGCGACAGTGGTGATAGGGGGTGAAAGGGTTACCTGGGGGGCGATCAAGGGGGTTAAAACTTTATTAGATAATTTATGGGGTACCTGACGCTATAAAAACCTGCGGCGATCCTAAAAAAAAATACTGGCTACCGATCTGCATCACCGACGCTAAGGCAGTGATCAGAAAAATGATCGCTTAGCGACGGCGGTGCTAGGGGGTGAAAGGGTTATCTGGGGGGTGATCAGGGGGTTAAACCTTTATTAGGGGGGGTTAGGGGGCTACACTGGACCTAAAACTAAATGTAGTGACACTTTTACAGTCACAAATGTCACTGATTGCAGTGATCAGTAAATAAATGGTCACTGCAATCAGTGACACTGTGACTGGGGGCTGGGGGGTGATCTGGGGGGGGGCTGGGGGGGGCGATTTGTGTGCCTATGTGTCCTAGTGTCAGTTTAGTGTTAGTGTACTGACCTGTGTGTCTTCTCTTGTACGGCGCTCGGTATATGTGAGCGCCGCATGAGAGATGACATCACTTCCTCCTGCTTCCTCTGCCTGTGTTTACATTACACAGCAGAGGAAGCATTTCCATTCGCCGGGAGCGATCGCGGGGGGTGGCCGGAATCGAACGGCCGTCCCCTCATGTCGGATCGCTCCCCAACGAATACCGACCGCTCACTGTATAGGAGGGGGGTCCGATCGGACCCCCCAACTGTACAAAGGCAATCACGTACACTGTACGTGATTGTGCTTGTCGGTGCCATTCTGCCGACGTACATATACAGTGAGCGGTCGTTAAGTGGTTAATCAGTAACAGCCCTAATTATTTGTATATTATTTACTTATGGTAAATAACCACTTGCCAACCAGGCCAATTCTGACACTTCTCTCCTATCTGTAAAAATCATAATTTTTTTTCTCGATTATTACCAAGAACCCCCAAACATTATATATATTTGTAGCGGGGTCCTAAATTTAGGGGAAGTGTTTGAGTGTTAGTTATGCTCAAACACCCCAATTGTCAGGATTCTTTCAACCATTTTTGTTCACAGGGAGAGTATCGGTGTATAGTTCCCTGTGGCCTGCAGGTGGCGCTGCCATGGTGGGCCAGGGTTGAACCACTGATACAGTGCTGTGCCTTGTGTGTCCTCTCTCGGCAGCCGTGCGGTGGGTGTGTCAGGCCTGCTGTGCATGCTGGGAGAGGATATAAGAGGGGCTGTGCATGCCTATTCGTGGTTCTTCGGTCGCAGTCGGGGTATCCAAAGGAGTGTGTTCCTGTCCGCCCTGGGCACCTTTGGCCCAGGGGCGGAAGTCGGTGAATCAGTCCCAGGCACCTTTAGTCCTGGGACTGCGGCAAAGGCCTTGGGCCCAGCACCTTCGGCTGGGGCCCAACAAGGATCGAGGAATCCCAGGGTGCCGCCTTGTGAGGGGACCTGTATCTTAGACGAGGAGGCCGGGGGAGGAGCTGTTCCGAGGGACCGGTGAGGTCAAGTTTGGAAGCACCAAGTTCACCAGGTCTGTGGCAGAGACCAAGTTCGCCAGTCTGTGGCAGAGACTGTGCGGTTAAGTTAGAGTACCATTTGGCTGCTAGTCCCTTCCTAGGGAGACTATCCATCTGGGCTGAGTCTGCTTGAGAAGCTGAGCAGTGAAGTGATTGTGTTTGTGCCTGGACCTCTCCCACACCTTATGCTGTCCTGTCTTCTACTCCAACCTTTACCTATCAGAGACTGTTATGTGCAAAGAGAAAATAAACTCTATGTTGGAGTTGCAGCTGGTGTGGACATTCAAGTTACTGGGGAGAACAAGGACTTATCTGTCTATTGTAGAGGTGAGAATCATTCTCTGGAGGATTCTGGTTTCTGGCCGTGGAGACCCACCAACAACACCGCTCAACCTCTTTACACAGGAGGGTACGGGCTTGTGGCGTGGTGTGCCCTCTCTACCTGCGGTGAGCTGAAGCCAGGTGAAGGGGATGAGGGCGCTACATATTTTTTAACAGACACCCTAGGTAATAAAATGGTGGTCATTGAAACTTTTTATGTCACATGGTATTTACACATTTGACATTAAAAAAAAACACTAACGTTAGCCCGATTGTTTTGTATAATGTGAAAGACGATGTTACGCCAAGTAAATAGATACCTAACATGTCATGCGCACACTTGTGGAATGGTGAGAGGGATGTGGGATGATTCTGCGCAAAGGGAAATCAAACACTAAACAGTAGACAGAAAGTGGAAAAAAGAACTGCTGCCCCTACTAATTACTGCCATGAAGTGGCGTAAAAAGATGAAAAAAGGAGAGAGGTGTAGTTATGCCGCTGTTCTGGTTTAATTAAGATAACGTGTAAGGTGCTATCAATGTGCAAAAAAATGTGCAACAAAAATGTGTGCAATAAAATCCAAAACCAGAACACAAATTCGATGGCCCCCCAGCCGGGTGTTTGCTGAAATAATGTGTCCTTAATCCAGTGTGGGATATAGCATTAAAAACTCATGTAAGTGACAGGTGCACTTAAAATGGGATATATTAAATGTATATAAACCCCCTATCGGGAGTTTACTGAGGTGTTGCACCCTCGGCCGGGTGTCAAAAAAGGTAAGTAAAGTACTTAATGGGGTGTTGACTGAGTAAAAAGTGCTCGTGCTGGAGTTGCTAATAACACCATTAACCACATGCCGACCGCGCTATAGCCAAAAGACGGCTACAGCGCGGTCGAGTTATCCTGGGTTCACGTCCGTGGGATGTCCTAGTGCACTCGCGCTTCCCGTGCGCCCCCTGGGGCGCGCTCGCGGAAGTGTCCGTGCTCGCCGGGTTCACGGGACCCAGCGCAACAAGGATCGCGGTGAAGATCCAATGAGGGAGCGATCAGAATGTAAACAAACTGGGGTCACACAGAGGTCCAGCTCTCTTCTTTCCTCACACCGATACAGCGTGTGAGGAGAGAAGAGAGATCATTTACAACAGTGAGTGTATGTCATATTGTGCAGTGAACTACAGTGCCCTTCAGTGCCACACAGTGCCACACAAGTGCCAATCTGTGCCCTACAGTGCCACTACACATCAGCGCCCCTACAGTACCCATCTGTGTCACCGGTGCCACAAAAATACTCATCAGTGCCACTACAGTGCCCATCAGTGCCACCAGAGTACCCATCAGTGCCACTAGTGTCCATCAGTGCCACCACAAGGCTGATCAGTGTCACTACAAGGCTGATCAGTGTCACTACAAGGCTCATCAGTGCCACCAGTGCCCATCAGTGCCACCTCTGCCACTTCAGTGCCCATCGGTGCTGCCAGTGCCCGTCAGTGCTCCATCAGTGCCACACCAGTGCCACTACAGTGCCCCATCGGTACCATCAGTGCCACATCAGCGCCACTATAGTGCTCATCTGCACCACAACAGCGCTCAACTACAGCGCTCATCAGTGCCACAGTAGTGCCCATAAGTGAGTGCTCATCAGTGGATACTCATCAGCGCCACCTTATCAGTGCCAGATAATCAGTGCAGCTTTAGTGTGGTGCATTAGTGTACATCAGTGCACCCTCATCAGTTCCCATCAGTGCACCCTCATCAGTTCCCATCAGTGCACCCTCATCAGTAACCATCAGTGCACCCTAATCAGTAACCATCAGTGCACCCTCATCAGTAGCCATCAGTGTACCCTCATCAGTACCCATCAGTGCACCCTCATCAGTTACCAGCAGTGCACCCTCATCAGAACTTAGCAGTACACCCTCATCGGAACCCAGCAGCACCCTCATCAGAACCCAGTAGCACCCTCATCAGAACCCAGCAGAACCCTCATCAGAACCCAGCAGTGCAGCCTCATTAGACCAGCCTCATCAGCACCCATCAGTGCAGCCATATCTGTTCCAGTTTTTCTACCACAGTTTGTCACCACAGCCCACAGTCACCAGTATGGCGAAATAAATGTTTTCCCCTGAGGAGGCATACCAACAGCTTTGCTTGACTGACGAGAGCAGCGGGGAGCTCTCTGAGTCTGATTCTGGTTCAGAATATGAACCTGTTATAAGCAGTGGGTCTTCTACAGATTCAGAGGAAGTGCAAAGTGTGCCCAAGAAACAAAGGCGTTCTGACATGGAGCAGCAGGCTACCACAAGTAGCGCTGTGGCATCAACCAGCAGCTCAGTGCCATCCACCAGTAGCACAGTGCCATCCACAAGAAATGAAGTACCACTACAGCAAAGGCCAAGAACTAGCGGGGTGTCATCTCAGCCCCAGGGGTTAGGACCCATGCCAGCCTTCCCTATGCCCTTGAAAACCCTCTGTGGCTTCCCCCCAATTCAGGAGCAGCAAACATCCCCCCTTTTACCGCCCAGCCAGGTGTTCAGGTGAGCACAGAGAATTTTGCCCCTATTGATTTTTTTAATTAAATTTTTACCCAAGACCTATTATCCTCCATCGTGACCCAGTGCAACCTCTTTGCACAACAATTCATAATAAACAACCCTGGTTCAAGTTATGCCCGTCCCTATGAGTGGAGAGCATTGACATTTGAGGAATTTAAATTATTTTTAGGCCTAACGTTCAACATGGGGCTCTCAAAAAAAAATGAAGTATACTCCTATTGGTCCACCAAACCCATCTACCACATGCCAGTCTTTTCATCCATTATGTCAAGATCCAGATACCTCATGATAATGCGCTTTCTCCATTACAATGACAACACCCAGTGCCCTCCCCGAAATGACCCATCACATGACAAATTATTTAAAATTCGGCCACTTCTAAATTTTTTCTCTGAGAAATTCCCCCAGTTATATATCCCCGACCAAAATATATCCATGGATGAGTCATTGGTCCACTTCACTGGCAGGCTTGGCATCAAGCAGTTTATCCCCAGCAAAAGGGCCCGATATGGGGTTAAGATCTACAAGCTATGTGACCGAGCCACGGGCTACATTTACGCCTTCCTGGTGTATGAAGGGAAGGACTCCCAACTGCATCCCCCTGAATGTCCAGAGTACATCGGTGCCAGCGGAAAGGTTGTTTGGGAGCTTATATATCCACTCCTTGAAAAGGATTACCACCTTTATGTGGATAATTACTATACAAGCTTGCCCCTCTTCCGCAACCTTCACTGGAAGGGCACTCCAGCGTGTGGAACAGTGCGAGCCAACAGGAAGGGTTTCCCGCAAAGGCTCGTTACTGAAAGACTACGAAAAGGAGAGACGGCATCTTTGCGGAATGAAGAGCTATTGGCTATCAGGTGGAGGGACAGACGAAACGTCCACATGCTCTCAACGATACATAACGACACCTACGTGGAAATCCCCAAAAGAAACGGCCCTATCCAAAAACCAGCATGTGTTCATGATTATAATTTGTTCATGGGGGGAGTCGATTTTAATGATCAGATGATCGAACCCTATCTTCCCACAAGAAAAAGCCGCTATTGGTATAAAAAGGTCTCCATATATCTTTTCAGTATGGCCATTTACAATACTTATGTCATTTACCGTAAATCTACAAGGACCCCCTTATCTTATCTTCAGTACCAAGAAGAAATTGTCTCCACCCTTTTGTACCCTGAAGACCCACCAGAAAGCATTCGCTCGGATTCAGTGAGCAGACTCCATGAACGCCACTTTCCTGAGAAATTCCCCCCCCCCATGAAACAGGCCGAAAACGCCAGAAGAGATGCCGGGTGTGCTCCAAAGAAGGAACTAGAAGAGACACTGTGTATTATTGTCCCGATTGTCCTTCCCAACCAGGCCTTTGTTTTGGTCGATGTTTCCGTCGTTACCATACTTTTCTACATTATTAGGAAAGTATGGTAAACGTAATTGTCATTTACCGCCACACCCCTTATGCCACTGTACATACTGCTGCCTTCTCCGGAACTGACCCTGACCTGCTAAACGACCACGCCTCTGCCTAACGCTAAACTGTACCTACCTCTGCCTGCCCTGGAACTGACCATGGCCTGTTATACGACCACGCTTCTGCCTAACCCTAAACTGTACCTACCTCTGCCTGCTCTGGAACTGACCCTGGCCTGTTATACGACCACGCTTCTGCCTAACCCTAAATTGTACCTACCTCTGCCTGCACTGGAACTGACCCTGGCCTGTTATATGACCACGCTTCTGCCTAACGCTAAACTGTACCTACCTCTGCCTGCTCTGGAACTGACCCTGGACTGTTTGACCACGTTTTTTGCCTGCCTCTTGGATTGATCTTTTACCCTGTTATGCTAATGGGAACACAGGGGTCTCACATATGTAAGGGGCTCCAGAATTGTTTTTTCTGGATGAAGAAAACTAATTTTTTAGTTTTCTCATTCCCGGATTAGGGTCTGGAGACTCGGAGGCTTCAAAGAGATTTGGGTGGGAGAAGCCTCTACCCCTGTCCCCATTCTTTCCTGGCCTGCTACTTGGACCATGTTCCTGCTTACTACCAGGACCAATATTTTGGCACTGCTGGCAATGTCTCTACTTGCACTGACCTTGGACTGTATATGGACAGTATCTCTGCCTGTACTGACTATGGATAATATTCCTGCCTGCTGCCTGGACAATTCCATTCACTGACGCTGACCACGTCCCTGCCTGTTGCCTGGATCAGGGCTCTCCTTCCGTGGACAATTGCACTACTAAAACCACAGGTAATCTTTTGTTTACCATTTACTCAGCAGAATGTAGTTCAGGGTGTAATTTTTGGTATGTACATGCTATATGCTAGAAATATGAAGGGCCTTCAAAAATGTGATAGATTGTAAGGAAATTAAATGCATAATTTATGTCCCTAGAACACCTGATGGTGCTTCTTGGATATTGGACCTCTATGTGGCCAGGCTGTGTAAAAGTCTCACACATGTGGTATCACCATACTCAGGAGGAGTAGGAGAATATATTTTGGGGTGTAATTTTTGCTATGTACATGCTATGTGTTGGAAATATCTTATAAATGGACAACTTTGTGTAAAAAAAATGTGTTTTCATTTTTTTTCCACATTTTCCAAAAAATTCTGGAAAAAAATGAACAGTTCAAAAGACTCATAATGCCTCATAGATTATACGTTGGGGTGTTTGCTTTCCAAAATGGGGTCACTTTGTTGGCGTTTCCATTGTCCTGGTGCTCCAGGGCCTTCAAAAGTGTAATAGGTGTTTGAGAGATTAGATGTGTAATTTATGCTCCTAGAACGCCTGAAGTTGCTACTTCAATGTTGGGCCTCTGTATGTGGCCAGGCTGTGTAAAAGTCTCAGGCCTCGTACACACGACCGATTTTCTCGGCAAGAACCAGCAAGAAACTTGCTGGCAGAGAGGTCTTACCGAGTAAATCGGTCGTGTGTACGCGGCTATCGGGTTTCTCGTCGAGAAAACCGACAAGTAACCTCGACGAGAAAATAGAGAACCTGCTCTCTATTTTCTCGTCGAGATTCTCCTCGGCATGTTTCTCGACGAGAAAAGTGAGTGTGTGTACACTTACCTGTCCTCCCGGAAGCCCGCGCATGTTCGATATGAATTAGACGCATGCGCGGTAGCTTCCTAGGCATACGTAGGGTATACCAAGATGGCGGCGACGGCATCGAATGTGATGAGCGCATGCTCGTCGTAGTCGATGACGTCACCGCGTACGCTCCATTCAAAGAACCGCGGGTTCTTTGAAACGAGCGTGTGTACACTCGGCCGGGACAAGTTTCTTGTCCAAGAATCTCGTCGAAAAAAACGACATGTTTTTTTCAACGAGAATCTCAGGCGTGTGTACGAGGCCTCACACATGTGGTATCGTAATACTCAGGAGGAGTAGCAGAATATATTTTGGGGTGTTATTTGTGGAATGTACATGCCATGTGAGAGAAATAACCTGTTATAATGACAATTTGGTGTGAAAAAAAATAAAAATAAAAAAAATCTTCATTTTGCAAAGAATTGTGAGAAAAAATGACAACCTCAAAAAACTAACTATGCCTCCTACTAACTACCTTGGAATGTCTACTTTCCAAAAAGGGGTCATTTGGGGGTATTTGTACTTTAGTGGCTTGTTAGGGTCTCAAGAAATGAGATAGGCTGTCAGTACATCAGGTGTAATCAAATTGATACATTTTCAGTGATTGGCACCATAGCTTGTAGACCCTATAACTTTCACACAGACTAAATAATATCCACTAATTTGGGTTATTTTTACCAAAGATATGTAGCAGTATACATTTTTGCCCAAATTTATGAAGAAAAATTACTTATTTGCAAAATTTTATAATAGAAATGAAGAAAAATTCATTTTTTTACAAAATTTTCGGTCTTTTTTCATTTATAGCACAAAAATGAAAAACCCAGAGGCGATCAAATACCACCAAAAGAAAGCTCTATTTGTGTGAAAAAAAGGACGAAAATTTCATATGGGTACAGTGTTGCATGACTGAGTAATTGTCATTCAAAATGTGAGAGCACCGAAAGCTGAAAATTTGTCTGGTTAGGAAGGGGGTTTAAGTGCCCAGTGGTCAAGTGGTTAATTCAACCTAGGTTGATGTAGATAAATTAATACACATAAAATAAAGTCCATATAAAGTCCATAGAATGAAATCAAAACTAAAATACAAATCCTGAAGAAAAAAGTCAGTGGTAGTAATAAAATATAATAAACAAATTAAATAAAAATAAGATAAAAATAAAAATAAATAAGTGACTTGTGCTTTAAAACTTCAATGTTGATGGGTGAACATTTTATATCTTGTTCTGTGCGTGATAATCTGTGCTCTTTACAAAGTTGCACTCACCAGAAACTTTTTACCCTCCAGGGGTATGACACAGTCACAGTATAAGTGCCACTGTGTAGCAGCCTGAGGAAACAGGGTGCCTTTTGCGATCCTCCGGTGTCGTCCTCCTTCTGCTCTCCGGTGTCATCTCCATGCTCTCTGGCTCTTCTCCCGCTCTCCGGTGCCTTCTTCCTTCTGCCGGGAGCCTCCGCTATCTTCTTCTAGCTCTTTTGCTGGCGGCGGCTCGGTCTTCTCAGTAGTCTTCTTCCCTCTTCTCTTCTTCGATGTTGACACGACGTTGCCTACTGCTGTAATGGTTGCACAACGATTTATATAGGCATGGGGCGTGATGCCACTCGGTGACCCCGCCCCGTATGATGTCACAGTCCCGGGGAATGATGGGACTGTCACGTCATACGGGGGCGGCATCATCCGGTGACCACGCCTCATGCCTATATAAGTCGTTGCGCACCGCACACACGACATTACAGCGGGAGACAGCGTCGTGTCAACATCAAAGAAGAGAAGAAGGAAGAAGACTACGGAGAAGACCGGACCGCCGCTAGCAAAAGAGCTGGAAGAAGATAGCGGAGGCTCCCGGCAGAAGGAAGAAGGCACCGGAGAGCGGGAGAAGAGCTAGAGAGCATGGAGACGACACCGGAGAACAGAAGGAGGACGACACCGGAGGATCGCAAAAGGCACCCGCTAGCAAAAGAACTGGAAGAAGATAGCGGAGGCGCAGAAGGAAGAAGGCACCGGAGAGCGGGAGAAGAGCCAGAGAGCGCGGAGACGACACCGGAGAGCAGAAGACGAGACCCCCGAAGTCGGAAGAAGACCCCCGGAGCTGCCTAATAAATTACTTTAAAAACCTGTGTAGTGTGTTTTTTTATTGACATTTTTTTTCCACCAGGTGAATGGGTAGGGGTACGATGTACCCCATACTCATTCACATAGGCTGGGGGGCCGGGATCTGGGGGCCCCCTTATGAAAGGGAGCTCCCGTACTCCGATAAGCCCCCCGCCCGCAGATCCTGACAACCAACGGCCAGGGTTGTCGGGTAGAGGTCCTTGTCCTCATCAACATGGGGGCAAGGTGCTTTGGGCTGGGGGGCCGCAGGGCGCCCCCCTGCCCCAAAGCACCCACCCCCCCATGTTGAGGGCATGCGGTCTGGTACGGTTTAGGAGGGGGGGCGCTCGCTCGTCCCCACCCCTTTTCTTGACCGGCCGGGCTGCGTGCTTGGATAAGGGTCTGGTATGGATTTTGGGGGGACCTCCCACGCCGTTTTTTCGGTGTAGGGGTTACGCTTAAAATCCATACCAGACCTAAGGGCCTGGTATGCTCCTGGAGGGAAACCCATGCCGGTTTTTTATTTAAAATTTGGCGTGGAGTTCCCCCTCATGATTCATACGTACTGTGTTCAGAAAGCAACACATCTGTAAATCAGATGCGTTCCCGTAGAACATAATGGGCAGACAATTCGCACCGCAATGCCTAGAAAACGCACACGTTTT
Source organism: Rana muscosa (assembly GCA_029206835.1). Classification (NCBI taxonomy): domain Eukaryota; kingdom Metazoa; phylum Chordata; class Amphibia; order Anura; family Ranidae; genus Rana; species Rana muscosa. The sequence continues at coordinate 868,849,175 of CM055118.1, forward strand.
TTGGGCAATGTGCAGTGTGAATGCATCGCACATATGTGAACCAGCCTCATTGAAATCAATATATTTTAAAATGTTATGCGAATTGGATGCGGTTTAAGCCGCAACCAATTCGCATAGGTGTGTGCCTTGCGGCTTCACTGCCCGTTTCCTACTGCGCATGTGCGAGTCTCACGGCGCTGTATGAATGGGCGGCTGCTCTCTGGAATACATACAGTTCCCAGAAGGCAGCGTGCCCCATTCACCAGAAGTCAGCGCGAGGAGGACAAGGAAGAAGACCTGCCGCAGAGGATGAAGAGGCAGATTAGGAACTTCCGCATAGCAACCGCCTTTTCTGGTGAGTAAAATTTTATTTATTTATTTCTATTTTTTTTCTATTTTTTTGCAGGTTTTTTGTGATTTTTTTTTAGGGTGGAACTCCACTTTAAAAATCTCCATAGGCGAAGCTGTAATTTTTTTTACAGGTTACATGTTTAGAGTTACAGAGGAGGTCTAGTGCTAGAATTATTGCTCTCACTCTAACGATCGCGGCGTATGTAATCTGTGTGTATCTAGCTCTGATACTAGCCACTGATCTCACTGCACATCCCTGATATGAACCCAAAGTGACTGCTGGTCATCAGCAGTCACTTTGGGTTCATGTCAGGGATGTGCAGTGGCTAGTATCAGAGCTAGCGATCTTTCTAAAAGCCAACTGTTATCGTACAATATCAGAAACACTCTAAAATCTCATAGAAAGCCTTCCCAGAATGGTCAGGTGTCTACAATCCTTTAACTATATAGTATATGAGCTACAGATAGTATAGTTTATGAGCTACAAATATATGTTACATTGCTACTGTTATCCAGTGAAAGGGGAGACAGAATACACAGACAGATTAGCCTTTTATATAATATATAGAATCAGTGTGCTGCTGTTTCTCCATTCTTACCTCTCTATGCAGCTGAGAAAAGAGGGTACGTGATTATAAAAAAAGGGAAAAAAACGCATGTATAATGTTTTTTATATCTATACACAAATGGTTTGTCTTTCACTTCTATCTTAAAAGGTATGAGTTGTTTTACCACATGAGGGGTTACATATACTTTAATGTGTTGGTATGCAATTCCCAACACACAAGTCTAAATGGGCTCTGAACCTTAAAGAGGTTGTAAAGGTTTGTTTTTTATTTTCTAAATATGTTCCTTTAAGCTAGTGTATTGTTGGTTCACTTACTATTTTCCTTCGATTTACCTTCTAAATGTTTTTTTTCTTTGTCTGAATTTCTCACTTCCTGTTCCTCCTCAGAAAGCTTCCGAGCCGTTCTGGCTGGGGGTTAGTCAGCGTGCTCTCCCCCTCCCTTGGGACTACATCCCTGCGGGGAGACACTGTAAACGTTCACAGCGTCTCCCAAACGGATGTCTCAACAAATGTTGTCACCGTCATGGACTATCAACCATGGATGGGGAATGCAGGATCTCACCAGCCCGGAACATATGGTATCCAAAAAAGTTTTTGTTTTTCAACATGAAAGAAAGCAAAAAACAGTGCTCCACATAATGTAGATGAATCCGGGGTAGAAGGTAAAAAACTGGCCTTTATTGGCTTAAAAACAAGACATAAATAATATATATCCACATACAAGCAGCTCAGAGGTGCATGTACAAAGAAGTATAAAAGCAAAAAAGCGTGGTGGAGAGAGCCGAGCAGGCTAGATGTCCGCCATGTTTCGAGTAAGAACTCTTCAACTGGGGCATAACCTGCTTGTCTCACAACACGCTCATATGTAGTGATCACATTAATCTAATAATTACCACTCACAATCAACAGCTGATTTGGAAAAGTGTCCCTCCAATTGTCCAGCCAATCACCACGGATACTTCAATAGAACACGCCCCTCATTGGCCAGAGAGGCCAATCTGCGGGCAGACGTTGGGTCTTAGGTTGACAAAGTTGCTTTTTATAATGTAGCGCTCACACTGTAAGGGGCTGCTGAGAATGACCTGGTCTCCCTTGCTAATGTACAGAGGATGCCAGAAACAAACACAGCTTCAAGTACACTGACAAATGGTGGCTTAGCCTAGTGGATGTCTTTTTGTGGATTTATTGCAAACAACGTGAACAGGAGAGGGATAAGGGTGCAGGATACTCTAAAACGTTAGAAGAAATTAGCAGGAGGACAAACCCTAGACCAGTCATCTCCAAACTCCGGCCCGGGAGCTGGATTTGGCCCTTTGCTTGTCTTGATCACTATTCTCCCAATGACATCAAGAATGGGGCATAATTCCTGCCACTGACACCAACAATGGGGCACTATTGCTCCCACTGACACCAACGATGGGACACTATTCCTCCCACTCACACCAAAGTTGGGACACTGTTCCTCCCATTGACACCAACGATGGGACACTCTTCCTCCCACTGACACCAATGATGGGGCACTATTTCTTCCACTGACAACAATAATGGGGTACTATTCCTCGCACGGATATCAATGATGGAGCATTGTTACTAATGCTAGGACATTTTCTACTCCCACTGGCCAAAGTCCAACCCCTCTAAAGTATGAAGGATAGAAAACTGTCCCTTTGTTTAGAAAGTTTGGAGAACCCTGCTCTAGACAAAATCCTCTTTTAACAGCCTTTGCTGGGGGTAGAAAGGAAGGGCCAGCTAATCTGGAACCCTATGCAAGCAGTCCCAGTCCTACAGCAACCTCTGGCAGTTACGGACTCAAGCACATGTACACCTGGGATCCATAATCAAGGTCTAAGACCCCATACACATTATACAACTTTTGTTGTTAGATTTCCTTTAGATTTACCAAAACCATGTAGTGCAGGGGCCTGCCTGATTGCATACAAACTGAAATTCTTAAGGTTTGACCTCATATGGTTTTGGTAAATCTGAAGGAAAAAATCTACAGAAAATCATATAGTGTGTATCCAGCTTTACTCACAGGTCCAAGGACAGGTTTCTGCCACCCAGCCTCCGTGCAACACTCTCCAGTGAGGAAGAAAGGGTTTTTTCTCCAGACCAGCCCCCACAGATGATACCCTCCAGCAAATGTCTCTCAGTCAAATCTCTTCCAGGCCCCTTAGCCCAGCACATGATGAGGCCCAACAGCAACTATTTAGAGCATACACTGGCTGCCTCCCAGGGGCAGCAGCCCCAGGGGAACTGGAACCCTCCTAGGAGAGAAAAAGAGCCCATCTGCCCAGTCTGCCCAAACATTTTTCATCTCCCCCAGCCAGCCTCTGGATGCCCCTTCCCAGGGATTGGCCGAGTTCTGAAAAATATCTATAACTTAATATTTGATCCTCTCAATCTATTTTGTTGAAGCTTCTTCCAGAAACAGGCAGGGCAAACTATCACAAAGCTTAGGAAAACCTGACCAGACAAAAAAATTTGATCACTACTTCACTGAGTACAGCAAAATTTTGCCTAAGTAGTACAGGGCACTACAATAGATAAGGCATGGCGAGGGAAGACAAAAAGTATGTTACCAGCAGGATCACCAGGTTAAAAAAATAAGTAAAAAAGCATGTAAAAAGAAAGCCAACACATCCTCCACATCGAAGGACTGAGAGGCTGCATTATATTATGTATTTTTTTGCCATTATATGCACTTTACATTACCAAGTTATGTATAGTAGCTGTAATTTGTCCTTCTAGCCAGGGAAGAGGTAGTCACACTGGGCTCTTCTACATAATTTTTTACTCCCTAATACACTTAAAGTGGTTGTAAACCCACTTACACAACATGCACCTACAGGTAAGTCTAGATTAAGGCTTACCTGTAGGTGCAAGAAATATCTCCTAAACCTACACAGTTCAGGAGATATTTGCAAAAAAGACATGCACCGATGTCTACGGCTCATGCGCGCCGTAGACAACGGTGCATTCAGTCAGAATCCCCATTCACAAATCCGGCTTTGCCAGATTTGACGGCTTCCGCACGCATGCGCGGAGTGATGTCTTCGTGGCTCCGGCCAATCACAGCGCCAGAGCGGCGCTGTGATTGGCCGGAGCGGCGATACCCGGAAGTAACCTTCCGGGTATCTATGGAGCGATAGCTGCGGCTGGAGGGGGAGACGAGGACGGCTTCGGGGGCCCCGATCTAAGGTAAGTGATGCATAATGAGCTAGTATGCTAGTCATACTAGCTCATTATGGCTTTGTCTTGCAGGTGTTTTTACATCCACTTTAATAAGATAATTTATACAACTGGTATCTGCTGTGTAGTAGCAGTGGGGAGCAGTGCCTTGCATTTTACAGCAGATGATACTGTTTGCTTTTTTTGTCTGTTTTTTAAACATTATTGAAAGTGTACACTCAATTCAGGTCTCTGCACAGCAGTGTGGTGCCCTACACTGCAGTGACAAATGGTGCCATCCTGTGCATTGCGAAAAAAATGATCATGTCTGAATTTTTTTTGCACATCACAGATGTTGTGCTTTGAATGGGAAAGACATTTGTTCAGTTGTTTTTCTATATGTCTTTGACCTACATTGATCCAGTCTGGAAAAACACACATCACCATAGTATATGCGAACAAGTCCTCAAAAGTGAGTTTAAAAATAAAAGAATTGGCAAGCAATATGTAGCGGGGGTTCCAAATTTAGGGATTGCTATACCAAATTTAAGGGTGATTCGAGTGGTAGTTGGCTCGAATCTTTCAATTTGCTGGACTCTGCCTTGCTGCTGTTTTGCCTGGTGTGCAGTTCCCCTTAGAATTATGGGTGGCGCTGTCACTTATACTCAGGGTTGAACCACAGGTAATGGGGCAGTGATTTGGTGTCCTCTCTTGGCAGCTGTGCGGTGGATGTGGTTTACCTGCTGTGCATGCCGGGAGAGGATACATAAGGGGCAGACGCCGCCGGGGAGGGGTCGGTTCTTTTTGGTTCCAGAGTCGGAGCAGGGGCGGATCCAGAGTCTTTTCTCGGGAGGGGCACTGCCAAAAAATTATTTTTTTGTGGGAAATTTATCGGGGAAATGGTTGGTGTCGGCGCTTCAATCATTCCGGCACCATGGTTGTTATGCTCTCAGGATAATTGAAGCGCATTATTTCTATTATTACATTGTAATATGAAATTAAATAGTTCAATGCAGAATCAGTGGGAGCCCCGAGTGTGTCACTTGCCACCGTCGCCTGCAATTAGGGGGAGCCCTGAGCGTGTCACTTGCCACAAGTTGTGGATTGTCACTTGCCACGTCACCTGCCACATCTTGTGGATTGTCACTTGCCACACCTTGTAGATTGTCACTTCCCACATCACCTGCCACACCTTGCGGATTGTCACTTGCCACGTCACCTGCCACACCTTGCTGATTGTCACTTGCCTGCCACCAGATGCAGATTGTCATTTGCCACGTCACCTGACACAATTTGCGGATGGTCACTTGCCACGTCGCCTGCCACACCTTGCGGATTGTCACTAACTTGCCTGCTAAGGTGTAGTTTTGGTTGTCTCTTGCTGTGTCCCAGACTCCCAGAGTCAGGCAGCAGAGAGATAATGTAATCTCTCTGCTGCCTGCACAGTGAGGGCGGAAGTCACTGCAGGAATGCAGGGCAGGCACGGGCGGTGAGAGATGATCTCAACTCTCTGCTCCCGCTCCCGGCTAGCTGATTGGCCAGCTGCCACACTGAGCCTGCTCTCTCACTCTCACCTGCGCTGCCAACACACTGAGCAGCACGGTCTGCCCACGAACCGCGCCGCCCCCCGACAACAAACCGCGCCGCAAGCGGAGCCGCCCGCTTTCTTACCCGTCTGTGGAGCCGTACGCTATTGCACCTGCCCACAGAGCGGCCTGACGTGACTCACTGACGTCACTCGTTGCTAGACGCCAAGCGGCCCAGGCGTTAGCAGCGAGTGCAGGGAAGAGGCTCCACCCACCTCCTCCTCCGCTCCTGGTATCGTGTCAGTGCGCCACGTAACTACATTAGACGAGTCTCTCTCTCAGCGACGCTGATCGGCTGATGTGAGAAACTGAGAGAGAGACTCAGAGAGGCAGCGGCAGCCTCAGAACAAGTACTGTATATAATCGAGTATAAGCCGACCCGAATATATGCCGAGGCACCTAATTTTACCCCAAAAAACTGGGAAAACTTATTGACTCAAGTATAAGCCTAGGGTGTCCTAGGCTTATACTTGCCTCACTTTGCCTCACTGTGCCCATGCCTCACTGTGCCCATGACTAGACTGATGTTTAACATGGAAGTCTATGGAAGGAGTGCCCGGCTTTGAAAAATCGGTTCTCCCAGACACCAAACTTTTCAAACTTATAGAGGAGACATGGGGCTACATGTGTGCCAAGTTTGGGGTCCAGAGGACCTACGACCGGCTGGTACCGGGTCCGCAAAATCACTGGAGAAATGACCGTTTAACATTGGAGTCTATGGAAGGGGTGCCCGGTTTTAAAAAATCAGTGCTCCACGGCCGTAGGTCCCCCAGACACCAAACTTTGCACACTTGTAGAAAATACATGGGGCTACATGTGTGCCAAGTTTGGGGTCCCGGGGTCCTACGGCCGGCCGGTACCGGGTCCCCAAAGTTCGGGAGATCAGGCGCAAAAAAAAAACAAACAGAGCAAGCAAGTGAGTGTGACAGATGGTCTCGGGGGGGGGGCAATTGCCCTGTTGCCCCCCCCCCTAGATCCGCCACTGAGTCGGAGTCCTGGTGCGTGGAGACGTGCACTTCAGTCCCAGGCACCTTTAGTCCTGGGACTGCAACTTCAGCCCTGGGCCCAGCACCTTTAGCTGGAGCCCACTTCGGGAGGAAGAATCCTAGGGTGCCGCCCTTGCGAGGGGACCCATTTCTAGAAGAGGAGGCTGGGGGAGGACCGTTCCAAAGGACTGGTGAGAGATCACAGTGAAGGAAGGGGCCCAGTAACTCTCTGGAGGGATGTCATCCATCCGAAAACAGGGATCTAAACAACAGGACCAGTAGGAGGTTTGGGACACTATAGATTTGATTTCAAATATATATTTGTATGAGAATTTATAACAGTTTATTGATATTAATTATGTATTTTTATTCTTTATTTCAAAGGCTGTTTTTTTATTTTGAACATGTTACCAGCAGCAGAGGACTAGATTCTCCTCTTGCTTATGTTTCCCTGCAGACAGGCTGAGAAAAAGCAGAGTCGTGTGACAGCTGTATATCGATTAGAAAAAAGGTACTTAGATGTTTTTTTAAATTAAAATAATTACAGTAATATCATCCACATACAGAAATAGAAGTGTAGTGCTGGCCCTAAACCCTAGAAGCCTAATAGTGACCTCCAAAATCAGGGATAGCTGACATCCTTTCTTGTAGATGTAGCGGGGTCCCCTTTAAGACTCTCGGGACTACCTTGCCCAGAATCCCTTTCGGCATGTTCCACCCCAGAGACTCATGGGAGGGGTTATAAAAGGAGGCGGCGAGGCTGGGCTCGGCCTCTTTGGGACACGAGACTTCAGTGACTGATCCTCCTGTGCGGATGTGCCGGAGTGCAAGGCCTGAAGCCTGAGGCCTTGCGCAGCACCAAAGAGCCTTCCACCCCACTGCGAGCCTGGGTGGCATCTGACTTCGCTTGTCTGCAGCCTTGGCTGGATCGGGGACCCGATCGCTGGAGACACTGTGTGTGTGAGGACACAGTCGGTGGAAGTTCCCGGACTGGGATCGCGTCCGGAGGGGTGAGAGGGCGTATGCTTAGACCATATACTGTTGTTGCTAATGTGCCTATAGACTGCCGGGGCTTACAAGTTTGTTTCTGATACTTTTACTGGAGATCCATATCAGAGCGGAACTTATAGTTCATGAAGTAATGTGTTTAGTTCATCGCAACTTTCCCATTGGATTACAAATGCTATTCTGTTAATGTGCACCACCTTTAAAGAATTGCCGGTGAAGAAACCATCATCCCCTATAGACTGAGTTGTAGATATCTGAGCCAGGCCTGGCCAGCTAGTTAGTCCATTTAGTTACTGCGTCACAGGGCGCCTAGTTAACGGTCGCCCATGTGGCGCACCTTTACTATTCATCTTAAATGCATAGTGTGTTATTGCTGCAGGGCTCTGCAATTTATTATCTGTGAACCGTTACCACTGTTAACTTTTCTTACCAACAACTCAAAGTAAATTTGATACCCTTTCATTATTGTCTTGGTGTCTGGGTTTACTCATACAGTATAAGAAAATATTTATTGCTGCCAATACTAACTGTGCCAGTAGGGGGTCGAGTACATTGCTGGGGGTTGACGGAGCTGTTTTCAGGGCCCAAACTAAACTTGCGGCCTTCTTAGTTGAAGGTATCGCTACACGTGGGGGTTCTCGTCCGGGATCCTGATACAGCAATTAAATGCCAGAGTTGCCGTCATGGACCCGCAAGGAATAAGAGTGTGGTGCGAAGTGGCTAAAACAGACCCAAACCAATCAGTGGTCATCAACCTACCAGGGGAAGAATGGTCAATAGAAACGATAGAGGGGTTAATGAAGTCAGTGACCCCAGATCACACACCGTGGGTGATGGGAATAAAGTCAGACCCAGACATCTCATACCAGTCTGCACTAGTGGAATACTTGGACGGGATGCCAGAGGCTTGTAAGCGCAACTATGTACAGACGCCAGATATTAGATCCTATAGGTTGGCGCACGCAATTAAGAAGGAACCATTACCAACGGGATCACCGCAGGCTGCGGCCCGTACCCCACCTGAAAGAGGAGACAGGGCGACGCCTCCAGTGGCGCCTGCACCTGTCACTGCTATATCACCTGAACTGATAAATGCAATAGGGGATCTGCTAACCAAGTGTCAGAAGACAAGCACGGTCCATGTAGAGACTAGCTACCGGAGACTAAAGACATTCTCGGGGAAACTCCCTGTCCCGGCAGGGGAAGAAGATTTTGACACCTGGGTGGAGCAGGCATTGCAGGCAGTAGAGGCATGGGAGGTGCCTAAAGCGCAGAAGAGACAACGAGTGATAGAAAGCTTTTAAGGCGCAGCAGCAGAAGCAGTAAAAAGTTTTCGGTTTGGGAATGCAGATTGCACGGCTCAAGACTGTCTAGCCACGCTACAGGAGGAATTGCCCATATTGCAGCTACATGTTCCAGTCCCAAGAAGAAGAAACCAGACAACCGCAAGCCGGCGGGAAACTCCAGAGGGCCCCGGTGAAGGAGTCAACCGGGTGCCCATCACTTTCAGTGAGCTCCAAGCTGAATGCGAAGCAGAAGAAAAGAGGAGCTAAAACCCCTCAGAGGAAACGCAACATTCCTCAACAGAGATACACCCCAGAAAAAGGGGGCAAGACCCCTCAGAAGGGACACAGCACTCCCCAAAGGGGGTGCACACCTAAGCAGAATAATAGTATCCCTCAGCGGGTCCCTACACCCATTGAAAAGAGGGAAATCAATGCATACCAGGCTCAAGAAAGATTAAAGTCCAAAGGGAATTGGATGAGAGAGAGTCCGAAAGGAAAGGGACAGAAGAAGGCGACCCCTGCCAAGCCATATCCGGAGAAGCTGGTAGGCCCATCCCCTATAGTGCCCATTCAAGTGGAGGGAGTCTACACCAGAGCCATCTTGGATACTGGGGCACAAGTGACCCTGTTATACCAAGATTTCTACGATAAGCACTTGAGTCACCTGCCCATCCAGAAGATAGAGGGACTAGAGATATGTGGGATTGGAACCCAGAATTTCCCCTACGATGGCTATTTGCCTGTCAAGATGATCTTTGACCCATCTGTGGCTGGAAAAGCCGAAGTGTTTGACACCCTGGCGGTTGTGTGCCCTCGGCCGCCAGGAGCCAACAAGAGTTCCCTTATAATAGGGACGAACACGGACCTGGTCCGAAGACTTCTGACCCCTCTAGTGGAAGAGAAGGGGTCAGCGGCCACCAAGATCCACCCCATGCTGAAGACGGCTTACCAACGGCTGGTCCTAGAGCAGAAGACCCCTGGAGAGGGGATAGGGAAGGTGTGGAGACTTGGGAGAGAAGGGATAGTGTTGCAGCCCGGCTAAGTAACCTGTCTCAGAGCCACTGTGAAGCTTACTTGGGAGCAGCCTGGACCCTTTGTCATGTTGGAGTCCGACCCAAGGGAAGAGTCCCCCAGTCTGGAAGTGATACCAGAAGTGATTCCGCTGAAGGTCCTGAAGAAGGCCCATTGTAGAGTTCCAGTGAGTGTTAGGAACAATACGGATGAACCCATGGAAATCCCAGCCAGGATGCTGCTGGGCCAGGTGAGCCCTGCTGCCCCTGTCAACTTGTCAGAAGTAAAGGGAGCGGGCGAAGGAGGAGATGCTTGGGAGAAGCTGTCCATGGAAAACCCGAATCTGCCCAGGGCTTGGAAGGAGAGAGCCAAGGCCCAGTTGACCAGATGGGAGAAAATCTTCTCCAAAGACGAGTTCGATGTGGGGTGTGCAAGGAGTGCCACCCATCGGATCCGCCTCCAAGAAGATAAGCCCTTCAGAGAGAGGGTCAGGCGGGTCCCACTAGCGGATCTGGAGGATCTAAGGGAGCAACTTGCAGAACTAAAGAGGACTGGTGTGATACGGGAGTCTAGAAGCCCCTATGCCTCTCCGATAGTGGTGGTCAGGAAGAAGAATAGATCGTTGAGGCTCTGTATCGACTACAGGACTCTTAACAGGAGAACCATACCCGACCAGTACACCACTCCGAGGATAGAGGATGCCCTACAGAGCTTGTCTGGAGCCAAGTGGTTCAGTGTTATGGATCTCAAGAGTGGGTACTATCAGATCCCTATGCACTCAGAAGACAAGGAGAAGACAGCTTTCATAACCCCAGTGGGGTTCTTTGAATTCGCCTGGATGCCCCAAGGTTTGTCTGGAGCCCCAGCTACCATCCAACGTCTCATGGAGAAGACTGTAGGAGACATGAACCTTATTGAAGTCCTTGTATACCTGGACGATGTTATTGTCTTTGAAAGAACCCTGGAGGAACACGAGGAGAGGCTGGAAAAAGTCTTGAGGAGACTCAGTGAGGAGGGACTCAAACTTTCGCCTGAGAAGTGTCGGTTCTACCAGTCTTCTGTGAACTACCTGGGGCACATAGTGTCAGAAGAAGGGGTGGCCACAGACCCTGAGAAATTGGAGGCAGTTACCTCCTGGCCACGACCCACCACAGTAACAGAACTCAGATCCTTCTTAGGGTTCTGCTCCTATTACAGGAGGTTTGTGGAAGGATTCGCTCGAATTGCTAGACCATTGAATGGACTGCTCAAGACTGAGGGAGAAGAGGACGACTCAGGGCCCAGGAAGCCGGGAGAGTCAGTCAAAGATCAGTGGAACCAGAAATGTGAAGAGGCCTTCCAGGCATTTAAGAAGAGCATAACCACTGCTCCAGTCTTGGCCTACGCAGACCCAACCAAACCCTATGAACTACACGTAGATGCTAGTCATGACGGTCTGGGAGGAGTACTTTATCAAGAGCACGAAGGGCAACTACGGCCTGTTGCCTACGTGACCAGGAGCCTGACCCCCTCTGAGAAAAACTACCCCACTCACAAGCTGGAGTTCCTGGCCCTTAAATGGGCGGTAGTAGACAAGCTCAAAGACTACCTGTATGGGGCGGAGTTTACTGTGAAGACCGACAACAACCCCCTGACCTATCTGTTCACTACAGCAAAGCTGGACGCCACTGGACACAGGTGGCTGGCCGCATTGTCTGGATTCAATTTCAGCCTAAAGTACAGGCCAGGGATTGGGAATCGAGATGCAGACGCTTTGTCCAGAAGATCTCCTGCTCATATTTTGCTGGAATTTTGCCCAAGTGGAACTGGACTAAGTGGATTTCTATGTGAGCCATTTCCATCATTTATTGGGCTTGGATATTTGGTGTTATCCTCGAGTTTGGATCTCGGATACATATGTGTGCAGTGCCGGCTGGGATTTCATGTGTACGGATACATATACACTAAGCCTGTTTGACCCTCTACACGTACGTGCATTGGGTCCATTCCATCTGGTAAGCCTCCCTCTCATACGGTGGTGGTCACGTCACATGTCACTCTTTTATTTTGGAAGATTCACCATTTGGAATTGAAAGTCACAACCATATTTATGTTTTGGTCATTCAAAGACTCTTCGTAATTTGGACTTTTTTATATATTTGGACATATTACTAGATCCATTGTGATCCAGACACTTAGAGCACTTGGGTGTTATGATTTATTGTTATTACGTATAGCGCTACATTTTTGTATATTGTTTGTTGTTTACTTTTTTCCACAGGTATTGTAGCTGCTCATATGTGTTAGTAGCGCGAATATTGTTTGTATTTTTATTTTAATTTTAATTTCAGAAGATCTCATGGTCCTACCCATGACATGGAAGACTGGACTCAAGTGGCACCAGACGGGGTGCGGGCCCTATGTCAGGGGGCTGAATTGCAAGCTAAAGGGGGCTCAAGGGCGGAAGAGATAGGAGTTACCATGGTAGGAGTCCCCAAACAATACTGTGGAGTAACTCAACCGGAGGAAGACCATCTGCCAAAACTGTCCAAAAAGGAGCTAAGATGTGACCAATTAGAAGACCCAATGGGGAAATTGGTTCTGGAAGCCCTGGAGAATCAGGATCCAAACAGACTTCTGAGTCACTCCTCAAAGGAAGCTGGCCTGTTGAGGAAAGAGTGGGACAGGTTACAGGTGCATCAGGGAGTGGTCTACCGAAGGGGCCCCTCTGATGACCTGGAAGATAAATGGCAATTGTTTCTTCCAGAAAAACACAGAGAGACTGTTCTGATGGCCCTACATCACAATCATGGCCACTTAGGGGCAGAAAGGACCTTTCAACTTGTCAGAAGTCGGTTCTATTGGCCCTGTATGAGGGCAGAAGTAGAAGAGTACTGCCATTCGTGTGCACGCTGCATCCAGAGGAAGACTTTACCCCATCAAGCTGCCCCAATGGGCCATCTACAGAGTCAAGGCCCAATGGATCTGCTATGCATTGATTTCCTCTGCCTCAAGCCCGATCTGAGTGGACTAGGAAATGTTCTGGTGATAACCGATCATTTCACCCGGTATGCCCAAGCTTTCCCAACCAAAGACCAGAAGGCTTCCACGGTAGCCACGGTACTTATGGAGAAGTACTTTGTCCATTATGGGCTGCCCCAGCGACTTCATTCAGATCAAGGAAGGGACTTTGAGAGTCGGCTGATTCGGAAACTCCTGGATTCGTTGGGAATCAAGAAGACTCGAACTACACCTTACCACTCACAGGGAGATGCTCAGCCGGAGAGGTTTAACCGAACCTTGCTCAACATGTTGGGGACTCTGGAAAGTGAGAAGAAACAACATTGGAGCAAACACATAGCAGCCATAGTACATGCTTACAACTGCACCACTAGTGATGCTACGGGCTACTCCCCATATCGACTTATGTTTGGGAGAGAAGTGAGACTACCTGTAGACTTGGCCTTTGGCACCTCTTTGGACCATTCCTCAGCCACCTCCCACAAAGGATATGTGGACAGGCTCAGACACAGCCTGAAAGTAGCCTATGAACAAGCTCAAGCTGCCTCAGATCAAAGGGGAGCTCGAAACAAGAGAAACTTCGACTTGAAGGTCCGGGTACAATACCTACAGCCCGGGGACCGAGTACTGCTACGCAATCTGGGGGTCCCTGGAAAACACAAACTTGCAGACAGATGGAGATCTGAACCCTATGTCATCTGTAGGAAATTGCCGGGTCTACCTGTCTACAAGTTGAAGCCAGAAGGAAAGGTAGGCCCACTGAAGACGTGGCATCGAAACCACCTGCTCCCACTTGCTGAAGCAGTCAGGATACCTTCAGTGAGAGACTCTCCTGAACCAGTTTCTATTCTGGATACCCCCAGGCCAAACACCCGGTCCCAGACCTCTCGGACTGAAGATATAAAAGCTTCTGAACTTAGTGGAGATGAGGAGGGAGAGCTTGACTGGCTGTGGCCTTCCCCAACTCAAGGGACTTCTGCTATAGATCTTCCAACTACTGAAGACACGACAGATACACAACTGAATGCAGAAGCCGTTGAATTCATCCCATATAGTCCTTCATTTGATTACTGGGAAGATGCCCGTGATGCCTACCCTGAACAAGACCCTAGAGACTCTATGTATCCCTCGGCTCCTGAAGCAGATGTTACAGAGCCTGCTGTGTTGCCTGAGCCTGTTACAGAAGAAGAGCATGTGGCGCCTGAGCCAGAAACCCCAAGGGAACAAAGAGCCCGCAGAGTCATAAAGCCTCCCAAAAAGTTGACCTACCCACAAATGGGGCAGAGCTCAGAAGATTCTGTGATCACTGCTAGGAGGAGTGTAGAGAATCGGGACCCCTCCACTGTACATTTGGTAGAGGGCAACCCCCACTCACTCTCTGGCACAGTTAGGCAGGTCACTCAGGATAGTATGACCTGTGGCAAAGGGAATCCAACTCCTCGGTTTTGGTGGGAATTCCCTATGCCAACCTCTTATGCAATGTTGTCTGGGGTTGTACGCAGTGTATGTTAATTTTTCTTTGGGGACCAAAGAATTTAAGTGGGGGGAGTGTGTAGCGGGGTCCCCTTTAAGACTCTCGGGACTACCTTGCCCAGAATCCCTTTCGGCATGTTCCACCCCAGAGACTCATGGGAGGGGTTATAAAAGGAGGAGGCGAGGCTGGGCTCGGCCTCTTTGGGACACGAGACTTCAGTGACTGATCCTCCTGTGCGGATGTGCCGGAGTGCAAGGCCTGAAGCCTGAGGCCTTGTGCAGCACCAAAGAGCCTTCCACCCCACTGCGAGCCTGGGTGGCATCTGACTTTGCTTGTCTACAGCCTTGGTTGGATCGGGGACACGATCGCTGGAGACACTGTGTGTGTGAGGACACAGTCGGTGGAAGTTCCCGGACTAGGATCGCGTCCGGAGGGGTGAGAGAGCGTATGCTCAGACCATATACTGTTGTTGCTAATGTGCCTATAGACTGCCGGGGCTTACAAGTTTGTTTCTGATACTTTCACTGGAGATCCATATCAGAGCGGAACTTAGAGTTCATGAAGTAATGTGTTTAGTTCATCGCAACTTTCCCATTGGATTACAAATGCTATTCTGTTAATGTGCACCACCTTTAAAGAATTGCCGGTGAAGAAACCATCATCCCCTATAGACTGAGTTGTAGATATCTGAGCCAGGCCTGGCCAGCTAGTTAGTGCATTTAGTTACTGCGTCACAGGGCGCCTAGTTAACGGTCGCCCATGTGGCACACCTTTACTATTCATCTTAAATGCATAGTGTGTTATTGCTGCAGGGCTCTGCAATTTATTATCTGTGAACCGTTACCACTGTTAACTTTTCTTACCAACAACTCAAAGTAAATTTGATACCCTTTTCATTATTGTCTTGGTGTCTGGGTTACTCATACAGTATAAGAAAATATTTATTGCTGCCAATACTAACTGTGCCAGTAGGGGGTCGAGTACATTGCTGGGGGTTGACGGAGCTGTTTTCAGGGCCCAAACTAAACTTGCGGCCTTCTTAGTTGAAGGTATCGCTACATAGAGTGGGTTACTAGGTGTAGTGGGTGTAATGCAAGATCGAATAATCGGGCACCAGTCACTTTTTGGATGCGAACAGAAGAGATTTATTGTCTCTTAACAAGAACTGGGGGAGAGAGGTTAGGGCCCGGACACCCTTAGGCAGATACAATGGTAATTGGCAGACTCCGAGACAAATTAATAGGCAGACAGCTATACAGGTTGAGGGCCTTCCAGCCGGATACGGCCACTGTATTTGTCAAACTGCTGTCTCCTATGGCAACTGAACTTGCAACAGTAAACAGAAATGCTTACACGCAACTCACAGTAACTCGGTATAGATCTTCTCTTACATCTCACAGTGTCCCACTGTAGATATTCACTCACTGAGCTCCCAGTCTCTCACTAGACTTCAAGATCCCAGTCATCACTGGATTCTCTGAGCTCTTCCACAGCTAACCCGCTGTATACTACTCAAGCGTCACTCCCGCTAACCTGCTGGGTCCTTGGCTTGGCACTTGCTGAAGCTTTACCACTTCTTCTTCACCATCCCCAGCTAGTAAAAAAGGCTGCTCTGGTACTTCTTTCAGGCTTCAATAAACTGGCCTCTGATAACAGGAGGGATGGTCCCCTAGTGGCGACTTTTTCCCTTTTACCTCTGACCTTGCTGGCAACCGGAATGATTGTTCCCGATAGCAACAACTTGGTTCCCCATCCGGTTGTACCTCTGCAACTTGGTTGGACTCCTGAAGTTCTAACCCTGCACTGCTTTTCCTACTCCTGGATAGGCCTCAGGCAGCCTAGCAGCCAGGTACTCCAGGGATATGCCTCAGGCTTTGGGCCTAGCAACCCGGAGTATTTTAACACATGTCCACCCAAACAGGTGGCACAGAACGGCGATCACCTGACTCCGCCTAAATAAATAGGCTATCCCAGCAGGCCAAGTATCACAACATTTGATGTTGTGATACTGAAAACCCCTGCGAGGGTAACCTACTGTGTGAATTTTTGAACTTTACTTTTGAATAAAAGTGGGCATAAAGCCCTGCAATGTACTTTACTGTCTGCAGGCACTACCTTTGAATGAACCCTCACGGCCCCAATAGACTTCACACCTGAATACTCATCATGAACACATATTGTGTGTTTCTTTTTTTTTAATAACTAGCTCTCCATTGGTTAAAAATGATTTTAAAAAAATGCTCAAGTCTCAGACACGTGAAAATGCCTATACATACACTAAAAAAAAATCTGCAAAAGGAAATAAAGACGCTCAGCTCAATGCAGCCATACTGTTACCATCGGTGTATTCTATTTACACCTTATGATAATGTCAGAATTTGTGGAATGAAGGTGGAAAATTTACTTACAATGTAACTACCAGTATTGTTTGGTAGTAAAATAGAACAGCTTGCATTCGATAGACTGTGGCTCACATAAGTACCTTGTGAGAATGATTCTTGTAGCTTCATGTATAAAGAGTAGGAGGGGAACAACGCAAAGTATTTGCTCTGGGTAGGAGCATATCTAAGGCACAGCCAGTGATTCATAGATTCTCTATGTGTAAACCTGTCACACTTGTCATATGTGTGGAATGGTGAGTAATGCTACCGTGTCATAAAAATGCTGCGTTGCTGATTTTCAAGTAGGGTGTGTCCCAACCAGAGGGGTGCATCAGATTGCTATCTTAAGTATCCAAAAGAGATTTAAATTTACTGCAGTGAGAATATTAAAGGCATTGTACACTTTCAAATATTTTTGTTGGGCATTAGTATACAGTAGTTTTATTCCCTTTGTTGTTTGTCTTATCTTATAATACCGGAGCGGATCTCTGCTCTGTTACATGCTTTTGAGGGCAGGGGAGACACTGGGGTTTATTAGACCTCCAATGTCTTCCCAAAGAGTACCTGTCACCTGCCCAATGCCACATGAGGGTTTATTACTCTCTTGTGATAGTAGTAATAAAGTTAAAATAAAGAAAAGTTGAATAAATAAAATGATAAAAAAATGCATTAAAAAAATTAACTGTAACCCCTGCTGCCCTGCATGCCCTCAAATACAATCACAAGCAGAGGGTGTGTATGTAAATCACAATTACATGATATATACATGTGAGGTATCAGTGCGAAAGTCAGAGTGAGAGCAATCATTTTAGCACCAGAGCTCTCAGTTAACTTTAACTTGATGAGCAGCTAAGGCTTTTAAAGCATCACCTATGGATATTCATTGGTACAGTTTTTTTTTACAAAATCACAGGCAAACACAATTTTAAGACATGACATGTTTGGTATCCATTGACTTGATGTAACCATATCTTTTTTATTTTACTAAAGAAATTGTGTTTTTTCTAACATGTGTTTGCACTAAAATGTACTTTATCATATTTTTTTCTGACAATATGACAGCTGCATAAATATTGTACAACATAAATATGAGCAACAGCTATCTTTTTGTTCTACAGGCCCTCTGCTTTCAGAAAATGTATAATGTTCTGGGGGTTTTAAGAACATTTATAGTAAAAAATGCAGATTTTACATGTGTGTAATGAAAAAATAAATTTTAAGGGCACCCTGACTGGAAAAGGGTTAAAAAACACTGGTCTGGAGGACGATGTGCAGTACATGCCAAGTGGGTTGTTTGATCTGCCTACAGGATGATTTGCTGCAGCGTCAGGAACACAGAGACTCATTTAGTGACATCACGAAGACTAAGCTGGCATCGCTGAGCTTGAATGGAGAGTGTGAGGCGGTGAGTCATCAACTGATTTGGTGGTGAAAGGCCAATGGCCACAACCTTCTGCCCACTATTTGACCTCCCTGGCGGTAATCCCGAGCGTGACTCGGGGGTGTTTTTGTTTGCCAGGATCGGTAACCCCGAGTCACGCTCGGGGTAACATTGCAGAGCCCGCAGCAGAGTTTCCTTACCTTCTCCTGGCGATCCAGCGATGATGTCCTCTGCTGTGATCGCCAGCGAGATCACCGGCGAGTGTCGGTGCTTCCTGGTTCCGTTCCCTGCGAGCCGCAGCGTCGCATGGGAGCGGAACTGGGCGGCAAATTCAAAAGTTCAAAAGTTCACACAACACAAACACAAAAATAAAAGACGTTATATTGTATCTGATTACACTGTATTACACTGTATCATCTCTGATCACCATGCAGTGTGTACAGTGCCCCCTTGCCTGTCATCTGTGCCCATAAAAATATGGCATAAAAAAAGCGCCACTTTACCAAAAGGGCGCGTTTGGACCAGATGAGTGACAGCGGCAGCGACACGGAGTTGCTCGCAGAAGTGAGCGATAGTGAGTCGTGGGGAGATTTGTCGTCTGACACTGACAATGACACGGATCTGGCAAGTGACAACGGCGATGATCCTGCACCTGACCTCAGTGATGTGCGCACTTGGTGCCCTATAGACTCCGATACGGACCAGGTAGCGCCCCCAAGATTTCCCTTCACTGGATCACCTGGGATGAAGGTAGATGTGGAGTGTGACAACCCTCTGGCATACCTGCAATTATTTCTCACTGAAGAGGTAATTGAAAAAATTGTCACAGAGACAAATTGTTACCACGATCAGCAATCCGCTACGCTGCATGCCAGATTTTCCCGAAGCAGAAAGTGGGAACCGGTGACGAAAGAGGACATCTGGCAGTTTCTGGGACTCATCAATCTTCAGGGGGTGGTGGGGAAACCGCTCCAGAAATGGTACTGGACCACCAATAAGCTACTGGCCACTCCGTTTTTTAGCACAGTGATGTCTGAATACCGTTTTTCCCTCATCATGAAGTATTTCCACTTCACAAACAATGAGGAGTTTGATGAGGCCACGCATCCTGCGCCCAAGCTAAAGAAAATCTGGGAGGTATGCCAAATGATCGTGGCCAATTTCCAGCGGACCTACGTGCCAGACAGGGACGTCAGCGTGGATGAAAGTCTGATGGCCTACAAGGGACGCCTAAGCTGGATACAGTACATTGCATCCAAAAGAACGCGGTTTGGCATCAAATTCTTTATGCTCTGCGAGTCATCCACCGCATACATCTGGAAATTGGTCATTTACACCGGTAAAGGCACGAAGTTCAACCCCAGGTACAGCGGCTATGGGATGGCCACATCATCTGTCCTTACACTGCTGGAGCCATTGCTGAACCAAGGATATTGTTTGACCACGGACAACTTCTATACATCTCCGGAACTTTTTGAGATTTTGCTACAAAATAAAACTGATGGGTATGGTACCGTTAGGCCTAACCGACGTGGCATGCCATCTATGTTTGGCAAGAAAAAAATAAAAACCAGAGAAATGGTTGCCTGGCAGAAGGGTAAGATGATGGCAATGCGATGACGAGACAAGAAGGACGTGTGTCTCATGAGTACTGTGCACAATACCGGCACTGCCATGGTCCACACAAGAGGTGGGAAAGATCTGTTAAAGCCGCAAGTTGTGATGGATTATAATAATACAATGGGAGGTGTCGACAGAGCCGATCAGGCAATGACATTTTACCCGGCTATGCGCAAACAGCAGAAAAAATATTATAAAAAGATTTTCAGGCATCTTTTGGAACAATGCCTTTGGAGCGCATATTTTGTACAAAGCAAAGAGTGGAATGCCTCTTGTTCATTCCGACTTTATCTGGAAGGTGGCTGAGCAGATTTTTGTAAACCACCAGATGCCATCAGTAGCTGTGAACAGACCCGGACGACGTGCTGTTGGCGTTGTCAACCCAGAACGCCTGACTGGACGTCATTTTTTGGACTATATACCGCCAACCGCAAAAAAGGAAGCACCTACCAGGATGTGCATGGTCTGCTGTTCCAAGAGAGATGGCAATGGAAAAAAAGTCAGAAAAGAAACAAGATACCATTGTCCAGATTGCGACGTTGGACTTTGTCTAGTTCCATGCTTTAAAATGTATCACACTCAGGATGTGTATTGAATTTTCTTTGTTTGACAAATGTCATTATTTTCTTCTACATTATTGAATAAAATTATATTACTTATTAGATTATAATTCATGATTTTGTGTTTCAAATTTATCACATCTGGGATGTCTACTAGAGTCTTGTTTGGTCAGGTTTAAGAAAGTAATTACCGTATATACTCGAGTATAAGCCGACCCGAGTATAAGCCGAGGTACCTAATGTTACCACCAAAAACTGGGAAAACTTACTGACTCGAGTATAAGCCGAGGGTCAACAATGCCCATTTGCACGCCTCACTGTGCCCATTGCAACTTCACTAAGCCACTGTTCCCATCCTCACTGTTCCCATCCTCACTGTTCCTCACTGTTCCCATCCTCACTGTTCCTCACTGTTCCCATCCTCACTGTTCCTCACTGTTCCCATCCTCACTGTTCCCATCCTCACTGTTCCCCTAAAATTTAAATTGAACATTGTAAATTGTACCTGAAACAAAATAGAGAGGCTGCGGCGTCCATCGTTTAAAACTTGCGGTCTCTTCCTCTTCCATTCCGTGATAGGCGTTTTCTAAGCAGACACAGTTCCACCTATCACGAACGTTCTCTCATCCTCAGTTTCCCAGCAGACGTCTGTGATTGGCGGAACACTGAACACAGTGTCTACTGGGATGGGTGAGGATGAGAGAACGTTCGTGATAGGCGATTCTTAGCAGACACAGTTCCGCCTATCACGGAAGAGACCAGGAAGAGACCGCGAGATTTAAACGATGGACGCCGCAGCCTCTCAATTTTTTTTCAGGTACAATTTACAACGTTCAATTTCGCTGACTCGAGTATAAGCCAAGGGGGGGACTTTCAGCCCAAAAAAAAGGGCTGAAAATCTCGGCTTATACTCGAGTATATACGGTACTAAGAATTGCAGGCCTACAATACATAACGCCAAATTTCCATGCAAAATAATTGTACCGCTTTTGGTACATAATTCCAGACAGAATCATACCGCCAGGGAGGTTAAGGAGACTGTATCACTTGTTTCATACACCGATTGGGTACCTACTCCTGGGTTTGTGGGCTTGGATGATGGGGGCAAGCTTACTGAGTAGGAACAGGGAGTGAGAAATTCAGACAAAGAAAAAAAACATTTAGAAGGGAAATCGAAGGAAAAGGTAAGTGAACCAACAATGCACTAGCCTAAAGGAACCTATTTGAAAAATAAAAAAACAAACCTTTACAACCCCTTTAAGATCTCTGAGAAAGTTTTTTTTTTTTCTTTTTCAACAGCAAATTCATTTATTGCTATACAGCACATGGGCAAGATGAAGCACATGACATCATGCACTCTATCTCGTACATATCACAGGGGACATCTGTGCGACTGGAGCTATGTCATTAGTGTCCTCAAGGGAACAAGGAAGTGGACACACAAAGAAGTAATATTCAAAAACAGTTTTTTTTTTTTATTAGTGTCAGATGATTTCACATCAGCAATGAAACAGTGAAATTTAGTAAAAGGGGGGGGGGGGGGGGTCCTCTTTAACAAGTCAAGTGATGCAGACATCCCTGCCAGATATCACAATTATATCCCTGGATTTGTAGATTATATGGAAGCAAAGCAATACAGCCTCAACGAGAATCACACCAGTCTGTGAATAGACAAAAAAAGAACAGGCAGAATATTGATGAGGTCACCCCTGTGTTTTCTACTCCTTAAAACATGTTCCCTCTGTTTTACAGACAGCACCATGAAAAGTCTTATGCAGCTTACACACGACCATTTTTCATGACGAGAAAAATGGCATATTTTTGTTTGGTCATTAAAAATGATCATGTGAAGGCTCCAGAGCATTTTTCGCAACGTGAAAAATGGCCATTAAAAATTTGGAACATGCTCTATTTTTCTTGTCGTTTTTCTCGTCGTGAAAAACGGCCGTGTGTAGGCTTTAACGACGTGAAAAAACCGTGCATGCTCAGAAGCAAGTTATGAGACGGTAGCGTTCTGGTAAAACTAGTGTTCATAATGGAGATAGCACATTCGTCACGCTGTAACGGACTGAAGAGCACGAGGCTGAAAAGCGCGAATCGTCTCTCACCAAACTTTACTAACACGAGGATCAGCAAAAGCAGCCCAAAGGGTGGCGCCATCCGAATGGAACTTCCCCTTTATAGTGCCGTCGTACGTGTTGTACGTCACCGCGCTTTGCTCAAGCATTTTTTTTCACAATAGTGTATAGGTAAGGCAGGCTTGAGAAGAATCACGTCGAGAAAAACGTTGTTTTTTCAATGACATTAAAAACGGTCGTGTGTACGCGGCATGACTAAAGTATAACAGATGTACCTTCCATTAACTTAACCCTTCACAATCCCCACATTAACCCTCCTTACCTAAGTAAACGAGACCACACTGGTGTTGGGGAAAACATAGGCCGTAGCAGCCTTATTTATTCAAATAATATTTTAATTAACAATAACCTAAACGTCAGTTATGAAAAAACCCATCAGTCAAAAATTCCCAGTGTCGATCTTTGCAGGAACCTCGATTTCTTTTCCATCTGTGTAACTATTGCACTGCGGTACCTCTCGAATCTGTTAATAGGCCTCAAGCCGACATGCTGGCTCAGAGACAACCATGACCGCAGTGCCCTCTTTATCCATGCTTGCAGCTAAACCTCCGTTAACTGGCAACCCCCAATCAGGACCCATACCAACGACGGGTCCTGAACTCTTCTTCCCGAGGTCTCCTCCTTCCCCTGCAAAGACCAGACACCCGCCGCTGCCACGACTCCCACACCGGCACAAACCATTCCCGTAAACATAAACACTGAAAACCATGCCTATACACCTCGCCCCAATATTAAGGGAGGGTGGGCGGGAACTTTCAACCCCTCTGTGTTGCCAGGGGGAGGGGTCCCCACATATTTATGTGCCCTCTGGCCCTACCCCCTACTCCAGCTCAGCCAATCCTACCCCCCACCTACTTAGCCAATGGCTCCCTCTCCAGTCCCCTGTTTCCCTAGTCATACCCAGCCCTTCGCCTATGTCGCTTTACTTTTTTTTGCTCCGGGCTTCTCTTAAGTGATGCTGTGTAGAGAATTAGAGAAGGCTAATCTCAGGACAGGTTCAGGATCTTATACTGGTCATATATAAAGCATTTAATGATTTTCATTGAACACATAACGTAAAAGTGTTTTTATCTGCGTGTTCAGCTTAAAGGGGAGTTCCAGTCCCCCAAACATTTTTTTTTAAAACACTGCTCTGTAACTGTCAAAACCTGTAAATGAACATTTCTAACATGTCATACATTTTGCGCTCTTTATTTCTTTAAAAATAGTTATTTACTTACTGATCTCGGAAGCAGGCAGTTTCCATTTTAGTTGTGGGCATCTGAAACCCTCTCGTGTTAATTTCCTGGATTTCTGTGCAGCCATCTTCCCATCATGCACCTGCAAATCTCGCACATGCCCAGTAATGCCTCAGGGAGGCGTCCTTCTTCCTGACAGGTTGCTATGGCAATCTTGCGTCTGTGGAAGTTTATGCCCCCAGGCTATAGCAACCTATAGCAACACAGGCGAGGAGAGGTGACCTGACAGAGGAGAGGGGGCACATTGTACTGATATTGTTGCTGGAAGCTGTTTTGTGTCACACTGTCTTATAATATAACTGTTGCAGGGAGAGAGGAGCTTTCATAAATCATCGGCGATGTGTGGGTGGGCGGGACAGAGCAGCTATCTAACCAGCCAATAGGATGGGGTCAGGGCGGGCCGCTACGTGTATGCGGCTCCGCCCCTTTTCTTACGAAGCCAAATAATTGGCTGGCGTTAGATAGCTGCTCTGTCCCGCCAACCCACACATCGCCGATGACTTATGAAAGCTCCTCTCTCCCTGCTTACAGGTATATAATAAGACTAAGCAGATATTGTTGCTGGAAGCTGTTTTGTGTCACACTGTCTTATAATATAACTGTTGCAAGGAGAGAGGAGCTTTCATAAATCATCGGCGATGTGTGGGTGGGCGGGACAGAGCAGCAATCTAATGCCAGCCAATAGTATGGGGTCAGGGCGGGCCGCTACGTGTATGCGGCTCCGCCCCTTTTCTTAAGAAGCCAAATAATTGGCTGCTCTTCGATAGCTGCTCTGTCCCGCCCACCCACACATCGCAGATGACTTCTGAAAGCTCCTCTCTCCCTGCAACACAGTTAGATTATAAGACAGTTACTAAAAACGTGAGATTTCGGTAGGAGGCAATTCGCAAGGAGTCATGGGATACATGATTCCGATATCCCATGAACCCTTGCGAATAGCCTAGTGACGTAATCGCCTAGGCTATTAAGACCAGGAAGTGGGGATGAAAAACTGAAAAAAAGGTATTTACAATGCCCAAAAACTATAAATATTGCCCATTGTGAAAACTGTCCACTAAGGGCATGCAGCACAGACATATATTAAAAAATGGGTGGAACTCCACTTTAAAGGACAAACTCAGATTGGTTGCAATATGTAATTACATGTTTTAAAATAATACTAATGCGCTACTATGTGTAAAATTTATGGATAAAATCAAGCCAAATAGGATAACCAAATAGTGACAGCTGCAATCAATCAAGGAAAGCTGTGATCCTGAACGTATATGTGAATGAATATATTGGTGCACTGAGACCAACCCTATTTTGTGGCGCAAATCAATAATTGTGTAATAACACAATAAATCCACTAATAAAGTGGTATAAGTAAAGTGATACTGTGCTAATTAATGCAAAAAATAAAGTGCAAACTGAATCCTGAATGGATGTTGCTCCGTGCATAAATGAAATAGCAGCAATAGGCTTACATACAGTGCAAAGGTAGCAATATGCCGTATGGGTCCCATGAGTAAGTCAGGTGTGATGTAATGCGTAGGGAGGAACCTAGTGAAGCTGTCAGCAGTAGTCTGTCATACACAGACACTGAATGAGGAGATCGCTCTGCTGAGCTGTGCTATGCGCATTTGTCTAATGGTCACATGTAAGTGATATACTGATGGTCTGATGCTGCATCTGTCCTCCGGGGCCTCTAACACTGGGAACTGAGCTATCAAACACTGCAGATTACTCGGTTCTCACAGCTCCCTGAGCAGAGAGCTGCTGACTGTCAGTCACAGCTATCTGCTCTGCTCCCACCTTGCTTATTGGAGCGCTGGGCTGTGGAGGAGGTGGGGGCGGCCAGCTTAGGCTCTCAGCGGCTCGCTGAGAGGCTGAGCCGGGTGTCGGTCCAGGGATCTGGCGGATCCGGACTTCCATTGTCGTGATGACGTGGACTTCAGGCCGCTCTCTGCTGAAAACGGGTCATGGGAGTGCAAAACAAATTGCACTCCTGTGATCCATAGGAGAAGTACAGCCAAACAAGCTTTGGCTGTACTTCTCCTTTAGAGCCCTTTCACACTGAGCCGCCTACAGCTAGTTTTAGCGGCACTTCACTGTCGTTTTAGCAGCGCTTTTTGGCCACTAGTGAGACGCTTCTAACCCCCGCTAGTGGCCGAAGAAAGGGTTAATAGTGCCCGCGTAGCGCCGTTGCCGTAGCGCTTGGCAGGCACTTCAGCAGTGGTGTCCATTTATTTCAATGAGCAGGGGCGGTGGAGGAGCGGTGTATACACTGCCCCTCCACCACCCCAAAGACGCTGCTTGCAGAACTTTTTTAAACGTCCTGCCAGCGCAGCGCCCCTGGGGAGCATTGAGAGATGTTTTTCAGGCGCTTTATGGGCGCTAGTTTTAACGCTAAAATGACATAAAAACACCTCCAGTGTGAAAGGGGTCTTAATGTAAAGCAGGGGTGTCAAACTCAATTTCATTGTGTGCCGCATCAGCATTATGGTTGCCCTCAAAGAGCCAATTGTATCTGTAAGACTATAAAAATGTATGCAGGGCTTTTCTTTTCTCATAGATTAAGTGCAGGAACTCAACCACACCTCCCACCGAACCGCATCAAACAGTGGGTGTGGCCAAAACAGTGGGAGGATCTTAAAGGGGCAATAGATACCAGAAGTGCATTATGTACAGAGTTCAGGGATGCGCTATGTACAGAGTGCAGTTTCTGGGGTGTCCTATGCACAGAGTGTAGAGCTCAGGGGCACACTAGAAATAGTGCAGTGTTCAGTGCCATGTACAAAGTGCATGGTTCAGGGGTGCGCTGTGTACAGAGTGCAGGGTTGAGGAGTGCGCTACATACAGAGTGCAGGGTTTAGGGGTTTCGTGTGCATGGTTCAGCTCTTTCACAGGCTGTCCACATCTCTCTTCCACCAATCCCCAGCTCTGCTCACTCTCCCCATCCCCCACCTCTGCTCACATCTCCATCCAGAGTCCTCATTTCTCCCCCCCCCCCATCCCCAAAAGCTTATTCGCTTCACACCTACATAGCTCCCAACTTTTCCTGATTTCGAGGGACTATCCCTGATCTGGAGCAAAGTTCCTCTTTCCTCCTCATTTGTCCTTCATTTTGGTCTGATCTATATATTTGTATATAAAATGCACTACTTATCTTTCAAAAAGTGTTTCCCAGTGCTAAACCTTTCATCCAAATTCTAAATTGCTGCATTTGTAAATTTCAAAATCCAATATAAAGGAATAGTGGTGGTAAAAGAAAAGCCCTTGTGGGTTTAACTAATGTCTTTTTTAGTTAATTCTCCTTTAAGGGGGTGTGGCTTGGGGCGTGTCCAATGCCTACATCTTTTTGTCCCCCATTCCCATATCAAAAAGTTGGGAGGTATGCACCTACCCAGTATGGCTCTAGTACCTCCCGGAAGTGATCTAACTTGAAGGGAGATGATTGGTCAGAATCTGTGCAACCAGGGCACTGATGGGGATCACAATGCAGCCTACCACATGATGTCCCATGCCACACTACACCTGCATCTCCCTTGACCCCGCAATGAGTGCAAGGCAGGCAAGGACCTGTCAAAGCCACAAAGAGGAAAGCTATACTTGTAAGCGCATGAAGCGGTACCCCTGTAGGGGCTGCTGGGATTTGTGGTCCCTCTGTCATCCTGCCCAGCCAGGCACACACTTTTACACTCCTCAGAGACAATAAAGCAGTCCTTGCATTTTGTTTTTGTTTGTTTTATTGAGGGATATTAAACTTGGATAGGGATGGGGACCTTTGAGACCCAAGTGATCAGAGCCTTGCAATTTGACACTACTGTTCCCAGTACCACCTCTTCAGGCACTGCCAGCCCTCCTGGCTGCAGCTGCCTCTCTCCACTGCCCAAGACACCACCATCCTCCAGACTGGCTCTGCACCCATCCCAGACTGCTCCTCAGTCCTCCCAACAGTGTGCTCACTCACCAGCCCTCCCGGCTGCCTCGGTAGAACTCCTGGAGACTTGCCCGCCAGTGTCCTCCTGCTGTCCTCTCTTGCTCCTGTTGTGCCTCCTGTCCAGGACACCTCCACGTTTTCTTGGAGGGCTCCGTCTGCACCCGAGCCCAGGCCCAAGGTCAACCCCCCCCCAGACTGGGGAGCTCCCTCAAAGGCCCCGACAGCCTCAACACTCCTTCTCCATTCTTCCACCTGATCAACTCCTCCCCAGCTGGGCTGACCCTGGGTATTTTAGGAGGCCTGCCCCCTGCCAATCCAAGTTGGGCATTGGTCAGGGCTCCTCAGAATACCCCAGATGGCTCCACCTCCCCTCCAGCCTCTCTTTCTATAACACACTGAAACATTCTAGAAAGACGTAGGAGGTCTTAGTGATGCCACCTGTGAGTCAACCAGCACTACCCTGAGCCACTCCCAGCCCAGATCAAACACACCCAGGCTTGGCTGTCAGCCATGCCTGAAAATGTACCTACTCTAGGGAAAAAAACCTGCACTAACTCCTTAGCACACTAGAGGGTGCTACACACAGAAGGCTTCTGTGTTTACAAGTGACAATGGTGAGTGGAGGGCAAGAGCTGGAGGTGGCGGACTGTTCCAGCTGTAAAAAAAACCCTGGGTTTCAGGGCCACATGAAATGACCTGGTGGGCCAGATTCAGCCCACGGGCCTTGTGTTTGACACAGATGATGTAATGGTAATAATAGGTGGTTGAGATGCAATTTTATCACCCCCTGTCCACTTACCTTAAAATAACACAAATTAAGTTGTACACATGCCGAGGGGCTACGTGGAAACCACAAGACAAATGCTAGGTGCATGGTATGCCCATTCAAAACCCCCTTTGGCTTAAAAAAAAAACAGGCTTTCATCCTGGCGACAATAGGTCTAGGTCCAGGACTAAATGTGCGGATGACATAGACAGAAATTTAAACCAGTCTAGGGTTTCAATCTTTCCCTACTTAAAAAAACAGTTTGGGCTATACATATGCGTTAAGCTATACCGGAGTTTTGCATTTTACAGTTATTTTTAACAGGAAACTCAGCATATATGGTGAAATACAGTATTTGGAAATCCATTGGACTGTTTACATGTTGAATTTTAAAAGCAGAGGTGTTCTGTCAATAAGCAAACCTGTGAGATTAGTAGGTTTGCCGTTGCTTTTAAAATAAAACATCTAAACAGTCCGTCGGATTTCTAAATACTGTATTTTACCATTTCCTGTTAAAAATAACTGTGAAATGCAAAACTCCGGTGGGTGTAACAAGATGTCTGCTTGCCCCCTTCTCTGTGTATCCTTACTGTGGAGGAGTGCGGGGTGTAGCAAGATGGCGGTGACAGAATGTCACTTCTGTTACCAATTCTGATAGGTTGCCATATCTGACGGAACACTGTAGCGCTCCCTGGACCGCAGCGCTGGTCGGGATAATGTCACTGGTTCGCTCGTGACGTGTTTCCGAGCTAGCGCACCCTGGTGGTGGGAGGTAGCTTTCTCAAGCTATTACAGAAAAACTAGATGTGCTCTATTTATATCTAACTAGTGCTGCCATCTAGTGGGGAAAATATTAAATTACTACAAGCATAATTTTTCATGGAAAATGTTGCCATCTAGCGATATTTTTTTAGAATTGGCACCAGACAATATTTTTTTTTTTTATTTTTATTTTTTTTGCTATTTCTACTTCAAATGATTTTTATTATTTGTTTTCATTCCAAGTGGGCTACGCCACCACAGTGTAATACAGTGTTTGTATATTCATAGGTTGCCAATAGTTACAAGGGCAAAAATAAAGAGGAGAGGACCAAAAAAGATAAAAAAATTAAGGGAAGAAAAGGAGAGGAAAAAAGAAGGAAGGCTGGTAAAACAAGGAGGCGGAGGCTAGAATATGAAAGGCCCCCTAGGGGTAGAAGCATAGGTGTAGAAGCCAAAGAAGGATGGATATATAGCGGTGTCCAAGGCCTTCCACCTCCATGCTCCAAAAGGAGCCTAAGAAAGGATTCCCTTGTACACTGCCCAACCCCCTATAAGGGGCACCCCATTTCGTCCAACCAAGGCCTCCACATTCTTTCAAATTTTCCAATTCTGCCCTGCTTAATATATGACACCCTTTCACTCCATACCATTGCGTTTATAGTCTCTACCCAGCTTCCCACTGATGGGGGAGTTTGAGACTGCCACTTCTGTGCGATTAGCTTACGTGCTTGAAATAGGCATCTCAACACCACTTCTGTGGTGTCTGGCAAGACTCTACTCCCCTCTATACCTAGTAAACAAGTCTTGGCCACCGGTTCTAACAGGGTCCCAAAGGTTTTATTTAGCCTGTCAATTATCTCTGTAGTGGGGTCTTCAATTTAGTGGGTACACTTGGGGAGTAGTGTGACCCAAGTGTGTAATTATGTTAGTGTTCAGACCCCTTTTTCTTATTCGTGGAGGATTGGGTGGTGTAATATTCTCTTCGACCAGTGGGTGTCAGTGTACCTACTGGCTCGGGGTAGAATCACTACCAGAGTGCTACCCTTCCTTGTCCTTTCCTGGAGATGGTACGGCCGGGGCGGGGAACCCGCCGTGGTGTCGAC
Organism: Rana muscosa; assembly: GCA_029206835.1. NCBI lineage: Eukaryota > Metazoa > Chordata > Amphibia > Anura > Ranidae > Rana > Rana muscosa. Next base: position 868,879,466 of record CM055118.1, read on the forward strand.
GGGAGGGGATAAAAAGGGGGAGACGCCCTCGCCACGAGGTCTGTTCTGGTCCGGAGGATCTCTTCACGCACCCAGGCACCTTTAGCCTGGGTGCGGGCGGTCCAAGGTTCCGGCCTAGGTGCCCTAGGCCTGGCCGGGATGAAGATGGAGTCCATCCCAGGCACCTTCAGCCTGGGATGAGGTACTATTGAGGAGGCCTGGGACCCGGTGGCTCCGACTGGGTCCCGCGAGGGTGAAGTTGCTCCAGGGCGCCCCTTGCGAGGGGACCCGCATCTGAGGTGAGGAGGCTGGGGAGGTCACTCATTCGAAGACCCGGTGTAGTGTCAACCCGGTGACGGATGGGTCTTCAGTAACTCTCTTGGAGGACATCTTCCCCTGATAGAGGCCTGCAGCGCAACGGAGGTATTCATGTCGAGATTCCTACAACCCTTGGTCATAGTATGGGGGGTGTAGGGACCCAGATCAGTATAGTGCCTCGACCTGCTCATTTCACCGTATCATGCCATCGCATTGCCTTGTAACTGAAGATACAAAATAAATCTAACCGTTGGATTGTGATCGGTGTATGGATTCTGTTAATGGGAGCAGAGGGAAGTTTCCTGCACGACAGACTCAGTACATGTTCAGGACACCGGCCCGAGGAAACATTAGGTATTGGCCTTCACCTCACCTGCAAGTAGTGGGGAGGACATGGGCCGTAGCGCACCCTCACCCCTGTCGCGTGACGTACCCCTGAGCCAGAAGAAGAAGACGGGGTGTGGGGGGGGGTGGCCGCTACACGTGGGGGCTCGTCCGGGATATCGTGTGTCTTGGCGATGGAACTGAGAGCGTCTGTGTTTGAACTTTGCTGCCCGGAGGAGTTCCGAGCGGGTCGGCCATGTGATTGGCCAGAGTGCATCCCTGCTCGGAGTTGTGGACATGACCCTAAGTCGGGAAAGGCCCATGCAGAGGAGCGTAGAAAGGGAAAGGTCCAGCCGTGTGAAGTACTACATGTGGGGACTGTTAATGCACTGCGCCACGAGGCACCCCATGACTGAACAATTCGTGGGCGGAGGCTGGCGGAAGCCCGCGAAAACGTACAAGTTGTGGGAGGAGTCTGGCCACGTGTGGAGATACATGTGGAGACTCCGGCGCGTGGTCAGCGCGTGATGGAACAGCAAGTGGTCGGGATGGCCTCAAGCTCCCCGTGGATACCGGTACCTTACCCCACGAAGATGACTGCATTTGCTGCTCCCCTGACAGACACGGGGATAAGACTTAGGCCCCGAGGACAGTTGGCTCTGTATTCATGCAGAGACACGGAGGCTCTCGGTGTGATCTGTCCCGGATGCTGGTGGTCCAACTAAAGCCATTCGGGCGATGTGAGGCTTGTAAGGAATTCCTTTTTGAGGTTGAACCATACACGGAAAGGCCCTGGGCCCTACGCCTCAACTGCATCACAGGAACCGCCACTCCGGAGGTAGAGATCCAAGCCTCTGCGAAGGTCCCCGTATGCGCTGACCAGGGCGAAGTGACTGCCCAACCAGAGATTGAGAGAGAAAAATCCGAAGACACTGCTTCGGTCACCACAGACTCCCTGCTACCACCCCCGAAGAGGAAGATAGGCCTGGTGCAGGCCTCCTGTGGTCGTGGTCGAGCTTCACCCCGCCGCTTGCCTGGCCTGGATGGCGCCGGTAGAGAAGAGAGTCCCGGACATCCCAGTTCTTCAGTAGGTCCAGGTGAGCTAGAGGCTGGGACTGCGGTGTTGGTTGGAGGTGTCGGGGGTTCACAGTCGGTGGAGCCCGAGAGGGAGGGTAGTCTTCCGTCTACTAGAGACTACCTTCCCACCAAGATGTATGACACCTCCGACCTGGAGTCGTTGTCAGACTGTGGGGATGACGGGGAAATAGATGAGCTGTTTCAACGAAAGGGCTGGGACAGACGCCCGCTACCTGTGCTGAGTAAACCACAGGATTCCCCTATGTCCATAGAAGATAATACGCTCCGGGCGCAGACCCCGGAGTTCCAGAGGAAATCTAACCCTTTGACCAACTTTCCTCATTCAACTACATCATCCGCTTTGATGGTGAGGTCGCAGCGTGCTTCGTTGCGGGCACCAAAGACCAAGCAACCTGAGATGGTAAAGGTACCTCGGCACCCGGAGGACATCGTACAGCCAGGAGAAGGTGAGCGAGATGTGATGCCGCCTTTAGCTAGACTACAGAGACTTTTCTCCCAGAGAGTCGCCCGTGAATACGGGTGGGAGTACCCCTATTTGCCCCGGGACTTACTGTATGAAGTTGAGGTCCTACGACCAAGGTGGTATGACGAGTTTGTATGGGAAAAACTTAAAGTACCCCATGCCAGGCGATACCTGTCATGTTCGCCGCCTGTGTCTAAAAAGTTCAAGGACTGCAGAGCTGATTGGAGACTTGGGCGCCATATTCATGCTGATAAGGTGCTCATCTGTAGGAAAGAAGGAGAGGATGTCGAGTACTCAGTGGAAGTGTTTGACGGGCATCTGAAGCCTTTGTTTCTGCCGGATCCAAGGTTCTACTTATAGGAGGAGTGAGCTCCTATCTTGTTGCTGTTGAAACTTTCTGGATGAGACATTCCCAGACGCCTAGAACTGTGCCCTACTTTTGTTTTGATTTGGGCTTTTCTTTTACTCACTGGAGACTTGGGAGCTGTTGTTTTTTTTTCTCCCTTTTCTTCATGTGCCAAAGGCAGAGACTTTTTTGGGGTAGAGTCAGAGTAGGAAAAACAGGAAGAATGAAGATCTCACCAAGTGTCATTACCGCGGCTCTGTCACCATGTGGCAGTGTTGCGCAACGAATGTTTGAAAATTTTACATATGCATTACTTACTCATTGGAGTGAGCGGGTCTCTCGGCTTTCGGACCCACTCATGCCAAGTTAACATAGAATGTTAGGATGTGTTTTTTTGTGTTGTTTCCCTTCTGCAGGAGATTCGGCGGTCAAGACTACTGAGAGTGGGGTGATTCTTAGATAGCGATGGGAGGGATTGTACATGTGTACAGGACAGATGTTTTATACAAATGTTTATTGCTTTATATTTTTTTTTTCTTTTCTTCTTCTTCTTCTTTTTCTTCTTTTGAGCAGGTCTTGGCACATTTAGTATCCAGAAATTTTAGGGATAGCCTCTGGGGCCCACTTCATGTCACCACTCTTTGGGAGACATGGGTGTGCACCTGACGCTGGGGACCAGCGTCAAACCACAGGGGGGAGTGTGTAGCGGGGTCTTCAATTTAGTGGGTACACTTGGGGAGTAGTGTGACCCAAGTGTGTAATTATGTTAGTGTTCAGACCCCTTTTTCTTATTCGTGGAGGATTGGGTGGTGTAATATTCTCTTTGACCAGTGGGTGTCAGTGTACCTACTGGCTCGGGGTAGAATCACTACCAGAGTGCTACCCTTCCTTGTCCTTTCCTGGAGATGGTACGGCCGGGGCGGGGAACCCGCCGTGGTGTCGACGGGAGGGGATAAAAAGGGGGAGACGCCCTCGCCACGAGGTCTGTTCTGGTCCGGAGGATCTCTTCACGCACCCAGGCACCTTTAGCCTGGGTGCGGGCGGTCCAAGGTTCCGGCCTAGGCGCCCTAGGCCTGGCCGGGATGAAGATGGAGTCCATCCCAGGCACCTTCAGCCTGGGATGAGGTACTATTGAGGAGGCCTGGGACCCGGTGGCTCCGACTGGGTCCCGCGAGGGTGAAGTTGCTCCAGGGCGCCCCTTGCGAGGGGACCCGCATCTGAGGTGAGGAGGCTGGGGAGGTCACTCGTTCGAAGACCCGGTGTAGTGTCAACCCGGTGACGGATGGGTCTTCAGTAACTCTCTTGGAGGACATCTTCCCCTGATAGAGGCCTGCAGCGCAACGGAGGTATTCATGTCGAGATTCCTACAACCCTTGGTCATAGTATGGGGGGTGTAGGGACCCAGATCAGTATAGTGCCTCGACCTGCTCATTTCAACGTATCATGCCATCGCATTGCCTTGTAACTGAAGATACAAAATAAATCTAACCGTTGGATTGTGATCGGTGTATGGATTCTGTTAATGGGAGCAGAGGGAAGTTTCCTGCACGACAGACTCAGTACATGTTCAGGACACCGGCCCGAGGAAACATTAGGTATTGGCCTTCACCTCAAACAGGAAAGGGAGTAACCGCTCAGGTGTAGCTGATAAATGCTTCACAGGGTCCTAGAGCCGTGGGTGCAGGCAGTGCATATCACAATGCAGAAAACAGGAAAAAATGCTTGGACAGCCGCACTCCAAAAATGGTTGTTTATTGAAACAAAAATGTGAAAAACATATCACAGCATGGAAAGCAGCAAACAGGAGCTGACGCGTTTCACACTGTGACTCAGTGCTTAATCATAGCTATTGAACAATTTAAAATGCACCTCTAATATATGTTCCCAAATAGAATTGAAACAAAAGCAAAACAATTGAAAAAGTGATTAGGTAATTAAACCTCAATTGGTTAATTAGTGGACTGACAGGTGTATGCTATCAGTGCCGTTTAGGGAACATCATGTGAACAAGAATATACAAATATCACACATACACAAATTCATTGAAAACCATGATTAAATGTGACTCTTGGTGTACTTATATCTATATGACTTATAAAATACATGTGTATATATCACACAAATATACACATATGAATAAATCACCTAATTATATAACAATTGAAAATGGAAAATAAAAAACTTTTCTTCCTCTTCTCAAATTCTTTTTGTGTCATAAAACAAAATACATTAAATTATAAGGTGAAGAAAAGAGTAAAAAGATTTTTAAAAGTGAAAAGATGTCTTGCTTGGGTGTTGAATATTATAAATAAAATAATAAATTATTATAAGACAGAGTGAAGTGTTTTTCGTGTATATAATATGAAAAAGTAAAAATATAAATTATATAGATGACACAATTAGGACACAAACGGGCAATTAGTGAAAAAGATCGTAAACAAATGCAGTGGTGCATAAGTAAATGAATGGCATACACCCAATTAGCAAATGTGATATGTTTTTCACATTTTTGTTTCAATAAACAACCATTTTTGGAGTGCGGCTGTCCAAGCATTTTTTCCTGTTTTCTGCATTGGCCTTCACCTCGCCTGCAAGTAGTGGGGAGGACATGGGCCGTAGCGCACCCTCACCCCTGTCGCGTGACGTACCCCTGAGCCAGAAGAAGAAGACGGGGTGTGGGGGGGGGGGGGGTGGCCGCTACATCTCTTCCCAATATCTGAATAACTTTGGACATCTCCAAACCATATGGATAAAATCCCCTGTCGCCTTACACCTAGGGCATTCGTTGTTTTGCCTCCACCCGAATCTGAACATCTTTTTAGGGGTATAATAAACTCTATGTCGGAAAAATAGGTGGGATATTTTCTGCGCAGGGGAAATCGAGACCAAAGTTCCATGTTCTAATACCCTGTCCCATTGTTCAATACTTATTGGCCCCACATCCCTTTCCCATCCTATTTTGCTCTTGCAGGGTCCCGCTCTGCTTATTGCCCTAGCCCCTAGTCTAGTGTACAACTCAGAGATTAGGCCTTTGGATGTGCTTGTCATAGTTATTTTTGAGAGAGTAGGGGTCTGGGTCTATGTTATTGTTTGTGACTTAAACTGGGCCTGAATACCATGCCTGATCTGGAGGTACTTGTAGAAGGTCTTGTTTGATATATTAAATTTGCTTCTTAGATCTGAAAATGTTCTCATATGGTTACCCCTGTATAGCTGAATTAATCTTTTGATACCCTGTCTATCCCATTCCCTGGGTTTCTCTATGTCCCTAATTTCTGGTAGTTTTTTATTACTCCATAGAGGCGTATACTCCGTTACTCCGCTATACCCCATTAATGCCTTTGTTCCCTGCCACACTTTCTTGACTAGTTCTACAGTCAGACAATATTTCTAGATTTAATTATACAAGTACATCAATAGATAAATAAGACAAATTCTTTCGATATTAATATAAGGTATAAAAATACACATATAAATAAGGGTTAATGTTCATTCAAAAGAATAAGCTGAGTAGATTTGAGTAGGGGATAAAAACCAGATAATGGCAATAAGTATAAAAAGACAACAATAAAATTATTAAATTAAGTATAACATCACTGGACATGTCGCATGTACCTTTATTTTTTTTATATATATGGGGGGCAGCCAGGTGTTGTTTTATGAAAGGGGATATTTATGAGACCCTGTGGATAGTTCTCCATGGTATAGGATTATATGGTCAGTCATGTATATTAAAAATTGATATCAATTTTAGTGGTAATATATATCAAAGTATTTGTGGGCGATTATTCCTATAGATCTGATGTAAAAATACACATTCTATGATGGTTACTAATCTAAAAACATAAGGACAATATACAGTAATATACTATAGTACCAATGGCATTATTTGAGTATGTTTACTTACTCTTGTGGGGAGATCCCACCACCCCAGACATCTTTTCCACCCCCTTCCTCAATTATAGGGTTACATTTTTATTCTGTAAAAAAAGGGGAGGGAAGGAATGAGCGTATTGTTACAAAATTGTAGATAACTCTAACTCTTCATTTAAACCACCAGGCGAGAGAGTATCTAAAGAGTAAATCCAAAAAGTCTCACACTCACAGAGTCTATGGAATCTCTCGGCTTTCGGTAAATCCCTCCTTTTTAGCACTTTTAGGGGACTTTTAGCACTTCATGTAGCACATATATATCATATGGCATATTGGTGACCTCAACACCTAGAGGCCATGGGTATGCCAACCTGCCGTACCAGAGTGAAGAATGAGGGCCCATTCACACCATCATGCTGCAGTAATGCTAAGTTGTGGGTGGTTTGATGCAATCTGTTATTTTATTTATTTATTACAGGTACTTTCATAGCACCATCAATTTACACAGAGCTTCACATATACATTGTACATTCACATCAGTCTCTGCCCTAAAGAGCTTACAATCTAAGCCCTCGTACACACGGCCGAGATTCTCGTTGAAAAAAACATGTCGTTTTTTTCGACGAGATTCTTGGACAAGAAACTTGTCCCGGCCGAGTGTACACACGCTCGTTTCAAAGAACCCGCGGTTCTTTGAATGGAGCGTACGCGGTGACGTCATCGACTACGACGAGCATGCGCTCGTCACATTCGATGCCGTCGCCGCCATCTTGGTATACCCTACGTATGCCTAGGAAGCTACCGCGCATGCGTCAAATTCATTTCGAACATGCGCGGGCTTCCGGGAGGACAGGTAAGTGTACACACACTCACTTTTCTCGTCGAGAAACATGCCGAGGAGAATCTCGACGAGAAAATAGAGAGCAGGTTCTCTATTTTCTCGTCAAGGTTTCTTGTCGGTTTTCTCGACGAGAAACCCGATAGCCGCGTACACACGACCGATTTACTCGGCAAGACCTCTCTGCCAGCAAGTTTCTTGCTGGTTCTTGCCGAGAAAATCGGCCGTGTGTACGAGGCCTAAGGTCCCTAACTTACATTCATACATACAAGGGCCAATTTAGACAGGATCCACTTACCCTACTAGCATGTCTTTGGAGTGTGGGAGGAAACCCACGCAGACACAGGGAGAACATGCGAGCTCCAGGCAGGTAGTGCATTCTGTTAGATTATTCTTAATTCATAATTTGAGACTTATAGGAGTTATATTTATGGCAAGCTGCCCAAAAATAATACATGCATCTTTTATGGTGCTTTATGTGGATGAATACAATGAATGAAGGCTGCCTGAACATAATACACAGTACGAATTGAAAATTGAAATATAGCATGTAGAAATGTAAAATACAAGCCCATATTCCTAAAGTTAAGTCCCATAATAAACAGCAGGGGGTAGTAGAACTCCACAGAGTTTTCTCATATGAACTGTCAATTTATTTTGAGACTGTGCATTTTTAATTTTTTTTAATTTATGTTTTTATTATTATTTTTTTACACATTACACACACACACAATTTTTTTACATTTTGTATTTATATATATATATATATATATATATATATATATATATATATATATATATATATAATTTTATTTAATATAAATAAAGAGTTTATGGTTCATATAAATGAAGAAAGTATTTTAATCTTTGTGTCTTGCTTCTAGAACTATCTTTTGTGTGTGCATCCAAGGTAGAAGATAGATCCACTAGATAGAGGCCGGCAAGACAATATTTTCTTCACAGACCAGTCATATTTTACATAAGAGCACTACCACCAAGGGCGCAATAGTAATAGATTACCATGACATTTTCCTAAACTGAAGTTCTTCATTTCCCTAGGCAAAGTTTGTTTGGGTAAACAAACAATCTACTCTTCTTTATCCCCTATTCACACCTGTGCGACTTGTCATGTGATTTGACAGTTTAAAATCGCATGAATGTCGCACCCTATTTGTGCCTATGGAACCGTACAAATCGGTGCGACTCAGACTTGCCCTGAATTGAAATAGTTTCCGGTACTGTTTTTGGCGATTTTATGTGTGACTTGCATAGACAACTGTACATGAAGTCACACAGATGTTGGCACAGAAATCGCACTGACCGGAAGCTTTGAAATCACGCTGAAGTAGCGTGATTTCAAAGCTGCATTCAGTGTGAACAGGGTGTTACTTGTTTTTTGCACTTAGAGTAGTTTACTTTATTTCATTTTTTTTATTAGTGTTTCTTTGTTCTCTTTTTTCTCTTTATATTTAACCATTATTTGTATACTGTTGCTTTTCTTCACTGTTTTATTTCTTTCTTTTTGTGAAAAAAAAATAAAGAAATTAGGCTAATGAGGGTCTGTTTTGGCACAAGAACAGGACCAAGGGATTTGAAAGGAGCTTCTGTAATCCTAAGGAGCCATTTAAGATCTATTGCACCCTTAAAGCGGTAGTAAAGTTTGTAAAATAAAAAAAAAATTCACCCTGCAAGGCAATATCATAATGTGCTAGTATGCATCGCAAGTCACGATGACATCACTCCAGTGCATGCACGTGGGAGTCATGGTTTACGGCACAGACGGTATGCCATTCCTTCAAAGCGCAATGCGCTGGTGACGTCACTGGTTGCTGATCTGTGGAATGTCTCCTAAATTGTGCACATTTAGGAGATATTCATTTTATCTACAGGTAAGCCTTATAATAAGCTTACCTGTAGGTAAAAAAGATCAGACTCGACTTTTACTACCACTTTAAATACCATTGGCATTAATTGAATTTGTCAAAATAGTGAAATTTTGATGAAATCCCATGATTTTCAAAAACATTTTGGTAAAAATTAAAAATTTTAGTTTCACTTTCACTTTCCCTAGAAAATACCATTTGTATATAAATAATGTATCTATAAGGGCTAGTTTACACTTGCTTCAAAACAAGGCTCCGGACAGGCTTTGTTAAAGCTCTCTGAACGCCAGTCAAAGCTCCTGTCACTAAAAAAAATGGTTAGCTTACAGTCCTGTGTTCACCTTGCTTTTGCTTGGCGCTTCGATGAGGCTTCGATGAGGCTTCGATGAGGCTTTGGTGGGACTTCGGTGGGGCTTTGGTGGGGCTTTGGTGGGTCTTTGGTGGGGCTTTCGTGGGACTTTGGTGGGGCTTTGGTGGGGCTTTAGTGGGGCTTCAAGCAAGCTTTGCCCAGACTTCTATGGAGGTTTTGAAGACACTTTGAAGCACCACTGAAGATACATGGGGTATAATTTTTAAAGCGAAGCCGAAGCAAAGCAAAGTAAAAGCAAGGTGTAAACAGACCTGTAAGCTAACCATTTTATTTAGTGACAGGAATCCTTGTTGAAGCCTTCTTGAAGCCGAAGCAAGTGTAAATGAGCCCTAACTAAGTCAACTCTATTGTAACAGAAGCAGTTATCATGCTATATTGAGCTGGCCAAACATTATACAATCTGATTGTGCAAACTCCTTTAGACCTACCACAACTATATAGTCCAAGGGCCTGCCTAGTTGAATACAAATTGAATCACTTGTTTAGTTTTTCCCTTATATTACATAATTTTGGTAAATCAAAGGAGATTGTGCAATCTGATGGTATAGTTTACGACTAGCTTTAGACTCAGGGCCGGTGCTACCACTAGGAAAACTAGGCAGCCACCTAGGGCACACTGCGCCCTAGGGCATCCGGCCACTGGTGTTTCTATTCTCTTCTCTCTACAGCAAGCATCTAAGTCTCAGCATCAGCAGGCACACATAGTGTTGGAGGCAGAGCGGCCGTGGAGGACTGTGTCTGTGTCCCGACTCCCAAATGAATGGAAGCAAGCAAACATTCATTGATGGGCACTGGTAAGCTGCATTGATGGACGCTGGTGAGGCTGCATTTAAAGGGCCCTTCATTAAAAAGGTTGGGTAAACATGGGCAGGGCAAAGGGAGTCAGGGGTGGAGCCAATGGGAGGATGGCAGCAAAATGAGGTTTCACCTAGGGTGCCAAAAATTCTTGCACCAGCCCTGTTTAGACTAAAGCACTCTACCGCAGTGAGATTTAATTTAAACTGCTCTTGCAGGGCAGAGCAACTGATTCACTTTAAAGCTGAACTCTGGAAAACTAAAAAGTCCTCCCTTGCAGTGAGGCTGCACCCACACACTGCAAGGGTTACCTGCTCATTTATGACTAGGGACCTGATACCCCACTTCTGCAGGCTCCTTGGTACAGCTAGACGGATACCTACAACCTCTTCTCCCCCGCACTTTGGTCCGCTGATGTCATCAAGACCAATGCAGGGCCCATAGCCTTACACTGGGACAGTCCACAACGTTTGCTGAGGGAACAGAGGATCAGGTGCTCTTACATCCCGTAGATCAGTGGTTTCGGACCTCACTGACCACTAAACTCACAATTTTGAATCCCTCAGACCACTAACATGTATTTTACATGCCTTATATTTACAATGCTCTGGCTCTCTACACCCCTCTCTCCCACAGTCTGTAATCAGTGCTGCTATTGAAAGTCCCCTCGTTCTTCACCTACCGCTCTCTGCACTACTCCTGGCACCTCCCTCTGAGTTTCCAGGAGACTAAACCACAGAGGAGGCATTGGGTATCAATGTGCGCTGACAGTATTGACTGTCAGCGCGCATTGAGAACAGCACTGGAAACAACATTGGGGGGTATTCAACTACTTTAAAGTGGTTGTTAACCCTGTTACACCACTTGTACCTACAGGTAAGACTATAATAAGGCTTACCTGTAGGTACTGTAAATATCTCCTAAACCTGCACGGTTTAGGAGATATTTACCATATACACTTGTGCGACATCATCGGCGCATGCGCCCTGAAGAAATGGCTCGATCGTGCCATTTCTAAAGGGCCTGTGCCACGACCGGCGGTTCCCGTGTGCATGTGCAGGTGTGATGTCATCGCGGCTCCGGCCAATCACAGCGCCGGAGCCCGCGAACCCAGAAATAATTCCAGGAGACATGTCGCCGGTCACAGCAGTGTACGGGGCCGCTGCAACAGCTTCAATCTAAGGTAATTTTCTTATAATGAGCTAGTATGCGATGCACACTAGCTCCTTATGCCTTTGTCTTGCAAGTTTTTTGTTTTTTTATATGGGTTTACAACCACCTTAAAACGGAGGTACACACAAAAAATGAAACCTCCGCTGTCTGGATTCCTCCCCCCATCGGTGTCACATTTGGCACCTTTCAGGGGGGAGGGGGGAGCAGATACCTGTCTAAGACAGGTATTTGCACCCACTTCCGGTCGTAGACCCCCGCATTATCTGCAGGAGTCTATGCCGCATCCGGCGCCCCTCCCCCCGCTGTCTTCTGGGAGACACACGGGTCCCATTGCGCATGCGTAGTAGGGAACCAGGAAGTGAAGCCGCAAGGCTTCACTTCCTGATTCCGTTACCGAAGATGGCGGCGGCAGCATCCAAGGATCGAGGGATGGGTTGGCCTCGGGTGCCGACATCACGGGCGCGCTGGACAGGTAAGTGTCCATATTTTAAAAGTCAGCAGCTGCAGTATTTGTAGCTGCTGACTTTTAAAAAAAAAAAATTGGCGGAACTCCGCTTTAAGTGGTTTCAGGGTTGCCAACTTTCAGTAAATTTACAAACAGTTTGTAAAATCCTTACTTTTTGCATCTGTCCATGAATGTCCATTACAGACATGTAGGCTGCATGTCCGTAACTGACATTTATGGACAGATGCAACAATTATGGATTTTACAAACTGTTTGTAAATTTACTGAAAGTTGGCAACCCTGAGTGGTTTATGTATAGAAAAAACTTGTCTGTATAAATGTTACAAACATTCACACGGCCCCAACAAAACTGTGTAATATATGTAAAAGAACCTTAAATGTAACACTATATCTATCTTGTTTTGTTTGTTTTTATGGGTGTCATATAATTATCTCCTATGATCCGAAGTGACATTTTTTTTTAAATACCTCACTCAGAAAGAATACTGCATCGTGGCCACTAGATGGCACTTAGGAGCATACTGTAGGAGATAATTATATTACACAAAATATTGAAAGTTTTGTTGGCGTTGCGCTAATGATTGTCACATGTGTACAGCAACATTTCTATATAGAACCCTAAATAAGGAGTGCTCTGCGATGATTTACAACCCCAGCTAGCTATGTTTTATTTAAATGTCTATAGTAATTTAGTACAGGTGCCAGACCCAAATTTTTTATTTTGTTTGTTTTTTGTGTGCGCCTCGTATGCTTCTGGTTCTCATAGAAGTTGCTTGGGCTGCCAAAACGACTACATTTTAAAATGTAAAATAAAAAACAATAGTTGTGTTTTTCTTCTAGCCATTATACATTTGAATGGAAGTCAGTGATGTAGCACAGCTTTATTAAAGTGTGTACCCCTTTACAGAAACCAGTGTTTGCGAATTATGTCCTGTGATATTAGTGAGGTCTGACGAACCTCAAATTGTGTGGAGTGAATTACAGCGTAGCACTGAAAACAGCGCAAATTGTCATTCTCACCAAAATACAAAAGTCAGTAACAAAAATGATAAGATTTTAATCATGTGTCTATGTTGAGCACCCAGGAAAGGTGACACATTTGACAAATCAGAGTCTACAGTGGGTGTAAACCTCAGACATAAAATATGAGCAAAGCATATCCCTCTATAGCAGTGGTTCTCAACTCCTGTCCTCAGGACCCACTAACAGGCCAGATTTTAAGTATTACCTTGGGGAGATGCAGACTAGAATACTACAATCCCTGAGCAGCAAATTATATCACCTGTGATGCATTTCAGTTATCTTGCAAACCTGGCCTGTTGGTGGGCCCTGAGAACTGGAGTTGAGAACCACTGTTCTATAGTGTGTACTTGTCTCAATTAGGAGCACTAAGCCCTTATTAACACTAAAGGCGGGTTTGAAATCATGCAAATTCAGCTGAACTCGAACAATTTCAAACCCGTATTTCAGTGCGAGTTCGGGGGCGATTTGAAAGACATCTGTGCGGGTTCATGCACAGATGTTTATTGAAGCTGCCAAAAGTCGGTCGGCTGCTGGTTTTTCAGCATGCACTTCCACCAGAAGCTGGACAAATGGCCGGCTTCTGTCGGACAGACCGACATACATACGGGCCAAATGCCATTTTTTTTTTTTTTTATTCGACAATCTGCCCGTGTTTACCCGGCTTTACTCTGAACCAGGCGGACTTCAATTAGGCCTCATGCACACGGGGCATTAGAAAAAACAAGCTGCAAAGCCACTACCAATGCCAGGAAAAAGCGTCTGTCAAAACGTGCTTTTAGTAGCTTTTTGCATTAGCGTTAATCCATGTTTAGCCGCACTAGCTTTTAGCATTGTTTCTCTGCCTCTATTCAAAATCAATGGTTCCCTATGGGAGCCCATTGATTTGAATAGAAGTCGCACCAGAAGTCGGATTATGATGATCCGACTTGCGGCGCGGCTTGTGTACTGAGGATCTTGAAGGTGAACCCCTCACCAAAATTAAAAAAAAAACTTCCATGTGGTCCCCCCCCCCAAGATGATACCAGACCCTCCTGTCTAGTTTGGAATTTAAGGGGAACCCCATGCCAAAAAAAATGGCGCGGGGTCCCCCCAAAATCCATACCAGACCCTTATCCGAGAATGCAGCCCGGCAGGTCAGGAAAGGGGGGGAGAGCATGCACCCCCCCGGATCATACCAGGCCACATGCCCCACCCCAAAGCACCTTACCCCCAAGGGCCTCTTCCCGACAACCCTGGTCCAGTGGTTGTCGGGTCTGCGGGCCTGGGGCTTTTCGGAATCTGGAAGCCCCCTTTAACAGGGGGGACCCCAGATCCCAGCCCCGCAACCTATGTGAATGAGTATGGGGTACATTGTACCCCTACCCATTCACCCCCTAAAAAAGTGTCAAAAATGAAGACACTACACGGGTTTTAAAAGTAATTTATTAAGGCAGCTCCGGCATCTCTTCCGTTTTCTTCTCCCTCCAGCAATGTCTTTATCTTCTGGTTCTTCTCCCTCCAGCAATGTCTTTATCTTCTGGTTCTTCTCCCTCCTCCACTGATGTCTGCTCCCCCTCTCCGGTTCTTCTCCTCTCTCCTAAGTGAGGCCACTGACTGAATCTCTGAATGCTCTATATATATACTATAATCAAAAACTTTGCACCTTTGAGGAAGCCATACTACAGTATAATGTAAATTATTTTACATTCCTTAAATGGGCATGGCAGTGAATGGATGCTGGGAACGGTGCATGTTTCCATTAAAACACCTGGTGGCTACCATGTGTGTGATAAAGGGTTAAATGCTCAGGTAACCTGTCCCAGTGACAATCATGCTTAGTCTGCTGGTGCTTAGATTCTGTTGGTGCTTGGATTGATGTCCCAGGAGCTGGAAAATATCTGCACAGGTTGAGATTGAATGTGTAATTGTCCCACTTCCTGTTGTGCCTCATTTTACCCATTAGAGCTGCACGATTAATCAATTAAAAAATCGTGATCTCGATTCAACACCCCTCACGATCTCTATGCAGAATTTCCCTATTCATTCATGTAACAAGTGAAGAGAGCTCTCTGCTCACTCAGCTGTCAAAATAAAAAAAAATGGGCAACCTGCCAAGTTTTTCACAACATTGTCTGCTCTGGTAGATAACTATAAACATTGTAACTTTTCATTCTTAGATCAAATCGATGAACTTAGGTCTCTAATTGACTGAAGTTTTACCACTTAAAGCGGAGCTCTACCCTAAAGTGGAACTTCCGCTGATCAGAACCCTCCCCCCCTCCGGTGTCACAATTGACACCTTTCAGGGGGGAGGGGGGTGCAGATACCTGTCTAAGACAGGTATTTGCACCCACTTCCGGGAGTCCTCTCTGCGGGAAATCTGCGGGAAGCGCGTCACTTCCCGCAGAATACCCGTTGTGTTCTGGGAGACACTCGGCTCCCAGATCACAGGGGACCATTCAGAACGGCGCAGCGCGACTCGCGCATGAACCATAGGGAACCGGGCATGAAGCCGCAAGGCTTCACTTCCTGGTTCCCTCACCGAGGATGGCGGTGGGGGCAGCAGAGTGACGAGTGATTACTCGTCCTCTGCTGCGGACGTCGCTGGACTCCAGGACAGGTAAGTGTCTTAATATTAAAAGTCAGCAGCTGCAGTATTTGTAGCTGCTGGCTTTTAATATTTTTTTTTTTCCGCGGCACCTCCGCTTTAAAGACTAAACCTTTTTCTGACATTTGTTTCTTACAATTACTTGGAACCCCCAAACATTATATATATATATACAGGTCCTTCTCAAAAAATTAGCATATTGTGATAAAGTTCATTATTTTCTGTAATGTACTGATAAACATTAGACTTTCATATATTTTAGATTCATTACACACAACTGAAGTAGTTCAAGCCTTTTCTTGTTTTAATATTGATGATTTTGGCATACAGCTCATGAAAACCCCAAAATCCTATCTCAAAAAATTAGCATATTTCATCCAAACAATAAAAGAAAAGTGTTTTTAATACAAAAAAAGTCAACCTTCAAATAATTATGTTCAGTTATGCACTCAATACTTGGTCGGGAATCCTTTTGCAGAAATGACTGCTTCAATGCGGCGTGGCATGGAGGCAACCAGCCTGTGGCACTGCTGAGGTGTTATGGAGGCCCAGGATGCTTCGATAGCGGCCTTAAGCTCATCCAGAGTGTTGGGTCTTGCGTCTCTCAACTTTCTCTTCCCAATATCCCACAGATTCTCTATGGGGTTCAGGTCAGGAGAGTTGGCAGGCCAATTGAGCACAGTAATACCATGGTCAGTAAACCATTTACCAGTGGTTTTGGCACTGTGAGCAGGTGCCAGGTCGTGCTGAAAAATGAAATCTTCATTTCCATAAAGCTTTTCAGCAGATGGAAGCATGAAGTGCTCCAAAATCTCCTGATAGCTAGCTGCATTGACCCTGCCCTTGATAAAACACAGTGGACCAACACCAGCAGCTGACATGGCACCCCAGACCATCACTGACTGTGGGTACTTGACACTGGACTTCAGGCATTTTGGTATTTCCCTCTCCCCAGTCTTCCTCCAGACTCTGGCACCTTGATTTCTGAATGTACTTTGGACCACTGAGCAACAGTCCAGTGCTGCTTCTCTGTAGCCCAGGTCAGGCGCTTCTGCCGCTGTTTCTGTTTCAAAAGTGGCTTGACCTGGGGAATGCGGCACCTGTAGCCCATTTCCTGCACACGCCTGTTCACAGTGGCTCTGGATGTTTCTACTCCAGACTCAGTCCACTGCTTCCGCAGGTCCTCCAAGGTCTGGAATCGGTCCTTCTCCACAATCTTCTTCAGGGTCCGGTCACCTCTTCTCGTTGTGCAGCGTTTTCTGCCACACTTTTTCCTTCCCACAGACTTCCCACTGAGGTGCCTTGATACAGCACTCTGGGAACAGCCTATTCGTTCAGAAATTTCTTTCTGTGTCTTACCCTCTTGCTTGAGAGTGTCAATGATGGCCTTCTGGACAGCAGTCAGGTCGGCAGTCTTACCCATGATTGCGGTTTTGAGTAATGAACCAGGCTGGAAGTTTTTAAAAGCCTCAGGAATCTTTTGCAGGTGTTTAGAGTTAATTAGTTGATTCAGATGATTAGGTTAATAGCTCGTTTAGAGAACCTTTTCATGATATGCTAATTTTTTGAGATAGGAATTTTGGGTTGTCATGAGCTGTATGCCAAAATCATCAATATTAAAACAAGAAAAGGCTTGAACTACTTCAGTTGTGTGTAATGAATCTAAAATATATGAAAGTCTAATGTTTATCAGTACATTACAGAAAATAATGAACTTTATCACAATATGCTAATTTTTTGAGAAGGACCTGTATATATTTTAGCAGAGACACTAGGGAATAAAATAGCAGTTGTTGCAATATTTTATGTCACACTGTATTTGCGCAGCAGTCTTTCAAACGCAATTTTTTGGAAAAAAAATACACTTTAATTATTAAGCAAAAGCAAAACAGTAAAGTTAGCCCAATTTTTTTGTATAATGTGAAAGATGATGTTACGCCGATAGAAACGTGAGAGAATCGTGATCTTTATTCTAAGCAAAAAAATTGTGATTCTCATTTTAGCCAGAATCGTGCAGCTCTAGTACCCATTGCTGTGTACATTTATTACCAATCCTCCTGAATTATGTAACATTTAATTATCTGCTGAAACTCCAGATTGTTAAATTTAGTGTAAAAAGCAGAAATACCCCTAGCGTGTACAGTATTTAACTGGTCAAGAACTTGTCAACCTGAAACCCATCACAAACCTGGCCAATTCCAACTAAATGCATGATTGAACAAATTTACAAAAACAGAGATCACATGCAGTAAAAACTGCACGTGAAAATGATAAGTAGATCCAAATATCGATAGATAAACTTATATGTGTAGCACACAAATCTTTTTCTCGCCTGGCTCACTTGCAAGTCAAGGCACACCATGCTATATGCCCGTATCCTCCTGTTTAAAG
The DNA here is from genome assembly GCA_029206835.1 of Rana muscosa. Taxonomy (NCBI): domain Eukaryota; kingdom Metazoa; phylum Chordata; class Amphibia; order Anura; family Ranidae; genus Rana; species Rana muscosa. Next base: position 868,897,393 of record CM055118.1, read on the forward strand.
AGGTTAAGTGGTGTTCACAATTTTGGGTCCTGCAGCGAGTTACCTTCCTCCACTGGTTCTCTTCCCCAGAGTATGGGGTCAAGTCTCTATTTCTTCCCCAAAGAAACAATGTCCAGAACACTTTAACTCCAACAGAGAGTTTATTTTCAATTTTTGCTGCGTAGTAGACAGAGACAGATGGATGAAAGAAGGAATAAGTGTGAAGGATTAGATCCAGGCACAATCAGTAACCTCGTCGCCGCTCGATCCCGAGTGGGTTTAGCTCACCCGGATATTCCTCTCTCACAGTCCTAGCAGCCGGTGTGGAGCTTGAACTGTTCTGTCACCCTATTCCCTCCAGGGACAGGCACAGGAAGTCCTCTAACCTCTGTAGACTTTTAAGAACAGGATAATGCCAATGGGCACTCTACAGGTTAGTCCTCCCAAACATGGAATCCTTCCCTCTGACAGGCCTCTCCCGAGACAGCAATCTTCCATTACTCATCTCCTCAGTGGGACCGATCCTCCCCTGGCTTCCTCTCGGTCAGAGCAGGTACCCTCACCCGGGCACCCTGGGACTCCAATGGGCGAATTGTAGACCCAGTTAAAGGTACTGGGCCTACCTGGAACGTTGCAGACTCGGGCAAAAGGTGCCCGAGACCTCTCGGCCAGTCACCGCACCCCCGAGGGGCACACCTCTCTGGCTCCTGCACTCCACTCCGCTCCAACCTCCAACTCCCAACTCCCTTAAAGATGGCGTCTGCCCCTTATGTACCCTCTCCCGGCATGCACAGCAGGCCGACCACGCCCACTGCACCGCCGCCCAGAGAGGACACCCTAAGGCCAGCAATGCCACCCCTGCCTCAACCCTGACCTGATATGGCAGCGCCACCTACAGGTCACAGGAAACCGTACACCAGGCAGCATCACATAGGCAGAAGCAAATACCTAGCAATCAAAATGATCCGAGCCTGGCTACCAGCTCAGACCAACCCCTAAATTTAGGCACATAACACCCCTAAAAAGTAAATGCCCGCTACATATGTAAATCTTGACTTTTTTTGGAAAAGTTGAGCTTACTATTGCCACCTTCTAATTGACTCTTTTAGAGCTGAACTCCAGGCAGATATACACTATATTGTCAAAAGTATTGAGACACCTGCCTTTACATGTAAAGGAACTTTAAAGACATCCCAGTCTTAGTCCATAGTCAATATTGAGTTGGCCCACCCTTTACAGCTATAACAGCTGCAACTCTTCTGGGAAAGCTGTCAACAAGGTTTAGGAGTGTGTCTATGGGAATGTTTGACCATTCTTCCAAAGGCACGTTCATGTGGTCAGGCACTGATGTGGACCAGAAGGCCTGGCTCGCAGTCTCCGCTCTACTTCATCCCAAAGGTGTTCTATCGGGTTGAGGTCAGGACTCTGTGCAGGCCAATCAAGTTCCTCCGCCCCAAACTCCCTCATCCATCTCTTTATGGACTTTGCTTTGTGCACTGATCCAAATCATTTGGTGGAGGGGGGATTATGGTGTGGGGTTATTTTTCAGGGGTTCAGCTTGGCCCCTTAGCTCCAGTGAAGGGAACTCTTAAGGCATCAGCATACCAAGACATTTTGGGTCCTGACCTCAACCCGATAGAACACCTTTGGGATGAATTAAAGTGGAGACTGCCAACCAGGCCTTCTCATCCACATCAGTGGCTGACCTCACAAATGTGCTTCTGGAAGAATGGTCAAACATTCCAATAGACACACTCCTAAAATTTGTGGGCAGCCTTCGCAGAAGAGATGAAGCTGTTATAGCTGCAAAGGGTGGGCCAACTTAAAATATTGAACTCTACAGGCCAAGACTGGGATGCCATTAAAGTTCATGTGCGCGTAAAGGCAGGCGTCCCAATACTTTTGGTAATATGTAGATGTAGCATCCTCCTATGTAGGTTGCTAGAATGACAGGTAAACTTAGTTATTTTTGGCTCCTATGTAATCCTTGGAGCAGCTGCTGATTTCTTTGGGCTGTTCTAGATCTCACAGGCTTCAGGTTTGATTGCTTCCCCATGCATTCTGGAGGAAGGGGGAGTCAAATGGGCAGCTTAAATATTTATTGTGATGCAGCCAATCCCTGGGGAGGTGTGCCCAGTATGTGGCTGAGGGGGATATAAATAGTCTAGGGTCTGGAGAAGCCCTGTTTTTGTCCTGCTGGAGAAGTTGCTGTTTCTTTGAGGCAGTACTGTTGGAGTCTGCTGATTTTCATCAAGGTCCCAGCTATAGAAGAGCTGGGGAACTTATTCCTAATTACTTTTGGAGCTACCTAAGCAGTTTCACCTCAGGATCTGGTTGGGAAAATGCACTGACGAGTGCCTGGTGAAATCTGGAAGGTGTTAGCTTGTGCTGTTCTCCTTTTAGGGTGCCAGTGGTAGCTTACTCTCTGAAATAGCTCTTACAGTGTCTCAGTTCTGGCCTTCCGCTGTGTTTTTGTCTGATCACCTAGTGAAGTGTGCCTTCCTGTTATTAGTCAGGATTTCTTAAGTATCATATACCGCCCCAACCCCTCTCCTGTTCTACAAGCAATACATCTTTAAAAAGACCAGGGGTAGGCATCCTTTGAGAGGTGGAGATCTACCTGAACAACTCGAAAGAGATCAAAGTTCCTGGGGTTTGACACTTTTTTTTTCAAGAAATTAACTAGCAAGGCTTAACTAAATAGTAAGGAAAAATAAAATATGTTAGAACAAATGTCACTGTAAAAATATAAACTTAGCCTTCCTTAAAAGTGGACAGTGTCAGTCAGTAAGGCAGTGGACAGTGTCAGTGAACAGTGTCAATAGGGCAGTGGACGGTGCCAGTGGACAGTGTCAGTAGGGCAGTAGATGGTGTCAGTGAATAGTGTCAGTAGGGCAAAGGATGGTGTGTGTGGACAGTATCAGCTGGGCAGTGGATGGTGTCAGTGGACAGTGTCAATAGGGCAGTAGATGGTGTCAGTAAATAGTGTCAGTAGGGCGAAGGATGGTGTGTGTGGACAGTATCAGCTGGGCAGTGGATGGTGTCAGTGGACAGTGTCAATAGGGCAGTAGATGGTGTCAGTAAATAGTGTCAGTAGGGCGAAGGATGGTGTGTGTGGACAGTATCAGCTGGGCAGTGGATGGTGTCAGTGGACAGTGTCAATAGGGCAGTAGATGGTGTCAGTAAATAGTGTCAGTAGGGCGAAGGATGGTGTGTGTGGACAGTATCAGCTGGGCAGTGGATGGTGTCAGTGGACAGTGTCAATAGGGCAGTAGATGGTGTCAGTAAATAGTGTCAGTAGGGCGAAGGATGGTGTGTGTGGACAGTATCAGCTGGGCAGTGGATGGTGTCAGAAGAGCAGTGTGGATGGTGCCAGTAAGGCAGAGGTTGGTGTCAGTAGGGCAGTGGACGATGTCAGTATTTTTTTATTTGTAATATTTTATGTTTTTATTATTTTCTCAGTTTTTTTATATTATTTTTTTTTATTTGTTTTGCAATTTTTGTAGGAGCACTGTTGGATGGCTTTGGTGATATACCAGGGGTCCAAACAGAACGCTGATGTCTCACTTTTGAGACAGAGAAAGGGACTAAGGACAGAGAATCCCCAGTCACTTTCTCTGCAGCCTCAGCTGCACTGGACAGTGAATGAATGGAAAGTTCTCTGTGCTAAACGGCTTCCCCATTGGTGTGCGCAGCCTATTGCATTAGGGTGTGCACCCCGAAGCTTAAACACACGTGTGCGTGTATATATAGGGCAGTAGGGCAATGGATGATGTCAGTAGAGCAGTGGACGGTGTCAGAAGGGCAGAGATTGGTGTCAGTCGTTTTTTATTATTACTTTTTAACTTTTTTTTTTTACAATATGTTTTTTTTTTATAATAATTTATTATTATTGTTCATTTATTTATTTATTTTTAAATGTAGGAGCCCCATTGGGGGGCTTTGGTGAAATACTGATGTCTCACTTTTGAGATAGAGAAAGGGACTGAGGACAGAGATCCCCCAGTCCCTTTCTCTGCAGCCAAGCAGCAGGGGGAATCTGCCAAGCATAGGTTGATTAGGGTGTGCCCAGGCACACCTGGCACACCCTGTGCGCACGCCTATGGGCTTCCCATTCATTCACAAACTGAAGCACAGTAAACACAAGTAAATACTGTTAACTATGCTTCAGTTATGAAGGGACACAGTCAATGATCTGTACCAATTACTGACTGTATTTATTCAGAAAAGGTCATTTACCTATTTACTGGCCCCTTCCTTGCTCTCCATCTGGACACATCCCAGCAGGAGAGGTGAGGAGGGCAACCCATCTGCACTTCGGGGGTCCAATGAGCTCACGGGGGCCAGGCAATACAAAGAAGAGGAACCTCGAGAGGAGGGGCAGCATTGGCAGCATTTAGTGCAGCCGATTTCTGTGTATCTTTGGAGAAGTTTAAAGCCGGGTCAGGTTATAAAAAAAATATCCCAAGCTTTGAACATCTCACGGAGCACTGTTCAATCCATCATCCGAAAATGGAAAGTGTATGGCACAACTGCAAACCTACCAAGACATGGCTGTCCACCTAAACTGACAGGCTGGGCGAGGAGAGCATTAATCAGAGAAGCAGTCATGGTAACTCTGGAGGAGCTGCAGAGATCCACAGCTCAGGAGGGAAAATCTGTCCACAGGACAACTATTAGTCGTGCCCTCCACAAATCTGGGCTTTATGGAAGAGTGGCAAGAAGAAAGCCATTGTTGAAAGAAAGCCATAAAAAGTCCAGTTTGCAGTTTGCAAGAAGCCATGTGGGGGACACAGCAAACATGTGGAAGAAGGTGCTCTGGTCAGATGAAACCAAAATCAAACTTTTTGGCCTAAGAGCAAAACGCTATGTGTGGAGGAAAACTAACACTGCACATCACCCTGAACACACCACTCCCACTGTGAAACATGGTGGTGGCAGCATCATGTTGTGGGTATGCTTTTCTTCAGCAGGGACAGGGAAACTGGTCAGAGTTTAAATACAGTGAAATCTTAGAAGAAAACCTGTTAGAGTCTGCAAAAGGCTTGAGACTGGGGCGTAGTTTCACCTTCCAGCAGGACAACGACCCAGGCCTCCCGGCGACTGCTGTCTTTTAGCGGTGACAGCTGTTATATAGGCAAGGGTGGGGCCACCCACTGACGTAACCAGATGACCCCGCCCCTTCCGGCATTACACATGATGTCAAAGGGGGCGGGGTCACTTGGTTGCGTCACTGGGCGCCCCCCCCCCTTGCCAATATAACAGCTGTCAAAGCCAAGAGACAGCAGTCGGCGTTAGGCCTCCCATCGAGGTTGAGCTTTTTTATTCTTTATTTTTTTCTATTTTTCAGGTCCGTTGGACGGCTTGATTGAAGATGGATGGACATCGTGGGACATTTTTTTTCTCTTTTTTAATAAAAAAATTGTCAAAAACTGTCTTTTGTGGTTTTTACTTTTTGACACTTTTTTGGTGAATGGGTAGCAGTACAATGTACAATGTAGTGCCTTTGCTTTGCTCTGCACTGTGAACCATGCTCTGTGACAGCAGGTTGGCAAGCCAAGGCGCAATCTACCAGTCACCTGGCCGCAATCGACTAGTAGACCTAGGCCATAGACTGTTCAATGGTGCCGTGTAAATGGACTGTTGCCTGTGTGATTGGTAGCCTCTGCACTGTTTAGAGAAGAGCCAATTAAAATCAGCGGCTCCTACAGGGGTAGTGCTACATAAAAGATACAAATTATTTTAGCTCTGTATTCATCAATTCATTATTAAATGCATTTTAATAAATGCAAACAGTGTAAGTACCTGAATTTTACTTGATAACAGTCTTTTTTAATCCCTTACAACAGAGCTTGGACTGTGAGAGGGAGAAGCAGCAAAAGGTGCTAATCAGATGTGCAGCAGTGTTCATATGTTCACAAGGAAACTGCTGATGCACAGAGCAAAGTCAACTGATTAGTCTGCTGCTTCTCTGTCACAGGCTGAGGGAGTTATGCCCTGGAAGTGTGACTGGACTGCAGATGAAAAAAATCAGGTCCTGTCCTGCCAGACAGTGTAGTGCTGTATCAGAGCTCTGTATATCATGGGACTGGAGGGACACAAATGAAAATCCTTTGACAAGGTAAAACAGCTCACACAGTATATACCCTATATCAGGACTCAAAATTTCAAGTCCTGAGCTACTAGCCAGGTCTTAAGGGTTACTCGCCACCAGTTGCCCCACCCAACCCTTACCCTGCCCCACCCCTAATCACGCCATCATAAATTATCTTATGAAATGAGACTTAAATGTTTTATGCAGAATTAAGTTACAAAAATAAATATTAATGTAGCGGGGTGCTAAATTTAGGGGAAGTGCTGGGTGGTAGTTATGCCCAAACACCCTAATTATTAGAGTTCTTGCAACCATTTTGTCTGCAGGGAGAGTATTGGTGTACAGTTTCCTGTGGCCTGCAGGTGGCGCTGCCATAGTAGGCCAGGGTCGAACCGCTAATCCAGTGCTGTACCTTGTGTGTCCCCTCTCAGCATATAATGGGCAATTCCCTTTGCAAAATTCCAAAATAAATTTGTAAACGTATTGACACCACGTGGACAGCGTTCTTATGGAATCCTAGAGTAGCACTTGAGATATTGCTATTCCAGGCCCATTTGGTGGGACTGGCGTTCCCTAACTTCTACTCATACTACCTAGCATCCCAACTGGTTCACATTCACGACTGGCTGTATCCAGCCTCTACCAATGCCTGTACCACTACAGAAGTTGGCTATTGCCTCCTCATTAGAAACCCTCAAAAATATTATCAATAGGGGCTGTGTCCCAACCCGTATCGGTATGTTGATTCTGCGTACCTCTCTCTCCCTGTTTAAATCCATAGTTATGAAAACTTCCAAGGACTCATGGTCGATATCCCCCAATAACGCCTTATGGTTTAACCCTAGTCTTTCAGAATTATATTTCCTACTGGATCCGCAGCGGTGGCCTTCTAAAGGGGTCAAATACTTATGTCACCTACAGTATATACTGCAGAAGGTTTTAAGTCCTTTTCCCAGTTGGACTTTGACTTTTTACATGCTATTACCAACCCTGGCATGCGGTAAGTGTGCAATTTGGCTCTTTGGACAACACAATTTAGGTGCCTCCTTTGGAGAAATTGTTAAGATGCCCAGACACCACTAAACTTATCTCCACTTACTATGCTGCCCTTATAACAGGCTCTAACCCTAGATTCCAAGCGTCTCAGACAAGATGGGCTTCCCTGTAAATACCCTTCACAGAGGCGGACTGGTCTGAGTTTGGTGACACGTATAAGACCTCTGTCATCTCTTCTAGAGACCGTGTTATCCAACTCAAGATCTTCCATCACTCTCACCTCACTCCTGCAAGATTATTTAAAATGGGGTTGTTTCCCTCAGCTGAGTATTTTCGAGGGTGTGGCCAGACAGCTGACTTCCTCCATTGTTTCAGGACCTGCCTTATAGTTCAGGACTTCTGGGTAGATATCGACTCCTTTATATCTACTGCCCTTGGTCTACCAAACATTGTAAATCCCAAAAACTGTCTTCTGGGAATCTTTGCTGACCTGGCCATCCCTTCCCATGCCAAAAGACTGCTTTGTATCCTCTATTTTTATGCAAAGAACTCCCTTCTCTTGTCATGGAAGGAATCACTACTATCCCTAACAAGAACTTTCTGGATGAAATTAGTCAATGACCCCCTGCCTTTATATAAACTAACCTTTGAGACCGAAAGAGAGTTAAAATGTTTCATAAAATTTGGGGCAGATGGCTGGCCAATCCCTTAACTCTAACCCCTGTATTACCATAAGTGGCTGTACCTCTATATGTATGAGATATACAGACACTCTGCTATGACATCTGTTATGCTCACTCCACCTGTGAGGTTTTCTTAATTCCATATAGATCAGGCGTGTAATGAATACAGGAGGCGTGTGTGACAATTGTATAAGTATCATTTATTTTTATGTACACAGTTTTTTCTTTATACATTGTATTGAGTTTGCGTTTGTTTTTTATTCTCTGTATGTTTGACTTTAAAATCCAATAAACATATCTTTTAAAAAAAGTTCATGTGCGTGTAAAGGCAGGCGTCCCAATACTTTTGGTAATATAGTGTAGATATAGCACCCTTCTACGTAGGTTGCTAGAATGACAGGTAAATTTAGTTATTTTTTGCTCCTATTCATCTGTGGCTTTTAGCTGTTTGTGTGAAACTCAGTTTAAAGTGGTTGTAAAGGCAGGAGTTTTTTTTTAACCTAATGCATTCTCTGCATTAGGGTTCTTTTACATGGGCGTTCAGTTTTTTTGCTTCAGTTCAGTCACTTTTTTTTTTTAAACGGAACAAAAACGGATACGGATGTCAATTTTTCCATCCGTTTTCTTGTCCGCTGACATCTGTTTTTCATCCTTTTTTTACCAAAAAAATAAAGTGACTGAACTGAACTTCAAACACTGTATATAGCTGGTTGCTAAGGAGGGGGCCATGAAGCCGGCCACCGCGTCCTTAACAACGGACGAGTTGCAGCGCTAATCAGTGTATTCTCCACTGTCAAAATACAGTAACACAGCAGGGAGGATTTCTCCATCCACCTCGAATGTGTGAGGGAACCCGTTCAGTTTATTTTTTTTGATCAGCCCTCTGACTGATCGAAAAAACTGATCCATGTATGGCCAGCCTAACTTTACATGAAAAGATTTGCATATTCCTTCAGCAGCCTATCTTTCAGGATCTACTGATCATTTTGACATTCAGATTGCACTGGTGACTTCTTTTGGTGATTTATTTTGGCATCACGTGTTCAATTTGAATTGCCAAGGATTGTAACAGCAGTATAGGAGTTTTGTTCAATATGTTCCCTAGAATGAGGTATATACCAATCACAAAGTACACAATTTTTATGATTTTATGTGTTTAACAGTATGTTATTAATCTTCCTAAATTGACTTTGACTAAAAAGATTTTGTCTCTCGACACTCTTAGGGCTCATGCACACAAACACATTCGGATGTACAATACAATATACAATTCGTGCAATAATTCAGTGTATTACCATGTCAGGGAGTCACAGGTGTTTGCGTACAGCAAGTAGCCAGTACAAATCAATGACAGGCTGCCAGATGCCATGGCTGTTTGCCTGTAACTGTACATATGAGTAATTACAAACACAGGTGAGCAGCCCTGGACATGAACAATTTGTGTCTAGGGCTGCTCATCCATCCCTCTACATGTGAAACCACTCAGCTGTGCAGTTACAGGAGTCTGACAGCCTGTCATTGATATGTACAGGCTGCTGGATGCAGCTGTATGCATCCTTTGCATGAGCCCTTTTATCTTGAGTCTGATAAATACATCTAGCACAATAAACTTAAAGTCTCCAAATGTTTATTATATATATATATATGGCCATATACAGTAATGTACATCATTACCCACAGACACAGAGAACTGAAGAAAGGAAGGGCATATAATTCACCCAGGCTGCCCAAACACCTTGCAAACTGATAATTAACATTCATACCCTCATGTGATAATATGTATGTCAATATGTAAATATACTGTGATAAAACTGTATATTATTACATTGTATTATGTTTAACTGTTGACTGAGGATTTATAGTGGTTGTAAACTTTAGACATGAAATATGAACAAAGAATATCCTTCTATAGTGTGTGCTTGTCTCAATCCAGAGCACTAAGTGTAATTTCTGTCCGCTGCTTCATTCCTCTGCTATCACCAAGAGATAAAAGGTGACAGGGGAGTGAGCTTCAGTAGATTGACAGCTTCAGCTCTGTTCCTGTGAGCTATGTGGAGGAAGGGTGGGAGGGGTCTCTTCCCTCCAGTCAGCTCTCAGAGCTCTCCTCACTGAACTCTGCAGAGTGTAACTTCAGCTCTCCATCCCCTTTTTCAGAGCTCTCACACAAGCTTTAAAAATTTTTTTTTAAGAATTACCCACATTGTAATGTACACAGCTGGTGAATCAAGGTTTGGATATTGATATGTTGAAATTTCTGCAGAGAGTACCTTTTTTTTTACTAGCGTACCCCGCGACTTCCGGTCGCGGCCGCCTATGCGATTACGTCATCAGTCCGGCCCGTTGACTCCTGGGATATCTATGTCATCGATCCCAGAAGTCTTCAGGCATTTAATGCGGCTACACAAAGCTTGCCGCAGTTTCATTACTGCGCATGCACTATATCTGGAGGTGCATGCTGGGTAGCCAGCTGCACAAAATCCAGGAAATTAAAGTAGAAGTCCACCCTAAAACTAAAATCCCTGCATCTACAGACATCCACAGTTTAAAAACGAACCTATCTAACTCTGTGAAGAAAAAATCAGTATACGTACCTTTTCTGCAGGCGATCCGATCCGATCCCACGCTGAGCTGTCAGACGCAGCTTCGCTGTGTGGGCGAGTGCAGAGGACATATCAGACAACAGAAGCCCCATAGTTAATCTATGGGTGACGTCACTCTCCATTCATTTTACAGCTGTTTTTGGCTGTGTCCTCTGCAGAGCGTCAGCTGCTGGAGATCGGGTCGGACCGGTTTCAGAAAAGATATGTATACAAATTTTTTCTTACAGGGCTAGATAGGTTAGTCTTAGAATGTGCATGTCTGTAGATGCAGGAATTTTAGTTTTAGGCTGGACTTACACTTTAAGCCAGACTGGCATCAGCTGCCCACATCCTACATGGCGGCAGCTGGAATCGAAGGGGACAAAAGAAAAATAAGCTGTTTGTAAGTAGTTGCAATGTGTACATGGGCAGCGTTATCCATTATGAGGAATTACAACGATCTCTGCAATGCTATTTTTTATTGAATTTTTTTTTTACAATTAAAAATCATACATTCTTTGCAAAACAATTTGCAACTCATTCATAAAAATACAAAACAGTCTCGAAATACACATAACTACATAAAAAATACATATAGGTACATAAATGGATCCGTCCTCTAACATGCATTTGAAAAAATAATCTATGCCACAGCATGTGCCCTTAGTTCTCCTGGGCCTAGGATCTAAATAAACAAGAGAAAAAGGATAGCGAAAGAGCACGTCCCCTTCCCCATCCCCGCCCCTCCAAAAAAAAAAAAAAAATGGGGGGGGGGGAATTAAGGAAGGAAGTGACCCTATCCCCCTCTCTCTTATGAGGAGGTGGGGGGGGGCGCAGAGGGGAGCACCAGGGATCAAACCCCCTATGTACTCCCTCCGTTCCCCATGGTTCCCAGAGAAATTGGGGACTGTTTAAATTCTAACCATTTGTTCCAGGTACCCTGAAATCTTGTTTCTGCATCCCTTTGGAGACAGATTAATATTTCCATTATCCTCATTCTATCTACCTCTCTAAACAAGTCCCTTATCATTGGTATTTCCTTTGTTTTCCAATATTTTGAAATTAATTAATGCATTCAACAGGAATGGAGTAAGTGCTGATCTGTACTTCTTCCTAGAGCCCCCAATCGCATGGAACAAACATTTCCAGGGGTCCAGTTCTATTTGCAATGCTTTTAATACAATGTTGGCTAGGAGACTGGAACTTCACTTTAAATACTCATTAAAAGGCAAATTGCAATATGAGACACATTGGTTAACCTAAACCCAAATTACAGCAGTTTTATAACCAAGTTCTAATGATTTATTAAAAATATATACACATGTATATTTTGTACTCTAAATTTAATCTATGATATTGCATACTCTGAGACCTGTCATTGTGTGACAGCTCTCTCAGGGTACAGCCAACTGAACACCTCTTCTTACTATTTTGTCATTGTCTTTGCCAAGACTGAGGTTTCTGGCAAATGGCTGGAACAAACAGTCTCAAAACAGTAAGGTATTGATGCACTTTATCAAATGTACAATGGAAACAGTTGTCATTAAACTTCCTGAATCATTTTTTAAGAGGCTTTGGTTTGACAATTTTGCTTGTGGGAGGATAAAACTGCAGTCCAATTCTTACAAAGAAAAACAAACAGTTTTTGGTTAATATGTAATATTTTTTTATTAAGAACCTAATGCTTGCTCAATAATAATGAGGTGAGTGATTAAGAAAGAGAAACAAAGGCAAATACAAGAAGCTAAACATATGAAATATATGATGCAAATACATTTCTCACATTATATGAATGACATACATTATACTATACAGTATTTATGAAGGTTATTTTTTGTATATTTAGGCATTCCATTGCTAGTACAACATGCTTTATTCAGGGAAATGTACCTAAACTGGCATCTCACCTCTGTAGATCAGAACCTGTAGCCTGCATATATTGATCAATTCTTTACCTAAGCTGTGTATATAGAATCTGTCCCCAGCTTTAAAATGGCTATTACCAGCTTCTAAATGCAGTGGCGTAGCGTGGGTTGTCAGCGCCCGGGGCAGGGCAAGAGATTTGTGCCCCCTAACCCGCGGATTTTTAGCACTCTCTAAGTCTCCGCACGGCCACAATCCCTGGGATCATCACGGATGGTCTTCAGTGTTCATTTACTCACTGCTGTGTCAGTGTCACCGTTGGAGCCTAAGCCAGGACTGCACCACAACTTCTTCCTCATAGCGAAGCGGAAGAGCTCACAGTCTCCTAGACTGCACAGCTCAGGAGAAGAGCTGCAGGTAACCTGCCGCCTGCCGCTGCGCCCCTCAAAATTTTGCGCCCGGGGCGGCCGCCCCCCCCCCACACTACACCACTGTCTAAATGACAGCCGCGTTAAAAGCTAAAAAGAAGATAGGATAGGTGCAATGTACACAGGTTTAGTTGCATTAGGTTTTGGTCTCAGAATCTTTTACGTCTTAAATTCACCCTTGCTTTATAAAATAAAATAAAAAAAGATGGAGAATTAATAAAACTTGCCAATGGGAGCCTCTATATTTCTTCCATAACATGTTCCCTTTAACCACAGGAACATAAACTGTGATAATACTATTTTGTCATTAGTTTGTTATGAAAATTCATATGTGGGGCTTCCAGGGCTATGAGTAAATCTGTACTGGTCACTGAAACCATCTTTGCAATTTCCAGGGTTATAGAATTGTTCTATATTTTATTGGGAGTCACTTAAGTTGTGTTAGAAAAGTGTGCTAAGTGCTAGTCATGGGCGTCCGCTCCATAGGGCAAGGGGGGTCAATTGCCCCCCCCCCCCCCGGAGACACATTATATTTATATGGACATGGAGTGAAGCGGAATTATCCTCATAAGCTATTTCACACTGCCAGCTGGCCACGTTATCGGTAAAGCGCCGCTAGTTTTAGCGGCGCTTTACCATCGTTTTAGTGGCGCTATTCGGCCGCTAGAGGGGGGGGGGGGGTTTATGTCATAATGACTAAGCCCCTCCCCTTCATGACATTGTCAAAAAGGGACTGAGCATGGATGACCTTAAAATGATGCCCCCCCCTGAAAAAAGTTCAGCGGACACCCATGGCGCTAGTGTATCTTAAATAACCATTGGCTAGCCAAAAATGTAAATGAGATGAGCAAGACCTTTAACAGGAAAAAACAGAATACTTATACCTTGGCATACACGTAATCTTGAACAAAGAATCTTCATTAAGAATCCATTATTGAGAAGAATGTTGATGTTGATGCCTTTAGTTGCAAATCCTAGACCCCAAGAACAGTATTTCCAGGAATCCCCACTTCAGCATCCAAGGGATTCCTGGGAAAACTGGACCGTGAGGACCAGGTCATGGAGAACTCTATGGTCAGCAGATAAGATGCATTATCCTGGACAGCCCTGAAGCCTGTAAATCTTCTCTTCCGTCTATAATATAGCTTGAGTTTGGCAGTTAAAGTACATTAAGATATGCACAACAGGTTAAACACAAAGGTTGAACTGGATGGACCCATGTCTTTATTAAACCTTGATACAATTTTAGGGGAAGAGAAGCCCATCCCATCTCTAATCCCTCAAGGGAGGTGCTGGCCCAGCACGCCACTTCAGTAAACCAAGGAGATAGAAGGAGATAGCCGCACATCGCAACAGAATATTGAGAAATTCTTCTTAATTCTAAAAGGTGACAGGCAATACAGCACAGGGTTCCAAGGATGTTAATGTCCTATTAACATCCTTGGAACCATGTGTTGTATTACCTGTCATCTTTTGGAAGAAAGAAGCATTTTTTGGTATCCTGTTGCGGTGTGCAATCTCCTCCTATCTCCTTTATTTAACCATGATGTAACTACATGGCTAAAATTTTGAGGACATCCCATTCCAAAACCTTGGGCATTATTAGGCCCCTTTCACACTGGGCGCAGAAGGTGCGCTGGCAGTATAGCGGCGCTATTTTTAGCGCCGCTATACCGTAGTTTTTGCCACGATATTCGGCCACTAGCGGTGCGGTTTTAACCCCCGCTAGCGCCCGAGAAAGGGTTAAAACCGCCCGCAAACCGCTGCTACAGCAGCGGTTTGCGGGCGGTACAGCCGCGCTGTCCCATTGATTTCAATGGGCAGCAGCGGTAAAGGAGCGGTAAACACACCGCTCCTTCACCCCTCCAAAAAAGCGGCTAGCAGGACTTTTGGAGCCGTCCTGCTAGCGCACCGCTTCAGTGTGAAAGCCTTCGGGCTTTCACACTGAAGACTGCAGGGCAGGATCTTTTCAGGCGTTATTTAGGCGCTATTTTTAGCACTAAAACACCTGAAAAACGCCTCAGTGTGAAAGGGGCCTTATGGAGTGCGCCTGTGTGAAATTGTGCCCATTCAATCAAAAGAGCATCAGGTAAAAACCTGGCTTACAATCAGCATTTCAACTACTCCAGTCAAAACTCACTAGAATGTATCTTTACGAACCTGACTTTGTGCAATGAGGCACAGTCATGCTAGATCAGAAATAGGCATGCGCCAAACTGTTGCCAGGATGGATAAGTGAGTTTGAGGTGGAGGAACTTGACTGGCCTGCACAGAGTCCTGGCCTCAAGTCGATAGAACATTTTTGGGATGAACTAGAGCAAAGACTGCGAGCCAGGCCTTCTCGTCCAACATCGGTGCCTGACCTCATAAATGCACTTCCAGAAGAATGGTCAAACATTCCCATAGACACACTCCTAAACCTTGTGGACAACCTTCCCAGAAGAGTTGAAGCTGGTATAGCTGCAAAGGGAGGGCCAACTCAATATTGAACCCTATGGACTAAGACTGGGATGACATTAAAGTTCGTGTGTGTGTAAAGGCAGGTGTCCCAATACTTTTGGTAATATAGTGTAGCTTATGATTTAATATTTTGCACATTTGATGAGGATAATAAGTTGGCTCTTTGTTTTTTTATTAGGCCTCATGCACGCTGGGTGTTTTTGGACGTTTTTACAGCTGCTGTTTTCACTTCAGACGTTTTTTTTATACAGTCAATAAACTCCCCAGCATGTTATCCTATGTGTCCATGCACACATAGACTGCTATGAAATGTTTTTGGCTGGGGGGTTTTTTTGGCTGGAAAAAAACTCCAAAACTAGTGGGTTCTTAGGGGCATTTTTCAGCTGTAAAAACGCTCTAACGTCAAACGCCTAAAAACGCTGATAACTGTTGATAAATTCTGACAAACAATAAAAAAACGCAGTTAACCAGTGTTTTTTAACATTTTTGATCCATTAGAAAAAAAATAAAACGCCAAAAAAATGCTAATGCTGAAAACCTCTAAAAAACGCTATTGCAAAAATGTTGAAAAACATTGAAAAACTCACCGCTAAGCTACTGGCGTTTTTATAACGTTAATATAACGTCCAGTGTGCATGAGGCCTTAACTTTCATTGTAGCTGCTGACACATATACTGTGAAAACATTGGGTGATGCTGTTGGTGCCACAGGTGATGTAAGCAGATGTTCTGCCAATAGTATACTGGTTACTAAAATACAATGTACTTTGGTAACATACAATAAAACAAAACTGATACTTACAAATTTATCTAGTTTTCTTTTCTGATGTATAATAAGCTACAATGACTAGAACTTACAGTACCTTATCATTGTTCATATGTTTTCTTGTTGGACAAAAGCAACTGACAAAAAAAAAAAAATGTAAACAATGTAATGCAGGTTCAGTGTAGGTAGTCTGGTGTCTGGCAACATGGAGTAAATGTTTTGTTTTTCTTTGAATAGATTTCCTGCTGCCTCCACAAAGTTTCCATTATATTGTGATGTTTATTTCAGTCGTCTTCTTTATGGCAACAAAGTTCCGCCTTCCCGAGCTACAGTGCTTCATCTCAGACTCACAACTGACCAGAGATGCAGCACTGCACCTTGGGCTGGAAGACAGTAGGGAGCGTGGAGAAGTCAGCATCCATCTTACCTTAATGGCGATTGCTACAAGAGGCAAAACCACACATACCATGACCGTTCGCCACTCTGAGGACAAATTATTAATATATTAGTATATATTTATAATTTTAAGGTATTTTAAAACTGAAATTCAAGCAGGCAGCTAAATACACAGATTAGATACATATAAGAGAGTCTTAAAGTGGATGTAAACCCACTCTCATCCTTTCTAAACTACTACCATAGTGCTGATCTATAAGGATATAGATTCCTCCTGCATGTATCCTTACCTGTCAAATGTCTCCCCTCTGTCTGTTATAAGACCTGAAAAACTGCAGATTCTGTGGGTGGATCTGTTGTCTGGAGCTCGGTGGGTGGAGTCGTGATGTCAGTAGACTCCCCGCCCTCCTCTACACTCCCCTTGTCAACATGTATTTTCTCCTGTGTATTCCTTCTGCTATGATCACTAACATCCAGTCAAAATCCAGAAAAGTAATCACATGACTTCAGAAAAGGTGTGGGGTGGGGGGAATTAAAAAATAATGCCTGTCTCAGGCTTAGTGCACGAGATATGTAAATAACCTGTCACTCACAGCAAGGGGGCGGAACGGACAAAAGTTCTCCTGTTTGTCCGTTTATCTCACTGAAAAGAGGATTGCTCAGAGCTGGATTAACTCTTTGTGGCAAGACTGGGCACATATGATAGGAAATCGTATACACTACATTGTGACAGCAAAAAAAAAATAAAAAAAAAATTCGGGTTTACATCCACTTTAAGGCATTTGTTACCCCAACACTTAATATTCCTGATATGTGCCTGCTGTATTATGTACTTGTATGATAAAATGATCTGTTCTCCTTGTATTGCTTTCTTTATGTGAAACCCCTGGTGTTCCTGCCAGTTCCCCTGCTTTTCTATTAAAAACTGACCACACTAAGCAGGAGAGCACACCATGGTCAGTGGCCTAGCTATGTTGGGAACTCAGTGTACTCTCCTCCAATAATCAGACTTCTGACACGCCCCCCCTGAACAGCCCTTTACTAAAATGTTTTGTCTTTCATTTCTATTTTAAACTGAATGGGTTGTTTTACAAGGTGATTGTTTACAATAGCTTTAAAATGTCAAAGGATTTACATTTCAAGCAGAGCAGCCAGGTGGATGATAACAGTTACAGTGGTTTTCAATCTTCATTCCAAGCCTTCTGACTGGACAGAGGAAGATCAGCAGAAGACTGTACCTGTCAATTCTCTCTCCTCCCTACTATCAGCATGTTCCTTGTTGGCAACCGTATTATCCTCACTATTGTGGAGAACCCCGTGTTTTACTGGCAAACTTGGTATTGACTGTTTCACCACTGAGGCGATTGCTCAATCTCAGGGCAAAATGCAATACAACAAGACCTAGCCTGCACGTATCTCCTGTCTCATTTTTGGATCTTTTGTCCTGTGATCTGTACTGTTGGCACTTAAATCTGTACTATATTAAAAAATAAAAACTTTACATAAATATAGTCTTAAAAAGTTTTTTTTCCACCTCAGTCTTTTAGGCAGATTTCCTTTCACTTTCTGCCCTGTAAACTCTGTGAGGGAAATCCTCCCTAAGGCTGGCCCTACATTATACACTTTTCTTGTACAATTTTCCTTTAGCTTTACCAAAACCATCTAATATGAGGTCAAACCTAAACACTTTCAATGTGTATGCAATCAGGCACTACATAGTTGAAGGTAAATCTAAAGAAAATTGAATAAGAAAATTGTATAATGTACGGCCAGCTTTAGACAGTTGTCATTCGAACAGATGTCTGCATCAGAAGATTTTCCATCTATTTCTGTTCTAGTAGTAACTCAAAACCTTGGGTTTACCCTCATTTTCATTCCTGTGACATTGGTGATCAGGATAATTAGACACTGAATTTCCCTAAAAGCAATAAAAACCTGGTCTAACTCAGGGGTAGGCAACCTTGGCACTCCAGCTGTGGTGAAACTACAAATCCCATCATGCCTCTGCCTCTAGTGGTAATGCCTGTGATTGTCAGGGTCTTGCAATGTCTCATGGGACTTGTAGTTTCACCACAGTTGGAGGGCCGAGGTTGCCTACCCCTGGTCTAACTTTTCATTGCTTGATTGATATTTTAGCTGGATGCATGCAAGTGGGTTGATTCATTGTCTGACTTCATACATGTTCCCTAAAAACTTATCCACACCATAGTTTCAAAACCTCAAAACTAAGTCTACCGTCCTCTGTGTGATTTGAATATTTTCCTCTTCTTTCTTTCCTGGGAAAAACATGGGGGCTGCTATTGCAGTTTTCTCATAGTGTAAATGCTAGTTACCTGGCTGTTATGTTAAACCTCTGCTTGCATTACCCTGGCTCATACAGAAAAAAGAATTATGAGTTTACGTTGACCTTCCCAATCTGTGTAGTTGTTCTAGATCATTGACCTATTAATGACCTATTAATATAGTATTAAGTGGGGGACCTGGACAATTCTCTTTTACATATTAAGGCTGGGTTCACACTATTGCCGCATGCGGTTCACAGCAGGGGTCCTGTGCGTCCCAGTTCACCGTTTCAGGTCAGATTCCAGCCCGAATTTTGGTGCTGAATTTGGACCTGAAAGACACACAGAACCCCTGTGCAAATTTGCACTGGAGCTGCAGCAGAGATATGCGAACCGGCTCCATAAAGAGCCGATCACAACCTCCTACCATGTGAATTGGATGCAAACATAACCGCATCCAATTCGCATAGGTGTGAACCCAGCCTAAAGTTTACAATGACATTCCCCCTCCCTCATTCCTTCCCATTTCCCTTAGGAAAGTCTGACTTTAGATAAACAAATAAAATGCAGCGCTAAAGTTAAACAGATACCACAAAACCATCAATATTACTGTATTTATTGGCATATAACACTCACTTTTTTGCCATGAAATTAGAGGGTAAACTGTGCTTGCGTGTTATACGCAGGGGGCTGTGGAAAGTTTTTTCCCTGAAACTTCCCTCTTAAAGTTAGGGTGCGTGTTATACGCCGATAAATACGGTAATTCATATAATAAAAAAATATAACCCGTAAAAACACACATATAAAGTGCAAATGTGAAGATACACAGAAAGTGTATACGCAAGCCAATACATACATAGACCTTTACATATAATGTGCAAAGAGGAAACAATTCATCAAATTAAGTCCAACAACAGTCCATCCATGTGTAAGTGTGCATCCAAGAATAGGTCACTTCACAGTGTATATGGAGAACCACGATCACTCTACAAGTTCTATATGTTCATTGGAAATAAGTAGGATCCACCACCAAATGACACAAGTTGACAGACGCCTCTTACCGAAAGTGATGGATCATAAAATTATAAAATGTCAGAATCACTTTGGTATAATCCCATCCACTGACTTTCACTGGGGGGGACAGGTGCCACTCTGCAGCAAACAGACATTAACACCAGAGAATACAAAAAATCCACTTCTATGGTGTAGGATGTCTTAAAAAACCCTCACCGTTTATTAGGCTTCCAAAAAAATCGTAGCCACAGAAAACATATATCCTTGCGGTGTACAAAAGATAAAATAGCAGGCCGATAGCTCGGTCAACTTGTGTCATTTGGTGGCGAATCCCACTTATTTCCAATGAACATATTGCACTTGTAGAGCGATCTTGGTTCTCCATATACACTGTGAAGTGACCTATTCTTGGATGTACACTTACACATGGATGGGCTGTTTTGGCAATGAATTGTTTTCTCTTTGCATGTTATATGTAAAGGTCTATGTTTGTATGGGCCTTGCGTATACAGTTTCTGTGTATCTTCACACTTGCACTTTATATGTGTGTTTTTATATATATATATATATATATATATATATATATATTTATATATATTTTTTTATATATTATTAATTAATATTTATGGTTTTGTTGCATTTGTTTAATTTTAGTGCTGCTTTTTTTTTTATTTATCTATGTCATTGACAGGTATCACAGTTGCACAAGTAGCTGCTCATTGTTTAATTATTGTTGACCTAGCGTGGATTTTATTTATTTATATTGCAAAGTCTTAAAGTTTAAAGTACCGGTATATCTAAAGCTTTTTTTTTTTTTTGCATAGGGAATGCTTAAAACTCTTTTTTTTTTCATCTGTGGGGGAGTACAGAATTTAGCATCATCAACAGTAAGGTCAGGGAATGACCACAGCAGTTATGGGTGGCATAACCCTTTAGGAGATCACAGATGCAAGCGAGAATACAGATAAGTTGTACTACCATTTTAGGATACATTGCAAGTTATCAAATACTGTATACTACACTATAGACAGTAAATCAGTGCAAATAGCAAAATAAAAATAAACTAAAAGCAGTTAAAAAGTTGTGCATGACCAAGTCTTGGCAGTAATGTTAGTTGTGAGTTAAGCCGGCTGCTCTCTGTGACAGATACTTTTATATACAACTGTTCAAGGTATTTCCTCTGTCTCTCGCCAGCTGTTAATATGAGGTTTGGACTGAATGTTAGGAAATAATTTAAAACCATAAAAGCCAATAGTGAGCAGTTCTTCTACTCCCTCCTTCTCACCTGGCTTCCTTCTTGCCATATGATTGGAATGCTCCGCTGTGCTCCACAGCTGTGTGGGCCAAATCCACGCCTCATCCTCCTTCATATACTCTATTAGGCAAATAAATGGTTGCTGATTTCTTCCACCTCCACAATAGCTGGGGACACATTTTGAAATTCATGCCTGCAAGAAAAAAAGGAAAGCTTGCATAATTTAAGCACAATTAGCCTCTTGTATTAATATGACTGAAAAAGGATGTGGATTGTTCTGTGACTACGATGAGCAGTAAGGTTTATTGTGAATGATGGCATTGATCTAATCCAGTCCCTCCTAAATCAAGTTCTTAAGAAGCCCATAATAGGCCAGAGTCAAAGGGCACCTCTGTTTAAACTAAAATGATGTCATAATGACTGACTTGCATCTAAGTGGGTAGGCTATGGCAAACGTCTGCTCAATTAGAGTTTATTTTAAGTGCCACTAATCTATTCTTTGTTCACTTCAGCAATTAAAGTCTAATGTATATACATTAAAAGCATGTTCATTTTACTGTTAAACCATATGCTTGAGTCATATTAATCTTCCTCTGGTTTTCTGCTAGATTAGGATACTAGGCATTGCAGATTGGTTAGATGTATACACACACACAGGATAGGTCAAAATAAATTATTCTGTTTGGTCCACAACAGAGTCATGCTACATATTAATTGCCATTTTTTTGTGGCCTCAAAGACTTACACATGATCCTGTGTATAGGGATGACTCCAGTGTTCAGTGATACCACCAGGAGTCATCTGCTGCTTCCCAGCACAGAAATATGTGTGCAAACCACTTTGTTTCCCTTAATCAAGAACTGAGAGGGTAGCAAGGCAGCCTACGTCCAGTTGGCCAAAATCACAGTATGCTCTTATGCCGCGTACACACGACCGTTTTTCATGATGAGAAAACTGCCATTTTTTAGATTGGTCGTGAAAACCGGTCGTGTGTATGCTCCATAGCAGTTTTCTCGACGAGAAAACTGCCCGCAAAAAAATTAGAACCTGCTCTATTTTTTCTCGTCGTTTTTCCCATCATTCTTTTTCTCGTCGCGAAAAACGGGCGTGTGTATGCTTTTCCGAGGGAAAAAAAAATGTGCATGCTCAGAATCAAGTATGAGACGGGAGCGCTCGTTCTGGTAAAACTAGCGTTTGTAAGGGAGATAGCACATTCGTCACGCTGTAACGGACTGAAAAGCACGAGGCTGAAAAGCGCGAATCATCTCTCACCAAACTTTACTAACACAAGATCAGCAAAAGCAGCCCAAAGGGTGGCGCCATTCGAATGGAACTTCCCCTTTATAGTGCCGTCTAACGTGCTGGCGTACGCGTTGTACGTCACCGCGCTTTGCTCGAGCGTTTTTTTTCGTGAATGGGTGTATGCAAGGCAGGCTTGAGAGGAATCACGAGAAATCACGTAGAGAAAAACTTTGTTTTTTTGCATGACAGGAAAAACGATGGTGTGTATGCGCCATTATTGTAGAACTTTAGCTCTTATTCCACGCTCAATATGAACATGTGATTCAGACATTGAATGTTCAGCTCACTCATTTTCAGCCATAAGCATACATACATGATACCTCTGGGATACATGTATGACATGTCTAGGTTCCTAAAATAAGAACTGCCAATGCCTGTTCATATCTACCAATTAAAAAAGTTGCATAGAATGAGAGACGAAGTCTGATTGGTTGCTGTTGGGCAATACTTGTAAATCAGACTCTGATAGGTGAGTTATCTTTAACCAAAGGTTAGATACTGTGATCATTTGTGCTCTCATGAACTGTACTGTTATCAAACTATCTCAAAATCCCTATGATCGAGTGATGGTTCTCTGGGTTTGAGCACGGTAAAGCTGTCCAAGGTGTCAGATTCACTCAGGAGGTTAAAATGAGACTTCAGTGTAGGACAGTGGTTCTCAACTCCTGCCCTCAGGACCCACTAACAGGCCAGATTTTAAGTATTACCTTGGGGAGATGCAGTCTAGAATACTGCAATCACTGAGCAGCAAATTATATCACCTGTGATGTATTTCAGTTATCTTGCAAACCTGGCCTGTTAGTGGGCCCTGAGGACAGGAGTTGAGAACCACTGGTGTAGGACCTTACAAATTCAGATTTGGTAAAGTACTGCAGTGACATACAATAATTCTATTGTAAATAAAAACATGTCATTACAGAAAACCATTGCCTCCATTAGAAGTCTCCCTGATTCAGTAGTAACCTAAGAATATGGAAGAAATAAAGGGTACGTTGCTCACTGCTTTTCTCTATGTCTCCTATCTCACCTGCTTTAAGATTTTGAAAAACTCGATTAGGTCTCAGTTACCAAATCTTTAAACTTTTCAGATTGCTGCATATTCATCATTTTTGTCCTGAAATTTAAACTGGGCCAAATACTTTCGTGATATGAGAGGCATTCGAAGGAGTGACCAATTCAGGCTTTACAGCTTTGTTGACATTAAATTAGGTTCCCTCCGAAAATTGGATGCACTCCAATTCTTGTCTCTGGGGATGATGAGTGTTTTCCTGGAAGTTTGACTCCTTGGTCACTGCTTTTATTATGGATAAAGGGGGAGGTCTGGAAGAGGCTGGATCTCATGCGTCTTTATTTTAACTAATTTTTCTTAAAAAATAAAAATTCTGAACAGATGGTCAACAGCTGGTTTATGTCTGCTGCACCTCTGGGGAAAAACATCATCATTAAATTCAACCACAACATTAACTGGGATACTGAACTCTACTTGTTGTCACATTTTTTCAGCATTTCCCAAAATGCCTTGCAGCATGCCTTAGAAGCTCTTAGATTATAGAGATCAGACATCTTATCATCAACTCTATTTCCTATACAAACCCATTAATTACCATGTAGGTAAATAATATAGGGACATTTCCCTTGTGCATTTATATGATAGTAGGCTTCTCCCTTTTAGTAATTTGTTTATATATGATAGAAATTGTATTCTTGTTTAGAAGTATGCTGTCTTTTAAAAAAAAAAACTGCTTGCATGAGTTCTCTACTTTAATTTGAAAATGGACATATTATGGCGAATAGCAATTTGAGAGGAAACCAATTAAACATCTTTTAATAGCTGTAATTGGTACCCATTTCCTGCAGCCTAAACTGGTATCACAACTTTTTACTGCTGTTATAAATTGTCTAAAGATCACTATCTTTAAACACTGAGGTCTGGGTGCTGTTTTGTTTGGGCACAGGGACTATGACAACTCAGCACCACAGTTCTGAGCATATATCTGCAAGGCAAGTATAGAAAAGCTAACTCAGGTCAGGGATAGAAATTATCTCTGGAGTTAGGTGACACTCAGGATTAGGGGGTTATCTTAATGTTTGCACTAGTGTAAACCCAGCCTAAAGGTTGGTTGTTTATGACATAGGTTAAAGCCCATTTTTGGAAAAAAACTGTACCCCTTCTTTCCCTTCCACACATTCACAATGTTTTTTTACATTTTTTTTTTTACAAACACCTTTTTCTATCATCACGTGTTTCTTGCTGGCATTTCTTCCAGGAGTGAAGACTGTAGTTCCAGCATTGCAGTCTGTTCCCACTTATCATGATGTCATCCTGTCATCATGATGTCATCTTAAGCCTGAGAGGATCCTTCCATTGGACAGCCAATGGAGAGCATCCACATCATCCTGGCAACAACATGAACACCAGAAGAAGGACTTTCCCACTCTGCAGTGAGAGAGATGAGTAAATCTAGGGACCCCATGCATCATGTGACCATGGATCTTTAAAAATAAAAGATGTTTTAAGGTAGTTATTTTTTGGAACGCAGTGATTATTTAGGGGGGGGGGAGGATTGGAGGCAGGCTAAGGTCAATTAAAAAGGGGTGCACCTGCCTTTCTGCTATCCGCTGCCACCATGGTGCTCAAACGCTATGTGCAGATAGGCCGTGTTGCCTATGTCTCTTTTGATCCCTATGCTGGAAAACTTGTGGCAATTGTTGATGTCATTGACCAAAATAGAGCTCTTGTCGATGGTCCCTGCACTGGTGTAAGAAGGCAAGCCATGCCTTTCAAGTGCGTGCAGCTTACTGACTTCTGCTCGGCAGAAATATGTCCGTAAAGCCTGGAAGAAGGAGAAGATCAATGAGAAATGGACTGCTACTAACTGGGCAAAGAGGATAGATGCTAAAAAGAGCAAAGCAAAGATGACAGATTTTGACCATTACAACGTTATGGAAGCAAAGAAAATGAGGAACAAAATAATCAGACATAAGATGAAGAAACTCCAGAAAGAGGCTACCAAACCAGCAGCATACATTTCTCTTAGAAATTAATAAATTCTGGTTTATACTTAAAAAAAAAGGGGTGCACCTGGATAGCTGGCTATAAAACTGTGAAAATGTGGAATATACTAGGGGTGGTTCTGGCCAGCTCAGTAGATTGCTTTGTAAAAAGGCCTGAATTGTTTCCTAAATGTACATAATACACCTGGGTACAAACATTTACTGGTAAAGTTGATCCAGGGTAAATCCGATCGCCTCTCAGGGGATCAGGAAGGAATTTTTTCCCCTGCTGTAGCAAATTGGATCATGCTCTGCTGGGGTTTTTCGCCTTCCTCTGGATCAACTGTAGGTAACGGATTGTGTACATGGGATTGTATGGTTGTTGTTTTTTTTTATTGGTTGAACTAGGTGGACTTGTGTGTCTTTTTTCAACCTAACAATGTAACTATGTATATGTTGATGTTGACGCTGCAGGCCCCTTCATTTATTTGCAACCTGCCTACAACAAAGGTGACTGGTCCAGTTCGGCCAAAGATAGCAAAGACCTATCAAAAATTTTAAAGTCCAACTTTCTCTGACATCTGTTACTGCTAATTCGGTCATGCAGGCTCTCCTACCTTGTCTTGTGCATTTTCTAAATCCAACCTATTATTTATGCATCTCCCATGCCATTAATGCAAACTGTTCTAAAAAAAAGCATTCACAACAACCAGTTTCATATTACCTCAATATAAAGGTATTCTTCACTGGCTGGTATAAGTTACTACAAATGCTCTTTGACCTGCACCCTACCAGTCACACAGTGCAAAAACCGTGTACAAACAAAAAAATACAAAAACGTGACAAACAAAGGGATTGGATAAAAGAAAGTGGGGGAGAAGGAAATAGAGGAGAGTGAAAAGGTGGCCATTGTGCAATACAATAGCCAGGCCCTCTGGCCAGGAATAATAAATTCCTCCGGCCCCAGGCAAAAGGCCCGGCCCAGGAGGCAGGTGAAATAAAAAGCGTGTAATATGGTGCAGTGACCATGGTGCCATAAATCAAAGTGACCCTCACTCACAGTGACTGTATGGCACCCCTGGACTGCCACTCCAGGGGCACATACACCATAGGCTTTCTGTTCCCTATCCGATCACCCGACCAGATCAGTGCAGCCCCCTGTCCCTGCCAGATAGAGAGCCCTTTTTGGTTTTCTCAGGGAGAGCCATCGGATACATACTAGCCCTTCCAGGCCCCCATCATATTTGCATGGCACCCACCCCGACCTCAAAAGGACGGCGCTAGCTCCGCCACCAGATGCTGACAGGAACAGCACCCACACCAACACCAGACAGAAAGCCGAAAAAAGACCCAGCCAAAAGGCCAGACCCAATGCAGCACCCATCCTCACCAGGAGCACCCTTCTGGATGGCTCAGACTCGACCATGGCTGGCCCCCAGTATGTCGGGGCGCAACAGGCATGAATCCCTACCGAAGCCACCCTTTCAGGTGCAATGACACCATTGGATTTGCATTTGCCCTCCCTACACTTGGGAGTAGCATAGCACCTCCTCTGGCAACTGATAAAAACAGATTTTTTTATTTTTTTTCTTTTCAATCAAATCTGCTCAAATAAACGTCCGTCAACTATCTTAGAATAGTATTTAAAGTGTCTATCTTGCTCGAAATCAGAAAGCGCTCACTTTCACACCGATGGCTACACCAGCCACCGTAATCCTTTTCCAGGTTTCCCCGTACTCAGGGCGGTTCGCCAGTGCAACCCTCAGGTAACTGATAAGAACAGATACTACACTTGATCGCCGGCCAAAAGGCCGAGAAGCGATGACCCCTGGGATGCCATCCCCAAGGAGCACATCGCCAGGAGCTCCTTACTCCTCCCAGGCTAGACAAATGCAGCCCCATTCAATTCAGAAAGGCATTAGAACTTAGGGAGAGCCCTGACAAGCAAAAATAATGGCTCTACTGCTGCTAACTTGTTTTTAAAAGTTGTTCTAAAGACCATTCTTTGTCTGTACTATGTAGTGAGTCACTGGCCTGGAATAAATATGCAGTCATAGAGGAGAAGTACTGACCCGAATACTTGTAAATAATAATGTCATAGTAACAGCATGAGATCAATGGATTTAACAACTTCGGAGGTAAGCAATGATAGCACCCATATTTATGCCATGATAGGTTTTTTTCACAAGAAAATGCCATGATAGGTTTACTTTAAAGTGTATCTCCATTTTTGCAGTCAAATTTGAGAAAAACCAACTATATGTTTGGTATGTGTTCCCATTCATAGAGTATACCTAAAAATTATATATATATATATATATATATATATATATATATATATATATATATATATATATTTTCTACCTTTTTTAAACTTATGTTAGTTATGTTAGCTTAAAGCAGCCCATTCATTTATAGAGCACCACAGCGCATGTTATATGCATTACAGTGTGTTGTAATGGGCAGCATTGGTCATGCGTTGAAGGTGAGTGCGTTGGGTGCCCTTTAATTTCGAAAGCAGTGTGAATGCCCATAGTACATGCATTGCAATAATTCACATTATTACACATTTTACCATCCTGCAATGTATAGATTTACATAGGCCTTTGTCTTAACCATTGCTGACTAGTGTCTACTAGATTTTCTATTTGTCAATTTTACCCAGAATTGCAATATCTTATTTTTTTTAGACAACTCCCCAAAAAATATTGATATCTGCCTGTGATTATACCATAATTTAATTATGTGCAGTGGTACATTACTAGTAACATTTTAGGAATGATATTATATAACAACACACATTTGTGTGGCAAGGACAATGCATGGTCAAGTTTGCAATAAAATGGGAGTGCAGTAGAGAATGCCCTAATATGTGAGGGGCTACTATTAACTACATTTTAAATATGCCATCAAATTTAAATGTGATAAAAGCAATATGACTGGCTAATACCTACAACAAATGGCAGAAAGTTTATGGGAAACCATAAGTACCGTAATATTCTTAACCACTTAAGGACCGCCCCACGTACATATACAGCGGCAGGGAGGCCCTTAAGCGCGAAATCACGTAGCTGTACGTGATTTTTTTTCCTTCGGCTCTGGGGCATGCTCGCCGCCATAGCTATAGCCCCTCTTCCACTGTGACTGGACACAGCGGGAGCCAATCAGCAGGTCCGGCGAACCCGATGTCCGCTGGAGACCCAGCGATCATTCTGAGAGAGGCAGAACGGCATTCTGCTAGTAAGAAAGACAGAGATTTTGTGTTTCTGCTAAGCAGGAACACACATCTCTGTCTTCCTTTAGTTAAACCATCCCTCACACAGTAAGAGAGCACTCCTAGGGAACCCAGTTAACCCTTTGATCGCCCCCTGATGTTACCCCTTCCCTGCCAGTGTCATTAGTGCAGTGACAGTGCATTTTGTTAAAAAGTGTCAAAAGTGTCAGTTAGGTGTCCAATTCATCCATTGCAATGTCGCAGTCCCGCTAAAATTCACTGATTGCCGCCATTACCAGCAAATCTATCCCATAATTTGTAGACGATATAACTTTTGCGCAAACCAATCAATATATGCTTATATGAATTTTCTTTAATCAAAAACATAAACCTGTAGCAGAATACATATTGGCCTAAATTTATAAAGAAATTCGATTTTTATTTTTTATTTTATTGGATGTGTTTTATAGCAGAAAGTAAAATATATATATATTTTTTTTTTTCAAAATTGTCAGGCTTTTTTGTTTATAGTGCAAAAAATAAAAACTGCAGAGGTGATCAAATACAACCAAAAGAAAGCTCTATTTGTGGGAAAAAAAGGACGTCAATTTTATTTGGGTACAGTATCGCACGATCGCGCTATTGTCAGTTAAATCTACGCAGTGCAGTATCACAAAAACGGCCTGGTCAGGAAGAAGGGGTAAACCTTCCGGAGGTAAAGTGGTTAAAGAATATCATTCCCATCTCCATCCTGCGTAAATGTATCAAAGTGCAGGTGCAATAAATCGAAGTATTATTTCGAATTTGTTGACATGACAGATCATATGCTATGAGGGGTTTGACAAGGTAAGATTTAAACGTATTGAATTTTTTTGTTCCTGGTTTATAATGTATACTTGCTATATTATTAATATTAGGAATAATAAGTAAATATAGCATGATAGGCGAGAGATCCTAGGTCTGAGATCTTGCAGGCTCTTTCTGTGATACATTTCTAAAATGAGAATACAACTTTAATGTATACAACAGTGTTTATGTGTCACGCACTGGCTATAGATCATTATCACGCTTTACAGTTTTGATGCAGCCAGGCCTCCGACTATAAATAGCTTTTTTTCTTTTTCCATGATCCAGAGTCAGGGAAAAAATGTCTCTTCCTTTTATGGTCTGAAGCAGTTTCTTGGTGCTTCAAACACTTCAAATCCCCCTTAGGCACTAAGCCAGGTTGCTGGGGGGTATGCTCTTTTTTCCACCAATTTTTCTTGTGTGGAATTTCATGTGAATTAGGAATAAATAGAATAAATAAAAGGTATTGGGAACCTATGACAAGTAAAGTCATTAGCAAGATTTGATGCTTGCACCTTGCATTGGTTGAGAAATTCATTTAAACCTGTCCATCTATGTTAGTGTTTAACACAATGCTGCTTTTTAGTTTATCTTTAGTTTATTCATTTATCTCTAGTTTATATTTTTCTTTCTTACATTTCTGTTTTTGTGCAAAAAGGTTTGACTACCATTGAATGTCATGTACATTGCCACCATCCCCAATGAATGAGCAAGGGAGTTGTACCTCAAAAAAGTGGGATTTTTAAGGGCAATGAAAATACATTTAGAAAAAAATATATAGAAACATATAGAAAAATATAATTTATTACAAAATCATAAACAACATAGATCACCAGGTGGTGATAACCACTTAAAAACAAGTTTACATGAATATTCATGTAAACTTGTTTTTAAGTGGTTATCACCACCTGGTGATCTATGTTGTTTATGATTTTGTAATAAATTATATTTTTCTATATGTTTCTATATATTTTTTCAATATGTATTTTCATTGCCCTTAAAATCCCACTTTTTTGAGGTACAACTCCCTTGCACATTTCTGTTTTTGGACTGCTGGTATAAATGTGTAAACAAATGATTCCCTATGGTGGTTTGGGAGCCACGGGTGGCCCTCTGGTTTGTACCTGCTGTAAGGTCATATGATGGTCATGGAAGATCCTCATTAGCTGTTTATTTTAAAATATTTGTCTAAATGCCACTTGCATTAAACAGTGCTAATGAGACCATTAAAGGCTAATAGTACCAACAGATTTTAGATGACTGTTGCCAGATCTTGTCAGTTTTTGGTGAAGAATGAATACAATCAACTGGATACCGCCATTTAGGCTCCATGCACACTGGCTTAAAAAACTTTGCTTCTACAGGAGTTTTGTGTTCCGCCTGTAGAAGCAGCTCAACGTTCTCCTACGTATCCATGCACATTAGGACATTTACAGGCATATTTTGGGCTCAACGTTTAGAGGCAGAAAAAAAACCCTTCTGGTTCGTGTTTCTGATTGGAGCTCACTGGCAGAAAAAACGTAAAATTCTTCCAAACTCGTCTAGGCTTTGTACAAAAAATGCTCTAAATGGACGTTTTTTACTCCCAAGAGAACAGACAATTTTAAGCCCAGTGTGCATGGAAACTAATTGTTGGTCCACTATGTAGGCATCAGACATAGCCTTGGTGCTAATCTGGCTTGTATGTGTCCTAACAGATGCCCATTTTTCAAGTAAGGATTGCACTTCAGGTACAACGTAGGTGCATTACACTCTTCAACATAAATCCCATCTGTATAAAAACAGAAATACATTTTTTTTTCATCTTTTGAGACCTGTATTTATATGACTGTAAGGGGGTCCATGGTTATATGCTTCAGTTCTTAGATGATGTACTGATTAAAGGCTAAATTCTCATTTTTAGTAGGACCATTAGGCTGTCTAGGGGCCTCAGTGTGTTAAAAACAGTGTGCAGTTTTCAAATAGTGTCCTTAGTTTTAATGCCATACCAGTAGGCCATGATTGACAACCGAAAAAACTGCCACAAAAAAAATACACTGAAGTGATTAGCTATCCCAAGTCAAGGGATACTTCTAAAAAAGGACGTTCCTACGTTCCAAGCCCATGCATACACAGTGCCATCTCCCTACCTTATATCAGTTGCTGTGGGTGAGGTGGAAAATGTGCTTGCACAAGTTTTGAATGCAGAACTTTGCTCACCCCTGTGATGCTGGGAGGAAAAATCACTTGGGCAGGATGCTGCTGATCACATCAGTGGGAGTTTTTGTGGCAGCCTTTGGGCATGTTGGTCATGGCCTACTGGTAGCCTTTAAAACGAAAAACACTGACGGCTGGGATATTTTTTCCCAAGTGCTACAGAGAGATGTTGTAGTTTTGACTAGGTTTTCTTTTTTTTGGTTCATCAGGGGACTGGTCTTCTGCTTTGGACATGATACCATTCTGTCTTGCTATACTCAAGCTCCTTCAGAGACCAGTATACTGTGATACAGAGTTTCTCAACTCCAGTCCTCAAGGCGCCCCCAACAGGTCATGTTTTCAGGATTTCCCTCAGATGAAACAGCTGTGGTAATTACTAAGGCAGTGAAACTGATCAAATCACCTGTGCAAAATAATGGAAAGCCTGAAAACATGACCTGTTGGGGCGCCTTGAGGACTGGAGTTGAGAAACACTGCTGTGATACGCACATACAGGCCTTAAGTACACATTGAACAGAGTTCCTAATGTATGGTTTACTCACTGTTAAATGAAGGTGACAAATTTGACAACTGTCTATCACTGAATTTGTGTGATTGCCTTGTTAAGGTTCATATTGCTGTATTGTCTGTTTAGAGTGCCTGTCAGATTTGGTGGCGTTCCTTCGCTGATGGAACCTATTATTTTATAATTTTTATATTTAGTGTTTTTTCTTTTTTTATATACATTGTACTGTTTTCTGAACATTCAATAAATACTTTAATTGTGCAGAAAAAATAAGAACACTATTTGAAAACAGCATAGTGTATTTTAATGAAAAGGAGAACTTAGCCTTTAATCAGTACATTGCCAAAGAACTGAAACATACAACCACAGACCGCCCTCACAATCATCTAAATAGAGGTTTCAAAAGATGAAAAACCTTTATTTCTGTTTTTCTGTTTTTATAGGTTTTACATATTTCACCTGTCCTTGGTGCTTTCTCCTTGAGGAGAAGCCAACACAGCGATTTATCAATGCTTTTACATGTTTCAAGCTGTCCACTATGTTTTCTATCAGAGGACATTGTGGAACATATAAATGCCTTAATTCCTGTTTTTGCTGCCAATGTGATTGATAAAGATTTTTCTGCATTTACCTGGACTAAGATCAATACTTGAAAAATTAGCGTTTTTTCTGGTTAGGGCATCAACGTTGCCTTCAGCCCAGAGACACTATTGTCCAACAGATCAAAGTCATGCACAGCAAATAGGCAAGTGCTAATATAGACATAGTTGTGGTCATGTTGTAGCAAACGCAGCACAAAGGTATCTTACAGAAAAGTATAAAATGGACAAATCCAATAGCAAAGTGTCATGTTAAATTTTATGAGCCTGTTCTCTTTCTTTCCCTTTTAAATGCTTTTAGTTACAAATAAATCTAAGCTACCATTATATTGATTTACTGTATTATTCTTTGAGAATAAAGTGACCTTTTTAGCATTTGTATGGTTACTTGACAACCTTTTCAATAATATTAAACTGGTATTTTGAACAAACATGAAAACTTTAGTTTTGGGTGAGATGCACCACAGTTTTATTAATCCCATGTCCCAATTAAAAAATGGACTTGGTTATAACATTTCTGCAATTCTCTACAACTGTTACACATTTTTTTAGTTATTGTAACTGCTTGTTTATGTCTCAGCGTAGGATATTCAGAACAGACACGAATTTCCATTTATTCTCCAAATCTGTAATGTTATTAAGGTTCCATCTGATCGTCTTGTGTGGTTTTGGCATCTATCACTGAATGGCTGCTGGAGTTTTTGATGAGGTTATGTATACACAGTTGCGTCTGCATTGTAGTAGAGTACACTAAGCGACATAAACACATTTACTACTGGATTTGTTTGCACTGCATTGTAATTCAGCTTCAAAGCCACATAAGATCAGTTTAGAAATTAGCTAAGAAACCAATCTTTTGCCACTGTGTATATGTATATTATTTTCCACATTGAGCTTTGAGAACAGATCTTATTCTTGTCTTTTCTTATTAGTTGAAATGTAGAGTAAAAGAGAATCTTATATAAATGAAGAACAACATACATTTTCTTTATCAAAATAAATTCTCATGCCTAATAAATTGCTCTGACAAGGTTTTCTAGGAAAGGGTTAATTCAATTTAAAAAGGAAATGGGGAGCGTGTGACACAGACACTTAGTTGCTCTGTTTACCAGTAACATTCTTGATGGGATAAAAACAACTGAACAGTACTGGGAGGTCAGGGAGCATGCGAGAGAGGACTCTTCACATGTTGTGGAATGGAAGGGTCACTGATCGGAACAACAGGAAGTGATGGTCTATTCTAAACCACAGACCCCACCAATAAATTTTGTGGGAACGTGGCATTCTGAATTCTGCCTATTATATTGTGCCAAAATGCATACCAGGACATGTGGTTTAATGCACTTTTCAAAGTCAAAGACTGCTGATTATAATTATTCCAGCCATAGACAATGGATCTTGGTATTGTTAGAACCAAACGCTGCTTATCATACCTATACAACTTGCGGCAGGTTGGTCTTTGAAATGTAGGCTAAAACCTACAATGCTGTGGTTTCACTTTCTATGCCAGTATGCTTTACTTTAGGGTGACCAGATGATTCCCTATTCAGAATAATCTTAGAGGTCTGCATCTGTATCTTACAGCCATCCAATAGGAATCCAGCTGGCATCTGTATATGTTAGAAACTTTTTTCATTGGACAAACCGATCATGTATGGGCCCCATCGGTCTTTTTTCCATCGGTGTTTAAAAATAGAACATGTTTTAAATTTATCCGATGGTTAAAAAACCGATAGCAAATTACTATCGTCTGTGGGGAACTCCATTGGATAAAAAACCCACGCATGCTCAGAATCAAGTCGACGCATGCTCAGAAGCATTGAACTTGATTTTTCTCGGCTCATCGGAGTGTTTTACGTCACGGCATTTGGAACGGTCGGTTTTTTGACTGATGGTGTGTAGGCAAGACTGATGGAAGTCAGCTTCATCGGTTTTCCGATGGAAAAATCCATCGGTTTAAAAACCATAGGAAATCCGATCGTGTGTACAGGGCTTTAGAGTAGTATTGTAAGTTTTAGCTCCCATAATTGATAGAGCCATTGAAAAAATTTCACTAAAATCGTTGTTTGACTGATTTATGTTTGCGAACCAAATACCCAATCCAACGCCCAGGATAATAAATTGTATATGAGGTAGAAGCAAGGTCACTTGTCATAAGTGAATAAAAAACATTACATACCATAAATGTACATGCTTAATGCAAGGCATTATTTATATTTCATAATGATTATTACTTTTGTTACATATTGAACTCTATCACTACCTGCCCTTGAAGTAGATTGTGCTAGTCACACAAAAGCACAGACAAGAAAACATTCACTTACCCTGTGTCAAAGGGCTTTATTTTACTTCAAGGGGGTTTTACATCCCCTTATAGGTCTATGGGAGCGCAAAATCAGCTTGAAGTAGGTCTAACTCAGGTCAAGTGCACTTGTAAGCGAATTCTTAGAAGCATCATGATCTCAGATGTGTGTTTTATTAATGTCAGACTGATATCATCAACCCTCCATGACTTCACAAAGCAAAAAGTTACCAACATCTACAAACAGCTGGTTCTCATCCCTTTGACAACTCCTTTTAAAAGTGGACTTCTTACGTTCCTACACTATCCCTAGATATGTGGGATGGATTTACCAGTTGCTGGCTTAAAGATGTCATCAGTACAGCCAATAGACTGATTCAATATAAATTGGTCCACTGCTTATACTATACACTTGATCATTTCTATAAAATGGGTCTACTCTATCAACATACTCTGTCAACATACAGCCCATCATGGATCTTCAAATAACATCTAAAAGTTGTTATTAAAAATGATCACATCACAGTGGAAGAGTTCAATGTTTCGGGACCACGCAGGACACCTTAGTCGAGTATACAACATGCCTGACAAACCCTGTATGGCCCTGAAACGTTGCACTCTTCTGCTGTGATTTCATCACTTTGAATAAAAACTTTTGAATGTTATTTGAAGATTTGAAGATGTACTGTCAAATATGTACATTGACCTGTGATAGTACCAGTTTCCAACTGGCTGTTGCTGCAGCACCCATTTATTTCTCAGCCCACTGCAGTAAAGTGTACGATGGCAGTATTTATGGTTACCTTGATTAATCTGCCTTTACAATCACTTTAAGCTTATATAAAAGCCCAGAGTCTTGTTGAGTTTTTGAAAATCTGAAGTCCATGGCTGAACCAGACTGAGCTGATTTTCCTCCCCAGCTCTTCATGGACCAAGTCTCTGATTCTTGTATGAACCACTAGCTTCATGGCAGGAAGAGAAATTGCTGTAACTATAAACTTTTGCATGAATGTGTGAACATTCGCCACCCCTTTTAACTGTTATTTTATAACAAATTGTCTGTTGTTTGGTATTGGAAAATTACAATCTAACACCTTTCAAAAAATAGCATCAACAAAGCCTTCCTGGACACTGGACAGGTTAGTGCATAAACATGCAGACATGCAGACTTGGTTCATCTGAGTGCTCTGCGTTTATGTTGTAGAAATTGGAGGAGTGGGTAGGAGACATTTCCGGTGCCAAATTATCTCAGTGTTGAAAATAACAAGGTTTTCAAAGAGGCTCATTGGTCTTTAACTCAAGAAAGTGGATAGCTGGGTGCTGCCTGCTGCCATTACATTGAAATTGTTGAAAGGAAGGATAAGCGTAACAGCCCTTGAGCTTACACATTCAAACATCTCTGTAACTTCAATATTGCTATCATGACAAGTTCCCTTTAAAGCGGTGTTCTGCCCCAAAAAAATAAATAAAAAAACAGCAGCTACACATACTGCAGCTGCTGGCTTTTAATAAATGGACACTTACCTGTCCTGGAGTCCAGCGATGTCGGCACCCGCAGCTGATGTTTCCATCAGATGTCCGGTGCTGCCGCGGCCATTGCGGATAAGGGTACCCGGCAGTGTAGCCTTTCGGCTTCATGCCGCGAACCCTACTGCGCATGCGTGAGGCCCACTCCTCTCTTCTACTGGCCCGGCGGCTGAGGGAGGAGGAGGGAGCCCCGCGCTGACGTCACAGGCCGCGGCCCGGACTCCTGGAAGTGGGAAAGGATACCTGTCAAAGACAGGTATCCTGTCCCCCCTCCCCCCCCGAAAGGTGCCAATTGTGGCACCAGTGGGGGGAGGAATCCGATGAGCGGAAGTTCCACTTTTGGGTGGAACTCTGTTTTAAGGCCACATATGGATTTGTTTTGTGCTATTTTATATCATATTAA
Source organism: Rana muscosa (assembly GCA_029206835.1). Taxonomy (NCBI): domain Eukaryota; kingdom Metazoa; phylum Chordata; class Amphibia; order Anura; family Ranidae; genus Rana; species Rana muscosa. The sequence goes on from CM055118.1 coordinate 868,934,075, forward strand.
TAGGCATAATATAAAAAAGCTCCAGAATAAACAAGGCTTAACATTTTTCAACGTTACAAAATATAATACATACAACAAGTAATGTAAAAACACGTAACCTATTTGATTACATCATAGGACATCAGTGCACAGTCTGATCAATAAAAAAAAAAAAAAATCAGGAAACCCAAAAATTCCCTATTTGATAAGGGCAAAAAAATGTTGAACTAGCAGAAATCTTGTCAGTCAATAACATGCTGTGCTGTGCTCTTAGCAGTTACATTGTTCCCAGCTATCTGGGAAAAGGAGATGCATAGGTGTGCATAGTCTGTCTTAAAATGACAACCCTGCTTCTCTATATGACCAGTATAGTGAGTGAGCCTTGACACCCTAGGACAAGAAATGTGTCGCGGTTAGGATCACCATGTGAAAATAAAGGGAAAAAAACCTGGAAAAAGATAATGAATACAGACTCCACAGCTAAGGACTGGTAAGCTGCAATATATTCAGTTTTTGCTCTTGAGTTTAGTTATTCTTAAAGGGTAACTACACTTTCATGAAAAAAAAAATAGCATATACAATTGAGACACAAGTCGTATTGTAATTGAATGTTATTAAAAATGACCTTTCCTTTTCAATCTGCAGCCGCTGTAATTTTCTGTAAAGTGCAATACAATATGGCCACCTGGAGGTGTTCTGTACACCGAATATGTACAGTATGCCCCCCCAGAAACATAATTTCCTGCTTGTGTGATTGGCTCACTGATTTTCCCAGAAGTCTGCACTAAGATACAAGGCAGATTTATCCCCTGCAACAAAAATTTCATTTTTGGTAAGATACTCTCAATAGGAAATAACTTTCAAAGCAGGGGTAGGAAACCTCGGCCCTCCAGCTGTGGTGAAACTATAAATCCCATCATGCCTCTGCCTCCAGGAGTCATGCCTGTGATTGTCAGGGTCTTGCAATGTGTCATGGGACATGTAGTTTCAAAACAGCTGGAGGGAGGAGGTTGCCTACCCCTGGAAGGGATGCAGACCCGGCCACTCTCGTCATTAGAGCCCTGTGCCTGCAGCAGCTGGTTGATAATTATGAAACCACTCCCATTAAACTCACTCAACACAGGGGCACAGAGGAACAAACCGTGATGTCTTCCGAATAACAAAAGGTAGGAATCTGCAGCAAAGTTTGTTAAAATCCCTGCAATGTACATTGATCACCCAGAGGGGAATGTTTTTTTCTCAACAAAAGTGGAGGTATGCTTTAGAGCACTAGATTTCTAATGTAAGGGTATGCCAGTGGCAGTATCACCAAGGTAGGACAGCCGTTTAACCCATAGAGCCACTCCCTTGCTGGCCCAATATGCTGCAAGTCTCAGTCGCTATCAGAATCTTACTCACAAGCAAGTGAGCAATTCTATATGCAAAAAAGATTCTGGAAAAAGCTTCTCTTAAAAAATTACAAACATTTACTAAAGTTGTTCTAAAGCTATAACAACCTTTACCTTAATGTACTCCCTGCATTATGGTAAAAAAAAAACTATTTGTCACTTGCTGTGCCTACATCGATCCATCGCTGTGCCCGGCTGCTAGCTTTCCACTACAATACACTGAGAGCAGTGGGAGCCATTGGTCAAATTCTGTGAGCAGAGATGGGGGGGGGGAGCAGAGCCAAGCTGTGCTGTGTGTATCTATGGATGTAAACAGCCCGGCTCAGGAGCGTGCCCCCATGTATGCCCCCATAGCAAGCAGCTTCCTATGGAGTCATTCAGAGAAATGGAGGAGCCAAGAGCGCAAGCAGGGGCCCCCAGAAGAGCAGGTTTGGGTCCGCTCTGTGCAATAGCACAGAGCAGGTAAATATAATATTATTTTATTTATGTTTTTAATTTAAAAATTGCCTTTGGAAACACTTTAATGACTTAAAAAATTACCAAAACACATACATACAAAATATATAACCACTCTCAGTTACAAATAGTGTGTATTAGGGTTGTCCCAATACCACTTTTTTAAGACCGAGTACAAGTACCGATACTTTTTTTCAAGTACTCGCCGATACCGAATACCGATACTTTTTTTTTTGTGTCAGTATTTTTTTCTTTTTTTTTTTTACAATTTTTTTTTTTTTTACTATTTTTTGCCATGTTTTTTTACAATGCTTTGTTGGGGTGGGTGGGGAATGATCTCAGTGTATTTATTTTTTATTTTTTACAATTTATTTTTTATTATTTATTGCAATTTATTTTTTTATTTCTAGCCCTGTTGGGGGGCTTTGGTGAGATATCAGGGGTCTTAACAGACCTCTGACATCTCCCCTTTGAGACAGAGAAAGGGACTAGGGAAACAGATTCCCCAGTCCCTTTCTCAGCTGCACTGAAAATGAATGGAGAGGAAACAACGGCTCCTCTCCATTCATAAACTGAAGCATCGTAAACACACAGGTTACGATGTTTCAGTTATATGAATGGACAGAGTCAGTCACTGACTCTGTACATTCGGAAAAGGTAGGAGCTGCGTTTAGCGGCTCCTACCTCCGCTCTCCATCCTGACAGAGGGAAGCGGAGGAGGATATGGAGGGTGGCACAGAGCTGAGGACAGCAGCAGCGAGGAGGGGGGGACACGGAGCGCGGGGGGGGAAGAGAAGAAAGATGAAGGACATCAGCAGCATGGAGGGGGGGACACGGAGCGCACGGGGGAGAGCGGAATAACGGAAGACATCAGCAGCATGGAGGGGGGACACGGAGCGCACGGGGGAGAGCAGCATGGATGGGGGAACTGGAGGAGGATACAGGGACAGTCAGCGGTGATCGGTGCGGCTTTGGGGGGAGTTACAAGCACCGATCACCGCTGTATAGATTTCACTAAAACAGCTGAAAAGAAGGGGGGGGGGTCGGGAGAAGCTGTCGGGCTGTATTGAAATCTATACAGCGGTGATCGGTGCTTGTAACTCCCCCCGCCGCACCAATCATCACTGACTGCCCAAGTATCGGCTGAAGCATCGGAGCATTTTCCCCGAGTACAAGTACTCGGGAAATGCCTGGTATCGGGACATCCCTAGTGTGTATAAATAAATGTTTTTACCACTTGAACATTGTGTGCATTTAGTTTAGATATCGAACCATTCAACAGACAAAGGCCAATGCAATTCACAGAATAGATCTGTCTCTTCAGGACCAACATTTAGGCTTGGTTCTCATTTGAGAAGGCTGTTGTGACGCATGAACAGCAAAAAAAAAAAAGGTGCATGCAACTTTTTTAAAACATGCCCGCAGGGAAACCGCATAGTCTTTTTGACCGTGCGGTTTCCCTGCGGGTGGAATTTAATGAATGAACGCCAGCCCCACGTGTCTCATAAGAGTAGCGCGATTCCGCTGCGGGGAATTTGATGTGATTCCTGCAACTGGAACGCACAGTGTGGGCTATTGTGAATCTGCCTAAGGCTAAAACAGGAGGGGGTGGACACAAAACCAGTCACCCTTCACAAAAGTGACAGGTTTCACTACAGGAGGCTCCTGCACAAAGTTTCACACTGGATTACTGTAGAGCTCTGGAAGAAATACACAAGGTGTTCCAAGGTTCCAGGAAGAATACACGTGACTTTTGCATGTAAAAATTTGCCTATCCTGAAGTTTAATTTTACAGAGTATGTAAACCCAACATTTGATATTCCTGATATGTGCCTGTTTTCTTTATATTGCGGCCTTTGTGTGAAATCCCTGGTGTTCCTGCCAGTCCCTCAGCTTTCCTATAAAAAAACTGACCTTACTAAACAGGAGAACACACCTCGGTCAGTTCTCTAGCTGGGCTGAGAATTCAGCCTACTCTCCCCCAATGATCAGACTTGTCCTGGCACCCACCCTCCCCTCTACTCGGAAAATCAATGTGCTGTTGCTTCTCCTCCCCCAGCTCTTATGCAGCTTGGAACAGAATGTATGTGATCACTTATAAAAAAGGAAAAAGGTATGTATAAATGTTTTTTTTTTTTATATCTATACACAAATGTTTTGCCGTTCAGTTCTATTTTAAACTGAATGCATTGTTTTATGAGTTGATCGTTAAAGCCCCGTACACACGATCGGATAACCTATGGATTTTCGTCTGATGGATTTGTCCATCGGAAATCCGATGAAACTGTTTTTCATCAGTCTTGGCCACACACCATCAGTCAAAAAACCGACCGTTCAAAACGCGGTGACGTAAAACACTCTCGATGAGCCGAGAAAAATGAAGTTTAATGCTTCTGAGCATGCGTCGACTTGATTCTAAGCATGCGTGGGTTTTTTAACCGATGGACTTGCCCATAGACGATCAGAAATTCCCATCGGTTTTTTATCCATCGGAAAATTTTAAAACAAGTTCTATTTTTTACAACCGATGGAAAAAAGACCGATGGGTACCATACACGATCGGTTGGTCTGATGAAAACCATCCATCGGACGGTTTTCATCAGTCAAACCGATCGTGTGTACGGGGCTTAACAATCACTTTAAGATCTGTATTCAGTATTCCAAGTTCGGAGCTGAAGGGTGCTTTAAAGTGGAGCTCCACCCGATTTTTAGACCTTATCTTATTCAATGGACATAATGTAATTAATGTCGAAACGGGCATTGTTTTTTTATTTTTCTGTACAGTACCTTAATAAATCTCCATTTTATATCTGTTTCCTGTCTCCTCTGCTCCGGGAATTCTGCGGGAGTTACGTCATATCCTTGTAACGCAATGTAACCTGGGAGCATTTGTCATAGCTCCCAGTATTCATTGCCGAGCCTTGCTGCAAGATATCGCTTGACAAGGGGGCGGTAACTTTCTGCGACGCCGGTGTAGTGTCATATTTTGCTACCCATCACAGATTGCTCCGGAAGTGACGTTTCGTCGCCGCCATCTTGCTACACCCCACACTCCTTCACAGTAATGATAGAGTGAGAAGGGGGCAAGCGGACATCTTGTTACACCCACCGGAGTTTTCGATTTCGAAAACAAGAACAAGCGGTGAATGCTGGGAGTTCAGCATTCGCCGCAAGGAGGAAGTACATGCTTGTGGGATTCTAATGCCCACAAGCAAAATGGCAATCCGTAGGAAAAGGGAATATAAGTTATCATTTCTAACTGAATAGCGATGCGGTGGACTAAAAGACACGGAGACGTGAGTAGACATGTAATAGGCAGAATACTTTGTAATGGCATGAAAAAAAAAAAACGATTTGGCCGCGGGAGAACCGCTTTAAGGACTTTAAGAAAAGTGCCTGAAGCTTACAAAATACTCTGTAAATGCTTACTGAATCTGAAGCCCTTTAAACTAGCATTTGGAAACTAGGATTAAATAATTCCCGTGTGTTTAGGGCCTTAGGGTGGCAATGAAGTAAGGGCAGTTGGAATCTCCCTTTGCATGCATTAAGATTAATAGTTCTGTTTAGAGCTGCTGATTCTTAACACATGCTGATTCAGCAAGGGGCCACAGTAAATCAAAATTTGGGGCTTTTAAGTTTCAAAAGCGCTGAAACAAAACAGATGAATCGTCCAACTATGTAAATGATTACTACAAAATGTAAAAAGGTGTCCAATACTGTAGAGTGGTTGCCACCCAGTTCTGTGGTTTCCTTGAGTTCATTGATCTTGGGTAGCACATAATTTGTACACCTTTGTCACTGGGACCATAATTAAAAGGTCTGTCTACTCAAACATGATATTTTATTTATTCTTATTGAAGATGCCAGACTCTAGAGAGTTAAACCACAGGACAATTTCTTATATTCTATATATTTCCACTTTGATGGCCAAACCAATATACTACGCATATTATGTAATATGTTAATACCTATCAAACATCTTCATTTATATATTAGAAATGAAAACAGGTTATTTAGAACTCTAACAACCACCTACAACTCACAACCATATAGATCCTTTTATTAGTCTATGTAATTACCTCCCTACTGGATCCTACTTTTAATATATATATTTTTACTACTTGGGGTTGCTGCAGGTTGCCGTCCATCCCCCTCTTTCCTCCGGAGGCATATAGCGTGTGGCTTCTTGCAAGCCCTCCATTTGCTGGGTTCCTTACCTCCGGGGAGTCTGGAGACCATCACGGAGCCCTCTGGATCATTTGCCTGGTTTTAGAACATTTCTGGCTATGAGAACATCCACTCTATTCTTTAGTGGTAAATATCAGTACTATTACACACAATCAACATGATGTTCCAATAAGTTGTATAATTTTTTTTATGTATCTCTCTACAGCAAACCTTGCCCCAGAAGAAGACCAATACTGTTTAGGTCGAAACGCGTCGGGGTTTCTTCACGGTTATCACATTTTTTATTGTTAATGCTGTGAATATCTATGTTTGTACACTGCACTTTTGAATATATGTTGTAATATATAGCCAGTACATCTTTTTAAATTTTCAATTATGACATGGGAATTATCAATAAAGAACCTTTTTTCTTTTTACATCACTATTTCATTTAATGGTTTATTCATCATACTGCTGTTACAAAGCCCCTTGGGGGAACTTTCAAATATAATTTCTTATATCTTTCCAGTAGTTTATTAGTAGCTATCTTCACTTGAGTTATTGGGTCTGCATACTTGTGGTGGCCATTATAAGGGGTCCTTCTCTCTCTGTTGGATTTATTAATTGTATTTTATAGAAAACGCAAACAGAGCTGTGAGATCTTACAAAATTTTCAGATAGCAGACGCAGCCTAACAGACCCTACCTACAAGTAAAAAATATCGCTTTTGGAATGAATGACCCCTTAATGCTGAGCAGTTAAATGATGTTTAGGGAACCAAGATCGTAAGGTAAATTCACAGCATAAATGAGGACATATTGCAAAAAATTCTGCCCTTCTATGCTGTGAAAGTGTGGAGTCTGTACATTTATATATATATGTACAGTATATATATATATATATATATATATATATATATATATATATATATATATATATATATTATTTTATTTTTTTATTAAACATTGATTTTCACAGACAGACTTTTTTAACTGTATTTTCTGACTGTCTGCAAATGTCTTGACAGTTTGCAACCCTAGATGGGCATATTCTTACAAATCGTACTGTTTTTATACAATCTTTTATACAGCAGTAAAAGGCATGTCTGCAAGGATGACTTTCATTGCTTTGCGAATCTACTGGGAACTTTGAGCCTTTAAGTCATTTTTTTTCTAAGAGAAATATAGGGGCTGACCTCATTTTGAATATGCTAGTTGCGTAGCTGTTATGCTGCAACTTCAATACTGCCCGAAAATAATTATGCATGTCAGGAAAGTCAGAGGGAAGTCATAAGCCCTCATCTGCATACCTGTTCTAAGTTTGTGACTCAAAGTAAAAACAAGAGGGACAGTTTCCAACCCAGGCAAATTACAGACTTAGAAGTCTGCCTCCATTTTCTTTTAGGAATTCATATAGCAATGACAATTTAGCATGCATTCACACCTGGAAAAGCACCCACGCTCTGATTAGATGCAAGAACCCCAGGATGGGTTCCTGCGATAAGCTGCAGGAGGCAGCCCCATTGAAAGCAATGGGAGGATGCCGGTTCCCGCAGCTAATCACTGCCACTAGCATGTAATCTCTCATGCATTGATCCCATGTAAGAGATCAGCCCTGGACTCAGGCTGCCTATGCCCACGACCAATCACTTGCATGTGATCGCTGCATTAATGACTACATGCCAGTGGCCACAATTAGCTGCAGGAGCTGGCAGCCTCCCATTGCTTTCAATAAGGTTACCTCCCGCAGCTTACCGTAGGAACCCCCGCTGGGGTTCTTGCATCTAATTGTAGCATGGGTGCATTTGCTGGTGTGAATGCACTCTTACGTAGCTCTGGGTATATTCACATCAGTCCCTGCCCTCAGGGAATTTACAAACTAAGGTCCCTATCTCATATACAAACATACACATACCAGGACCAATTTATAAAGAAGCCAATTAATCTACCAGCATGTTTTGAGAATGTGGGAGGAAAAACCACGCAAGCACAAGGAGAACATTCAAACTCCATGCATGTAGTGTTCTGGATGGGAATGCAAACCGGGGACTTCACTGCTGTAAGGCTGACCTATGCTTTAAAGCAAATATTCATATTTCTAGCACTGTATTACTACCATGGTTCCCAATCAGTCTCTTCGAACTCTGACACCTGCATCTTTCTACAACTTTAGAGAGAGAAAGGGGTTGCTTTACTAAAACTGGAGAGTGTAAAATCTGGTGCAGCTCTGCATAGAAACCAATCAGCTTCCAGGTTTTATCATCAAAGCTTAACTGAACACACTGAAGTTAGAAGATGATTGGCTGCTATGAGCAGCTGAACCAGATTTTGCACTCTCCAGTTTTAGTAAATCAACTTCAACATCTGACGTACACTAGAAAACATCCGCACAGTTCTGACAGATGTTCAGCTGTGACAAGCACACAAATTCTTGTAAATATTCTGTATAAATAAATCTGTGAATAAAGAAGTGAATCTTATAAGCTCCATGCACAGCCACTACTTAATAGCGCTGTAATCTATTTTTCATGAAATTTCATGAAATAGTGAGTTTTTCTGCCTACTTGTAATGCACTCCCAAACTTCTCACTTACCTCCTCACTTCTGTCTGTTTGAAATGAGCAGTGCTTGTTAGTTGCAGTCATGTGCAATGCTCTATTCACACTACAAATCCCATAGTCCACAGTCCCAAGTCCATTTCAGGATTGAGCAAGAGAGAGTGGCCATGTTCCTACATATAGTAGGACCATGAAGAATGAACATAGCCACTTTCTAATAGGAAGTTGGATTACAGCGGAGAATTTTTATTTTTTTTTGAGATTTGGAGGAAACTGAAAGCAATAGAAGGTACTTTTTTGAGTTAAGAATACACACATGAATATTTATTTATTTTTAATCCAGAGTTTAGGGTCACTTTAGTAAGAGTAGGAATGATGTGCAAAGTGCAGTCACCTACAGTAACCACCTCTGAGCTTTCATCCATGTAGAGCAGCCAAAGCAAGGAAATATGCTGGAAAGATGATCGTTTTTGTGGGATACTGCAATTTGCAAATTGATCTTTGCTTTAATAATCAAACTGGACTGAGTTTGAAATGAAGGCACACACACTTGCCAAGGTGTTTAATTAAAGATTATAAAGTGTAAAAATACTTTTATATCTGGGCATACATTATAGAGGGAATGTTAAATGATTTGGATGGCTAAGGCTGGCCATACATTATACAATTTTCTTGTACAATTGTCCTTCAGATTTACCAAAACCATCTAATATGAGGTCAAACCTAAACACTTTCAATTTGTATGCAATCAGGCAGGCCCTTGTACTACATAGTTGAAGGTAAATCTAAGGCTCCATTCACATTTATATGACTCCAAAGTTACACCAACTTTGGTGGGCAACTTTGGTGCAACTACTTTGACACAACTTTGGATGGGTGCAACTTGGATACGACTTTGGCTTTGACCAGTGACAATGGACAACTGTTGCACAAATGCTGCATTGTATAACATTCAGGTAAGACTTTCATGCAACTTTTGAGGGTTAACATTGAAGTCTATCGCCCTCGAGTTGCATGAAAGTCAGACCAAAGTAGTGCAAGAACTATTTTGAAGTTGCTGCAACTATAAGATAACGTATATGAATGGTTATCATTGGAAAACATGGGGAACGACTTGTCATGCAACTCTGATGTCCAAAGTTGCAATACAAGTCGCACAAGTGTGAACGGAGCCTCAAGGAAACTGAATAAGAAAATTGTATATTGTATGGCCAGCTTAATTCATTTATTACAGAGTTTAAATTACTTTGTATATGAAACATGATAAAAAAGGCTGCTTCCTGTAGTACGGATCTAGTAAGACCTTATTTGGAGCACACACACATGCACTCAGGTATACAGAACTTTAAGAGTATAATGTGTGGGGGAAGTCTTTAAGCTTCGCCAGTCAAAGCATGACGGTGAGAGCCTCAGGGTTTTTCCAGCGGTTAAAGTGGTCACATCTGGAGCAGCTGCATCTCCATTGCCAAATCCGTGTCCTACTCCTAACAGGAAGTAGTTGTGAGGTTTGGCAGGTCTATAAGGCCACACTCGCCTAGAGAAAATACACTCTTTCTAAGGAAATCTATTATTCTTATCATCAAGGCTGTCATAAATTTCATTATGCAATACTCAATAAGTTACAACAGAAGAAATCTTTTTGGCAGCTAGGAGAGATTACTATGCAGTGCATTGTAAGAAACCTGCCATCAGCTCAAAATCTTATTTTTCAGGTGTACATCATTTAAAATATTTTAGTGCTTAGAAATAATTATAAAGAATGGGATGTGCCAGGTCAACAACCCTTACTTATAAAGAAAAACTGCAGTATCCCCTAGCAACCAATCAAATATTTAGTGATCTACCTATACCTAACTGATGAGATCTGGATGGTATGGGCCAACAGACGTAGAGAGCCCTGGTGCTTTCTTGAGAAATAAACATCAGTGCTCACTTAAACACCCATTACCAACACATGTACTTATTCTGTTTTTTTGAAAACACCTTATAGAACATCAACAAATTTTACCTTGATTGTGTAATAGGTGATGCAAGCAAGTGTCTCCCCCGAGCTAGTGGCGAGTTTACACCTTTTGGGCTACCGACAGACATGAGATGATTATCTGGTCCATTACAAAGAGACCGGGGGGTTGATTTACTAAAAACAAATAATGTTTACTTTGCAAGGGAAGTTGCATTTTGTAAGGGAATTTGCTCCAGAGCTTAATAAATGAGGTAAAGCTCTGCTGACTTCCATCATCCAATCATGTCAAACAAAGATGGTATTTTTATTCACCTTGCACTGGATTGGGTACTCTTTGCAAAGTGAAATTTCACCACCTACACTAAGCTCTAGATATAATTCCCTTGCAAAGCGCACCTTCTCCTAAAAGTGAACAGCCTATTTGCCTTTTATGAATCAAACCCTGAGAGTCACATGTATGCCTTTGCACATACCTCCTTAGCGGCTGATCTAAGGGTTAAACATTTAACTGTTTTAAATTGGATTTCCAGGATGGTAGCTTTTTTCTCTCTCAGAAAATTCCGATCTCAGTAGTGTCTTCTCATTGTATAAACATGCACATTTATCTAAACCGACCATGCCTGTTTATGGAAAAATGTTTTGCATGAAGGCTCTTTTTCCAGTCAGTCTGCTGAGCATGTCTACTACAAACCTTAACCAATCCATTACTGCTTACAAGTTATGCACTGATGGTGTGTAAGATATTATAACCTATAGGAACCAACCAGAAACAAATTATTTTATTGATCTGAATACAGTAAACTGAAATCGGATTCTTTGTTGTTGGCGACTGCACTATGCGACGTCTTAACTGCTCTATGCATTACTGTCTTAAATAAGCCAGATATAGGGGTTAATTTACTAAAGGCAAATGGGCTGTTCACTTTTCAAGAGAAGTTGCACTTTGGGGAACTTCCCCAGAGCTTATTGAATGTGGTAAAATGTAACCATGGCAAAAATACCCAATCACGTGCAAGGAATTAAAAAAACAAGGGAAAAAAAAAATATGAATTTTTGCTTACACATAATTAGAGGATGAAGGGCAGCAGAGCTTATACTTCATTTACTACACTTTGGGGACAATGCCCTTTCAAAGTGCAACTTCCCTTGCAAAGTGAACAGCTTATGTGCTTTTAGTAAATCAACCCCATACAGTCATACACACTTGTGAAGTCATCCAATCTGCTAAGTTTGTCTGGAAGCAAGTTTCTGTCACCTCAATACAATTATGTCTAAATGCAAAGTTCCCTTTGCAGAAATTGGTTGTGTTCTTTATAGTTTAAACTATAACCTGGGTTACATTATAACCTCATATAGAAAGATGTGGAGTTCTCAACATCCTATAAAGCAGCAAATATAAACACATGCTCTTGATGCCTTCCAGACAGCTCCAGACGAGGGGCTGTACCTTTCCTGGAGTTTGGAAGAGTGAGTGTCTACAGACACATGCAAAGGGACAGACAGAATGATTCCACACTTAAGCTGGCCATACACTCATAGATTCCTTTCATTTAGCCTGTAGGTTGAACGAGAGAAATCAAACATGCCTACATCCAATAGATGAATCTCCCACTGCGGCTATAGTATCTGATTGGATGCAGGCACTGTTCGACTGACAATTTTCTGCTTGTCTCCTCCGATATTTCAGTTGACAGATGTTGGGCAAAGTGGTGCCGAAATGGCAACCTTCTGACGGAATTATCTCCAGTTCATTAGCAACCAGATGAAAGTGTATGGCCAGCTTTAGAAAGAATGGAGAAAACAGCATGACATTTTGTAATGTACACTATAAACAAATGGGTATTGCCTAATCACTAGCCATCCAGTATAGGAAGTATTGCTTCGTACCTACTGCATAGTGTAAGAAACATGATGGCAGAGATATACTAAAACTGGTGCAGCTGTGCACAGTAACCAATCAGCTTCTAACTTCATCTTGTTCAAATAAGCTTTGACGATAAAACCTGGAAACTGATTGGTTTCTATAAAGAGTTGCACCAGATTTTGCACTCTCCGGTTTTAGTAAATAACCCCCATGGTGCTGCTTATCCTGAATGGGGCAGTTGCTTGAACTTGCAGGAAGATCTTTTGACCTATTTTTAATAGTCTTCTTTTCCACGGGAAAAGGAAACCGTATTCTCACGGGATATATGCCATAAATACAAATTGTGCTTTTCGGGTATTGCAAGATATGGGAACTTTTGTCTATGGCAGGTCAATGAATGATGAAAAGTTCAGGCCATAAAATACAGCCATCTTGTGTACACCATGCATGGTTACCAGTTATGTTTTTTAGGATGCAGCGTTTTATTTTATAAGGCTGAGCAAAATATAGTAACCCATAAGGCATTTAACTGGGAATCATCTTTCTGAGAAGAATAACCTGCATTGTCTGCTTGGGGTTAAAGGACAAAAACTGTATAAGGGATAAGGGTGGTGGTTGAGTGCTAGGTATAGAAGATAAGAAGGAGAATACGAGTGGCTTCTTTTCATTTTACTTTTAAAACACTTTTTGGAGCAGACATATAATACATCAGCTTACCTGAAAGCCCTTAGCAGTTATTCAGTTAATTGTTTTTGTTTTTTTGCTATCAAAAAAAAACAAAACAGACGTCTCATAATAAAGAGCATTTGTGAATGTTTATATGCAATATAATAACTGCACAGCTGTCAGCTCGTGCCTTCTATATGTTTAAATATGTCATTTTATTGGCTTTACTAGATTGCTAACTATAAAATAAAACCCACGTGACAAAACATTGACGCACTTGGAACTTTACGTGACATACAGTGACATCAGGCTTTACATTATAAAAACATTTATGTACGAGTATTAGGTTTAAAGTGAATTGTTTGCAGTGCGTAGAAATGTGGTTATTAGGTTTCTCTTGCAAATGGGTGCACCAGGAAATAAACACGATTAGTGGCACAGTTAATAAAAAAAAAACAATAACTTACTGTCTGCGAGGTTGGTTGGATCTTGTCATCTTGTTCCCCCCCCTGGGGCTGCAAACGTAGAGCTTGAGCTTCTGTAAGTGTGCTGGTCTTGGGTTTGGGGATTTTTCGGCACTAGATTCTAACCAGCTGGGAGAAAATACCTTTTTTCTTTTACCTTATATGAGCTGGAGTGAAGAGAGGCCAGGCAGTTATAAGGCACATCTGTCAGGTCAGCATGGGATGCCATTGGTTGGGGGTGTAGTCATGTGACACCCCTCCTTTTCTTGTCTTGACCTGTGACAGTTAAGGAGGTTTTCGGTTTTACCCACTAAGGACTGTCTGTTTGACAATTTTCATATTTCTTCTAAATTTGGAGTTTTCAGACAATGCTAGGGGGCTTGGCTGAGATACCAAGAACCATGTGGGAATCATTAGGGTTGAAAGAGAAGGGGGGGGGTGGAGGGAATGAAACAGAGCAGGAGGAGGGACAAAAACAGAGAAACAGAGGAAAAGAGAGAGAGTGAGACCAACTCTGTGCCAGCAACTTGTCTGGGAACACTAATGAACCAAGCTTAAAGGGTCCTGCATTTATTAACCAATTACTTCCCCAATCCATTGCTTGGGGCATACAAGGAGTTAACAATATGTCCTGCTCACTTCTCCTAAAGAGTGTGGGAATTGTCTTGGAGTGTGTATGAGAAAGAAGGATGGGGGGGACTGCACCAAAACAGCTCCCTTAACCCTCCTCTGCCCTACAAATTCTCATAAATGTCAATAGCACAACCAGTCCCAAAGTGGCCTGTATTGCACTATACCCAATGGGCAAGATCCTAGTCTCTAAACGTGGATATCCATGGCTCGATATTCTGTAGCAATAAGATTGATTTCAGCATCTCTAATGAGAAACAGTCACTGCCAGTGACTTTTTTTCAAGAAAAAGGAACAACATTTTTGTTTATGTACACGCCATATACATAGTTGCACCTATGAGCTCTGTCTGTCTATGACCAGCTCAATTTTTATACTTATCTATACAGTGCATGACAAACATTGCATACGTAAAACATTACTGTCTTTTTTTTCATTTCAGATTTGTTTAGTAAAAAAAGGATCTGAAAAGGATATAATGTTATTAGTCTAGCCACTGAGCATACAAAAAAGTAGAAATGTAAAGGTATTTTTGGAGTTGCGTCTTTAAGGGAATTCTGCAGTTGTATGTTTGTATCATTTGGGAGTTCTGCAGGATGAGCTATTATAAGTAGCAGCTGGAAGATCTTACTTGGATGACCATGGGAACTTGATTTGATTTCCCACTCTAAAAAAATCAACATTTCCACTTTAAGAAAAAACAGAAAAACACTTTTTTTTTTTTTTTGCTCATACATCATGTTTTTAGACTACAAAGGTTGTTGATACCTAGTGAATGTGCAATGCGTGATACTTAAAGCTGAACTCCTGACCAAAAACAAAATAAGTAGCTAAAATACATACAATTCATCTGTTTGTTTTTTTTATGCCCGAGAATTCATAATCATGTTCACCCTTTTGATCTAGACACTTCTGCCAGACAGTGCAGCCATGTCATGAACCTCCCTCCAGATTACAGTGCAGCTAAGCAATACAGCCTATGATTTGGCAATGAAGGAGCAGCAGCACACTTATAAGTTCACCTAATTGGGAGTCCCTTAGCCAAGACATCGGCAAGTCTTTTTGTGCCATTTTTTATGAAAGCGGTTTCAATCGTGTCATATACAAACAGGGTCAGTATCATTTGTATAGCAATGAATGGTTTATTGTTATTTGTGATACACTAGCTAATGTTAACCCCTTTTATTGTAGAATAATTACACTGTGAATGTCTGTACCCCTGAAGAAGGACCCAAAATAATTGTCATTTGAAACGCGTTGGGTATTTCTGTCACCAATGGTACACAGACCCATGTGGACAGAACCAGCAGCTATTCCATCTTTGTAACCTTGGTATATGGTATATATATATATATATATATATATATATATATATATATATATATATATGTATATATATATATACATATATAATATATATTTATCAACCACACCAATGCTTTTAACTTCCTTTGTACGTTTTCTAATTTTGTATAAATAAAGTTTTGCTACTTTTATAAACACAGTTTTCATACAATTGTCTGCCCAGTACAGTCCCACTTAAGGGGGTTCCTTTGTTGTTCTATTTTATGGCAGCACTGTGCTCAGCAAAAAGCCCCCAACTGCCCCAGAGTGCTGTGCCTCACTGTCCCAGTTTGTCTCAAAATTTGGCGGTGCAGGGGGTTACAGAAGGTTGATATTATGACAGAATAAATTAAATATATTTAACACATGTAAGTATTTTAATAAAAACATGTCTGCTTGGAATTAATAAAAATATAAAAAGAGTGTCTCCACCTCCACGCCAGTATATACACCAGAGATGTCTGACTCAACAGCTTAGGTTCCTGAACAAACCGCAAGCATAAATTTGAGGAGGAAGCTGGAGTCCGATAGCAGTCCTTTACAAAACTTTGGTAAAAGGTAGACGATCTGGGACATCCAAACAAACCCAGCAGAAAGCTAGCGCGTTTCAGCCAAAGACTTAGTCATAGACTAGTGATTGAGGCCTTGGCAGAAACATGTTAGTGTTCTGCTGGGTTTGCTTGGATTTCACAGATTGCTTATCTTTTACCAAATAAAGTATTATGCATGTAGCGGCCTCACCCCATCCTCTTTAGCTAGGGGTATGTCACGCGACAGAGTGAGGTGCGCTACGGCCCATGTCCTCCCCATGGCTGTGGGTGAGGTGAAGGCCAGTACCAATCTTTTCCTCGGGCCAAATGTGTGCTGGTTATGAGGGTCAGTCCTTCCGTGCCAAAATCTCCCTTTGCTCCCATTAACAGAGTCCATACACCCATCAAAGTCCAAACTCAGGTTTATTGCGTATCTCCACATACAGTCAAATGCAACGGCATGATACGATGGGGGAGCAGGTCGAGGCACTGTACAGGTTCCTAGTCCCTACACTCCCTGTGCTATGACCAGGGGTTGCAGGAGTCTTGATTAGAGCTCCTCCGCTGCGCTGTAGCCCCTATCAGGGGAAGATGTCCTCCAAGGGAGTTACCGAAGGCCCATCCATCACCGGGTTGACACTGCACCGGGTCTTCGGACGGGTGACCTCCCCAGCCTCCTCACCTCAGATGCGGGTCCCCTCGCAAGGGGCGCCCTGGAGCAACTTCACCCTCGCGGGACCCAGTCGGAGTCACCGGGTCCCAGGCCTCCTCAATAGTACCTCACCCCAGGCTGAAGGTGCCTGGGATGGACTCCATCTTCATTCCGGCCAGGCCTAGGGCGCCTAGGCCGGAACCTTGAACCGCCCGCACCCAGGCCTAAGGTGCCTGGGTGCGTGAAGAGATGATCCCCGAAGACGACCTTGTGGCGAGCGCGTCTCCCCCTTTTATCTCCTCCCATCGACACCACGGCGGGTTCCCCGCCCCAGCCGTACCATCTCCGGAAAGGGACAAAAAGGGTAGCACTGTGGTAGTGATTCTACCCTGAGCCAGTAGGTACACTGACACCCACTGGTCAAGGAGAATATCGCACCACCCAATCCTCCACGAATAACAAAAAGGGGTCTGAACCCTAACATAATTA
Organism: Rana muscosa; assembly: GCA_029206835.1. Taxonomy (NCBI): domain Eukaryota; kingdom Metazoa; phylum Chordata; class Amphibia; order Anura; family Ranidae; genus Rana; species Rana muscosa. The sequence goes on from CM055118.1 coordinate 868,951,224, forward strand.
CACACCTGGGTCACACTACCCCCTGTGATTTGACGCTGGTCCCCAGCGTCAGGTGCACACCCATGTCTCCCATTAACGTGGTGACATGGAGTGAACCCCAGAGGCTGTCCCCAAATTTTGAATACTGTACATGCCAAGACCTGTTCAACGGAAAAGGGAAACATAAAACGATAAACTCTCATATAAAACTTCTGCTTTGTACACATTTACAATCCCTCCCATTCCTAATCAAAAACCACCCCACTCTCAGCAGTCTTGATCGATGAATCTCCTGCAGAAGGGAAACAAAAGAAACAACATCCTAACAATCTGTGTCATTTGGCATGAATGGGTCTGTCAGCCGAGAAACCCATTCACTCCAATAAGTAAAGTGATGTATGTGTAACATTTTCAAACAATCGTTGCACAACACTGCCACCTGGTGACAGCGCCGCGGTCACAACACTTGCCGAAGTCTCCATTCTTCCTGCTTTCCTACTCTAACTCTATCCCCAAATGTCTCTGCCTTTTGGCACATGAAGAAAAGGGAGAACAAAAAAAAACAACAGCTCCCAAGTCTCCAGTGAGTGAAAGAAAAGCCCAAATCAAAACAAAAGTAGGGCACAGTTCTAGGTGTCTGGGAATGTCTCTTCCAGAAAGTTTCAACAGCAACAAAATAGGAGTTCACTTCTCCTACAAGTAAAATCTTGGATCCGGCAAAAAAAAGGGCTTCAGGTGTTTGTCAAATACTTCCACCGAATATTCGACGTCTTCTCCTTCTTTCCTGCAGATGAGCACCCTATCAGCATGGATATGGCGTCCCAGTCTCCAATCAGCTTTACAGTCTTTAAACTTTTTAGACACCGGCGGCGAACATGACAGGTATCGCCGGGCATGGGGCACTTTGAGTTTTTCCCACACAAACTCGTCATACCACCGTGGTCGCAAGACCTCGACTTCATACAATAAGTCCCGAGGCAAGTAGGGGTACTCCCACCCATATTCACGGGCGACTCTCTGGGAGAAAAGTCTCTGCAATCGAGCTAGAGGCGGCATCACATCTCGCTCACCTTCTCCTGGCTGTACGATGGCCTCCGGGTGCCGAGGTACCTTCACCATCTCAGGCGGCTTTACTCTTGGTGCCCGCAATGAAGCACGCTGCATCCCCACTATCAGAGCGGGTGATGTGGTTGAATGTGGAAGGTTATTTGGAGGACTAGGCTTCCTCAATAACTCCGGGGCTTGCACCCGGAGCGTACTGTCATCTATGGACATGGGGGAGTCCTGTGGCTTACTCTGCACGGGTAGCGGGCGTCTGTCCCAGCCCTTCCGGTGAAACAGCTCGTCTATTTCTCCATCATCCCCACAGTCCGACAGCGATTCTAGGTCGGAGGTGTCATACATCTCGGCGGGAAGGTAGTCCCTAGTGGACGGAGAACTACCCTCCCCTGCGGGCTCCACCAGATGTGAACTCCCGACACCTCCAACCACACACACAGTCCCAGCCCCTGGCTCACCTGGACCTTTTTCAGCACTGGGATGTCCAGGATTCTTCCGACCAGATCCATCCAGGTCCGGCAAGCAGCGGGGTGAAGCTCGACCACGACCACAGGAGGCCTGCACCAGGCCTATCTTCCTCTTCGGGGGTGGCAGCAGGGAGTCTGTGGTGACCGAAGCAGTGTCCTCAGATTTTTTTTTCTCTCTCAGTCTCTGGTTGGGCAGTCACTTCGCCCTGGTCAGCGCGTACGGGAACCTCCACAGAGGCTTTGATCTCTCCCTCCGGAGTGGCGGTTCCTGTGATGCAGTTGAGGCGTAGGGCCCGGGGCCTTTCCGTGTGTGGTTCAACCTCAAAAAGGAACTCCTTGCATGCTTCGCATCGCCCGAATGGCTTTAGTTGGACCACCAGTCCCGAGCATCCGGGACAGATCACACCGAGGGCCTCCGTGTCCCTGCATGAATACAGAGCCAACTGTCCTCGGGGCCTAATCCTATTCCTGTGTCTGTCAGGGGAGTAGCAAATGCAGTCATCTTGAAAGGATAAGGTACCGACATCCACTGGGAACCTGAGTTCACTCCGACCACTTGCTGCTCCATCACGCGCTGACCACGCGCCGGAGTCTCCACATGTATCTCCACACGTGGCCAGACTCCTCCCACGACTTGCACACTTTCGCGGCCTTCCGCCAGCCTCCGCCCACGAATTGTACAGTCACGGGGTGCCTCGTGGCGCAGTGCAGCAAAAGTCCCCACATGTAGTTCGTCACACGGCTGGACTCCTCCCTCTTCCCGCTCTTTCTGCATGGGCCTCTCCCGGTTTTTCAGAGAAATTTCCTCGACTTCGAGCACAGGGACGCACTTTGGCCAATCACATGGCCGACCTGCTCGGACCTCTCCGGGCAGCAAAGTTCAAACACAGCCGTTCCAAACCTCAGGGTCAACACACATTTCATCCCCACGTGTAGCGGCCTCACCCCGTCCTCTTTAGCTAGGGGTATGTCACGCGACAGAGTGAGGTGCGCTACGGCCCATGTCCTCCCCATGGCTGTGGGTGAGGTGAAGGCCAGTACCAATCTTTTCCTCGGGCCAAATGTGTGCTGGTTATGAGGGTCAGTCCTTCCGTGCCAAAATCTCCCTTTGCTCCCATTAACAGAGTCCATACACCCATCAAAGTCCAAACTCAGGTTTATTGCGTATCTCCACATACAGTCAAATGCAACGGCATGATACGATGGGGGAGCAGGTCGAGGCACTGTACAGGTTCCTAGTCCCTACACTCCCTGTGCTATGACCAGGGGTTGCAGGAGTCTTGATTAGAGCTCCTCCGCTGCGCTGTAGCCCCTATCAGGGGAAGATGTCCTCCAAGGGAGTTACCGAAGGCCCATCCGTCACCGGGTTGACACTGCACCGGGTCTTCGGACGGGTGACCTCCCCAGCCTCCTCACCTCAGATGCGGGTCCCCTCGCAAGGGGCGCCCTGGAGCAACTTCACCCTCGCGGGACCCAGTCGGAATCACCGGGTCCCAGGCCTCCTCAATAGTACCTCACCCCAGGCTGAAGGTGCCTGGGATGGACTCCATCTTCATTCCGGCCAGGCCTAGGGCGCCTAGGCCGGAACCTTGAACCGCCCGCACCCAGGCCTAAGGTGCCTGGGTGCGTGAAGAGATGATCCCCGAAGACGACCTCGTGGCGAGCGTGTCTCCCCCTTTTATCTCCTCCCATCGACACCACGGCGGGTTCCCCGCCCCAGCCGTACCATCTCCGGAAAGGGACAAAAAGGGTAGCACTGTGGTAGTGATTCTACCCTGAGCCAGTAGGTACAATGACACCCACTGGTCAAGGAGAATATCGCACCACCCAATCCTCCACGAATAACAAAAAGGGGTCTGAACCCTAACATAATTACACACCTGGGTCACACTACCCCCAGGTGTATCCCACTAAATTGAGGACCCCGCTACATGCAGAACTGTTATCGGACTCCAACTCTCACTTCAAGAATTGGCAATTATGTGACCACTGTGATTGGCTGTCACAGTCAGGGCTGCTGTTAGAAATCATAGGACCACGTACATCCTACCATACAGGGCCCCACCACGTCTTAATGCAAGTGTTAAAGCAGGCGGTGGGGTGTCAATATGCCCCCTTACAACCTGTCAAATGTGATCAGCATTTGGCTCGCTTTTCAGACGGCAAGCACATGTGAATGAACCCTTCAATTTTATTTTTTTTAACATTTTCTTTTTTATATTTTTTAACCACCCCGGGCTTTTTTTACCACCTCAATACCGGGCCTATTCTGGCACTTCTCTCCTACATGTACAAATCATCATTTTTTGCTAGAAAATTTGCTAGAAAATTACTCAGAACCCCCAAACATTATATGTGTTTTTTTAGCAGACACCCTAGGGAATAAAATGACGGTCATTGCAACTTTTTTTCTTGCACGGTATTTGCGCAATAATTTTTCAAACGCTTTTTTTGGGAAAAAAAATGGTTTCATGAATTAAAAAATAACAAGACATAAAATATGAAATATGATGTTATGCCGAGTAAATAGATACCTAACATGTCACGCTTTAAAATTGCCCACACTCATGGAATGGCGCCAAACTTCGGTGCTTAAAAATCTCCATAGGCGACGCTTTAATTTTTTTTACAGGTTACCAGGTTAGAGTTACAGAGGAGGTCTAGTGCTAGAATTGTTGCCCGCGCTCTAATGCACGCGGTGATACCTCACATATGTGGTTTGAACGGCGTTTACATATGTGGGCGGGTCTTACGTGTGCGTTCGCTTCTGATCGCGAGCTACCAGAGACAGGGGTGTTTTAATTTTTTTTTTTATTATTTATTTATTTTTTTTGCTTAATTTTTTTTATTTTTACACTTATTTTACTTTTTTTTTTATCACTTTTATTCCTATTACAAGGAATGTAAACATTCCTTTGTAATAGGAATGTGTGTGACAGGTCCTCTTTATTGAGAGATGCGGGGTCAATAAGACCCCACATCTCTCCTCCAGGCTGGAAAGCATGAGATCGTGAAAAAATGTTCACTGATCGCATGTTTACTAGCCGCAATGGCGGCTTTGTTTACATCCGAGAAAACAGGCGTGACGTCATCACATCGCGCCCGGGCCTCCGACGGTCAAAGAGATGGTCACCAGTCATCTCTATGCTTCCTATCCGGCGCCGGACGATTCATTCTCCGGGCCCCTGATGGCACGGGAGAGCCCGGAGAAGCACCGGATGACGGCGGGAGGGGTGTCTCCCGCCACCTATAAGAACGATCAAGCGGCGCTATGATTGTTCTTATGATGCACAGAATCGCCGGCAGAACAGAAGGATATCTGAATGATGCCTCTAGCTGCAGGCATTATTCAGATATTCCCCCACAAAGCCCAGGACGTCATATGACGTCCACCCAGGATGGGAGATCCCATCTGTGGATGTCATTTGACTATGGGCGGGTAGGGAAGTGGTTAACTGCCCTGTTGGGGGGCTTTGGTGAAATATCAGTGGTCCCCTGATGTCTCACTTTTGAAAGCGAGGAAGGGAATAAGGACATAGATTTCTATAGTCTCAGCTGCACAGATGAATGAATAGGAAGCTCTCAGAGGTTTTCTGCTCATTCACAAACTGAAGCAGATTAAACACAGTTTTCTATGCTTCAGTGATGAATGAACACAGGAGCAATTGGTTCAGATCACTCACTGTGTTCTTTCAATAAAGGTAGATGCTGGTAAATATGACATATTTATCAGCCCCCTGCTCTCCATCCTGAAATTACCCCCCCCCCCTGTGTGTCCTCAGAAAGGTACACAGGGGGGCCTGGACAGCAGGGGGGTGAGAGTGATAAGAGCGGTTGGAAGGGAGGTAGGATGTGCAGATACTAGAACCGATCCCCCTGCAGTGCAGCCATAGGGAGGGAGAAGAGGAGTGTTGCAGGGGGGAGCCACAAGAGGATCGGTGTCAGCAACATGGGACCTGGCTGTACTCGCTTATTATCAGCTGCCCTGGTCACAGTGGTCATATGTTCAGAAGCCAGTCCCGCTGGCTACCAATGTTTTCTCTGGACCGAAAGCCGTGTCTGGCAGGTCAGTCTTTGTGCTGGGAGCAAGCAGGGAGTTCGGTCCCAGCACATAAACATTACCCACCCAGAGACACATATGTGCAGCATGTGGGCATTAAAGCCCAGCTTTTTCCCACCACACATATGTGTTGCTGGGGCATAAAGGGGTTCAATTTACTCAGAATACTTAAATAGGTATTTTTCTTCCTCTAATAGCATACCTAACTGTAGGCATCCTGTCATGTAAAAGAATAGGTCCATATGTCCCATGTTTGCTCTTTCCGAGCATATAGCAGCCTCACCCACCCACACTGAAGCATAAGAGGGAGATTGCCCAGTATGACAAGGGACTGCAGGTGCACAGAAAACATAACTTTTATTTTACTGTGAACCATTGAATCTAGTTGCTTTGAGTTATCATTAATTTTAGTTTGGTGACAAAGATCTGCATTTAACCACTTCAGCCCCAGAAGGATTTACCCCCTTCCTGACCAAGCCCTTTTCTGTGATACGGCACTGAATCGATTTAACTGACAATTGTGCGGTCGTGCGACGTTGCACCCAAACAAAATTGATGTCCCTTTTCCCCCACAAATAGAGCTTTCTTTTGGTGGTATTTGATCACCTCTGTGGTTTTTATTTTTTGTGCTATAAACAAAAAATACCCAAAATTTTGAAAAAAAACATTATTTTTTGCTTTTTGCTATAATAAATATCCCCCAAAAATATATAAAAAAATATATTTCTTCCTCAGTTTAGACCGATATATATTTTTGGTAAAAAAAAATCGCAATAAACGTATATTGATTGGTTTGTGCAAAAGTTATAGCGTCTACAAAATAGGGGATAGATTTATGGCATTTTTAATTATTATTATTTTTTTATTAGTAATGGTGGCGATCTGCGATTTTTATCAGGACTGCGACATTGCAGCGGACAGATCGGACACTTTTGACACTATTTTGGGACCATTGACACTCATACAGCGATCAGTGCTATAAAAATGCACTGATTACTGTGTAAATGTCACTGGCAGGGAAGGGGTTAAACACTAGGGGGTGATCAAGGGGTTAAGTGTGTTCCCTCAGTGTGTTCTAACTGTGGGGGGATGGGCTCACTAGAACATGACAGAGATCACTACTCCCGATCAGTGGGAGCAGTAGATCCCTGTCATGTTGCTAGGCAGAACAGGGAAATGCCTTGTTTACATAGGCATCTCCCTGTTCTGCCTCTCCGTGCCACGATCGCGGGCCACCGGCGGACATCGAGTCCGCAGGAACGCTCCCGCGATGACGGAGGGACGTACGGGTACGCCCTTTTGCGCAGCCCTGCCATTCTGCCAATGTATATCGTCGTTCAGCGGTCGGCAAGCGGTTAATCAGCAGTTAGTTGACTGTTTTTTTTTTCTTGTTTGAAGCTTGATATTAACCTCCCTGGCAGTATTCCAGAGTGTGGCTCGGGGGTAAAATTTAATTACCATTAGCGGTAACCCCGAGCCACACTCGGGATTGCATTACAGGATCCTGGTGCAGTATACTCACCTTGTCCCCAGGATCCTGCAATATCCCCCCGATGTGTCCGCAGGCTGTGTCCCCCGCCCGATGCCTCTGTGTGCCAGGCTCCATTCCCTGTGAGCGCCACAACGCACGAGGGCGAAGCCTGGTGGCAAATTCAAAAATTCATAATACATACAGTACACTGTAATCTTACAGATTACATTACTGTATGAAATTATTTCATCCACAGCCGCAAAGCAAACCATTGCCAAAGCTTGGAAAACCAATACATTAATGATCTCTGAAGCTAAAAACAGAATAAAACAAGCAATGATCCTTTCCAAATCAGAAGCCATAACCAACGATACTATACAAAATTTTGAGAAAATATGGAATCCTTGGATGACATATTTTCTTCCTACGATCCCTGACAATTCCCTATTAAGACCTTGATATACTATAATATTATACAACAATATGAGTGGAAACAAGTACTAAACATGAACATTTATCTTCTGTACTAACTTAATAATATTCTTACAATATAGATGCTCCGGAGAACTTTCTTACCCTAGACTCTTTACTCTCTTTCTTTTTTTTTAACATTTCAAAGTTTATTAAGCTTCAGAAACAGCACAGAAAGGGTTACAGTCAGCTATTATGCATCGACAAATGTAACAGTAGAAATCATGTGCTCAAAAATAGTCCTATAAAAGTTCAGTAACAGTAGATTAAAATCAGCTAAAATGTACGATTCAACAGCTTGTTCAGATTAAGTTGGCACCACTGAGTGGTCAGTGGCAGCAGTAATCTGCTCCAAAAACCAGCTATGGGAATGTAAGCATCTGTTCATAGCGTCTATTGGATTCTGCAAACCATCCTATACCTGTGTAACTATGTTAGCCTAACTAAAGAGTTCAAGGAAGAGAAAAGAAGAAAGAAAAAAGGAAATATCCAAAGAGACGGATTAGGAGGGGGGAGAAAGAGAGGTATTGCCGCACTATGAGATTGTTCAAAAAAGTGAAAAAATCTTGCAGAACTATAAGTCAGTTACATGAACTAAGGTACTCCAGTTAAGTGTTTAACAAATCCGTATAGGCGTCTGAGTATCTGAATCCAAACCAAGGGCTCCAGGTGTCATGGAAGTTATCCACCCTGTCTGAAGCCTGGGCCAGCGTGTCCTCCATTTCACAGATCTCAGAGATTTTCGCCAGCCAGTGGGCGATAGTGGGTACTCGTGTGGTTCTCCAGTGAGCCGGGATCAGCGTCTTGGCTGCGTTAAGCAAATGTTTGGTTAGTGAACCTTTGTAGCGTTTAAGAGAGAACGAGGAGATGTGTAGGAGACAGGAGGCAGCACTGAGCTCTAGACTGGTTTCTGTGATAGTTTTTATCACCTCTCTGACCTGTCGCCAAAAAGTAGCCAGGTGAGGGCAATGCCACCAAATATGCACTAGCGTGCCCGTGTCTCCCCCACATCTCCAGCATACGTCGGGGGTCTGAACACACCAGGAATGTAGTTTTGCTGGCGTAATGTACCAGTCCGTGAGTAATTTATATGAAGTTTCTTGTGTCTTGGTACTGATAGAGCATTTGTGTGCCAGGATGCAAGCATTCGCCCATTGTTTGTCAGAGAAGGTTTGCTCTAGAGCGGCAGACCAGCGTCGTCTAACTCTATCTTCCGCCTCGGTGGCGAGGTTTTGGAGCCACTTATAGGTAGTTGAAGTAGCCTTTTGCATTTCCTCCCCTCCCGCGCACACCCTTTCTAAGTCAGTTAGATGTCTGGAAAAGTGACCATGTCTGGCCGAGCCATTTACATAGCTGCGTAGCTGGAGATATGTCCAGAATGGTAAGTTCGTCAGTCCACTCGTCCCGCTAAGTGACCTATGGTCCATGATTTTCCCGTCCTGAAAGCAGTCACCCGTGTGTAGTGTTTTGTTGGTGGAAGGATGTCGAAACATCCGGTTACCCACACCAGGTTGGAAGTCTGGGTTGTCAGAGAGTGGCATGAGAGGGCTCAGAAGAGTAAGCAGACTTGTGTGTTTACCCACTTCCCTACATACCGCCAATGTGTTAGCCAGTAGGGGTTGGTGCAGAGACGTACTGGTTTTTTTGCAGTCCCGGGTTCCAGGGAGAGAAGAGGAGGGGGTATGTACCCAAACTGTCTTCTAGCGCCACCCAGTCCTTAACCCGCCCGTGGCAGTGCCAGTCAATCACTCTCGTCAGGTGAGCCGCAAGGTAGTACTTTCTGAAGTCTGGAAGCCCCATTCCCCCCAGCTCTTTGGGCCTGGTCAGTAGGGTGAATTGATCCTGGCCCTTCTGTGTGCCCACAGGAAAGCCAGGAGTTTGGAATTCAGGTTGTTGAAAAAAGACTTCGGAAGACTGATCGGCAGAGCCCTTAGGAGGTACAAAAGTCTAGGGAGTATTACCATCTTTAAGATGGCTGCTCTCCCGAACCACGAGTAGTAACCCGCATTCCAGCGTTTAAGATCTCTATATCTACTTTCTGAAGGAGTGGTGGGAAATTTGCTTCGAATAGAGATATTTTAAGGCTTTCTCCTCCCATTTGAAGGGGCAGTTGGACCTAGTTCTGGATAAGATAGAGGGGGGCAGGTTAACATTCATAGCTTCCGACTTTGATAGGTTAATTTTGAGATTAGACAGATAACCATAAGAGGTGAAAGCTGCTAGGAGGTTGGGGAGGGTCGTGTGCGGGCTCGTCACGAAAAACAGGAGGTCATCGGCATAAGCTGCCAACTTATACTCCTTATTGTGAATTGAGATACCTTTCACTGAGTTATCCATGTTAATCGTGCAAATAAACGGTTCTAGTGAAAGGATAAACAGCAGCGGAGACAGGGGGCAACCCTGTCTCGTGCCATTCAGTATCTGTACAGTTTCCGACAATGACCCATTAATTCTTATCCTAGCTGAGGGCTGTTGGTACAGTGACGTGATCCACGCCATCATGTGGGAGCTGAGGCCAATGTGAGTGCAGGTTGCGAACATAAAGTCCCAGGCCACCCTATCGAAAGCCTTCTCCGCGTCCGTAAGACAGGAGAAGGCTCTCAATGCCCCTGGAGCGGGATGAGTGTGTGAGGAGGAGTGCTTTTATGACATTGTCCCGTGCCTCTCTCCCCGGCATAAAGCCCACCTGTTCTGGGCCTATTACAATGGACAGCAGGGGTCTGAGTCTGTTCGCCAGGATTTTGGCCAGCAGCTTCAGGTCCACATTTAGCAAGGAGATGGGCCTATAGCTGGCACATACAGCCCTGTCTTTATCAGATTTAGGGATGACCGTTATGTGGGCAGATAGAAAGTCCGGTGGAATTGGTCTAGTCCCTGTCAGTGAGTTAAAGGTTTTCTGCAAGGGGTCTGTCAGTATATCAATGAAAGTCTTATAATAGACGGAAGTATACCAGTCCGGGCCCGGGCTCTTCCCAGGCTTTAGGGCTTTTATGGCTTGCTGATGGCTTGTTGAATTTCTGTGGTGGAGATCTGTTCTTCTAATAGGGATATGTCTTCGTCGGATAGTCGGGGCAGTGCACTCTTTTGTAGGTAATCCTGTATGGCCTGGGTTCTATCTCCTGGAAAACCCGGTGGTTTGTGTTGTGACGGTAAGTTGTACAATGTCGAATAATATGTCTGGAAACGTCTCGCAATGTCTTCCGTTTTGGCGTCTAAAGTCCCGTCCGCCTTCCGTATTCCTGAGATGTGAGTGGAGGAATTTGGTTCTCGCAGGGATCTCGCTAGTAGCTTGCCCGCTTTGTCTCCTGCCTCATAGTAAACCTTTTTCTTAAAAAATAGGAGACGTTTCGTTTTAGTGTCTAGGAGGAGTTGCAGTTTTTCCCTAGCTTCTAGGAGCTCCGAAGCAGAAGCCTCAGACAGGGATTGTTTGTGTTTTAATTAAAGATTGGCGATTAAGGCCGTAAGTCTGTTAGTTTCAGCCTCCTGAAGCCTCTTACGTTTGGCCCCCATACGTATCAGTTCACCTCTGATGGAGCACTTATGGGCACCCCAGATCATCAGGGGATCTGCGCCTGGGGTCTCGTTCGTTCGGAAGAAGTCCTGAAGCTTCGCTCTAATTTGGGGTAGAAGTTCAGGATCCGTCAGGAGGGACGCATTTAGTCTCCAGGAGGCTTAACGGGCTTTGGGAGCAGTCCCCGCTATAGACAAGGAGATAGGTGCATGATCCGAGATAGACCCAATCCCAATCCTAGCCTCAGTCACCCTGGAAAGATCCCTCTGGGATATGTACAAATGGTCTATACGGGAGTAACGGTTATGTGGGATAGAATGAAAAGTGTAATCTTTATCTGACGGGTGCAGGAACCGCCAGGCGTCAATTAAGTGTAGGGAGTGTAGCAGGGCTTTATTCCTTTTAAGTATCGTGTATGTGATGCAAGTCTTCCCTGTCGATGTGTCTAACAGGGGGTTAAGTGGGATGTTGAAATCCCCTCCTAATATGAGTTAACCAGATGCAAATCCCGCCAGCGTGCGCACAACGCGCTGGCAGAAATCTACATGGGCTGAGTTGGGGAAGTACACATTTGCGAGGGTGATCGGAGAGCCTGCGTATGTGCCCTTTATGAAAAGATATCGTCCGGCTGGGTCTACTAGTCTGTCCGTCAGTTCGAAAGGAGCATCCCTGCTAATCAGGATCGACACTCCCTTTGACTTGTTCATGTCATTTGTGGCATGCAAGGCTTCAGTGAAGTACTTGCTAGTCAGCTTAGGAATCCGATTGGTCTGGATGTGCGTTTCTTGTAGAAAGGCAAAGTGAGGCTTACCTTTCTTGAGTTCCCTAAGTAGCGTGGACCTTTTTTCAGGTATGTTCAGCCCCCGAACGTTGTGGGAGATGATTGTAGGGCCTAGGCCCAGCTTAGAATAGGCCATCCGGAGAACTCACAGGATCCCTGTCATAGTGAAAGTCTTGGAGTAGAACTAAAACTTGTCAAACAGAAAATTAGTGCGTACAATACCAGCAATCGAGAAATAGAGATAGAAAAAGGGGGAGAGAGGGGGGGTAAGAGGTGGAGGAGAGGAAAGTTTGGAGAGGAAGAGAACTTAAAGTAGTACTAAGGAAGAGTAGTCTGAGCACTGCAGAACATGACCAACGCTCTACGGTAAGTAAATAGTGGCCCTGGAGCCGGAACTCTCAGCACCAGGGTCACTCTGTTGTAGCGTGGAAGGCTACTGTACAGCAACGCAAGGAGAGGGTGCGCACTTACACCCTCTATTGGTCAGTAAACTGTCAAAAATTTATATTTGAAAAATAAAGAAAAGTACAAGTACAGCCAAACATAGGAAAAACCCGGCCTATATAGAACATAGAAGTCTGACCCCCAGGCATATGGGCATGGAGGCCAGAGTGTAAAAGAAAAATTTAGAAACCCTGCAAAGTAGCAGAACAGATAAACACGAAGTTTCAGCGAGGTCCACCTCGGCATGCGGGAGGTTCTGGAACATAAAACAGTGTAAGCTAGTATCTACAAAACAAGTAGTGCAATGTCCCAACTGACTGAAGAGTCTCACGGCCGAATACCTCCACCTACAACCTGGCTTCACAACAGTAGTAAGGGCCACCTGCTGGAGCAAATTCCGTGTGGGCAAGCTGTGGGCCGTAGCAGGGGTACAAGTCCTAAGGAGTGGTGGAGAGTCAGTGATCTTTCAGTTCAGTTCTTCCAAAACAGATAAGGCAAGCCTCCAAGTGCGCCCCTAACAAAAAACCTGGATTGGGGGGTGAAAGTTCTGACCTGGGGCATGGTTCGGAAGTGTGGGCACTGAGAAAAATAACCGAAGTGTAGATGCGGCAACAATGAAATATTCCCTTAACACATGCCCGAGGTTAGTAGATCCAATGGGATGCAACAGTTTACCAGACAGGCGGATCACCTCTTCCGTCGTCTGGAGCTGCTACAGCTGCCGGTCTTGGGTTAGGGGTTCCACCATTAGCGCCATGTCCCCGGTTTTGTTTTGGCTTCTTAGACAGTCTCTTCTCGGGGGTTGAGAGCGGGGATCTGTGTGAGCTCCCTTCTGGCCCTGGAAGAGCAAACTCCTTGTACCAGTCTGGGAGTGACACCGGGGCCATGTTTAGGGATTCAAAGAAGTCAGGCAGATCAGCCGGGATGTGCAAGACATGTTGTTTGCCTGTACGTGTCACTGTGAGGGCGAAAGGGAAGCGTCATGAATAGTTCAGGTCTTCCGCCCTCAATTGATCAAGAAGGGGTCGCAGAGCCCTGCGGTTTCGTAGCGTGATCTGTGACAAGTCATGGAATAACATGATGGTCTCCCCATTGAACACAACACTGTCATTCCTCCTGGCCTTTTGCATGATTTCCTCTTTAAGTGGTAAGCTTTGCAAACAGCAGATTATATCCCTGGGAGGTGCAGCATCAGGGCCTTTAGGTCTGAGGGCTCTGTGAGCGCGCACAAAGTCAATGGCGGCCTCTTCCGGCCTCTCAAGCAGGCTATTAAAGACTCTGCGTAGTGCTGGGATTATTTGGGCTGGCTCCACTGATTCAGGGATCACCCTCACCCTGATGTTGGACCTCCGGCCCCTATTGTCCAGGTCTTCCAGGTGCCTGTTCATCTCTATAAGGTGGGATGAGTGGGACATAGCTACAGTTTCCAGTCTATGCAGTCTTTTGTCCCTATGTTTCCCCTGTGTCTCCACCGCAGTCAGCTTTTCTGTGAGTACTAGCAGGTTAGATTTGAGGTCAGTGATAGCAGCTGAAAACGTGGATTTTATATCCGCTGCAAAGCCCGACGTGTCAGCATAGGTTAGGGGATGATCAGGCTGATTATAGCCCCTACCTGAGCCTCCCAGTGCAGGCAGCAAGTCCTCGCTGGATTTGTCATCCTCCCGCTGTGTGCGCGCCATCTTGTTCCCCGCCATGCTGCTGCTGGAGATCGCCTGTTGCTTAAACAGGTCCGAGATGTTCCTGGCTGAAGTAGTCGCCGTGGTTCACTTGGAACGAGTCTGAGGGGTCTGGGTAAGCTTTCTGCCTATCGCTGAGGTGCAGAATGCAGGGTTTCAGGCTGTAGGCCGGGTATCCTCACGGAGCTCAGCTAGTGTGCGTCCGTCGCCATCAAGCGCCAAGCTACGCCCCCCCTTTACTCTCTTTCTTACCTTCATTCTTTCCCTTTTACTATTACTCTGTCCTTTTTTTCTATTTCCCTATTTTTTGTTCTACCATATTTAAATGGTAATGTATTATACATAAATACTATATTTAGTTATTACTTACAATAATTATACATTTTTGAAGTTTTTATTGAATTAGTTGATTTCCAATTAGCTTTCTTTCCATAGTGACTATATATTAATTGAATATGCCTGGAACTAGGTGTATTAGCACATATTTACATATTAAATTTTTTCAATTTTTTTATATTAACCTAACATTTCATTTTTGAGTTGATTACCTGTTTATGTAAAATATCTGATCTTCATATATGTATAATTCCATCCAATTTATTATCATATATTTAACCAATATTACCATTTGTTGTAACTATTTATTACTAATTGTAACTGTCTTTATTATTTAATATTCAATAAACAAAATTGACAAGAAATTATTTCATTTTACCATTTGTCCCTAGTGTTTTGTCTAGTGCCCTGAATGCATTTTTATATTATATATACTGTTCTTTCTGCCTGGAAACTTGAGATTGTCCATAGCAACCAAAAAGTGTCCCTTTATGTCAAAAGTGGTTTGAGACCAGCTAGAAAACAGCGATAGTAAATAAGAACACTTGCAGAATTGAGCGATAGTGAATAGTGGGGAAATTAATTTTATTATAATTATTATATTATAATTTTTTATAATTATTTATAGTTATTATATTATAATTTATGATTTTGTGTTTCAAACTTTATCATACCTGGGATGTCTACTAGACTCTTGTTTTGTACCGCTTTGAGACGCAAAAATCTGACATAATCATACCGCCAGGGAGGTTAAATAGGCCCAGTTCACACAGAATAAGAAATTGTATTTTCAATAATGTGACAAACTATTCAAATATCATCTGACTTAAAGTGTTACTAAACCCACAACAGTAAAATCAGTCTGTATATGCTGCAAAGCATGCTTGTTATACTCACTGTGGAACTTAAGGGGTTAATCCTCTGCATTGTGTAAAAAGGCTGTTTTATCCTGTATGCACAGATCCTCCCCCTCCTGCACTATCTATCTGGGGAAGGCCAGCTAACACAGGCAGAGTAGCCGACCTGCACATGCTCAGTTGTGTCTTTTATGCTGAAGAGAATATTTCCTTGCTGAGCTGAACTAGCCAGGTCACATGATATTGACATCACATATGTGGGCGTGTATACAGGCTGCAGTGAAAATCTCCTCCTTCCTGAGCTCTCAGCACTGGAGAAACTGTGTAGTTTATCACTGACAGATCAGCCAGAAAGGTATATAGTGGCAATTTTTTAATGTAAAAAGAGGATTTATAAGCTGTGGGCACTGTTGGGGGGGGGGGGGGGGCTGTTTTGGCAGATGAACTATTTTCATATTACTGAGTTTAGTAACATTTTCGTCTGAAGAAGAATCGTACGATTTTTTGAGTAGTAAGTACAGAGCCTTCGACAGCCGATTCTGACCTTCCAAACAAAAATCTCTAAATGGGCAAACTCCAAAATGTTTCTCCAATGGGAACAGAACGTACGATTTTCTTTTAACGTGTATAATTTTCATACGATTTCCGTACGAGAAAAATCAGAAATGAAAGAATGCGCATGATCAGAAACAACAAACAACAAAAAAGCCTTTGTCGTACGGGAATTTTCGTCCATTATTTCCCTCCTCGGTTCCAACTTGCCGTAGTACAATAAGGAAAATCGGATGATCGTTCACCCGATTTTCTTATAGTGTGTACCCAACTTAAAAGTAACCATCACTTTTTTGAAAATAAGGACTAATGCCTCGTTTCCACTGAGCGGTTCGGTATGGGTTGGTTCGGTACGGTACGCTATTTTGAGTGTTTCCATTATGAAAGCGGTCCATACAACCAAACCATACCGCACCATTCTGGGTCCTGCTTCAGATGTGGGGCCATAGAAAATGGTACGGTTCGGTTAGGGCGGAGCTACAATACATTCCACTGATTGGCGGACACGCTAGGCATTTTTTCTAAGCCCTGCATGGCCCCTGACCATTCGACTTGCAGTGGAAACGCTCACCTGAATAGGCCGGACCATTCTAACCCTTCCAAACTGTACCGACCTGAACCGTTCCGCTCAGTGGAAACGAGGCATATTTCTGATGTGTTAGCTTTGTGAATTGAGCCTTTGGGTTTCTATGTGGGTTCATGAAATGTTTTTATATATAAATGTTCAGTTTCAGTGTATAATTACTATCGCACATTCTTTTTATGATAATGTAATAGCCAATTCTGCATGATTGGACATTTCTCCAGTCCCTTTCAAGGTTTCCTATCATGGTGGGCCCTCAGTGATGTAATCGCTGTAATGTAATACTTAGTGATGTAATCATGTAATTTCAGTGATATTTTTTACATTACAAAAGGATGAGCACTCGAGCTGGCAGTGAACGGCTCAGACAGAAAAGGCTACATTCAAAAAGCATTAACATAAGGCTAAGGATGTTCATAATAGCCTTGTGACTGTGATTTTCAAATCTCATTGGACTTAGCTGAAACGTACTGTTACTTTTTTGAAATAAAGCGCCTTATCCTGGTGTTTTAGTTTTGTGAACTGCACCTGAAGTCAGTTCTCAAGCCATAACCAGGGCAACGTGGATACAGGGTGTAGATACAAAAAAAGCACTTGTCCACTTAAACAGATAAAAAAGACCAGGAAATGACAGGTCAGGAAAAACACAGCAATAAGGCTAAAACTCCAAAGTAGGAATGCACAAGGCCTCAGAGTTCAAGGAAGCACAGACTGTAGTGTATAAGGCCATACTAATTGTGATAATGTGCTGAACTAGCCATTATTTTGCCCACTTATCAAATGTCTATGAGGTACCCGCAGACACTGCTGGCTGAGGTTTCTCAAAGCAGGTTATAAACATTGTCACATCAGCACTGATTTTCCCCTATTAATCTAGCAATGGAGGTATCTACCATGTATCTCCCACACCTCTACCGATAAATTAAAAAGCAGCAGTCTCCCTAGGCTACTTTGTAATTTGTCACTGGGCCAAACGAGCATTCATGTGCCAGTTCTGCTTCTATAAAATATTTTCTATTACTGACGCTTCTTGTTATTTACCTGAGCCTGACGAGGATACACATGTGACTGTAGTGCAAGCAGATAATCATTTATGTACTAACGTAAGGCAAAGTGTAGGCATGTACACCTGTGTGGCCTTGTGTGCTTTATATACCAAGGTTGCCATTTACTACCAATTCTGCCTTGAACACAGTGTAGCTACATGCTCAAGTGGAAAAACTGGACATTGGTCTTGGCATTCTATAAAACCTTGTTCTCATGAGGTGCATTGCCATACATATTGCTGTGTTTGCCAATGCAAGCACCATCGTTGTGCCCAGCCCATTGCATTAGGGTGTGCACCCCAAAGCTCAAACACACATGCCTTTCTCTGCAGCCTCAGTTGCACTGAACAGTGAATGAATGGGAAGTTCTCTGTGCTGACTGGCTTCCTGTTCATTTACAAACTGAAGCATAGTAAACATAGCCTACTATGCTCCAGTTATGATTGAACACAGTGAGTGAGTGAGTGGGTTCACTGTGTTCATTTAGAAAAAGAATGGGGTCAGTAACTGACAAATTGATTAGCCCCTTTCCCCACTCTCTATCCTCAAAACATCCCCCGTAGCTGCGTAGGGGAGAGGAGAGGAAAGGATGGAAGCCAGCTGCACTATGGTGGGAGTGCCACTCTAGGGAAAGTCTGGGCAGCAGGGGCGGCCTGTCCATTGTGGACGCATGGGCGCCGCCTCCCCTATCCACCGCCGCCGCCCTCCCTACCCATGCGCCCGGCCCCTTTCAGGAAAACGGGCGCATGAATTCCTATGGTGGGGGTGGGCAGGGTTTTTTTTTTGAAGCACCTGATTAGAGCCAGAGGCTCTAATAGGTTTCAAAATAGGGTGGGCTCGGGATGCAGAGCATTGCGTCTGGAGCCCACCCAAGTGTGTTGCAACAGCAAATGAATATTCGCTGTTGCAACACTGATCCTCCTCCCAGCCAATGGGGAAACGGGTCTGATACCCGGCACCAGATTGGCTGAAAGGACAGGCGATCCTATTGGACGCCTAGGAGGAGTAGGAGGAGGGGAGAAGAAGCACGTTGGAAGCGAGGAGGAGAAGACACAGGAGCTGATGCCCCGATCCCCTCCACTGCCCGATGTGCCCACCTCTGCCCGATCCCCAGTGCCTAGATGAGGTAAGTGCCCATGGACTGGCAAGCCGCGGGGGGTTGTTTGCTGCCCCCCCCCCAAAAAAAAACGCCAGCCGCTACTGCTGGGCAGTAGGGCACACCTGGCACACACCCTGCGCACGCCTATGACAAGCACTGTTCTGTACTGTATTGTATTTTAGGAACTTTGTTAAAGCATTAAAATAAATAGGACCATTTTAAAAATGCAACACAAGGCACTGAAATGCATGTCAATGTGTAGTTCATGTGCATTAAGCTAGAGCCCCAATTTATATGTGTAGCACCTGCCTATGACAGGCCCCGCAGATTTATCCCAGGTTCTATTTCCAAGTTATTGCACGTCAGCAAGACACAGAGTAGCTCCCCCAGTCTAACACCCAATAACCAGGCAGTGGCTGTCTTTTTTGGCTTTATTGCTGGTTAAACTTGGATTTTGTGTGGGAAAGCTTTGGGATACTCCAGAATTTAATACACAACATGTTTAGAGGAATCTTTCTATTCTGCCTACACTCTTCAGGGGCACCCAGCTTCTTTTTTAGAGACTAGAGGCACACGTATTTTTGGGACCCCCAGCAGGGCAAATCCCACTTTGTTAGTACTAACACAGTCACACGAGGGCTTAAACAGCAGAGAGTCACTAGGATCCCACTTCCAGGCTTCTACTCACTGTGTCTCCAGATACTTGGATTGATTCTGTCCAATATTGGCTAGAAACTGGACCGTGAATCTCCTGGACGGATCCTTTATGCACCCACTTGACTTAACTGAACTGCTTCCTGGAAAATAGGTCCTCCTGCTCCCCATGAGCTGGAACCTCGATTAACCCTCTATAGGCTTCAGCAGAATTGTCCAGAAGGGCAGTAGCCCTTCAGGCCGGGATCTCCGCCTTTAGGACAAGGACCCTGCTGCTCCAGGCCGCAGACTATTTATGGGCCCTGTCCCGCTCTCTGGGCACATTTCCCCAGGGATTTGCTAGAGTTCCATCAATATTCCAGCTCAGGGTCTGCCTCTTCCAACCTACTACATTCTAGAACCTACTAGAAGGCAGGGAGAAGTGAATGAGCCTGCAGCCTGTGAGACCCAGGCTCCAGAGGAGCTAAAAATACTAAATTCACTTTATCCTCACAAATAACCTAACCTAGGCGGGTGCTACATATACTGTACGTTACAGATTAATTCTGCACTACAGGTGCACTGATTTCCTCAAATAAGGTCCACTGGGTGAAGTCTTTGAGAGTACAATTTCTACCTTTGCAATTTTGGAAACTTTTTTTTATACCCTTTTTTATATTATATATTATATTATATACACTATATGGTCAAAAGTATTGGGATGCCTGGCTTTACACGCACATTAATTTCTTAGTCTGTAGGGTTCAATATTCAGTTGGCCCACCCTTTGCAGCTTTAACGGCTTCAAATGTTCTGGGAAGGCTATCCACAAGGTTTAGGAGTGTGTCTATGGGAATGTTTGACCATTTTTCCAGAAGAGCATTTGTGAGGTCAGGCACTGATGTTGGATGAGAACGCATGGCTCGCAAGTCTTCGCTCTAATTCACCCCAAAGGTGTTCTATTGGGATGAGTTCAGGACTCGGGGCAGGCCAGTCAAGCTCCTCCACCGCTCATCCATGTCTTTATGAACCTTGCTTTATGCACTGGTCCAAATCATTTGGTGGAGGGGGAATTATGGTGTGGAGTTGTTTTTCAGGGGTTGGGCTTGGCCCCTTAGTTCCAGTGAAGGGAAATCTTAAGGCATCAGCATATCAAAACATTTTGGACAATTTCATGCTCCCAACTTTGTGGGATGGACCCTTCCTGTTCCAACATGACTGCGCCCTAGTGCACAAAGTAAGGTCCATAGACATGGATGAGCGAATTTGGGGTGGAGGAACTTGACTGGCTTGCACAGAGTCCTGACCTCAACCCGATAGAACACCTCTGTGAAACGCTGTCCAATCAAATTTGCTGCATTTGGCTGAATCTGGGCTGATGGTATATCTCTAAACACTGCAGAATTCATATGGCTGTCTCTGTCTTCTGTCACATCAACAATAAACACAAATGACCCAGTGCCACTGGAAGCCACTTTTCTGTATGTTGTGAATGGGTTTTTATTTACCATAGAGAGGATTCTGCAAAAATACACCACTGTTGTCTTCTGTGGACGTCCAGGCCTTTTATTGTTGCTGAGCTCACCAGTGCGTTCTTCTTTCCTCAGAATGTACCAAACGGTTGATTTGGCCACTCCAAATGTTGCTGCTCTCTGATGGATTTGTTTCGTTTTTGAAGCCTTACAATGGCCTGTTTCACTTGCATGGACGGCTCATTTGAACTCAACTCCAGACCTATTACCTGATTAATTGATGAAGAAATAAAGAAGGAGTAGCCCACACCTGGCCACGAAACAGCTTTTGATTTAGGCCGGGTTCACACTGGGGCGACAAACGCTCCGACATTGGGAGCTCATGTCGCATGACGTGTGAAAATCAATGTTTCCCTATAGGAGCCGTCTTAACTGGTCCGACACATGTCAGTCCGACTTTGAAAATGCTCCCTGTACTACTTCGGTCCGACTTTGATCCGACTTCAGCCCATTGACTATCATTGAAGTCGGATCAAAGTCGGACCGCAGTCTTGCATGATCCGACTTTGGGATGTGACTTGTGCTGTGCTGCTCTTGAGGGGGAACTCCACGCCAAATTTTAAATAAAAAAACGGCATGGGTTCCCCCCTCAGGAGCACACCAGGCCCTTGGGTCTGGACTGGATTTGAAGGGGAACCCCTACGCCGAAAAAACGAAATCCAAACCAGACCCTTATCCGAGCACGCAACCTGGCAGGCCGCAGGGGAAGAGGGGGGGGGGGACGAGAGAGCGGCCCCATCTCCCTCCTGAACTGTACCAGGCCGCATGCCCTCAACATGGGGGGTTTGGTGCTCTGGGGCAGGGGGCGACCTGTGGCCCCCCCACCCCAAAGCACCCTGTCCCCATGTTGATGAGGACAGGGCCTCTTCCCGACAACCCTGGCCGTTGGTTGTCAGGGTCTGCGGGCGGGGGGCTTATCGGAATCCGGGAGCCCCCCCTTTAATAAGGGGGCCCCCAGATCCCGGCCCCCCACCCTATGTGAATGAGTATGGGGTACATCGTACCCCTACCCATTCACCTGGTGGAAAAAAAAATCAATAAAAAACACACACAGCTTTTTAAAGTAATTTATTGCACAGCTCCGGGGGTCTCCGGTGTCGTCTCTGCGCTCTCCGGTTCATTCTTCTGCCGGGCCTTCGCTATCTTCTTCCAGCTCTTTTGCTAGCGGGGCCCGGTCTTCTCCGTCGCCTTCTTCTTCTCCCGCTCTCCGGTTCTTCTCCCGCTCTCCGGTTCTTCTCTCGCTCTCCGGTTCTTTCTTCCGCCGGGCCTCCGCTATCTTCTTCCAGCTCTTTTGCTAGCGGAGAGGCCCGGTCTTCCCATTGTCTCGTCTGACTCTCTGTTGTCCTTCTGCCGGCCCCTCCACTATCTTCTTCCAGCTCTTTTGCTAGTGGAGGGGCCGGTCTTCCCGTCGCCGTCGCCGTCTTCTTCTCTCTTCTCCTCCTCGATGTTGACTCGTCGCTTCCTCCCGCTGTAATACTGGCTGTTCGCTCCGCTCCGAATTAATATAGGCTTCTCATGACGTCACAGTCACATGCTCCGGGTGGCCCCGGAGCATGTGACTGTGACGTCATGGGAGCATGTGACTGTGACGTCATGAGAAGCCTATATTAATTCGGAGCGGAGCGAACAGCCAGTATTACAGCGGGAGGAAGCGACGAGTCAACATCGAGGAGGAGAAGAGAGAAGAAGACGGCGACGGCGACGGGAAGACCGGCCCCTCCACTAGCAAAAGAGCTGGAAGAAGATAGTGGAGGGGCTGGCAGAAGGACAACGGAGAGCCGGACGAGACGACGGGAAGACCGGGCCTCTCCGCTAGCAAAAGAGCTGGAAGAAGATAGCGGAGGCCCGGCGGAAGAAAGAACCGGAGAGCGAGAGAAGAACCGGAGAGCGGGAGAAGAAGAAGGTGACGGAGAAGACCGGGCCCCGCTAGCAAAAGAGCTGGAAGAAGATAGCGGAGGCCCGGCAGAAGAAAGAACCGGAGAGCGCAGAGACGACTCCGGAGACCCCCGGAGCTGTGCAATAAATTACTTTAAAAAGCTGTGTGTGTTTTTTACTGACATTTTTTTCCACCAGGTGAATGGGTAGGGTACTCATTCACATAGGGTGGGGGCCGGGATATGGGGGCCACCTTATTAAAGGGGGGCTCCCGGATTCCGATAAGCCCCCCGCCCGCAGACCCCGACAACCAACGGCCAGGGTTGTCAGGAAGAGGCCCTGTCCTCATCAACATGGGGACAGGGTGCTTTGGGGTGGGGGGCCGCAGGTCGCCCCCCTGCCCCAGAGCACCAAACCCCCCATGTTGAGGGCATGCGGCCTGGTACGGTTCAGGAGGGAGGGGGGGCCGCTCTCTCGTCCCCCCTCTTCCCCTGCGGCCTGCCAGGTTGCGTGCTCGGATAAGGGTCTGGTTTGGACCTTGGGGGGACCCCCAAGCTGTTTTTTCGGTGTAGGGGTTCCCCTTCAAATCCAGACCAGACCCAAGGGCCTGGTATGCTCCTGCAGGGGGAACCCATGCCGGTTTTTTATTTAAAATTTGCCGTGGAGTTCCCCCTCAAGATTCATACCAAACACAGTGCCTGCTATTGGCGGGGATCCAAGTCGGATCCCCGTTCATTGAAAGTCGGACATATGTCGGCTTCATGTCCCGGGGCAAAGTCGGATCCAAAGTAGGACGGCTGTCGTGTCGCACTAGTGTGAACCCAGCCTTATTGTACAATTACTTTTAGTCCCTTGAAAAAGGGGGATGGCTAATCTTAAGAGCTGTAATTCCTAAACCCTTCCTCCGATTTGGATGTACATACCCTCAAATTAAACCTGAGAGTGTACACTTTCAGCCCATATCCACTATATAACTATAGCTTGAATATGTTTTCGTAAATACCTGAAAAATCTAAAATTGTGCCTGTGTCCAAATATATATGGACCTAACTGTGTGTATATATATTGTGACAGCAGGAAGGTAAAGTCACCTGGTTGCATCCAGGGGGGTAGATATATTTCGCCCAGATTCAGGCTTTACGCCGACTTATACAACTAGGTGGAGAGTTGTATAAGCCCAGCTGAGGATAGTGGTCTCATGGATGACTCATACCTCTAGGGAGAGTGTGGGGCGTCGTGCAGACAGGGAGTTGATGAGACTAGGGATGGGCCCGGTGCTCGATTCGAACCCATGTTCGAATCGAGCACCGGGCGTTCGCTCGCTCGTCGAGCCCAGAACTATTTGGGCCGTTCGCATCACATTCGTGTGATGCGAGCGGCCCCGCAATGCATTGCGGCCGGCGCGGCCGGCGCAGTGCATTGCTGGCTGATGATTGGCCAAGCATGCACTGTGACCCCGCATGCTTGGCCAATCACAGCGCCCGAAACTCGGAGAGCAATAATTGGCTACAGGCAGGACGCCTGTAGCCAATTACAGCTCAGGGGCTTTAGTACACGCCCCACCATTTAAAAGGCCGCCACGCCATCGGCCCCGGTCACATGAGTTCCGGCTTTAGGAGAGATCAGTCTGCTGATTCTGTCTTTGCTTGATACTGAAAGATTTGCTCTTCTTTGCTAAACCATTGGCTATTTCTTTGCTAAACCATTGCTACCTAAGTCATTGATCGTTCATTGCTGCTGATTGCACAGTTAGCGTGTTATTAGCTGCTGCTGGGGATTAGTCTGGTGCGTGCTTACTGTTAGTACAGTATTGCAGTAGTACCAACCGCAGTGCTGTTAGCACAGCATTGCACCCCAACAGCACCCATAGGACTTCTAGTGTGTTAGTGGCAGCAAACAGAGCTCCTATATTTTCTTCTCAGCAGCACCCATAGGACTTCTAGTGTGTTAGTGGCAGCAAACAGAGCTCCTATATTTTCTTCTCAGCAGCACCCATAGGACTTCTAGTGTGTTAGTGGCATCACACAGAGCTCCTATATTTTCTTCTCAGCAGCACCCATAGGACTTCTAGTGTGTTAGTGGCAGCAAACAGAGCTCCTATATTTTCTTCTCAGCAGCACCCATAGGACTTCTAGTGTGTTAGTGGCAGCAAACAGAGCTCCTATATTTTCTTCTCAGCAGCACCCATAGGACTTCTAGTGTGTTAGTGGCATCACACAGAGCTCCTATATTTTCTTCTCAGCAGCACCCATAGGACTTCTAGTGTGTTAGTGGCATCACACAGAGCTCCTATATTTTCATCTCAGAAGCACCCATAGGACTTCTAGTGTGTTAGTGGCAGCAAACAGAGCTCCTATATTTTCTTCTCAGCAGCACCCATAGGACTTCTAGTGTGTTAGTGGCATCACACAGAGCTCCTATATTTTCTTCTCAGCAGCACCCATAGGACTTCTAGTGTGTTAGTGGCAGCAAACAGAGCTCCTATATTTTCTTCTCAGCAGCACCCATAGGACTTCTAATGTGTTAGTGGCATCACACAGAGCTCCTATATTTTCTTCTCAGCAGCACACATAGGACTTCTAGTGTGTTAGTGGCAGCAAACAGAGCTCCTATATTTTCTTCTCAGCAGCACCCATAGGACTTCTAATGTGTTAGTGGCATCACACAGAGCTCCTATATTTTCTTCTCAGAAGCACCCATAGGACTTCTAGTGTGTTAGTGGCATCACACAGAGCTCCTATATTTTCTTCTCAGCAGCACCCATAGGACTTCTAGTGTGTTAGTGGCAGCAAACAGAGCTCCTATATTTTCTTCTCAGCAGCACCCATAGGACTTCTAATGTGTTAGTGGCATCACACAGAGTTCCTATATTTTCATCTCAGAAGCACCCATAGGACTTCTAGTGTGTTAGTGGCATCACACAAAGCGCCTATATTTTCTTCTCAGAAGCACCCATAGGACTTCTAGTGTGTTAGTGGCAGCAAACAGAGCTCCTATATTTTCTTCTTAGCAGCACCCATAGGACTTCTAATGTGTTAGTGGCATCACACAGAGTTCCTATATTTTCATCTCAGAAGCACCCATTGGACTTCTAGTGTGTTAGTGGCATCACACAGAGCTCCTATATTTTCTTCTCAGAAGCACCCATAGGACTTCTAGTGTGTTAGTGGCATCACACAGAGCTCCTATATTTTCATCTCAGAAGCACCCATAGGACTTCTAGTGTGTTAGTGGCATCACACAGAGCTCCTATATTTTCTTCTCAGCAGCACCCATAGGACTTCTAGTGTGTTAGTGGCAGCAAACAGAGCTCCTATATTTTCTTCTCAGCAGCACCCATAGGACTTCTAGTGTGTTAGTGGCAGCAAACAGAGCTCCTATATTTTCTTCTCAGAAGCACCCATAGGACTTCTAGTGTGTTAGTGGCATCACACAGAGCTCCTATATTTTCTTCTCAGCAGCACCCATAGGACTTCTAGTGTGTTAGTGGCAGCAAACAGAGCTCCTATATGTTCTTCTCAGCAGCACCCATAGGACTTCTAGTGTGTTAGTGGCATCACACAGAGTTCCTATATTTTCATCTCAGAAGCACCCATAGGACTTCTAGTGTGTTAGTGGCATCACACAGAGCTCCTATATTTTCTTCTCAGCAGCACCCATAGGACTTCTAGTGTGTTAGTGGCATCACACAGAGCTCCTATATTTTCATCTCAGAAGCACCCATAGGACTTCTAGTGTGTTAGTGGCAGCAAACAGAGCTCCTATATTTTCTTCTCAGCAGCACCCATAGGACTTCTAGTGTGTTAGTGGCATCACACAGAGCTCCTATATTTTCTTCTCAGCAGCACCCATAGGACTTCTAGTGTGTTAGTGGCAGCAAACAGAGCTCCTATATTTTCTTCTCAGCAGCACCCATAGGACTTCTAATGTGTTAGTGGCATCACACAGAGCTCCTATATTTTCTTCTCAGCAGCACACATAGGACTTCTAGTGTGTTAGTGGCAGCAAACAGAGCTCCTATATTTTCTTCTCAGCAGCACCCATAGGACTTCTAATGTGTTAGTGGCATCACACAGAGCTCCTATATTTTCTTCTCAGAAGCACCCATAGGACTTCTAGTGTGTTAGTGGCAGCAAACAGAGCTCCTATATTTTCTTCTCAGCAGCACCCATAGGACTTCTAATGTGTTAGTGGCATCACACAGAGTTCCTATATTTTCCTCTCAGAAGCACCCATAGGACTTCTAGTGTGTTAGTGGCATCACACAAAGCGCCTATATTTTCTTCTCAGAAGCACCCATAGGACTTCTAGTGTGTTAGTGGCAGCAAACAGAGCTCCTATATTTTCTTCTTAGCAGCACCCATAGGACTTCTAATGTGTTAGTGGCATCACACAGAGTTCCTATATTTTCATCTCAGAAGCACCCATTGGACTTCTAGTGTGTTAGTGGCATCACACAGAGCTCCTATATTTTCTTCTCAGCAGCACCCATAGGACTTCTAGTGTGTTAGTGGCAGCAAACAGAGCTCCTATATTTTCTTCTCAGCAGCACCCATAGGACTTCTAGTGTGTTAGTGGCAGCAAACAGAGCTCCTATATTTTCTTCTCAGAAGCACCCATAGGACTTCTAGTGTGTTAGTGGCATCACACAGAGCTCCTATATTTTCTTCTCAGCAGCACCCATAGGACTTCTAGTGTGTTAGTGGCAGAAAACAGAGCTCCTATATGTTCTTCTCAGCAGCACCCATAGGACTTCTAGTGTGTTAGTGGCATCACACAGAGTTCCTATATTTTCATCTCAGAAGCACCCATAGGACTTCTAGTGTGTTAGTGGCATCACACAGAGCTCCTATATTTTCTTCTCAGAAGCACCCATAGGACTTCTAGTGTGTTAGTGGCAGCAAACAGAGCTCCTATATTTTCTTCTTAGCAGCACCCATAGGACTTCTAATGTGTTAGTGGCATCACACAGAGTTCCTATATTTTCTTCTCAGAAGCACCCATAGGACTTCTAGTGTGTTAGTGGCATCACACAGAGCTCCTATATTTTCTTCTCAGAAGCACCCATAGGACTTCTAGTGTGTTAGTGGCAGCAAACAGAGCTCCTATATTTTCTTCTCAGCAGCACCCATAGGACTTCTAGTGTGTTAGTGGCATCACACAGAGTTCCTATATTTTCATCTCAGAAGCACCCATAGGACTTCTAGTGTGTTAGTGGCATCACACAGAGCTCCTATATTTTCTTCTCAGCAGCACCCATAGGACTTCTAGTGTGTTAGTGGCATCACACAGAGCTCCTATATTTTCTTCTCAGCAGCACCCATAGGACTTCTAGTGTGTTAGTGGCATCACACAGAGCTCCTATATTTTCTTCTCAGCAGCACCCATAGGACTTCTAGTGTGTTAGTGGCATCACACAGAGCTCCTATATTTTCATCTCAGAAGCACCCATAGGACTTCTAGTGTGTTAGTGGCAGCAAACAGAGCTCCTATATTTTCTTCTCAGCAGCACCCATAGGACTTCTAGTGTGTTAGTGGCAGCAAACAGAGCTCCTATATTTTCTTCTCAGCAGCACCCATAGGACTTCTAGTGTGTTAGTGGCAGCAAACAGAGCTCCTATATTTTCTTCTTAGCAGCACCCATAGGACTTCTAATGTGTTAGTGGCATCACACAGAGTTCCTATATTTTCATCTCAGAAGCACCCATTGGACTTCTAGTGTGTTAGTGGCATCACACAGAGCTCCTATATTTTCTTCTCAGAAGCACCCATAGGACTTCTAGTGTGTTAGTGGCATCACACAGAGCTCCTATATTTTCATCTCAGAAGCACCCATAGGACTTCTAGTGTGTTAGTGGCATCACACAGAGCTCCTATATTTTCTTCTCAGCAGCACCCATAGGACTTCTAGTGTGTTAGTGGCAGCAAACAGAGCTCCTATATTTTCTTCTCAGCAGCACCCATAGGACTTCTAGTGTGTTAGTGGCAGCAAACAGAGCTCCTATATTTTCTTCTCAGCAGCACCCATAGGACTTCTAGTGTGTTAGTGGCATCACACAGAGCTCCTATATTTTCTTCTCAGCAGCACCCATAGGACTTCTAGTGTGTTAGTGGCAGCAAACAGAGCTCCTATATTTTCTTCTCAGCAGCACCCATAGGACTTCTAATGTGTTAGTGGCATCACACAGAGTTCCTATATTTTCATCTCAGCAGCACCCATAGGACTTCTAGTGTGTTAGTGGCATCACACAGAGCTCCTATATTTTCTTCTCAGAAGCACCCATAGGACTTCTAGTGTGTTAGTGGCAGCAAACAGAGCTCCTATATTTTCTTCTTAGCAGCACCCATAGGACTTCTAGTGTGTTAGTGGCATCACACAGAGCTCCTATATTTTCTTCTCAGCAGCACCCATAGGACTTCTAGTGTGTTAGTGGCAGCAAACAGAGCTCCTATATTTTCTTCTCAGCAGCACCCATAGGACTTCTAGTGTGTTAGTGGCAGCAAACAGAGCTCCTATATTTTCTTCTCAGCAGCACCCATAGGACTTCTAGTGTGTTAGTGGCATCACACAGAGCTCCTATATTTTCATCTCAGAAGCACCCATAGGACTTCTAGTGTGTTAGTGGCAGCAAACAGAGCTCCTATATTTTCTTCTCAGCAGCACCCATAGGACTTCTAATGTGTTAGTGGCATCACACAGAGTTCCTATATTTTCATCTCAGAAGCACCCATAGGACTTCTAGTGTGTTAGTGGCATCACACAGAGCTCCTATATTTTCTTCTCAGAAGCACCCATAGGACTTCTAGTGTGTTAGTGGCAGCAAACAGAGCTCCTATATTTTCTTCTTAGCAGCACCCATAGGACTTCTAATGTGTTAGTGGCATCACACAGAGTTCCTATATTTTCATCTCAGAAGCACCCATTGGACTTCTAGTGTGTTAGTGGCATCACACAGAGCTCCTATATTTTCTTCTCAGCAGCACCCATAGGACTTCTAATGTGTTAGTGGCATCACACAGAGTTCCTATATTTTCATCTCAGAAGCACCCATAGGACTTCTAGTGTGTTAGTGGCATCACACAAAGCGCCTATATTTTCTTCTCAGAAGCACCCATAGGACTTCTAGTGTGTTAGTGGCAGCAAACAGAGCTCCTATATTTTCTTCTTAGCAGCACCCATAGGACTTCTAATGTGTTAGTGGCATCACACAGAGTTCCTATATTTTCATCTCAGAAGCACCCATTGGACTTCTAGTGTGTTAGTGGCATCACACAGAGCTCCTATATTTTCTTCTCAGAAGCACCCATAGGACTTCTAGTGTGTTAGTGGCATCACACAGAGCTCCTATATTTTCATCTCAGAAGCACCCATAGGACTTCTAGTGTGTTAGTGGCATCACACAGAGCTCCTATATTTTCTTCTCAGCAGCACCCATAGGACTTCTAGTGTGTTAGTGGCAGCAAACAGAGCTCCTATATTTTCTTCTCAGCAGCACCCATAGGACTTCTAGTGTGTTAGTGGCAGCAAACAGAGCTCCTATATTTTCTTCTCAGAAGCACCCATAGGACTTCTAGTGTGTTAGTGGCATCACACAGAGCTCCTATATTTTCTTCTCAGCAGCACCCATAGGACTTCTAGTGTGTTAGTGGCAGAAAACAGAGCTCCTATATGTTCTTCTCAGCAGCACCCATAGGACTTCTAGTGTGTTAGTGGCATCACACAGAGTTCCTATATTTTCATCTCAGAAGCACCCATAGGACTTCTAGTGTGTTAGTGGCATCACACAGAGCTCCTATATTTTCTTCTCAGAAGCACCCATAGGACTTCTAGTGTGTTAGTGGCAGCAAACAGAGCTCCTATATTTTCTTCTTAGCAGCACCCATAGGACTTCTAATGTGTTAGTGGCATCACACAGAGTTCCTATATTTTCATCTCAGAAGCACCCATAGGACTTCTAGTGTGTTAGTGGCATCACACAGAGCTCCTATATTTTCTTCTCAGAAGCACCCATAGGACTTCTAGTGTGTTAGTGGCAGCAAACAGAGCTCCTATATTTTCTTCTCAGCAGCACCCATAGGACTTCTAGTGTGTTAGTGGCATCACACAGAGTTCCTATATTTTCATCTCAGAAGCACCCATAGGACTTCTAGTGTGTTAGTGGCATCACACAGAGCTCCTATATTTTCTTCTCAGCAGCACCCATAGGACTTCTAGTGTGTTAGTGGCATCACACAGAGCTCCTATATTTTCATCTCAGAAGCACCCATAGGACTTCTAGTGTGTTAGTGGCATCACACAGAGCTCCTATATTTTCTTCTCAGCAGCACCCATAGGACTTCTAGTGTGTTAGTGGCATCACACAGAGCTCCTATATTTTCATCTCAGAAGCACCCATAGGACTTCTAGTGTGTTAGTGGCAGCAAACAGAGCTCCTATATTTTCTTCTCAGCAGCACCCATAGGACTTCTAGTGTGTTAGTGGCAGCAAACAGAGCTCCTATATTTTCTTCTCAGCAGCACCCATAGGACTTCTAGTGTGTTAGTGGCAGCAAACAGAGCTCCTATATTTTCTTCTTAGCAGCACCCATAGGACTTCTAATGTGTTAGTGGCATCACACAGAGTTCCTATATTTTCATCTCAGAAGCACCCATTGGACTTCTAGTGTGTTAGTGGCATCACACAGAGCTCCTATATTTTCTTCTCAGAAGCACCCATAGGACTTCTAGTGTGTTAGTGGCATCACACAGAGCTCCTATATTTTCATCTCAGAAGCACCCATAGGACTTCTAGTGTGTTAGTGGCATCACACAGAGCTCCTATATTTTCTTCTCAGCAGCACCCATAGGACTTCTAGTGTGTTAGTGGCAGCAAACAGAGCTCCTATATTTTCTTCTCAGCAGCACCCATAGGACTTCTAGTGTGTTAGTGGCAGCAAACAGAGCTCCTATATTTTCTTCTCAGCAGCACCCATAGGACTTCTAGTGTGTTAGTGGCATCACACAGAGCTCCTATATTTTCTTCTCAGCAGCACCCATAGGACTTCTAGTGTGTTAGTGGCAGCAAACAGAGCTCCTATATTTTCTTCTCAGCAGCACCCATAGGACTTCTAATGTGTTAGTGGCATCACACAGAGTTCCTATATTTTCATCTCAGCAGCACCCATAGGACTTCTAGTGTGTTAGTGGCATCACACAGAGCTCCTATATTTTCTTCTCAGAAGCACCCATAGGACTTCTAGTGTGTTAGTGGCAGCAAACAGAGCTCCTATATTTTCTTCTTAGCAGCACCCATAGGACTTCTAGTGTGTTAGTGGCATCACACAGAGCTCCTATATTTTCTTCTCAGCAGCACCCATAGGACTTCTAGTGTGTTAGTGGCAGCAAACAGAGCTCCTATATTTTCTTCTCAGCAGCACCCATAGGACTTCTAGTGTGTTAGTGGCAGCAAACAGAGCTCCTATATTTTCTTCTCAGCAGCACCCATAGGACTTCTAGTGTGTTAGTGGCATCACACAGAGCTCCTATATTTTCATCTCAGAAGCACCCATAGGACTTCTAGTGTGTTAGTGGCAGCAAACAGAGCTCCTATATTTTCTTCTCAGCAGCACCCATAGGACTTCTAATGTGTTAGTGGCATCACACAGAGTTCCTATATTTTCATCTCAGAAGCACCCATAGGACTTCTAGTGTGTTAGTGGCATCACACAGAGCTCCTATATTTTCTTCTCAGAAGCACCCATAGGACTTCTAGTGTGTTAGTGGCAGCAAACAGAGCTCCTATATTTTCTTCTTAGCAGCACCCATAGGACTTCTAATGTGTTAGTGGCATCACACAGAGTTCCTATATTTTCATCTCAGAAGCACCCATTGGACTTCTAGTGTGTTAGTGGCATCACACAGAGCTCCTATATTTTCTTCTCAGAAGCACCCATAGGACTTCTAGTGTGTTAGTGGCATCACACAGAGCTCCTATATTTTCATCTCAGAAGCACCCATAGGACTTCTAGTGTGTTAGTGGCATCACACAGAGCTCCTATATTTTCTTCTCAGCAGCACCCATAGGACTTCTAGTGTGTTAGTGGCAGCAAACAGAGCTCCTATATTTTCTTCTCAGCAGCACCCATAGGACTTCTAGTGTGTTAGTGGCAGCAAACAGAGCTCCTATATTTTCTTCTCAGAAGCACCCATAGGACTTCTAGTGTGTTAGTGGTATCACACAGAGCTCCTATATTTTCTTCTCAGCAGCACCCATAGGACTTCTAGTGTGTTAGTGGCAGCAAACAGAGCTCCTATATGTTCTTCTCAGCAGCACCCATAGGACTTCTAGTGTGTTAGTGGCATCACACAGAGCTCCTATATTTTCATCTCAGAAGCACCCATAGGACTTCTAGTGTGTTAGTGGCATCACACAGAGCTCCTATATTTTCTTCTCAGCAGCACCCATAGGACTTCTAGTGTGTTAGTGGCAGCAAACAGAGCTCCTATATTTTCATCTCAGAAGCACCCATAGGACTTCTAGTGTGTTAGTGGCATCACACAGAGCTCCTATATTTTCATCTCAGAAGCACCCATAGGACTTCTAGTGTGTTAGTGGCATCACACATAGCTCCTATATTTTCTTCTCAGCAGCACCCATAGGACTTCTAGTGTGTTAGTGGCATCACACAGAGCTCCTATATTTTCATCTCAGAAGCACCCATAGGACTTCTAGTGTGTTAGTGGCATCACACAGAGCTCCTATATTTTCATCTCAGAAGCACCCATAGGACTTCTAGTGTGTTAGTGGCATCACACAGAGCTCCTATATTTTCTTCTCAGCAGCACCCATAGGACTTCTAGTGTGTTAGTGGCAGCAAACAGAGCTCCTATATTTTCTTCTCAGCAGCACCCATAGGACTTCTAGTGTGTTAGTGGCAGCAAACAGAGCTCCTATATTTTCTTCTCAGCAGCACCCATAGGACTTCTAGTGTGTTAGTGGCATCACACAGAGCTCCTATATTTTCATCTCAGAAGCACCCATAGGACTTCTAGTGTGTTAGTGGCAGCAAACAGAGCTCCTATATTTTCTTCTCAGCAGCACCCATAGGACTTCTAGTGTGTTAGTGGCATCACACAGAGCTCCTATATTTTCTTCTCAGCAGCACCCATAGGACTTCTAGTGTGTTAGTGGCAGCAAACAGAGCTCCTATATTTTCTTCTCAGCAGCACCCATAGGACTTCTAATGTGTTAGTGGCATCACACAGAGCTCCTATATTTTCTTCTCAGAAGCACCCATAGGACTTCTAGTGTGTTAGTGGCAGCAAACAGAGCTCCTATATTTTCTTCTCAGCAGCACCCATAGGACTTCTAATGTGTTAGTGGCATCACACAGAGTTCCTATATTTTCATCTCAGAAGCACCCATAGGACTTCTAGTGTGTTAGTGGCATCACACAGAGCCCCTATATTTTCTTCTCAGAAGCACCCATAGGACTTCTAGTGTGTTAGTAGCAGCAAACAGAGCTCCTATATTTTCTTCTTAGCAGCACCCATAGGACTTCTAATGTGTTAGTGGCATCACACAGAGTTCCTATATTTTCATCTCAGAAGCACCCATTGGACTTCTAGTGTGTTAGTGGCATCACACAGAGCTCCTATATTTTCTTCTCAGAAGCACCCATAGGACTTCTAGTGTGTTAGTGGCATCACACAGAGCTCCTATATTTTCATCTCAGAAGCACCCATAGGACTTCTAGTGTGTTAGTGGCATCACACAGAGCTCCTATATTTTCTTCTCAGCAGCACCCATAGGACTTCTAGTGTGTTAGTGGCAGCAAACAGAGCTCCTATATTTTCTTCTCAGCAGCACCCATAGGACTTCTAGTGTGTTAGTGGCAGCAAACAGAGCTCATATATTTTCTTCTCAGAAGCACCCATAGGACTTCTAGTGTGTTAGTGGTATCACACAGAGCTCCTATATTTTCTTCTCAGCAGCACCCATAGGACTTCTAGTGTGTTAGTGGCAGCAAACAGAGCTCCTATATGTTCTTCTCAGCAGCACCCATAGGACTTCTAGTGTGTTAGTGGCATCACACAGAGCTCCTATATTTTCATCTCAGAAGCACCCATAGGACTTCTAGTGTGTTAGTGGCATCACACAGAGCTCCTATATTTTCTTCTCAGCAGCACCCATAGGACTTCTTGTGTGTTAGTGGCAGCAAACAGAGCTCCTATATTTTCATCTCAGAAGCACCCATAGGACTTCTAGTGTGTTAGTGGCATCACACAGAGCTCCTATATTTTCATCTCAGAAGCACCCATAGGACTTCTAGTGTGTTAGTGGCATCACACATAGCTCCTATATTTTCTTCTCAGCAGCACCCATAGGACTTCTAGTGTGTTAGTGGCATCACACAGAGCTCCTATATTTTCATCTCAGAAGCACCCATAGGACTTCTAGTGTGTTAGTGGCATCACACAGAGCTCCTATATTTTCTTCTCAGCAGCACCCATAGGACTTCTAGTGTGTTAGTGGCAGCAAACAGAGCTCCTATATTTTCTTCTCAGAAGCACCCATAGGACTTCTAGTGTGTTAGTGGTATCACACAGAGTTCCTATATTTTCATCTCAGAAGCACCCATAGGACTTCTAGTGTGTTAGTGGCATCACACAGAGCTCCTATATTTTCTTCTCAGCAGCACCCATAGGACTTCTAGTGTGTTAGTGGCATCACACAGAGCTCCTATATTTTCATCTCAGAAGCACCAATAGGACTTCTAGTGTGTTAGTGGCAGCAAACAGAGCTCCTATATTTTCTTGTCAGCAGCACACATAGTACCTATAGTGTGTTAGTGTCAGCACCCATAGGACCTACAGTGTGTTGTGAGCACACATAGGAGTTCTATTTTTTATACTATATACACTACCGACTACAATGGCTGGAAGACCGCCAAGGAGAGGCAGAGCGTGCCGAGGCAAGAACACAGGGCAGGCAGGCTCTGTTTCTAGAGACAACAGTGCTGGCCGTGGACGTGGTCGTGCATCGTCATCAGCACGTGGCCATGGGACACGCTTGTCTTTGTTTTCGGCAGCTGGACATGTGGAGCCGCATCATGCCGAAGGCTTGGTAGAATGGATGACCAAGCCCTCCTCATCCTCCTCATCCTCTCTCACCCAGGCTCAGGGTACTGGCAGAGCAGCTGCCAACGCGTACTCAATGGCATCATCAGCCACCCCTTCCCTAGACCCACCATGTCCTCCTGAGGAGTCCCCCGAACTGTTTGAGCACAGTGTTGGGTACATGCTCCAGGAGGATGCCCAACGATTCGAAGGCTCGGATGATGATACCCAGCTTGAGGAAGTCAGTAGTGTGCGCGCAGAGAGA
Source organism: Rana muscosa (assembly GCA_029206835.1). Lineage (NCBI taxonomy): Eukaryota > Metazoa > Chordata > Amphibia > Anura > Ranidae > Rana > Rana muscosa. Next base: position 868,987,019 of record CM055118.1, read on the forward strand.
GGGGATGCTGAAGGACAGCAATCTGGCAGTAGTGTTCCACCAGCTGCAGCTTACTGCCAGGTTTGCTCTAGTGGTGAAGAGGGAGGGGATGATGAGGTCACTGACTCCACGTGGGTGCCTGAAGGGAGAGAGGAGGAGGAGGAGGAGGATGCAGCGTCACATGTCCAACGAGGCAGGATGCCCCCTGGAGGCCAGCTAGAGGCCAGCACAGCAACTGTACCACACCGCAGAGCTCCGCCTGTGCAGGGCGCTGCCTCTTCACGTTATCACAAAAGTTCTTTGGTGTGGGCCTTTTTTGAGACGAGTGCATCAGATCGCACCACTGCTATTTGCAATATTTGTCTCAAGCGTATCTCGCGTGGCCAAAACATCAGCCGCTTGGGCACCACAAGCATGAGCAGACATATGTCGACCTGCCATGCAGCTCGTTGGCAAGCACACATAAAAGACCCACACCAAAGAACAAAGCGGACCTCTCCTTGCTCCTCATCAGCTGGGATCTCCATCCCCACTATATCTTCAGTCCTCTCTGAAAGCTGCTCTGAGAGGACTGAAGGTGTAGAATTAGGTGTGTCACAACCAAGTACTTGCAGTACACCGACGTCCGATTGTAGCAGGCAAATTTCCCTGCCCCAGCTGCTGGACCGTCGAAAGAAGTATACTCCCAGCCATCCACATGCCCAGCGGTTGAATGCTAGCTTGGCTAAATTGCTAGCACTTCAACTGCTGCCTTTTCAGTTGATAGATTCGGCCCCCTTCCGTGAGTTTGTTCAATGTGCGGTTCCTCAGTGGCAGGTTCCCAAACGCCACTTTTTCTCACGGAAGGCGATTCCGTCTCTCTACTGGCATGTGGAAGGCAATGTCCATGCCTCGCTGGACAGGGCGGTCAGCGGTAAGGTGCATATTACCGCTGACTCATGGTCCAGCAGGCATGGACAGGGACGTTATCTTTCTTTCACGGCCCATTGGGTCACTCTATTGGCAGCTGGGAGGGATGCAGGACAAGGTGCAGTAGTGTTGGAGGTTGTTCCGCCACCACGCCTCCAAAATGCTACTACTGGTTGTGACACACCTCTCTCCTCCACCCCCTCCTCTTCTTCTTCCTCCATGTCCTCTTCGAGTGCTCTGTCCTCGGAACCAGCGGTGCTCCGTAGGCGTACAAGGGGCTACGCGAGTACGCAGGCAAAAAGATGCCATGCCGTGCTTGCGCTGGTGTGTTTGGGGGACAGGAGCCACACTGGGCCAGAGGTTCTGGCAGCTCTGCAGGGGCAGGCCGAGAGGTGGTTGACGCCACGCCAGCTTAAGCCAGGAATGGTCGTTTCTGATAATGGCACCAACCTCCTCTCCGCCCTGCGACAGGGGCAGCTCACCCATGTGCCCTGTATGGCTCACGTCCTCAACCTGGTGGTGCAGCGGTTCTTGGGCAGGTTCCCAGGATTACAGGATGTCCTGAGGCAGGCCAGGAAAGTCTGTGTGCATTTCCGCCGATCTTATAATGCCAGTGCTCGGCTGACTGAGCTGCAAAAGGAGCTGAACCTGCCCAAGAACCGCCTAATATGTGACATGCCCACCAGGTGGAACTCAACGTTGGCCATGCTGCAGCGACTGCACACGCAGCAGAGGGCCATCAATGAGTACCTTTGCGACTACGGCACCAGGACAGGGTCAGGGGAGCTTGGCTTTTTTTCCCCACGCCAGTGGAGCATGATCAGGGATGCATGCACTGTCCTCTCACCATTTGAGGAGGCCACGAGGATGGTGAGCAGTGACAGTGCATGCATCAGTGACACTGTACCTCTTGTCCACCTGTTGGAGCATACGCTGCGTGGGATAATGGACAGGGCACTTGAGGCAGAACAGAGGCAGGAAGAGGAGGACTTCCTTGTCTCTCAAGGCCCCCTTTATCCAGACAATGTTCCTTCTGTCCCACCCATCACACAGGAAGAGGAGGAGGAGGAGGAGGAGGAGGAGGATTGTGTGAGCATGGAGGTGGAGCCTGGCACTCAGCATCAGCAGCAGCAGTCTTTTAGGGATGATGTACAGTCCCAACAAACCAGTGGACTTGTACGTGGCTGGGAGGAGGTGGCTGGCGATCATGTCATCCTCAGTGACCCAGAAGACTCCGGACCGAATGCCTCAGCTAACCTACGCTGCATGGCCTCCCTGATCCTGCAAAGCCTGCGGAAGGATCCTCGTGTTCTTCGGATCAAGGAGAGTGACCATTACTGGCTGGCCACTCTCCTTGATCCACGGTACAAGGGTAAGGTTGCGGACCTTATCTTGCCGTCGCAGAGGGAGCAGAGGATGAGACATCTCAGGGAGGCCTTGCAGAAAGGTCTGTGCAACGCGTTCCCAGAAACTGGGAGGTTACAAACTCCTGGTCCTGGACGACGAGTTGCTGAGGCTTCGGTCAGTAGCAGAAGGAGCGGTGGGGAAGGTGGACGTCTGACCGATGCGTTCAGACAATTTTTTAGTCCGCAGCCCCAAGGTATGATCGGTTCCAGCAACCATCGCCAGCGTCTGATATACATGGTGCAGGAATACCTAGGGGCAAGGTCAGACTTGGACACCTTTCCCACCGAAAATCCTCTGGCTTACTGGGTCCTGAGGATGGATCACTGGCCAGAGCTTACACAGTATGCAATTGAGCTACTGGCCTGTCCTGCATCCAGCGTTCTTTCCGAACGCACATTCAGTGCTGCTGGAGGATTTGTCACCGATCATAGGGTGCGCCTGTCCACCGACTCGGTTGATCGACTGACCTTCATAAAAATGAATCAGTCTTGGATCACCACCAGCTACCAGACACCTGAAGCGGATATAACGGAATAATTTATAATGTCACATCCCTTCAAGACTGCCTATGCTGATGCTGAGTGACTGTCCTGTTATGTTCACTGACTATCCTCTTCCTCCTCCTCAATGATCCATGCCACCACACCAGTGCCTAAGGCACAATTTTTCAGCCCCTGTATAACAGGGGCGTGTAATTACAATTTTTTAAAAAGATGCTTCGCAACAGGTGTGACTGCTGTGCTCAGAGTACAGTATCTGTGAGGGGTTGCAGTGTTGTGGCACCAGCACCAGTGCCTAAGGCACAATTTTTCAGCCCCTGTTGGGGCGTGTAATTACAATTTTTAGGCAATGCTTTGCAACAGGTCTCATTGCTGTGCTCAGAGTACAGTATCTGTGAGGGGTTGCAGTGTTGTGGCACCAGCACCAGTGCCTAAGGCACAATTTTTCAGCCCCTGTATAACAGGGGCGTGTAATTACAATTTTTTAAAAAGATGCTTCGCAACAGGTGTGACTGCTGTGCTCCAAGTACAGTATCTGTGAGGGGTTGCAGTGTTGTGGCACCAGCACCAATGCCTAAGGCACAATTTTTCAGCCCCTGTTTAACAGGGGCGTGTAATTACAAATCTTGATCTAATAGTTCACAGCAGGGCCCATTCCTGCGCCCACCAAGAGTAACTATGAGGGCCTACAGTCTTGTGGCAACACCGTCCACCACCACCACCACCACCAAAGGCCCAATTTTTCTGCCCTGTTCAACAGGTGCATGCAATTACAAATCTTGATCTAATAACTCACAGCAGGGCCCATTCCTGCACCCACCAAGAGTAACTGTGAGGGCTTACAGTCTTGTGGCAACACCGTCCACCACCACCACCACCACCACCAAAGGCCCAATTTTTCTGCCCGGTTCAACAGGTGCATGCAAGTACAAATCTTGATCTATTAACTCACAGCAGGGCCCATTCCTGTGCCCACCAGTCTTGTGGCTACACCAACATCTAATAGGGCAAATTTCTGCAGAGTATATACGGCAGGCCCCTACTTTCAAACATCCAACTTACAAACGACTCCTACTTGCAAACGGCAAGAGAAAACAGGAAGTGAGAGGAAATCTACCCCTAGGAAGGAAAATTCTATCCTGTTAGATTTAATTTGGGAAAAAGGTATCTCCTCTCTACTGATGCTTTATCACCAATCCTTGTTTCAATTAAAACCCCACTTTTCCAAAAACATTTGTCATTGGGACGGAAAGTGAGGTGACATGTTCTGAACAGATGTGCAAAGACAGCAAATGTTACAGGGGTGATAACCCCTCCCTATGTTCTCCAAAAAGCTTAAAAATAGATTTTTTTGGGATGTAGCTACACTTCATAATGTACCTGTTCAGATTCTACTTAAGAACAAACCTACAGTCCATGTCTTGTTTGCACCACCTATATACTGCTGTTCAGAGTATATAGGGTTGTAGGTATAGGGTTTTATTTTGGGTGCGGGGTCCCCCTTAGTATCCATACAAGACCCAAAGGGGCTGGGGTGGGGGGGGGGTGATGGGGTAGCCATGCCATTTTTCTCAAGGATTTTCAGCCATATGGCGGCCAGGACAAGACATGACATTAAAGCCGCAAGTGGTTTTAAATGGCTTCTTTTTTTCCTTTACAAATGTCATTTTGTGCAAGGACAGTTCTAAACACGGGAAACACATGCCACTTCACAGGCATACTTTAGACACCCCCCAGGTACCATATTTAAAGGAAAATTTCACTTTTTTTTTTTTCACTTTATGCATCATTAAAATGACTGCTCCCGAAAAAACTTTAGTTTTTAAAATTTCTTTTTGCATTGATATATGTCCCCTGGGGCAGGACCCGGGTCCCCAAACATGTTTTATGACATTAACATGCATATTGGCCGTTGTAATTAGCAATTTTGATTTCGAACGTTCGCGTCCATTATAACGAATAGGGTTCGAAAGTTCGCGCGAACTTTCGGTCCGTTCGAAGGTTCTGGTGCGAACCGAACCCGGGGGTGTTCGGCTCATCCCTAGATGAGACCAGCTGAAGCTTGTCAGCTCATTTAGGCCTCTATAAGAACTCCCAGCTTCATTAGATGTTAGCTCATGCCTGGAACCAGACCTGTGTGGACTGTCTAGGGAGAGTGAACCCCTGTGCGGTGAGACAAAGCCTGTGTGGCTATTTGCTTGGACATTTAAAACCAGGGACTTAGGGACTAGGACAGCACTAGGCTGATCCCAGTTGTTAGTTAGGAAACCTGTATGTTTAGTCAGAGGTCAACTTGACCAGGATTTATTTTGTTTATGTTTCTTTTGCTTTGCTGTGTTTTGTCACTGTAAATAGAAAATAAACCGCACCTTTTTGATTTTGAAAACCACAACCTCCGTTTGCTGGGCCTGTTTTGTGTGGGGAGCCCATCCCGGGGGTCACACACACCCGCTGCCGAGCTAACCCCCTCACAGTTGGTGGAGAATGCGGGCAGTTTTTTTTTAAGCCAGCATGGAGGAGATACTGAAGCAGCTGGCTCTAGCAAATGCCAATCAACAGCAGACAAATGCAGGTTTGCAAAAGAGCCTTGCAGCTCATCAACAGAGCCTTGCAGCTCAACAACAGAACTTCGCAGCCCAGCAGCAAGCTCATCAACAGAGCCTTGCAGCCCAGCAGCAGACAAACGCAACTTTGCAACAGAGTCTGGAGGCTCAGCAACGAGCCCAGCAGCAATCTGAGGCCCGCTTCATAGACCTGTTGCAGAAGCAAGAGCAGAGACTACAACAACAGATGGAAGCAGTAATGCAGCAACGTCCGCAGACCAGTGAGGAAAGCCGTCCCACTAATACCGCGTCCTTTGGGGTGAGTCGTTTATTGACAAAAATGACTGGAGAGGATGATCCAGAGGTATTTTTGACCACATTTGAAAGGACCGCTGAAAGAGAAAAGTGGCCTGAGGAGCAGTGGGCTGGACTGGTGGCTCCTCTGTTAACTGGTGAATCACAGAAAGCTTACTATGACCTAGAGCCTAACCAAGCAAAAGACTATGTGATGCTAAAAGCTGAAATATTGGCAAGGCTGGGTGTCACCCAGGCTGTCCGGGCTCAGCGTGTGCATAACTGGACTTTCCAGCTTGGAAAACCCCCCAGGTCTCAAATGTATGATCTCATTCACCTGAGCAGAAAGTGGCTACAGCCAGAGACTTTGTCCGCACCAAAGATTGTGGAACGTGTTGTAATGGATCGGTTTTTGAGAGCTCTTCCTACTGCCATCCAAAAGTGGGTAAGCCATGGAGACCCAGAGACGGCCGATGGTCTTGTGGATCGTGTGGAGAAATACTTGGCTACAGAGAACCTGACGGCCTCTTCCAGAGACACTCGGACTTTCCACCCTAAGACCAGACCATCCCCAGGGGCGGATAAGAGGATTCCAAGGGGTGAGGGTGGAGAGAGTGAGAGGGTGGGAGCTCTACCCCAAGTTTGGCGAGAACAGCCTGGGAAATCAGCGGCTCAAGAGGCGGCAAGAAGGATCGTTTGCTACCGCTGCCGGCAAGCGGGACATATTGCAGCCAATTGCCCGGTTGTGGAGGAACCCATGCAGTGTGACTTTCTGACGGGCAGACGTCAGTCGCTGTGTGCGACAGTCGCATGCACTGCCATTCAAGGAACTGAGAAACATTTATGCAAAATGTGTGTTAATGGTAGAAATGTTGTGGTATTGCTGGATTCAGGTAGCCTTGTGACCCTGATAAAGGCTGAGTTAGTTAAAACAGAGGTCTCTGGGAATAGCAAGGTAGCTGTTATTTGTGTGCATGGGGACACCCGAGAGTATCCAGTGACTACAGTGTGTTTCGAGACCCCCAAAGGTACCCTCTCTCATCCAGTGGGCTTAGTATCTCAGTTACCGCATGACGCCATTGTGGGAAGGGATTTTCCGAAGTTCTGGGAACTGTGGGATGATCCTGAGCCCCTCACTGGTGCCCCTATGTACCAGGAATGTGATAGCCAGAACTCCCATGAGAGTGGTGAGGACTCTCCGGAATTTCCCTTATCAGTATTGGCAGGGGAGACTCAAGAAACTGGAGAGGAGCCCACCTCCTCAGACGAAAACCTACCGTCTGTGGAGTTTTCTGATCTTGAGGTTCACAGGGAAAACTTTGCCACAGAACAGTTGAAAGACCCCGCCCTAATAAAGGCACGGGAAAACGTAGTGAAAATAGATGGCGAGTTAGTGAACCCAGATAATACCTGCACTTACCCATACTTCAGCGTAGAGAAGGACCTACTGTATCGGGTGGCAAAAAGGGCAGAAGAAACCGTTGAGCAGCTTGTGGTGCCCAAACCTTACAGGAAGTTGGTGTTGGAGTTGGCCCATGGGCACATTCTTGGAGGTCATCTGGGGACAGAGAAAACCCGAGAGAGGGTATTACAGAGATTCTATTGGCCGGGGGTGATGAAGGACGTAGAAAATTATTGTTTCTTCTGCCCTGTGTGTCAGAGGTCGGCCCCGATGCCACATTTCCGTAGCCCGCTGGTCCCTCTACCCATCATTGAGGTCCCGTTTGAGAGGATCGCCATGGATTTGGTAGGTCCTATAATCAAGTCCGCTAGGGGGCACCAGTACATATTAGTTATAATGGACTATGCCACCCATTATCCAGAAGCGATCCCTCTCTGAAATACCTCGGCCAAAACCATAGCCAAAGAGCTATCTCTTGTGTTTAGCCGGGTGGGTATTTGTAAAGAACTGCTTACGGACCAAGGTACACCCTTTATGTCCCGGGTTATGAAGGAGCTGTGTAAATTATTCAAAGTGACGCAATTACGTACATCTGTGTATCACCCCCAAACCGATGGGCTGGTTGAAAGATTCAACAAAACCCTAAAACAAATGTTGAAGAAAGTGGTGGATAGAGATGGAAAGGATTGGGACTGTCTACTTCCTTATCTGATGTTTGCTATTAGGGAGGTGCCCCAATCCTCTACGGGATTCTCCCCCTTTGAGTTACTGTATGGGAGACACCCAAGAGGGCTGTTGGATATTGCCAAGGAAACTTGGGAAAGTGAGAGTTCTCCCCACAGGAGTGTGATTGAGCATGTCGCCCTGATGCAAGACCGAATTGCACAGGTAATGCCCATCGTGAAGGAACATTTGGCCCAAGCGCAGTTAGCACAGCAGAGAGTGTACAACCGTGGAGCCAAGACCCGTGCCTTTTCCCCGGGGGATAGGATACTGGTACTTGTCCCTACGGTTGAAAGTAAATTCCTTGCCAAATGGCAAGGCCCCTACGAGATAATGGAAAAAGTGAGCGAAGTGAATTACAAGGTCAGACAACCAGGAAGGCGAAAGCCCGAACAGATCTATCACGTTAATCTGTTGAAAGCCTGGAGGGATAGAGAGTCCCTAGTCGCAGACACTTGGTCACCAGCTCAAACTGGTTGCGTGATTCCTGAGGTTGGAATAGCAGCCACCTTGTCACAACCCCAACAACAGGAGGTTAAGGAGTTTGTGCTTCGCAACAAGGAGGTATTCTCTGAGCTGCCGGGACAAACATCTGGGGTAGAGCATGACATCATTACCCCGCCCGGTGAAAGGGTGAAGTTAAAACCCTATCGGATCCCAGAGGCCCGACGGGAGGCAATACGGGAGGAAGTACAGAAAATGCTGAACTTAGGGGTGATAGAGGAGTCCCAAAGTGATTGGTCTAGTCCCATCGTGTTGGTGCCTAAACCGGATGGGAGCTGGCGATTTTGTAACGATTTTCGTCAGTTGAACAAAGTTACAAAATTTGACACCTACCCCATGCCACGTATAGATGAGTTGATCGACCGGCTGGGAACAGCCCGATACATGACGACTCTTGACCTCACAAAAGGGTATTGGCAAATCCCCCTGGCCAAGTCGGCCAAAGAGAAAACCGCATTTGTAACCCCAGACGGGGCGTTCCAATATAAAAGAATGCCGTTCGGGTTACAGAATGCGCCGGCCACATTCCAGCGGAAAATGGACCAGATGCTGAGGCCCCATCGGAAGTATGCTGCGGCTTACCTGGATGACGTAATTGTCCATAGCACAGATTGGGCCTCACATCTGCCAAAAGTGCAAGCAGTCCTGGACTCTGTTCGGGAAGCGGGGTTTACGGCTAACCCCAAGAAGTGTACTATTGGGCAGGAGGAGGCCAAATATCTTGGGTACACCATTGGGAGGGGAGTAATAAAACCCCAACTCAACAAAGTCGAGGCCATCCAGAGTTGGCCACGTCCCAACAGCAAGAAGCAGGTACGAGCCTTTCTGGGAATCGCTGGGTATTATCGGCGATTCATTCCCCACTTTGCTTCTAAGGCTGTGCCCCTAACCAACCTGACGAAGGGGAAAGGGTCGGTCATGATTAAATGGACCCCCGAGGCTGAGGCAGCATTCCAATTCTTGAAACAAGCCTTATGTAGCCAGCCAGTGTTGTACTCACCCGACTTCTCTAAAGACTTTGTCGTACAAAGTGATGCGTCAGATGTGGGGTTAGGAGCAGTATTGTCCCAGGTCTGGAACGGGGAAGAGCACCCAGTCATTTACCTCAGCAGGAAGTTGAAGTCCCATGAGGTAAATTACGCCACCGTTGAAAAGGAGTGTTTAGCGGTGAAGTGGGCTCTAGATTCCCTTCGGTACTACCTGCTAGGTAGGCACTTTGACATGGTTACGGATCACGCTCCGTTAAAGTGGATGGCTCAAAACAAGGAAACAAATAGAAGAGTGAATAGGTGGTTCCTGGCCCTCCAGGAATTCAACTTCACAGTAAAGCATCGCCCTGGCGTTCAAATGGGGAATGTGGATGCTTTGTCTCGAGTACATGAATGCCTGATTGCTGGTGTTCCAACCCCGAGGTTAAAACAAGAGGGGGGGGGGTATGTGACAGCAGGAAGGTAAAGTCACCTGGTTGCATCCAGGGGGGTAGATATATTTCGCCCAGATTCAGGCTTTACGCCGACTTATACAACTAGGTGGAGAGTTGTATAAGCCCAGCTGAGGATAGTGGGCTCATGGATGACTCATACCTCTAGGGAGAGTGTGGGGCGTCGTGCAGACAGGGAGTTGATGAGACCAGCTGAAGCTTGTCAGCTCATTTAGGCCTCTATAAGAACTCCCAGCTTCATTAGATGTTAGCTCATGCCTGGAACCAGACCTGTGTGGACTGTCTAGGGAGAGTGAACCCCTGTGCGGTGAGACAAAGCCTGTGTGGCTATTTGCTTGGACATTTAAAACCAGGGACTTAGGGACTAGGACAGCACTAGGCTGATCCCAGTTGTTAGTTAGGAAACCTGTATGTTTAGTCAGAGGTCAACTTGACCAGGATTTATTTTGTTTATGTTTCTTTTGCTTTGCTGTGTTTTGTCACTGTAAATAGAAAATAAACCGCACCTTTTTGATTTTGAAAACCACAACCTCCGTTTGCTGGGCCTGTTTTGTGTGGGGAGCCCATCCCGGGGGTCACACACACCCGCTGCCGAGCTAACCCCCTCACAGTATATATATATATATATATATATATATATATATATATATATACCGTATATATATATATATACTGCTCAACAAAAATTAAAGGAACACTTTGAAAACACATCAGATCTCAACGGGGTAAAATCTCATGCTGGATATCTATACTGATATGGACTGGGTAATGTGTTAGGAATGAAAGGATGGCACATCATTTGATGGAAATGAAAATTATCCACCTACAGAGGGCTGAATTCAAAGATACCCCGAAAATCAAAGTGAAAAAATTATGCAGCAAGCTAGTCCATTTTGCTGAAATTTCATTGCAACAACTTAAAATGGTCCTCAGTAGTTTGTATGGCCCCCAAGTGCTTGTATGCATGCCTGACAACATCAGGTTATGCTCCTAATGAGACGACGGATGGTGTCCTGGGGTATTTCCTCCCAGATCTGGACCAGAGCATCACTGAGCTCCTGAACAGACTGAGGTGCAACCTGGCGGCACCGGATGGACCAAAACATAATGTCCCAGAGGTGTTCTTTTGGATTTAGGTCAGGTGAGCGTGGGGGCCATTCAATGGTATCAATTTCTTTATCCTCCAGGAACTGGCTGCATGCTCTCGCCACATGAGGTGGGGCATTGTCGTGCACCAAGAGGAACCCAGGACCCACTGCACCAGCCTAGGGTCTGACAATGGGTCCAAGGATTTCATCCCGATACCTAATGGCAGTCAGGGTGCCATTGTGTAGCCTGTAGAGGTCTGTGCGTCCCTCCATGGATATGCCTCCCCCAGACAATCACTGACCCCCCACCAAACCGGTCATGCTGAACGATGTTACAGGCAGCATAAAGTTCTCTGCGGCTTCTCCAGACCCTTTCACGTCTCATCTGTGAAAAGCATGGGGCACCAGTGGTGGACCTGCCAATTCTGGTGTTCAATGGAAAATGCCAATCGAGCTCCACAGTGTCCGGCAGTGAGCACAGAGCACACTAGAGGACGTCGGGGGCCCTCAGGCCACCTCCATGAAGTCTGTTTCTGATTGTTTGGTCAGAGACATTCACACCAGTGGCCTGCTGGAGGTCATTTTGTAGGGCTCTGGCAGTGCTCATCCTGTTCCTCCTTGCACAAAGGAGCAGATACCGGTCCTGCCGATGGGTTAAGGACCTTCTACGGCTCTGTCCAGCTCTCCAAGAGTAACTGCCTGTCTCCTGGAATCTCCTCCATGCTCTTGAGACTGTGCTGGGAGACACGGCAAACCTTCTGGCAATTGCACGTATTGATGTGCCATCCTGGAGGAGTTGGACTGCCTGTGCAACCTTTATAGTATAAAGTATAAGTATCGCCTCGTGCTACCAGTAGTGACACTGATCCTAGCCAAATGCAAAACTAGTGAAAAACAGTCAGAAAAGATGAGTAGGGAAAAAAAATGTCAAACAGCTCCACCTGAAAAAACATTCCTGTTTTGGAGGTCGTCTCATTGTTGCCCATCTAGTGCACCTGTTAATTTCCACTAACAGCAAAGCAGCTGAAACTGACAACCCCCTCTGCTACTTAACAGACCAGATAAATATCCCAGGAGTTCCAAGGAGTTCTGATTCAAAAGTATTCCATTACATTTTTTGAGCAGTGTATATATATATATATATATATATATATATATATATATTTATTTATGGTCGGAGCCCTCCAACCAAGAGAGACATAGAACCACATAAAAACGCCACAAGACTCACAACATAACACAGACCTGAGGTCAGCTGGTCGGTATGCCAAAAAAGGGGGAATACCCAAGATAAGTAGTGGATGATTGTAGAATAGGGATGTGCAAGGAAGTGCCCTGAAAAGGGTAATGGGTGGGAGGGTACCATGCACCAGAACCAACAAGGAATACAGGTGATTGGGCTGTTTAAATACCCCCAGGCTCCTCCCATAAATTCAGGCCACCATAATGGAACCACATAAAGACGCCACAAGACTCACAATATGACACAGACCTGAGGTGTGCCCTGGTCAGCTGGTCGTTATGCCAAAAAAGGGGGCAAAAATACCAGGATAGGGAAATGTTTTATTGGACATGTGACATTTATTGAGCAAGCTTAGTAAAGGCTTGCGACATTTCAACCTTAGCGTTCGGAATGTACTGGGCAAAGCAGGCGGACTTCCACTTGCCTAACCTTTTGATGATGTGGTTCCGGTACCCCATGCCGAGAGGTGGCTGAGGCCGCTTCGATACCAAAGGAGTGCCTGGAAAACTGGCTGGGGTTGAGGCCTAGGTTAGCCAGGAGGATACGAACATGTCTAATGAACTGGCTAGCACTCGGGGGGGCTTGTAGGAAAAGGTAACAACGTGCTGGAGCTAGACTGGTTAGGCAGGTATGACAACAACTGGTCAAGGACCGCTACTGGGCACCAATCGTTGTGGGTCTGGAAGAACTTGATGTCAACCCCGGTGCCAGACTGTTGGGTCTTGGACACTGCTAGGTGTAGAACGAAATGGTCTTGGAGGCAGGCCAGGTGGCGCCTGCGTAGAACCTGGCAACTGGGGCCAGGTTCTACAGAAACCGTACAAGGCCAGGTAGCTAGCCACTTGAATGATCAGGCTGTGCAGTAAGCTAAAAGGGGACAGCGACAGGACAGCCAACATGTCCCTGTGCCGAGTGATGTCGGACACCAGAACTGACAAGGAATACAGGTGAATGGTCTGCTTAAATATCCCCCGGGCTCCAGGCCCCTGGCCTTCTTATTTATATATATATATATATATATTATATTGTTTTCATATTGTTTACATTACCTATGCAGATTTTTGGTAAATTTGTTCACAACATGGATTGTTCACGTTTGGCTGATTTTAGTTTGTATATGTGTATTATTAACATTTGTTTTATCTATGCTTGAGTTGATTATTGTATTTTAGCACTGTACTAGATGATTAGAAAAATGTATGTTGATATGTTACAGATTGCTACTGACCTATAGCTGCATATTCAAAAGTCAAAGAAAAGCATCTCAGTATACATAAGTTATGTGTAGCACGGCCCCCTTGAGGACTGCTTGGATTTACCTGCTCATCTGTGTAGCACCCTGTAGTTTTGGCAGGGAGCTCCTCACAAATTTACTTGCCAGGAGTAGTTATCCTGATTGATTGATAGAGATCTATTGATTTCTTCCTAAGTTTGGCCTTGTTGCACTTTTCTCTTCTACCACTAGGAGGCCGGGCACTTGGTGGTACTAGATATGAGAAGGGAAACCCAAGGTCAGGTTATGGGTATATGCGGTATCTCAGCCAATGGGCAGGGGTTTTCTTGAATCCCTTGGCCTGCTGGGAGCACCTATATAGTCGTACGCCCTGGGCTGCTGGGCCGGAGATTTGGCCTATCCCGGGGGCATCTGGCTGCTCGGGGTTGGGATTGCGGCTTGCAGTCCAGCCAGAGGTGACGATTCTGCCGGCCGGAGGGCCTGTCATGGTCGAAGGTGGAGGGGAGGTTGTCGCCACAAAGGGACTAACCACCTTTATCAAGGACCACAGTGAGAAACTGAAGCAAGTATCGGAACCACATTCTCACCGAAAGGACACCGTGGAGAATCGGGAAACTTCAGGTGGTGAACAAGTCAGGGATCCAGCCTGTGGAGGAGACGCTTGCGGAGAAGCCTTGTGAGTTAAGCCAGGGACCACGCCGGTTAGCAAGGGTGAAGCTTGAGGAGTATCTGGAGTGCCAAGCTAGGGACACAGCAGGGAGGGGTGGGTGACGCTTGAAGGGATACCACCGCAAACCACAGAGGAGCTCAGGGGATTCCGAGTCAGTGAATCAGAGGGTCTAGTGAGAGACCGAGAGCTCAGTGTTGAAGAACCTACAAGAGGCAGTGGTAGTGGAGCTGAAAGGACTGTTACGTTTGTGTTAGGAACTGTTAAAGACTGTTACCATAGGAGACAGCATTCCTGCATGTGCAGAGGTGGCACCTTGCTGGGGCCTTTCCCTGCACAGCTGTCTTCCTGTTGAAGTCTTGGAGTCTGCCAATTGAATCTGCAACTATTTAGGTTTGTCCTGGCCCTAATCCTCTTTGCCCCAAAAATACAAAAAGGACTGTCAAAAGAAATAAAACCTCTTTTACTTCCAACCCACCTGACACTCTGGGTTCAGACATCTTTCCACAAGCACCTTTAAATGACACGTCACAAGTCAAAATGTTTCTATTATCTCAGCTTTTACTGGAGTAAGCAAAGTAGTATTAACTTACAAAAGAGGGCAATAGATCAACCCAGTTCTGAATAACAGCCTAGACTCGGTAGAGAAATTCCCCAAAGACAACTTAAGAACAGTTTAACAGTATGAAGGTACAATACACATTTACCGTATGTACAATGGGATACTAAATGAAGCAGGATCTGTAGAACAATAAGAGTTAAACGTTTAATGCAGGTAGTCACACTCTAAAGGGGAACCCCAGGCTGGCCTATTCAACTTTTTGATCCTAATGAGAGATCAGACAGAATAAGGATAGTGTAGGGCCCTTTAAATAGTAACAACAACAATGTCCGAGGTGCAGGCCTGATGTTCTTCACCGGCAGTTGGAGCTCATTCGATTATATCCAGTAAGGCACAGTGATGTATTAACAGACTGACTGGCTTAAACAGGCTAATGGTACTCCTTGAAATGGTTGTAGGTAGAGTTGTCTATGTACAGTGTTCAAATAGAAGTGCAGTAAAGTGTTCCCAAGGTAAAGGTGTCTGTACACAGTGTTTCAATAAAGTAACCAGGGAAAGATTGCAGAAGATGGGCAATTGCCCTCTCACCAACGACTGGACTGAACTAGACGCCTTGCGGACAATGACCCAAGATGAGACATCCGTCATTGAAGTTGCCAGCGATGACCCACAGGTAGGGAGTGTGGACGAACGTGGTGTCGAGCTGCTGAGTTGGTGGCGTGTAGATGTCTGACGAACAGCAAGCAGAGTTAGGCCCTCCGAGGCCGGGCTGGAATCACTTCAACACCGCGTGGTAGGCCGCAACCTATCTCTCCCCGTCACGGAGAGGTGTGCATAGCGCAAGGCCCAGGAAGGAGAGAGCGTAGGACGGATCTCTGGTCTCCTTTATAGTCTCTGCCAGAAGTCCCCTGCATGGTGGCAAGGATCCCTGGGATGTGTAGTCCCGGTGTATGGTTATGCAATGAAATCGCTACTCAGAAAGACTACTAATCCCACAATCCATTGGGTTGGGCTCACAAATATGATGACAGTCACTGGCGCCCACCATTAAAGGGATATCCTATAGGCGAGGAATGATGGGGAATGCACACAAAATTACCATTATATTCCATCGTCGCTACATCTGTATAAAATGTGAGAAGAGCTTTGAATGAAGTCACTATTTTTCCAATTTATAATAAATAAATGAATCATTGTAGATAGCTTTAAATATTGTGTATAGTTTTTAGTTCTAGGTAAGGTTGGGAAGGTGACAACCTCTATCATGTTTTTATTGCTGTTTTCATCCTAGTTCAGGAAGTCACTAAGATATGCAGTGAAACAGGAAGTGGTGGTCACCACTGTCCCAACTGCGACCAGGCCTCAAGCCAGCCAACACGTTACCTTCCAGCCCCTATCACTGCAGACCACATTGCTGCTGCGCTCTCCCATCTGTATGTATCAAATTTTGCCACACCAGTTCCTTATTAAAGGTGCAGATGTTTTCAATGACAGAGAGTTAAAGTAAAAAAAGGAGCTACAGTCTGCCTTATTATATATATTGTAGATGTAGATGAAATTTGAGATTATAAATCACAAACTGGGGTTCCATTCAGAAAACACCCTGCCTTCAATTATTCCTATATATAAACCAATTAGAGCTATGCCCATTGCAAACAAAATGATTCACCTTTCATCCATGTAGAGAATAGAGATTAAAGAAGTCAAACTAATGAAAGCTGGTTAATATCAGCAGAATGTGTTGTCTCCACAAACCCCTTTGTAGCCCATAACTACAAATAATTGTGCTTGCAGCGTTCCAGTTCCGTTGATGGATGAAAAACGGACACCAATATATTTTTATGGGCAAGCGGATGATAGCGGATGACCATCCGCTGACATCCGCCTCCGTTAACATCCGATTTTTGAAATGGAAGAAAGTCCTGTTTTTCTTCCGTTTAAAATGAAATGGGCGGAAAAAGGATGTAAACAAATGGTCCGTTTTTGCATTAGTTTTTTGCATTGGTAGTGGATGTAAAAAAATAACTATGTAAAAACTGATGAAATACTGATGTAAAACCGATGTAAAATGATAATTATTGATGAAAACTGATATATAATGATGATGATGTAAAACTGATAAAAAACTGATGTAAATAGAATCAATTTTTCTTTAAAAAAACGCGATTGAACTGATGAAACAAACGGAACATTGTGTGTGAAAGGGGCCTAAAGTGTAATCTGTGTGTTTGGAAATGTTATCTTTGATCTATATAGTCTTATACAAAATGTAATCGTGAATATTTCAATAAAGGAAAAAGCAGTATGTTCCAGTATGTTGTTATACCCAGTGTAACCTTGGGGTTGATTTACTTAAACTGGAGAGGGCAAAATCTGGAGCAGCTCTGCATACAAATGAATCTATTGAATCTATGATTTTTTTAAAACATTTTTATCAAAGCTCAATTGAACAAGAAGTTAGAAGCTGATTTGCTATCATGCAGAACTGCACCAGATTTTGCACTGTCCAGTTTTAGTAAATCAACCCTTGTGTCTTATCAGGACCAGGTGATGGCTTACTACACTGTTTGTTAAGATGTATATAAGTAGGTGCAAGTTTTAATGCAATCTTGTGTCCCAGCTAGGGAGATCCCCACCTCTTTGTCAGTGGCGGCTGGTGCTGTGCCCATCAAACGCAGCCACTGTGCCCATCAAACGCAGCCACTGTGCCATCAAACACAGCCACTGTGCCCATCAATTGCAGCCACTGTGCCCATCAATTGCAGCCACTGTGGCATCAAACGCAGCCACTGTGCCCATCAAACGCAGCCATTGTGCCCATCAAATAACGGCACTGTGCCCATCAAATGCCATCACTGTGACCATCAAAAGTTGCCACTGTGACCCCCCGCCTGCTCGCCGTCTGCCCGGCACTTACCCTATCTCGGTGGGGCAGCGGGTGATGGCGGCGAGCTGTGTCCTCCATGGATCTCCTCCCCTCCTCTCCTCCTGATAGGCGTCCAATCACAGCCCCTGTCGTTTCAGCCAATCAGGTGATGGGTAACACACCCGCGCTTCGTGATTGGCGGAGAGGCGGTTCAGTGTTAGAAAAGTGAATATTCGTTTGCTTTTCTAACACACCTGGGTGAACTGCGAGCGCAATGCTTTGCTCTCTGAGTTCACCTTTTCTGAAGCCTATTAGAGCCTATGGCTCCAATCAGGTGCTTCAAAAATACACCCCCGCCGCTGGAATTTAGGCGCCTGCGTCCGAAAAGGGGCCGGATGCCTGAATAGGGGGTGGTGGCGGTGGCCATGGATAGATTTCATGCAATGCAATGCATGAATCTATCCATTATTCATATAGGGGGGTGGCTAGAGAGAGGGTGCGGCACCCGTGCTCCCTTAATGGACGCACAGCCACTGCTCTTTGTTCTGGTGACTATTGTCAACGGGACTAAAAGTAACTGTAAAATTTTTGAGTTGATATGAGCAAAAGAGAGGTGAGATGAACATTCCAATGGGGGCAAATATTTTGGTAACTGCTGTCTAAGATAAGAATTCCCTAGATTTTCTCTTACTTCCTTCTCTATTGGAAGATACAGTATACCTATTGGCTACTTTGAAATCTTTCCGTTCAAATTTTTTGTCCATTCAAGGTTAAAGTACCCCTCCAAGCATCTGCAGCATACATAAAGATGCACCCTTGTACAATATGTGTATACATTATACAGTATATGTTAGGGAATTAAAATATTTCAGGCGTTGGATGCCATACCACCATTTAATATCTATGGCTAGCCTTAAAATTCATTCTCAAATATCACTTCCCAAATAGGAAACGGCAACACTTAAACAACGTATGAAATGTTTTACATATAGAAATGTATGTGTGCTTTTCATCTTTTCATCCACGAGTGTGCCAGTTCCATGCATGCGGCTGTATATGTAGCCCAGCCTTAAACAGAAGAGCATCTGTTTACATTTGTTTTATATTTCCCTTTTTGGCGAGGTGGAAAGACTGAAGGCATTGGGCAGCTCAGGAATACAACACTCACAAGTGTCAGAAACTATCTACAATGAGCCTCAGTACAACTGCACACCATAGGCAGCAAGCACAGCAACAGATGTACTCTATATACAAATTCCTGCTCTCAGTACACTACTCCCTCTGACTTGCACAGGAAATCAAATCAATGCAATCTTGAGAAATGTCTTTGAAATCTCGAGTACCACATGTAATCAAGAGGAGGCAAAGCTAAAACTTCCTGAAGCCTAAGCAGGGCTTTCACATTCCTTACATAAAATGGAAGCAGAAAACCACAAATACGTTGCTGTGTAACTCTGTCTAAAAAAACAAAGGTAGTAGTATGAATGAGATGTTTAGCTGTGTATAGCTGCCAAATGATTTCAAGGGATGATTTCAGGTTTTATCAATTTGTCCTTAGAATTTTTCATTTCTAGAAGTGGCCCTGGCTTACAGCTCTGACCAGGCAAAAAGGAAAATTTCCTTATTACCTGCTTTTTTATTGTCTTTTTTAAAAGTACATGTATAGCCAAAACTTTTATTTTTAGTGTTAGATAGGGTAAGTAAAGCTGCATTGCTCCTTGTGTCCCATTTCCCTTTACTTCCTGTGACTGAGGCCTCGTACACACGGCCGAGATTCTCGTTGAAAAAAACATGTCGTTTTTTTCGACGAGATTCTTGGACAAGAAACTTGTCCCGGCCGAGTGTACACACGCTCGTTTCAAAGAACCCGCGGTTCTTTGAAAGGAGTGTACGCGGTGACGTCATCGACTACGTCGAGCATGCGCTCGTCACATTCGATGCCGTCGCCGCCATCTTGGTATACCCTACGTATGCCTAGGAAGCTACCGCGCATGCGTCGAATTCATTTCGAACATGCGCGGGCTTCCGGGAGGACAGGTAAGTGTACACACACTCACTTTTCTCGTCGAGAAACATGCCGAGGAGAATCTCGACGAGAAAATAGAGAGCAGGTTCTCTATTTTCTCGTCGAGGTTTCTTGTCGGTTTTCTCGACGAGAAACCCGATAGCCGCGTACACACGACCGATTTACTTGGCAAGACCTCTCTGCCAGCAAGTTTCTTGCTGGTTCTTGCCGAGAAAATCGGTCGTGTGTACGAGGCCAGAGAAACAACAGGAAGTGAGAAAAAATCTCTGTAAAGTAAGGGGAAATCTCTCCCACTTAGATAGGTGTTGCCAGAAATGGCATCCTCATTGTAGGATTATCCTTTACTTGCTGTTCAGATGAAAACTGTTATGCCGTGTACACACGACCGTTTTTAATGTCATTGAAAAAAACGTTGTTTTTCTCGACGTGATTCTTCTCAAGGCTGCCTTGCCTACACACTATCCTGAAAAAAAATGCTCGAACAAAGCGCGGTGACGTACAACACGTACGACGGCACTATAAAGGGGAAGTTCCATTCGGATGGCGCCACCCTTCATTTTAGTAAAGTTTGTTGAGCGACGATTCGCGCTTTTCAGCCTTGTGCTTTTCAGTCCGTTACAGCGTGACGAATGTGCTATCTCCATTACGAACGCTAGTTTTACCAGAACGAACGCTCCCGTCTCATACTTGATTCTGAACATGCACCTTTTTTTTCACGTAGTTAAAGCCCACACATGGCCGTTTTTCATGACGAGAAAAACGACGAGGTAAAAAACGACGTGAAAAATTAGAGCATGTTCCAATTTTTTCATGGCCGTTTTTCACGTCTTGAAAAATGCTCTGAAGCCCACACACGATCATTTTTAATGACCATTTTAAAAAATGTAATTTTTCTCATCATTAAAAACGGTCGTGTGTACGCGGCATGAGGCCTCATGTACACTGCTGCTGGTAAACGGACGTTTAGGAGCAGTTGAGCATTTTTTTCAACTGCTCCTGAACCCTCCTCTATGTTATCTTATCAGTACATGTACACTGGTTCAATTATAGTTGTTTCTAGGCAGTTGTGCTTAGAGGCTTTTTCTTGAACCCAAAAAATTTGTTCAGAAGCTGTGCTTAGAAGCAGTTGAAGCGCCAAACGCGGCTAAACGCGACTAAACGCGGCAACTTGCATTTAGCAGCGTTTCGTTTAGAGACGTTTTTTATTTTAACAAAAAATAAAAAATTTGTTTTTTTTCAAATACTTCTAGACGCAAACGCTGCTAAATGCTGCGAAACACGGCTAAACGCGGCATGTAAACGCGGCTAAATGGCAGTTTTTAGACACTGGTTTCTAGCTGTCAAGTTAAATCGTTCAGGAGATGTTGAACAACGTCCAGTGTACATGAAGCCTAAGGCCCCATGTACACGGGACACTGCTAAACGCACGTTCAGAGGCAGTTGGACTCTTTTTTCAACTGCCCCTGAACACATTCAATGTTATCCTACGTGACCATGTACACAGTCTCGTTTATTGCCGTTATTATGCAGTTGCGTTTAACAGCGTTTCTTTGAAAGCAAAAAAATGGGTTCAGACGCAGAAGATTTCCACGATTCAGATGTTTTCGTTTATAAGTGTTTTTAAAGGTACCCTATTTTTTTGACCTGAAAAGACAAAAATATGACGGAAAACAATGAAAAAACATAAAAAAAATAGTTTAAAATGTTTTAATTACTTGCGATGATTCATAGACCATATATAGCCCTTGATGCAATGTAATACACCACTAGCATTGCTGTTATCCAAATTGTAATTGTAATTTAACCCATATGTTCAGATTTGACCAAGATGACCCCTCCATTGAGATTGACCCCCCGACTTGATCAAACATAGTTTCATGAAATTGAAGTTTTTGCTTTAAATTCCATTTTTCCCTGGTTAAATTTATGTTAATAATATTCCATTTTACTCAACTTTTCTTGGTAGCTTGGACAATGATCCTACCGACATTCGCTGCACAACCAATGGATGGGTCCAATAGCGACAAACTATGACTCTGGACCTTGCACGCAATTTTCTACGTCGTTCTAGCCTCATCAAGAGCAATGTCAGGAGCATTTCCTCACATATGCTCATTATGGGATCCATTGCAAAAAAAAGCACAGAAATAGAGGCAAATACAATTATACAGCTGCTCTCTCTGCTGCTGCTACTCACTCTGGTCAAAATGGCTGAAATAGTTAAAATAACAATGTTTTTAGAGCTTGGGGAGGGTCCTATGAGGTTATCTTAATAAACGCTTCTAGACGCGGCATGCAAACGCGGCAAAACGGGTGTTTCTGAACGCGGGTTTCAAGCCTTAAAAAAATGTGTTCAGAGGAGTTTAGTTTGCACCAGCGTCCCGTGTACATGGAGCCTAAAATTCAGGATTTCCCATTGCTTTCTATCTTGGTTATAATGGTCCCTAGGATGAGCAGAGAATGGGAATCTCAGTTATGGTGGCACAAACAGTAATAAAAAGTTGATAGGGGTAACTCTTCTCTATTCTATCCAAAATTGCTGAGCATAATAAGAGAATTTAAGAATGCTGTTGTTGTGAAGGAAACAGCAGGGGGTTGTTTATTTTGGGTTATTAACATGTAGAAAAGTGTGGACTTGTCTAAGGCCCCTTTCACACAAATGTTCCGATTGGAACCTCCATTCTCCCCTACATGTTTCCGTTTACACCCACCTACAATCAATCCGATCTGCTAAAAACATATGAAAGGGGAACGGACCCAGCAGATCAGATGGCAGTTGGGTGTAAATGGATAGGCGGACCACCACTAGAGGATAGCAGGCTGTGTCTGTTCTGCAGAAGCGGATGGGACACGGACATGTCATCCGCCTGCTCGGCGAGGATTTGCAGACAGGTCCCCTGCTGAGAAAGCGAATAGCAGCCACTCCATGTTAAAGGGGCCGTACTCCCTTTAGATCTAAAATACAGGGTAAAATTCAGGGTGGACAAACATGATCAATTTGCCTGTAACAGATTGACTGTGTAAAAGATATAGTGAAAACAAACCTTTTTTATATTCAGGATTTTATTTACTATGTACTGTTGTCATGTACCTGGTCCTGAAGCCGAAATGCTGAGAGGGCTCTCCTTGCGGCTGAGTGCTTGGTGTCCCTGAAGGTGGAAACAGGGAACACGAAGCCCAGAGAAGCAGGGATTGCCGGCTGTGCCACAGATGGGAGATGCAAGTGTAAATATCTCTCTGTAGGTGGATACCAGATGAGGTGAGCAGTAGGACCCAGTGGAGCTGATGATTGTGTACACTGCACACAGCAGGAAACAGGTTGCAGTGGAGATTGCAGCAAGCTGGATTCAGCAAGTATGGATTTCAGGCTGAAGCAACAGGTAAGTACTTCAGGTAGGTACAGCAGACTGGGATATGCGGGTAGGCACCAGGGCGGATCACAGCAGACGGGGTGAAGCAGGAAGCGTAGTCAGGGACATATGCCAAGGTCGGTAAGCCAGTGGTCAGCAGACAGAAGAACAGAGACGTGGTCAGGCAAGCCAAAATCATTACAGGGCAGGAGACAAGAGCAGATATGTGGGCAATCCGAGGTCAGAGCTGGGACTACGATAAGAGGTAACAGTCAGCAATGTCCATGTTCTGCAGTCACTCTTTTAAAGGCCAGAGGGCGCCAGGATCTGACAAGCATTGCGTGCGCCAGCACGCACACGTCGTTGCCATGGCGAATGTACGTTCGCAATACGTGTGCAGGTGCAGCCATATTGGAAATTGGCCACTGTGCCAGGCCTGTGGGGAACTCTCCTCTGGCTAGTCTCCTGACATCTGTACTTTCAAAAAAAGCTCTGTTGGGTTTTCATGGTTGTGCTCCTTTTGTCATAAATAGGACAAGAAGCTAGAAGAACCTCTCCAACAGGAACAAAAACAGGAAGCTACCTACAATAAACATGCTTAGCCCAGCCAGGTGCATCAGAGTGTGTGGGGCTGTTCACATAGTCTTAAGCACAGCAACAGGCTACCCAGCACATCACGCGGCTCCTTTGGGGGTGAGCACTACAGCTATGCATGGGGTCAGTATGGTGCGGACGCAATAACACACACAGTCTAGATGTAAATAGTGGAATTTGTATTGAAGTTAAGGCAAGACAGCTCACAACAAACCCAGTGGGAGGAGGCCGGACCGAGAACACTCTCAGATGCCAACAGTGTCTAGTGGAGCAGGTATCAGGCGAACTGACAGCTTCTGTCTGGATGGCAGAATGTGGTCTGGCCATTCTGAGCCCAAACAGGAAGATGTCCAAGGAGATTGCAGAGCCCTAGGCTTTCCCTACTCATCTGAAACCTTTCCCTGCCTCTAATACTGTCTCTGACAGACGGGTGACCTATCCCTACACTACCCACACATGAATGCATGCCAAATCCAGGGGCCAGGGTCTTGAATAGATTCTGCCACACCTAAGATGGCCACCAGAGTCACATGGGTAGCCAGCATCCAATGGAATCCCTGCGCTAGTGACTCAGAAAACCATAGAGGAACCACGTTCCCCTTGATTTTCTCTCCCTTTGCACTGTCTATGCGGTTGAGCACCACCTGCAGTGGAGGCGACAGACTACACCTGCCTACATACCTGTTTTTCAATCCACACAACCCTGCCAGACAACACAGACAGACTTTCAATCTCCATCAATGTCTATTAAAATGCCAATAAGTTTGGTAAACAATGTCACGCTTCCGTACACATTGATCCGGCGTGAACCTAAGTATTTTCAAAGCCAGACCCCTCTGTTCCTGTGGTGTTCGCCACCATCTAAATATTCCCATATTCTGTGTGTTTTTTGATCCTGTCTTTGTTCTCAGTATTTTCCCTCTGGATGTGCAGTTATATTCCCTTTGGTTTTTTGTTCGTGGATCCCTTAATTTCCTGTTGCTGTGTGTGTCTTTTTTGAGCATTTCTTCTTGTTGTTGTTTGTCTGCAGTCCCTTCCAGCTTGCTGAGTCTTTCTCTCTCTGCACCATTGCTCAGCATTCCCCTCTCACCTGCGCTTTACGCTTGCTCCCTGCATCCTCTCCCCTGGCATCCCTTCCTAACTAGATGCAGTAGGTTTCCTTGGTTCCTAGTCTCCTGTGCATACCATGTGTCCTTCCTGCTTTTTGGTTGCACTGTGCTCGCAGGGGTGTGCTAGAGAGCCGGAACCTGGGGGCTGGCTCGCAGCACAACATCTACATCTCCAGTGGCTCTGGTGAAGACCGGGTGGCTCCTTAGATCCTGCAACTCTGGCAAACCTTTGTTTGCATGAGGTCACACTGCTCCTGAATCTGTGAGAACTGGTACCCGGGTACACCTATTTAGTTGTAGATCTTCAGTTAACACAAACGTGATGATAGAAGAAAAGCCGCCACCACTGATAGGAATGAGGCTTACCGGATAGAATGGACTCAGCAAGGCATACACCAAATGAGTCTAAAAGGACTGTGTGGTGACACTACACCAAAAACATGAAGACCTCAGCACTGGAACTGGCGAATATCAGAGTAAGATAGTCACACTTTCATCTCAGCAATAAGTGGCATAACCACAATATGAACGATGGGTTCAGTGGCAGAGATATTCAGGTTCACCAAAAATAAGGAAAAGGTATGCACATAGTGTAAATACGTTTAACAGGAAAAACATTTATTTGAAAACATTTAAAATTTACACTCACATTTAGGAAGATAAAACAAGCGCTTGTATATAATGAGTAGATTCCATGCAGTAGTAGCTGTAGATACGACCCAACGCGTGTTTCATCTAAGAATACATTGTCTGGGGTGATGATAGGGTTGAGCGAACCCGAACTGTAAAGTTCGGGTTCGTACCGGACTTTTGGATTTTTGGGTCCCGGACCCGAACCCGAACCAGAACAATTGACTGTATGTTCAGGGATGTAATGGTGCATTTCTAAAAGCTACAGGGCAGCCAATAAACGTTTGTTTAACTGGTGTGCCCTTAGAAGCCATCACAGCCATGCCTACTAATGGCATGGCTGTGATTGGCCAGTGCAGCATGTGACCCAGCCTCTATATAAGCTAGAGGCACACAGCACAGCACTCTGCTTTAGACAGTATAGGGAAAGGATCCTGGCTGCTGTTGCTGTGAGGGGGAGAATGAAATGATAGGAGTTAGTCCTGATTCTGCAATCTACTGAGAGAAAAGATAGAGACAGTGTAGGGCAAGGTTCCTGTTACTGCTTTCAGGGAGAGAGATTTATCTAGGAGTCCAGATTCAGAGATCTAATAACTCAGCGATCTGCTTAGATTTGCCTGGTTGGGTTGCAGTGCACAGTCTTTTTACACTGCCATGAGCCCAGTGCCAGAGAAAATCTAACTTTTATCTGCAAGCTCAGTGCACCAGCACTGCATATGTTACGTTGAGATACATCCTGTACATACTGTGGGTGTATTCTGCTCTTCCAAAAACACCCATTTAGGGCAAAAGAAAAAAAAAATTGCAGTGTTTTCTGCATATATGCAGGTGTGAGATAAACAATTTATATATCTTTCTTCTATTGTGCTATTCTAAAAAAATTATTTTAGGACAAAAACTTTTTTTTGAATAGCATTTTCTGCAGTTCTGTAGGTGTGAGATACACCGTTTATATACTGTGGGTGTATTCTGCTCTTCCAAAAACACCCATTTAGGGCCACAAAAAATATTTTGCAGTGTTTTCTGCATATCTGGAGGTGTGTGAGATAAACAATTTATATATTTTTCTTCTATTGTGCTATTCTAAAAAAATAACTTTAGGACAAAAACATTTTTTTTGAATAGCATTTTCTGCAATTCTGTAGATGTGAGATACACCGTTTACATACTGTGGGTGTATTCTGCTCTTCCAAAAACACCCATTTAGGGCCACAAATTCGACACATCACCGGCCTTACCCAGCCATTGTTGTATTTTTGAGCCAGTGTTGGCTACCTCGTCCTCCTCCAGCACCGCTTCCACCTACACAGCCACATCCCCCGCCACCTCAACCTCCTACTCCATATGGACCTCGTTCTCCTAGGTCAAGATTATAATTTTTCTTTTTTTTAATTTCAAAGTATTTTATTTTCCCTCTAGCTTATCCATTAAATTGAAAAATTTTTTTCCAGAAAGGGCGTATTCTGGGGCATTCCCACCATATGTGTGGCATCGTGCCGTTGAGTTTCTGAGGTTCTTAACCACTTAAGCCCCGGACCATTTGGTAGCTAAAGGACCAGAGGTGAATTCAGAATTTTGCACTGCGCTGCTTTAACTGTAAATTGTGCGGACATGCAATGTTGTACCCAAACGAAATTTGCGTCCTTTCCTTCCCACAAATAGAGCTTTCTTTTAATGGTATTTGATTGCCTCTGCGATTTTAATTTTTTGCGATATAAACGGAAAAAGACCGAAAATTTTGAAAAAAAATGATATTTTCTACTTTTTGTTATAAGAAAAATCGAATAAACTCAATTTTAGTCATACATTTAGGCCAAAATGTATTCAGCCACATGTCTTTAGTAAAAAAAATGTCAATAAGCGTATATTTATTGGTTTGCGCAAAAGTTATAGCGTTTACAAACTAGGGTACATTTTCTGGAATTTACACAGCTTTAAATTTATGACTGCCTATCTCATTTCTTGAGGTGCTAAAATGGCAGGGCAGTACAAAACCCCCCCAAATTACCCCATTTTAGAAAGTAGACACCCCAAGGAAATTGCTGAGAGACATGTTGAGCCCATTGAATATTTTTTTTTTGTCCCAAGTGATTGAATAATGACAAAAATAAAAATAAAAATTACAAAAAGTTGTCACTAAATGATATATTGCTCACACATGCCATGGTTATATGTGGAATTGCACCCCAAAATACATTCTGCTGCTTCTCCTGAGTACGGGGATACCACATGTGTGGGACTTTTTAGGAGCCTAGCCACGTACGGGACCCCGGAAACCAAGCACCGCCTTCAGGATTGGAGAAGCAACAGAATGTATTTTGGGGTGTAATTCCACATATGCCCATGGCATGTTTGAGCAATATATCATTTAGTGACAACTTTGTGCAAAAAAAAAAATATTTTCTTTTTTCCGCAACTTGTGTCAAAATATAAAATATTCCATGGACTCGACATGCCTCTCAGTATATAGCTTGGGGTGTCTACTTTCCAAAATGGGGTCATTTGGGGGGGTTTTGAACTGTCCTGGCATTTTATACACAACATTAGGAAGCTTACATCCACTCTTCTAACCACTTGAAGACAAAGCCCTTTTTGACACTTTTTGTTTACATGAAAACATTTTTTTTTTTGCAAGAAAATTATGTTGAACCCCCAAACAATATATATATTTTTAAAGAAAAGGCCCTACAGAATAAAATGGTGGGTGTTGCATTTTTTTTTTCTACACAGTATTTGCGCAGCGATTTTTCAAACGCATTTTTTGGGGAAAAAATACACTTTTTTTAATTTTAATGCAGTAAAACACACTATATTGCCCAAATGTTTGATGAAATAAAAAAGATGATCTTAGGCCGAGTACATAGATACCAAACACGACATGCTTTAAAATTTCGCACAAACGCGCATTGGCGACAAACTACATACATTTTTAAAAGCCATTAAAAGCCTTTACAGGTTACCCCGTTAGATTTACAGAGGAGGTCTACTGCTAAAATTACTGCCCTCGATCTGACCTTCGCGGCGATACCTCACATGCATGGTGAAATTGCTGTTTACATATGACGCCAGACCGACGCTTGCGTTCGCCATTGGGCAAGAGCAGGGCAGAACAGGGGTGCTTTTTTTTTTTTTTTTTATTATTAATTTTGCTTTTTTATTTTATTTTTAAATTGTTCCTTCCATATTTTTTTTTTTTCATTTTTATTGTTATCTCAGGGAATGTAAATATCCCCTATGATAGCAATAGGTAGTGACAGGTACTCTTTTTTTGAAAAAACTCGGGTCTAGACCCTAGATCTTTCCTCTGCCCTCAAAGCATCTGACCACACCAAGATCGGTGTGATAAAATGCTTTCCCAATTTCCCAATGGCGCTTTTTATATCCGGGGGGGACATTCCCTCCCACTGCTTGTAAAAGCAGTCCAGAGGCTAATTAGCCACTAGGATTGCTTTTACATGAAAGCCGGCCGCTGGCTGAAAAGAATGATACCAAGATGATACCTAAACCCGCAGGCATCAATCTGGTATAACCAATCAAAGTCCAGCAACATACCAGTACGTTGCTGGTCCTTGTTGGACATGTATTGTAATCTTTTTTTTTCATCCAGCCAGGTGGCTGAACAAAAAAAGAGATTGATCGGTGGGTATGCCCACCATTAGAATACCGCCCTTCATCCACCCACTTCTAATGATGGGCATACATGCACCATTTATATATGCCGAAGCATGGGGGCATCCTCCCGCAAAAAAGTTATGCCGCACACACATGGTCGGACTTTTCCACGGGCAAGCCTCCGTCGGAATTTCGATCGTATGTACGCGGCATTAGGAGCAAAATCACTCCTCCGCCCCTGCTGCCCCAATGCTTCGGCATATTTGCTTTTTTTTTTTAACTGTGGTGGTGAAATCACCTCCTACAGCACTGGAGTCGCAGGGATCAGGCCTGTCTCTGCGAACGCTGCAGTTATGTGTGTTGTGTTTTGTAAGTGACAGTGATCGATCGATACTGCACTTGGGTGGCCTGGGCTGGACGGAGGGGCAAAACGCAGGTGCTAGCAGGTATCTGGGCTGATCCCGCTAACACTGCATTTTTGGGAACCCTAAACTGCTGGGGACGCTAGTATAGATCTGATCAGATCAGATATTGATCTGTTCAGATACTATACCACTAAGGGAGGTGTATGCTTCACGCGTGGGTGTTAGCGTTACTGGCACTAACCTGACGCTGCCTGGGGTGTGACGCAGACCCTCTCTGACGCTAAAACCTAATTGATATCACCCGCCGGGCGATCAGGGGGTTAAACCTTTATTGGGTTATATACGGCGGGTGCCCTGACACTATAAAAAGCAAACTAACTAACCAGCGTCACCCGTAACACTTATATGATGATCACTGGTGAAAGGGTTAACTAGGGGCAATTAGGGGGTTAAAACCTTTATTAGATAATATATGGGGGTACCTGACGCTATAAAAACCTGCGGTGAACCTAAAAAAAATTACTGGCTACCGATCTGCATCACCGACGCTAAGACAGCGATCAGAAAAATGATCGCTTAGCGACAGTGGTGATAGGGGGTGAAAGGGTTACCTGGGGGGCGATCAAGGGGGTTAAACCTTTATTAGATAATTTATGGGGGTACCTGACGCTATAAAAACCTGCGGCGAACCTAAAAAAAAAATACTGGCTACTGATCTGCATCACCGACGCTAAGACAGCGATCAGAAAAATTATCGCTTAGCGACAGTGGTGATAGGGGGTGAAAGGGTTACCTGGGGGGCGATCAAGGGGGTTAAACCTTTATTAGATAATTTATGGGGGTACCTGACGCTATAAAAACCTGCGGTGAACCTAAAAAAAATTACTGGCTACCGATCTGCATCACCGACGCTAAGACAGCGATCAGAAAAATTATCGCTTAGCGACAGTGGTGATAGGGGGTGAAAGGGTTACCTGGGGGGCGATCAAGGGGGTTAAACCTTTATTAGATAATTTATGGGGGTACCTGACGCTATAAAACCCTGCGGCGAACCTAAAAAAAAATACTGGCTACCGATCTGCATCACCGACGCTAAGACATCAATCAGAAAAATGATCGCTTAGCGACAGTGGTGATAGGGGGTGAAAGGGTTACCTGGGGGGCGATCAAGGGGGTTAAACCTTTATTAGATAATTTATGGGGGTATCTGACGCTATAAAAACCTGCGGCGAACCTAAAAAAAATTACTGGCTACCGATCTGCATCACCGACGCTAAGACATCGATCAGAAAAATGATCGCTTAGCGACGGCGGTGCTAGGGGGTGAAAGGGTTATCTGGGGGGTGATCAAGGGGTTAAACCTTTATTGGGGGGGTTAGGGGGCTACACTGGACCTAAAACTAAATGTAGTGACACTTTTACAGTCACAAATGTCACTGATTGCAGTGATCAGTAAATAAATGGTCACTGCAATCAGTGACACTGTGACTGGGGGCTGGGGGGTGATCTGGGGGGGCCTGGGGGGGGCGATTTATGTGCCTATGTGTGCTGGTGTTAGTGTAGTGTTTGTGCACTAACCTTGATGTCTTCTCTTGTACGGCGCTCGGTATATGTGAGCGCCGCACAGGAAATGACAGCACTTCCTCCTGCTTCCTCTGTCTGTGTAAACATTCGACAGACAGAGGGGGCATTTCTATTCGCCGGGAGCGATCGCGGGGGGGTGGCCGGAATCGAACGGCCGTTCCCTCATGTCGGATCGCTCCCCAACGAATTCCGACCGCTCACTGTACAGAAGGGGGGTCCGATCGGAACCCCCAACTGTACAAAAGCAATCACGTACACTGTACGTGATTGTGCCTGTCGGTGCCATTGTGCCAACGTATATATACAGTGAGCGGTCGTTAAGTGGTTAATTACTTCCTGTACCTCTTCTGCTGAGAAGGGGGCCTCCAGCATATTATTTTTTTTCATTTATTTTTTTATGTTATTTTAAGTTATTTCCCTATCCATATTTGTTTGCAGAGCACTTGCTATGCACTTAACAATATTGGTCTGACATTTGAAGCCCTCTAGCCCGTTCCATTACCTTTTTAGAGCCATTTTAGTCCTCAGAAGTTCGGGTCCCCATTGATTCCAATGGGGTTCGGGGTCAAGTTCGGGTCAAGTTCGGTCCCGAACTCAAACTTTTTTCCGAAGTTCGGCCGAACCCGTCGAACCCGAACATCCAGGTGTCTGCTCAACTCTAGTGATGATGTCTTCTTATAGCCTTTCATCTTGCTGTTTGTGTACTATTTTTGGTGAAGCTGAATATCTCTGCCACGGAACCCATCGTTAATATTGTGGTTATGCCACTTATTGCTGAGATGAAAGTATGACTGTCTTGCCAGTTCCAGTGCTGAAGTCTTCGTGTATTTACTTTTGTTCCATGCGATCCCCTGCGGGCCATTGCAAGCACACGCACTGCATTTGCGAGCTGCGTTTGGGGTGTCGGTAACTTAGCACTGACACCCACTGCAGACCGCAAGGGCAGTGTGGTTGGAATTCGGTGCAGGAAACCACACAGGAATGCGGGTTTCCCACACTGCATTCTAGTGTGAATGGCCCTCTATGATTCATAACACATTGCTTTGCATTCTGTACAATTAGATGAAAGAGTGCAGGCTGAATGTGAGATGGTAAAGTATCAGTACCAGTGAGTGAAGGCAGAAAGTAGATGATTATAGGTCAGGGAATGAGAAAGAAGGCATGAGGGTGAAATTCACCTTTTAATGTTGCAATGAGTGTGTGGACACCTTCCATGCTGAGGTGCACCCCATTTTACTGAATTTGGGGATGCTTAGGGAGAAGGCTTACATAAAAAGGGGTACCCCTTCCAAAACATTGGTGCTACCCCTAGGTGTCCAGGAGGCAGATGCAGTGGCAATATGGGGAGGAGTGTTCTATACAAGGCTCCCCATGCCATACCATACCATATCACTTCCATACCTATCCCACTCCCACTGCCCTTTTGGGGATCCTGGCCAGGAGGTCTGAAGTGAATTTTTCCTATGAAAATAGAAACAAAGATTGGCAAAAACACTGGTCGCAATATATTTCTAGCTGGAAAATATCTATCCAACAGTAATTTTGCATAATTATCACTGTATAGCCAAAAACAAAAAAGTTTTGGATACGGTAGGGAAAAGTTAAAAGCCCTCTCAGGTTATTTTTTGCTGTTTGTGTACTATTTATGAGATCTCCCCAAATGTATTTGTCTGGAGATGCAACAGAAAGTTTTAGAAAAAAAAAATCCCAAAGTAAGAAAAATTCCCTTCTTAGATAGTTGTCACCAGAACAGATATCCTCATCGGAAGATTTATCCTTACCTCATATCCTAAGTAAAATTTTAGATTTTCCCTGAAAATCTGTCTTGGTGATGATGGTTACCAGTACAAATAATGGGGGAATCTTCCCAAAAGGGCACAGACAACCCTTCCCCATGCTATTCAAACTTAGGAAAAAGTTTAGCATTTATGCCCTGTACACACGATCGGATTTACGATGGTATAAAACCCGATGGATTTTTCCATCGGAGATCCGATGAAGCTGACTTCCATCAGTCTTGCCTAAAAACTATCAGTAAAAAATCTGAACGTCCCAAACGCCGTGACGTAAAACACTCCGAAGAGCCGAGAAAAATTAAGTTCAATGCTTCTGAGCATGCGTCGACTTGATTCTGAGCATGCGTGGGTTTTTTCTCCAATGGAGTTCCCCACAGACGATCGGAATTTGCTATTGTTTTTTTTTTCCATCGGTAAAATTTAAAACATGTTCTATTTTTTTATACCGATGGAAAAAAGACCGATGGGACCCACACACGATCGGTTTGTCCGATGAAAAAAGTCCATCGGCATACTTTATTGTTCAAACAAGTTGAAAATGGGACAGCTTTAAGAGGAATCTTTTCTTCAACCTTATGAATCGGAAGAGACCGCTCTGGCCATGCAAGTACCTGCTGACTTTATATGCAGAGCCTGGAACAACTTTGGTAAACCTTCTTTAGAAATAGCTGTTACAACCTACCTTGTAAATAATAGAAAGAGTATAATACTATTTAAGTTCAAAGTGTAATTGTAAAATTCACTTTCTTGTCCACCCAAACAGCAAAATGCTTATAAGCCACCTCCGAAGTTTAGTCCTATAAATAGGCAGCTAAGCTTTACGAGATGAAAATCCAAATGTCAGTTTTTGTTTGTTCTTGGGATGGTAAAATCATGTTTCATGACCCAGCGGGCGTGACCCCACCTTCCAGAGCAGACTTAATAAGGCAATGTTTAGATGTAGCCCAGCTTCCCTGCTCCTGTCCTGTCACATAAACACTCGCCATGAACTTTTATTTTCAACAGCCATTTTCAAACTATTCCAGCAGTATTATTATAGGTATAGACAAGGGGTGCGAGAAACATTATACAACCTCTGAAGTTCCTTAGCTGTTAAGTAACCCTTTCAACAATCCCTATATGCAAGCTATTTTCATCCATTAGAGCGTACAGACTAGCATAGGCACAATTATGACACTAATGTTAGCATGATTTTTAGATAGGTAATGTAAATAATTTTAAAAGCTATGATTTGTATTTCAATTATGCTCCACAAAGAAACACAATGGTGCCAGTAAGGGCAGTTTACAACACAGCAGAGCTGACGCCAGTCTTGTAATAGGCTCTATGACTTTGTCTTGCTAGTTTATGAGACAATAATTTCACTCATAGTAAGAAAAAAAATAGATTTTTTTAAAAGTAATTTTTATTGGATTTACAATAGTAAAACAATGGTGGCCTTGCAGAAACATGCGTTATGATGTAAAGGTGCAATGGAAACCTGGTGAAATAGCACCCCATATAACAGTTTACAGAAGCAACAAGACACAAAGCAGTACATACTCCATCATCAATGACAGATAAAATTCAATACAAACATGTAGGAGAATCATGTTGACTGATATGTGATACACACTGTGAAAATAAACCCAAATATGAAACCTTTCAGAGTCTAATTTTGTTAATATAGAAACCAAATACTTTGTGTAACTAGCCAGTGTGTGGCAACATTTTATTAAATTATTTGGGCAGTCACGTATAGGCAGGTTAACTACAGATTTGATCTAAAGTAAGTATTTCATAATGAGCTAGTATGCGATGCATACTAGCTCATTATGCCTTTGTCTTGTAGGTTTTTTATTTATTCATTTTTTATATGGGTTTACAACCACTTTAAGACAATGCATACTATATCTTGCCAAGCATCCACTGATGGGCCTGGTATATATTCTTGCCATTGGGCCTTTGTTCAGATAAGACATCTGGTGTTGGAGCGCAATAAGAAGGAATAATAAGTTGACACTAGCTTTTGCTGTTCTGGTGGAAAAGCACTTGTTCCAAGTTAGAAGTGTGTAATTGCAATCCCGCTGGTCTCAAATGTTTGGCTGCTGCAGTTGCAGGTAATGAAAATATGCAGTTGGAGAAACAAAGAAGTTCAAAGAAGGATTTAAATGTTTCACCATTGTACAAGTATAAGTGTACAAATTGTACATAGGTCAGACATAGGTAGTCTAGCAATATGAAGAATATGCAGTGTCATACGCAAGACCCCAGTACCCACACAAATAAGAATATCTCCTTTGTAGATAAGGCTGCATGTCTGTATTTTTATCTACTGTATATTTCCCTGTTAGTGTAAACATATTTATGTTACTCAGAAAATGTTTGGCTGCTATAGTTTAAAGGGTTTTTATATATGTGAACTTGAGTTTCTGGGTCTACACACAAGCCAAGGCCATTATTAAGGAACCTCGCTGTCCATGTATCCATCCAATATACCAGCTAATCAGTTCCATTTATAATTAAAATATATTTTTTGAGTTAAATGTTTATAAAAAGCCATTTTTTGTTACATTCAGAACAATACCCAGGCCACCACCCCAAACATAATTTATTTGGGCAGTTTTCGTTTTTCTGCCAATATCCTTTTTAACACCATGGTTTTCACTGCTTTTTTAGGTTATGGATATTTCTCACCATTTGTAACGCTGCACCCAGACTTCCCTGCTTGTGTAGCAGGTGCCCTGCATATCCTGCGGCCTGGCCAAGCTGGCTGAGGTTCGTCTGTGAAGGAGTAAGTGCCTGTGGGTGTTTGAGGGGGATTTTTCCCTCCTCCTTTTTTTTTATCTTCACTGACTCACACAGAGCTGCTCACTCTGCAGCCTCACCTGTTTTCCTATTATTAGGAGGAGAGGGAGCCAATCAGAGTGAAGGCAATTACAGGAACCAATGAGAAGGACTTTAACAGCAGCAGCGGCAGCTGCAAAGGACTCTGGGCTATGTAGTCCCCACCAAAACGGCTTTCTATGGACACAGAACTACAAGAGCCAGCCTGCTCTGGGGAGAGAGAAACAAAACACTCCATCTTTATTTCCTGAGGGAATTGAGTTACCACGAGGTAGGGGAAGGGACTGGACTTAGGAGAGTGGTGCTGCCTCCCGGGTCAGTCCACCGCATTGTTCCGGGCATCCACAGCCAGTCGGGGACATCCAGCCTGAGAGAGGGGGATTCCAGGTGCATATCCAGATGAACCTGCATCAAGGTGTGAAGCGTTCCACTGTGAGGTGACCGGTTAGGTCACTAGAAGAGCCTGCTTTTGCCCATTTGCCGTAAACAACGACACTACACACAGATATAGCTGAATGGACACCATTGCCCTTATTCACCTTATTGAGGAAGATCCTGCATTCTTTGCTTAGTAATCCGTGCCCATTGTATTGATTTGCTCTGCCATTCAGGAGTTTAAGTGCATCAACGAAAGTGGCTAGCTGAAGACACAAGGACTCATTTTCTAAGGGACTGAAGTTACTGGTGCCATATAGACACGCAGATGCATTTTCAGGACACTGTATATGAAGTGGGTGTGAGGGATTGTTTACCTTGAGGGTTAAATCATTGAACGTTAACCTGGGTACAGTGTTTGTAAATGGGCCTGTGGTGTAGGCAGTGGCGTAGCGTGGGGGGTGCGAGGGAGGCCCCCGCCCCGGGCGCAAAATTTAGAGGGGCGCTGTCATGAGTGTGGACCGTCTAGCACAGGGATAAAAGTCTCTTGTTAATCTTATGACGCCAGAGAGTCCACGTTGTTCAGCAACAGCGGCCGTTCTTGGGGAGCGGGCGGGCGGCTGGAGAATCCATCTCATGGTAGTGATCAGCAAGGGGCCGAGGACAGATAGGCTGGCCGCCTGAGAGCCCGGGACTGGGGAGAATAGTTCCACCGCGGCCGCCTCCTCCTTGACCGAGCCCCCCTGACCCCGCTTCCCCAAGAGATGAGAAGCAGCGGGCGCAGCGTCTCCCATGACTCCAGAGCATGGATTGCTCCAAATTCCTCTCCACACTAACATGAGGCCTGGAGAACTGGCTGACTGGGGACCCAGAGGATGGGCGAGGTGGCGCACGCTGTCAGGGAGCCACTGAAAGGATCAAAGCCCCCCCGGATCAAGGAGACAGACTGGCATGGAATGTAGGGCTAGCAGTCTCTCTCATCTCACCCTCAGGCCCCTCTCCCTCTCTCAGCTCCAATGTCTCTCTGATCCCAATGTCTCTCTCTGCCTCTCTCTCAGTGAATCCAAATCACCAGTGCTGCACAAAACACACAATTGTGCAAATATATAAATAAACAAACTCATTTTATATAATAATCAATAAAAAGTTCATCCATAGCCATGAAGTTCATTCATAGCTATGTTTTGTGGATGCTTTTTATTGATTGTTATATGAAATTAGTTTGTTTATTTATATATTTGCACAATTGTGTGTTCTTGCAGCACTGGTGATTTGGATTTACTACCCAGTAGGGCTATCTTAGATTTATTGTAATTGATGAATTGTTATATGAAATTTTCTGTGCTTTATTTGCACAATGAGGTTGAGGTTTCTTGCAGCAATGGTGATTAGGACTCACTACCCAGTAGGGTTATTTTTATAATATTTCAGTTAATGAGAGCTACATATGTCATATTCACACTATAATACTTGTTGGAGCACCGTGCAGTTGGGGTCAATACCCAGTAGGGTTTTGTATTTAACCTTTTTGAATTTTTTCTATATATATTTTGGGATATATAGATATATCTATATATCCCAAAATATATATA
The DNA here is from genome assembly GCA_029206835.1 of Rana muscosa. Classification (NCBI taxonomy): domain Eukaryota; kingdom Metazoa; phylum Chordata; class Amphibia; order Anura; family Ranidae; genus Rana; species Rana muscosa. Next base: position 869,024,240 of record CM055118.1, read on the forward strand.
GAAAAAATTCAAAAAGGTTAAAGTGGATGTAAACCCGAATTTTTTTTTTTTGCTGTCACAATGTAGAGTATAAGATTTCCTGTCATTTGTGCCAGGTCTTGCCACAAAGAGTCTAGCTAATCCAGCTCTGAGCAATCCTCTTTTATTGTTCAGTGAGATAAAACGGACAAACAGAGTTACCTTTGTCCGTTCCGCCCCCTTGCTTTGAGTGACAGGTTATTTACATATCTCGTGTACTAGCTTTAGACAGGCATTATTTTTTAATTCCCACCGCCACTCCTTTTCTGAAGTCATGTGGTTACTTTTCTGGATTTTGACTGGATGTTAGTGATCATAGCAGAAGGAATACACAGGATAAAATGCATGGTGACAAGGGGAGTGTAGAGGGGGGCGGGGAGTCTAGTGACATCACGACTCCACCCACAGAGCTCCAGACAACAGATCCACACACAGAATCTGTCGTTTTTCAGGTCTCATAACAGACAGAGGGGAGACATTTGACAGATAAGGATACATGCAGGAGGCATCTATATCCTTATAGATCAGCACTATGGCAGTAGTTTAGAAAGGATGAGAGTGGGTTTACATCCACTTTAACTACAAAACCCTACTGGGTATTAACCCCAACTGCACAGTGCTGCAACAAGTACCGGTATTATAGTGTGAATATGACATATGTAGCTCCCCTTAACTTAAATATTATGAAAACCCCCCCTCCTAATGCCAATGATGGTTAACCTGTGTAGAAAAGTGGTAAACACCTATTTTCAGGCAGTCCAGTCATGTTATCCCCTGTGTGAGCCAGTGGTGTATGCAGGGGAGAGGAGGGAGCGCCAACAACAGATGGGACATAGTAACCTATGCATGAGGTCACCACTCCAGGCTTTACCAGTCATTGTCAAGCACGCTCTCCTCTCCCCTACAGCCGCCACTGTCTCACACAGGGGATCATGTGACCTGACTGGAGGTAGCTGAAAATCGGTAAGTCTGCGGGTCAGGGGGGCGCAAATTACTTGCCTCGCCCTGGGCGCTGACAACCCACGCTACGCCACTGGGTGTAGGGGACAGAAGAGAGAGGTCTGACATATGAGAGGGTCATTCCTCTGCTCTCCTCCTGCCTGGACTCATAGAGCCAATTTATGTAGAGGCAACCAATCTAATATAGAGTTGCCATTTCTGGATTGTTACCTCTGCTCTTGGGGTTATTCTTGGAGTTGGAATCCCCTGAGAGCAGCCTGAATATAGTATTCAGCTATATTGCTCTTAATCTCAGTTATTGCTCTCCAATTGATTACTTGAACCTATATACTGTTACTGTCTGTTACTTTTCCATAAAAATATTGCAGTAAAGACAATATCTGTGTTTTATCATAATGTGTGTGTTTCTCATTGGTCATTGGTCATTGCACTTACACTATTGCCAGGTGTGCAAAGAGGGGCTGAGACTGTTCTTAGGATTGAGAGGCAGAGTACGGAACATACTTAAGAGGCTCCTCAGGGGGTAGCCCTGCACTTGCAATACAATATTTTTTAAGACTAAGGAATAACAGTCAAAATTCTACAGGAAAGCAGAAAATAGCACAGTGAAACGAAAAATAAAATATATTATCCCTGCATATAGGCTCCTGGGATTTACCCTCCCAGCATGAAAATCTCGAATAGGTAATGAAAAATTGCAAATTTTTTAAAGTATGTTTAAGTGTTGGTGTATATACTATATATTGGTATATATACTATATCATATGGACAATTAATCTATGTTTTTTCATGGCATGTAAAAAGATTTATAAGTGCTCATATAGCTTATAGCATAGCTGCTTTACTGGTAATCAGGCCAGTAACCAGAACCTAAAATATAACTACTCACACTCCTGTAATTGTAATAAGTATACGTCTGATCTACGTCTGTCATTTGCCAGATACTATTATCCACATGCTGCTGGGCTGGGCCATTTCCTTAATTTTATCAGTCACATTTCTCTATTTATGCCTTAATTCTGTTATAAGCTTTCATCTGTAGCATTACTTCTCTGCCATTTACGGATCTGCCTGTGACCCCTCTCCCCATCAGCCTAATATGCTCCATTCCTTCTAAACAGAGACATTATTTACATTAACAAGTATTAACAGGCAATCAGTCACTCTGGAAAAACCCTACAGCTAATCTCCAGAGCTAGAGGGGTACAGGAAGGTGGGGGGATTGTTATATACAGACAGGACTGTAAGCAAAATGTATATACAGACACGAGACAAAAGTAGGATTTAAAGTAAACCTGTAACAAACCTGAACAATTTAAACTGAGCCTATAGTTAAAATTATCAACGGAGCTTTTTTACAGTATAAACTTATTAAAAAAAAATCAGCAGATCCAGTTAGTTAAATGCAAATACCGACTTATTTCCGTGAAAATAAAATGTGACCAAAACCCCTCTCACTTCCTAAGACTCCCTTCTGGTCATTTGGTGTGGCGAGTGGCTTCACTAAGCAATAAGCAGAGTGTGGTGGTGGTGGAGGAAAGGGTAGAGGTTGATTGAAACCAAGCTAAACTCTTCAACATCTGTTTATACATTTGTAGCGCACCAACCCCAGACTTTACCTGCTTTTCTTCTGCTTGGCTCCTCCGCAGGAAAAGAATGAGGCACACTGCACCACAAGCCCGTACCCTCCTGAATAAGGAGGTTGAGCGGTGTTAGTTTCATTGCGCAATGCCGTTTAAAAATGTATTGGGTAAAACACATAAAAGTTACACTCACATGCAATGGTGCCTATCATCCTGGCACCCAGCGTGTATAGCAAGTGGTTTTGGGGAAATTGGCCCACAATGTGCTAGTAACCGCTAGCCGCGGTTCGGCATGATTTCTAGAAAATTGCGTAGGCGGACATGTGTCGCAGTGAGGCTTGATCGTGTCATGTGCTATACACGGCGGGTGCCGGGACGATAGGCACCATTGCATGTGAGTATAACTTTTATGTGTTTTACTCAATACATTTTTAAACGGCATTGCGCAATGAGGTTTCTTCTCTGTCATTCAATTTCATTCCTATGAGGCATATCCAGTGCAAGAGCCGCCAGCAATGAATCCTTCCAGGGGTTTCCCCACACGCTTGAATTGCCAAACTAGAGATAGTTGGTCAACATATAGGGGTGAGTGTACATCCATGTGGGGCACCCAGTCTAAACACAAGTATATGGAGCACGGATGTATTACTATTGAGCACGAGCACTTCTGAACACCTATTACAGGGGTCGGGAACCTATGGCTCGCGAGCCAGATGTGGCTCTTTTAATGGCTACATCTGGCTCTCGCCTCTCAATCCACGGGTTGCGTGGTGTGCTGATCCGCGGATTGAGCCCATAGGAAAGGCCGCGGCTTCGGCCTAGCTCCGGAGCAGCGGCCATCTTGGTACACCCAGCGGCGCCCTAGGTGAGTGGTGCGCTGTTGTCATCATCACCCGCCTCAACTGCTCGGTGATCTGCCTGCTTGTATTGGTAAGCAAGCAGAAAATTGTAGGGGAGATGTGGATATTACAGTGGGGGAGGTGTGGGGAGATGTGGATATTACAGTGGGGAGATGTGGACATTACAGTGGGGGAGATGTGGACATTACAGTGGGCGAGATGTGGACATTACAGTGGGGGAGATGTGGACATTACAGTGGGGGAGATGTGGACATTACAGTGGGGGAGATGTGGATATTACAGTGGGGGAGATGTGAACATTACAGTGAAGGAGATTTGAACATTACAGTGGCGGACATGTGAACATTACAGTGTGGTGTTGCCTGTGTGTATAGTTCCCCTTGACCTGTGGGTGGCGCTGTCGCTCAGGTCTCGTGTTGAACCACAGGTGGCAATATAGCGTGTCCTCTCTCAGCAGCCATACGGTGGGCGTGGTTTACCTGCTGTGCATGCTGGGAGAGGGTACACAAGGGGCAGACGCCATGATCTAGGGAGATTGTCCGGGGGATTCCAGGGTGGAACCCCTGGTGGCGAGAGTCGCGCTCGTTGGCCTGCTGGCCAGGGGTGCGTGAACTGGTCGAGAAGTCTCAGGGCACCTTCAGCCCGAGGCTATAGTGTTCCAGGTAGGCCCAGTACCTTCAACTGGGTCTACATCTCAACCACTGGAGTCCCAGGGAACCCGAGGGAGGGTGGCCCGCTCTGAAAGAGAGGAAACCAGGGGAGGACCTGTCCGGAGGATCGGTGAAGGAAGTCACTGTCTCAGGAGAGGCCTGGTTACCTATCAGAGGGAAGGATTCCGTGAGTTGCACAGTAGCGCCTGTGATGTGCCCCATTGGCACCTATGATCTCTAAAGGTTGCAGGCGTTAAAGAGTTCTAGATTCAGGAACTAAAGGATTCTGTGGCAGAGGATCTCCTGAACTTGTCTTTGAAGGGGGCTAAATCTGAAGTAACTGTTCGTGCTCCACTCCGGCTGCTAGAACTGTGAGAGGGATCTATCCGGATGAGCAATACCCACTCAGGCTTGAGTGGAGAATAGGGTAACTGGGTGCCGCGTGCCTGAACCTGTCTCCCTACCCAACTCGATCTCTGTTTCAACCTTTTCCCAGTCTGTTTCAAGCAAGGAAAATAAACTCATCTGTTGGAGTTTAACCACTTCAATACCATGCACTTATGCACCTTCCCGCCCAGACCAATTTTCAGCTTTCAGTACTCTCACACTTTGAATGACAATTACTTAGTCATGCTACACTGTATCCAAACAAAATTTTTATCATTTTCTTCTCACAAATAGAGCTTTCTTTTGGTGGCATTTAATCGCCACTGGGTTTTTTATTTTTTTGCGATATAAGCAAAAAAACAGCAATTTTTTAAAAAAAAAAACACTTTTTTTTTGTTTCTATTGTAAAATTTTGCAAATAAGTAATTTTTCTTCATAAATTTGTGCCAAAATGTATACTGCTACATATCTTTGGTAAAATGAACCCAAATTAGTGTATATTATTTGGTCTTTGTGAAAGTTATAGAGTCTACAAACTATGGTAGCAATCACTGAAAATTTATCACATCTGATCACGTCTGATGTACTGAAGGGATATCTCATTTCTTGAGACACTAACAAGCGAAGAAAGTACAAATACCCCAAAATTACCCCTTTTTGGAAAGTAGACAGTCCAAGGTATTTACTAAGAGGCGTGGTGAGTTTTTTGAAGTTGTATTTTTTTCCCACAATTCTTGGGAAAATTTTTTTTTTTTTTTTTTTTACACAAACTGGTCATATTAACAGTTTTTTTCTCTCACACAGCATATGCATAATTGCAACTACACCCCAAAATACATTCTGCTACTCCTCCTGAGTGTAGCGATACCACATGTGTGAGACTTTTACACAGCCTGGCCACATACAGAGGCCCAACATTGAAGTAGCACTTTCAGGCGTTCTACAAGCATAAATCGCACATATCCTTTCTCAACCACCTATTACACTTTTGAAGGCCCTGGAGCACCAGGACAATGGAATTTTCCACAAAATGACCCCATTTTGGAAAGCACACACCCCAACGTATAATCTATGAAGCATTATGAGTCTTTTGAACGGTTCATTTTTTTCCAGAAGGTTTTGGAAAATGTGGAGAAAAAAAAATGAAAATGCATTTTTTTTACACAAAGTTGTCCATTTATAAGATATTTCTAACGCATAGCATATACATAGCAAAAATGACACCCCAAAATGCATTCTGCTACTCCTCCTGAGTATAGCGATACCACATGTGTGAGACTTTTACACAGCCTGGCCATATACAGAGGCCCAACATTGAAGTAGCACTTTCAGGCGTTCTACAAGCATAAATCGCACATATCCTTTCTCAACCACCTATTACAATTTTGAAGGCCCTGGAGCACCAGGACAATAGAATTTTCCACAAAATGACCCACTTTGGAAAGCACACACCCCAACGTATAATCTATGAAGCATTATGAGTCTTTTGAACGGTTCATTTTTTTCCAGAAGGTTTTGGAAAATGTGGAGAAAAAAAAATGAAAATGCATTTTTTTTACACAAAGTTGTCCATTTATAAGATATTTCTAACGCATAGCATATACATAGCAAAAATAACACCCCAAAATGCATTCTGCTACTCCTCCTGAGTATAGCGATACAACATGTGTGAGACTTTTACACAGCCTGGCCATATACAGAGGCCCAACATTGAAGTAGCACTTTCAGGCGTTCTACAAGCATAAATCGCACATATCCTTTCTCAACCACCTATTACAATTTTGAAGGCCCTGGAGCACCAGGACAATAGAATTTTCCACAAAATGATCCCATTTTTGAAAGCACACACCCCAACGTATAATCTATGAGGCATTATGAGTCTTTTGAACGGTTCATTTTTTTCCAGAAGGTTTTGGAAAATGTGGAGAAAAAATTAAAATGCATTTTTTTTACACAAAGTTGTCAATTTATAAGATATTTCTAACACATAATATGTACATAGCAAAAATTACACCCCAAAATGCATTCTGCTACTCCTCCTGAGTATGGCGATACCACATATTTGAGACTTTTACACAGCCTGGCCACATACAGAGGCCCAACATCCAAGTAGCACCTCCAGGCATTCTAGCAGCATTAATTGCACATATCATTTTCTGACTACCGATCACATTTTTGAAGGCCCTTCATATATCGAACACATAGCAGGTACATACCAAATAACAAAAGATTACCTGTGGTTTTAGAAGTGCAGTGGTCCACAGAGGAGAGCATCGGTCCAGGCAGCAGGCAGGGATGAGGTCAGCGACAGCAAAAGCAATCATCCAGGCAGCAGGCAGGAATACTGTCCATAGTTCGCACAGGCAGAGATACTGTCAGCACAGCCAGAGCACAGCCAAAGCACAAGTCCAGGTAGCAGGCAGAGGTGTCCCGGCAGAAATGCTGTCCAAAGTCAGTAGAGGCAGCAGGCAGATATATGGTCAACACAGCCAAAGTATTGGTCCAAGCAGCAGGAAGAAACATGGTCCATAATGTCATGGGTCATTACAGGCAGTAATATGGTCAGCACAGCCAAATTATTGGTCCAGGCAGCAGGAAGGACCATCAAGCTTAGGGCCAGGGGGACAGGGGTAGAGGCTTCTCCCACCCAAATCGCTTTGAAGCCTCCGGGCAACCAGACCCTGTTCTTGGAGCACAGAAAACGAAAAACTGGTTTTCTCTACTCAGAACGCTATTCTGAAGCCCCTCACATATGTGAGACCCCTGTGTACTAAAAGTAGATGGCCAAAAGATCAGTCCAAGTGGCAGGCAAAAACATGGTCGATTAACAGGCCAAGGTCGGTACACGTGGAAGTCAGAAACGTGGTTTAAATTGGCAGGCAGAGGCATCGTCGGTAAACAGGCCAGGGTCAGTTAATTAACATGGAAGGTAGTTAGTAACATGGTAGCAGGCAAATAGGGAAGTGGCAGTCTGTTAATAATAAGGGGAACTAATGGATGTATGATAATTTTTGAAGCAATTTCCAATGCACAGGCCAGGTTGGGAGGGACAATCGGGACAATAATAGCTGGTGTCTCTTCTTACTCCTCCTCTGCTGCATACACGGCATTTCTTTTGGCGTCTTCTTCCAGATTCTGTGGGGGGGATGCTAAAGGGATAGTGTCGCTCGTGAAGCCGACTCACACTATCAGAGCGAATGCTTCCTGGGGCGGGATCTTGTTGGTAAATGAGGGCATCGATGATATCTTCGATATATTGGAGGTAGTGGAGTCGGTGATTTTGAGTTGCTTTTTGGTAGCAGACAAACGAATTAAAAAGGGCCATGTGAAACAGGTGAAACGCAACTTTTTTGTGCCAATAATGGGACTTTCTGGTTGATAAGTAGGGCTGTAGCATCTGGTCGTTTAAATCCACCCCCCCCCCATGTACAAATTGTAGTCGTGGACACATTCAGGCTTTACAATGGAGCCGCGTCTTCTTGGGATCTCCACCATGGTGTCATTGTGGATCGTAGAGAGGATGTGGACATCTTTCTTGTCCCTCCACTTCATGGCCAACACCTCCTCGTTCCTCATGGATGCCGATTCTCCAGGTCGCAATTTTTTTTTCAATAAATTTTGTGGGAATCCCTTCCGTTTTTTTTTTGAAGGTACCGCAGGCCGGGGTTTGTTTACTGTAAAGGTGGCGAAAAAGGGGCAGGCTGGTATAATAATTATCAACATATAAATGGTAACCTTTTCCGAACAGGGGGTATGCCAACTCCCAGACAATTTTCCCACTGGTTCCAATATATGTGGGGCAATCACGGGGCTGGAGCTGGGAGTCTTTGCCTTCGTAGATCCTGAATTTGCAGACGTATCCAGTGGCTCGATCACATAATTTATTTAATTTTAACCCATACCTGGCTCTCTTGCTTGGTATGTACTGCTTGAACTGCAGTCGGCCGGTGAAATGTACGAGGGACTCGCCCACACAAATTTTTTGGTCTGGGATGAAAACTTCTTCAAATCGCTGGGAAAAGGCATTGATTAGGGGGCGTATCTTGTACAATTTGTCGTAGTTGGGATGATCTCGGGGAGGGCACTGTGAATTGTCATTGAAGTGGAGAAAGCGCATAATCATGTCGTATCTTTTCCTGGACATGACAGCGGAATATATGGGCATGTGTTGGATGGGGCGTTTGGACCAATATGAATGGACTTCGTTCTTTTTTGTAAGCCCCATATTGAACATAAGGCCCAAAAATAATTTAAATTCCTCCAATGTTAGACGCCGCCACTGGAACATGCGGGCGTAGGAAGAATCGGGGTTGGCAGCAATAAATTGGGATGCATACAGATTCGTTTGATCCACTATATTCTGCAGCAAATCTTGTGGGAAAAATAAACAAAAATAATCAAATTTAGAAAAATTTGTAGTGTCGGGCTGCACACCTGGCTGTGCAGTGAAAGGGGGGATGATAGCGGATCCTGAGTTGGCAGGCAACCATAAGGGGTTTGCAAGGGCATCGGGAAGGTAGGATTGGGGCTGGATTCTTCGGGTTGGGCGTGCATTTCCATTGCTTGTACTGGGCTCCTCTTCCTGGGGTATGGCGCTGCTGGTGGTGGGCAGTTCTCCTGATCTTGGTGCTGATCTTGGTGCTGATCTTGGTGCCGATCGCATTCTTTTGGGAGGGACGGTTTCCTCCGGGGACTCGGACTCTGAGCCACTATCCTCCACTGGCTCGTATTCCGAACCAGAATTGGATAATGGGAGCTCCCCGCTGCTCTCATCATCCGACATGGCAAGAATGGCATATGCCTCCTCAGGTGTGTAAACCCTTTGGGACATTATGGCAGTGCTTATTGGTGGGCCTGTGTAATGGTACTGCTGGTGGTAGTGGTGGCGGTCTGTGTGGTAGTACCGATGGAGGTATTAGTGGTGGGCCTGTGTGGTGGTACCGATGGCGGTATTGGTGGTGGTGGTACCAATGGCGGTACAGGTGGTGGTGGTACCAATGGCGGTACGGGTGGTGGTGGTGGCGGCGGTACTGATGGCGGTACAGGTGGCGGTACGGGTGGTGGTGGTAGCGATGGCGGTATGGGTGGTGGTGGTACCGATGGCGGTACAGGTGGTGGTGGTACCGATGGCGGTACAGGTGGTGGTGGTACGGGTGGTGATGGTACCGAAGGCGGTACAGGTGGTGGTACAGGTGGTGGTGGCACTACCAACGGTGGTACGGGTGGTGGTACTCGTGGTGGTACCGATGGCGGCACTAGTGGTGATACTGGTAGCGGGCCTGTGTGGCAGTATAGATGCTGGGCCTGGTGGCGGTACTGGTGGTGGTACTGGTACCGATGGCGGTACTGGTAGCCTGTGTGGCGGTGCCAATGGCGGTACCGATGGAGGTGGGCCTGTGACAGATGATTGACAGATGGGCTGATTGATTGACAGATGGGCTGATTGATTGATTGACAGATGGGTTGATTGATTGACAGATGGGGTGATTGATTGACAGGTGGGGTGATTGATTGACAGATGGGCTGATTGATTGACAGATGGGCTGATTGATTGACAGATGGGCTGATTGATTGACAGATGGGCTGATTGACAGATGGGCTGATTGGCTGGGCTGATTGATGTGCTGGGCTGTGTGACAGGTCCTCTTTATGGGGGGGGGGCCTGTTGTGCACTGTAAACTTATGTAGACAAACTACACTGAGCTAACTTACTGATCTCTTCTCTCTCCTCACAGATCGGTGTGTGAGGAGAGAGCAGGGATCAGGTAGTAACTCCTGTGGAGTTTGTTTACATTTGTGACCGGCTGTGATTGGACACAGCCGGTCACGTGGTAAACAGCCAATTCATTGTCTGTTTACTCTGATCGGGGACGCGCTGTGTCCAAGGGACACTCGCCTTCCCCGATCCCCGCTCTGCAAGCCTGTGGCGGCGCGCACGGAGCGCGCCGCCGAGTTTGTTTTGACAGGTGATCGGCTGTGACTTTGACACAGCCGATCACATGGTAAACAGCCAATGAAATTGGCTGTTTACCGTGATCGGGGAAGCGCTGTGTCCGAGGGACACATGCCGTCCCCGATCACCGCGCTGCGCGCCCCCGCGGGCGCGCACAAGGCAATATCCTGCAGGACGTCATATGACGTCCAGTATCGATATTGCAACCACTTCCCGGACGTCAATTCGCTATTGACTGGGCGGGAAGTGGTTAAACACTGTCTGGACATTGGCCTTCTTTTGGGAGTAAAAATTGACTTTTCCCTATACTCTAGGGATGAGAACCAATGGAGGGAGGTAACTCGCTGCAGGACCCAACAGTAGTATGAACACCGCTCAATCTCTTATACCAGGAGGATACGGGTATGTGACACGGTGTGCCTTACCCTGCAAGTGAAGGCAAGCAGGAAAAAGGGTCCGTGTGCTACATATACTCATGTTTCGTATCACCTAGCTAAGTATTAAATGTTTTCAAATTTAGCTGCCACACTGCACACTGTGGCTGTAATTGTTGTTAGGTAAAAGCATAAGTTGTCTCACAGTACTCCAGTGAAGCTGCAATCTGCTAGTCAGGTCTGCTCTGTGTGTTCAGCTGCTGCCAGTCTGGTCTACAGCTTCATCTGTATCTAGGGAACTTGAGAAGTTTCTGGATGATAGATGTGGAGCTATGCAGATGGCAGCATAAATATTGATACAGCCCTGACCTATCCCAGAGAGGCTGGCTCTGATGGCATGCTGGGAGACTGTATATATTCTGTGAGCACACTTAGCTCAGAGTCCTTTCCCAGGGTGCATTGCTTCAGCCCGGAGAGCACAATTCCCTCTCAGACACTGCTGTTATGTCTGCTGTCATGAGGCCTCAGGTGGGCGACCTAAGGGCCTGGCTGCTGAGACCCTGGTGCTAAAGAAAGCAGACCAAGGGGAGGCTGTCTGCAGAAGATCTAATCTGCTATCATCGGAGTAAGGTGTGGCTTGGAAGCTGGAAGGGGGCAACCAGCTGTTCCTTGAGCCTTGTGTAAGTACAGGCATTCTCAAAGATCTTGGGGACCTTTGTGCTTTTAACAACACTTTGGTGCTAAAGAAAGTCAGCTGTGGGTCTATTTAAAGGGGACACCTAATTTACTACTGAAAGAGACTCTGCTCATAATTAACTACTACTACTACTACTGCTACCTTAAAGCTGAAGTCAACTGTTTGCTACAAGCACAGACTTTCATATAGCTTGTCCTGAAGAATACCTAATTCCTCAGTTGTATATCGTTTTTGTTTTTGGAGTATCCTCCCTACTACCCTCAACCCCATCAAAGTTCTCCAAAAATAAAAACAACAAAAACAATACCCCTAGACTGGTCATTGAAGATATGTGTGAATGAGCCTGTGTGTCTGGCTGTGGGGCACAGCCTGTGGGGAAAACCTGGACAGTGATCCTGCGTCTTCTACGGGAGTGGTGCTACAATAACTATTAGAGGCTGAGGGGGTGCGAATCAGCGGGACTTCACTTTTTCCACAAAGTCCTGCTTTAACTTCAGGCTGTAATTGCTACCATTACTGGCGCAGACACTTCTTTCCTCTTGTCTCCAATAGGTGCATATAAACAATCATTGGTAAATATGGGTAATAACAAATATTTATTACGTGTCATTCAAATATAACCTGTTATGGTAGTAGGTCGTGTATTTTACAACAACCATGTACAGAGAGTCTGAAATGTGCCTTACTAAGAAACTCAGAGCATACATCACGTGGTTATTAATGATTTGCAATTACGTGTGCTCTGTGGGGAAAGAGAGACGTTTTCCTTTGTTTTCTTTGGCGCAGAGGACTCAGTGGGTTCACGTTTCCTACTAGGCTGCTCCTTAAGTTCAAGAGACTTAAAATACATTTGCTGGCTGACCCCAACCCAAGCTTGTGGGTTTGTGCAAATATGGCTTGGAGGGAAACACAGAGATGGGAAAATCTATCATCCCAAGAGACCAAGGTCTCTGCAGCCAAGAGAGCAAGGGAAAAGTGTGAGAATAACCCTAGCAGACTCATTTCTCAGAGGTAATAAGAACGTTTTGTCATCTACAATTAATAGAAAGTGGTACTGATTACTGTTCCATTAGTATACATTATTACATGACATGCTACAGTCATTATCATAATATTACATGTCATTTTTTTCTTTATTGAGTAGTCTAAAACAACTTTTGTAGATAGGTTTAAAATTTCCAGGAAGGGTCTTCATTTACAATCCATAAAACAAAAAAAATTTCTCTCCTGGGAAACTGATTATTTAAATATAAGCGTACTAAACAAATGTTGTTTTGCACATACTGTGTATCAATACTGTAACTAGCAGTTAAATGCAGGAGAAAAGCATATAATACACTGAGCACATAGGCATAGGTAATTCCAGTATTTAATTTACTAATGGTCATGGTTTGGATCAGTGTTTCTCAACTCCAGTCGTCAAGGAGCCCCAACAGGTCATGTTTTCAGGCTTTCCATTACTTTGCACAGGTGATTTGATCAGTTTCACTGCCTTAGTAATTACAACAGCTGCTTCATCTTACGTAAATCCTGAAAACATGACCTGTTGGGGCGCCTTGAGGACTGGAGTTGAGAAACACTGGTTTGGATCATAGGGGTCACATGTCATGACAAGGGCCATATTTAAAACTATGCATGATAGGCTCATGCTTATAGGTGCCACTAGAGGAGAGGTGCCTGAGGCAGGCTGCCATATTCAAGCAGAGGTCTATGTCACACCAGCAGTCTATATACAGTATAGTTAGTTGTCTTCAGCAAAAAGATCCCTAAAAACTTCAAGGAAAATACTCAGCTGCTTCCATGTGTCGCTCCCTCATTGATGGAAACGCTCCCTAATTTATTTGCCAGCAAGGGAGCAATTTCTTGCTCATCAAGTCAGCAGTATAGATTTCCTGATGCAAATTTATTGCAGAATTTACTGGTCCCTCATCAACAAATGTTCTTTATCCAATGTGGATTACAATTGGAAGAAGTATATAATCCCATGGCTCACAGGTGTATGAAATTATGGTCCAAATATGCTGGGGTTTTGGCATTGAGCGTACATGCATTCTACTGGCCAGAATAATAATTTATTCTGGTCATTGGAATACATTCACATTTATTTGTGTGATTACGCGTGTATGCATGTACAGGCAGTCCCCTAGTTACAAACATCTGACTTACAAACGACTCCTACTTACAAACGGAGGGAGACAACAGGAAGTGAGAGGAAATCTACCCCTAGGAAGGGAAATTCTCTCCTGTAAGTGTTATTATGGGAAAAAGGTGTCTCCACTGAAGCTTTATCACCAATCCTTGTTTCCACAACAACCCAAAATTTTCTAAATCCAATTGTCATTGGGACAGAAAGTGAGGTGAAATCTTCTGATCAGGGGCACAGACAGCAAAACAAATGATAACCCTTCCCTATGCTATCCCAAAAACATAAAAAAATTAAATTTGGGCTTTAGCTACACTTAAAAAATGTATCTGTTCCGACTTACAAACCGATTCAACTTAAGAACAAACCTACAGACCCTGTCTTGTTTGTAACCCAGGGACCGCCTGTAAATTATGCTATGATATAGAGGGTGAAAGTCCACTTAAAAATACTGATCTAAAGGTCTGATGTGCATGGCCACATAAACTAACATAGAACTGTATTTAGAGATAAAATATATATATATATATGCTACACACCTGTAAAGGCAGCAATTTTTATTACCATGTGCATGAGGCCTAAGTAAAAAAGGCTTACATTGCTTTTAGCACAGATGGATTTACTACTATATACAGTAAGTGGTATAATTGTGATTGAAGGGAATTGGCACGCATTTATTTATATATGACCAACGACTGATTTGGAGCACTAGGTATATGAAATCTAGAAGAACACACATTGGAAGTTGATTATAATGGGAACTGTTTGGACACTACTGGACTCTTAAAAGAATTTCATGGTCTTAGTGTTTTATTTTTATGTATTTTCAATATTTTTGTGCTTGATGTAAATGTTTATATTAAAGAGTGCAATTGAAAATTTGTGTAGCGCTCCTGCCCTAGGCTGGATAAATTTTTGGCTCTGCTGTATCCAGCGAAGCAACAATTTATTTTTCAGGTCTATCCCTAAGCCTGGTGGTTGATTGCTCCTGCCTGGTAGCTTCCAGAATTAGAATAGGAGGGTTAACAACTTGGTAAAAGCAATATTTATCTGACCTCATCCAATCCTTTGAAGGCGGACCCAAAAGAATTAGCTGGGGAGAAAATAAATGTTTGGAAGGGTCTGATCAGAGCTCTCTCTCTTCTTGGAGCCCCTGGTAAGCAGCCTGTGTTACTGAAGGGCTGCTATCAGGCCTCAGCATGGGTTTGGCTGAGGCCTGTACTTAAAGAAACTTGCTGGAAGACACTCCCTTAGGAAGGAAAGAAGGGTGACCCCTGAATGCCGCACATCCATAGTATCCTACAGAGATAAGTGAAATGACAACCTCAGCCTGGACTCCAACCAGGCCACACCACCAACATGTTTCACTCCAGGAGCTTAGTCATGGGGAAGTTCCTTAGGAAGTACGGCCCCTTTAACTGAAGAGTGTTACAGGGGAAGCTG
Source organism: Rana muscosa (assembly GCA_029206835.1). NCBI lineage: Eukaryota > Metazoa > Chordata > Amphibia > Anura > Ranidae > Rana > Rana muscosa. The sequence continues at coordinate 869,039,308 of CM055118.1, forward strand.
GTTGGGGAGCTGTCCCTGGATATTGTGAGTAGGACCTTTTGCTTAGAGCTCCAGGTGTACCCATGCTTTGAGAGTTAGATGCCAGAAGTTGTTACAAGGACTGTGACTGTTAGTTAAGGACTTTATTTGAGAATCTGTCCTCCTGTACCTCCTTTTATGTATAGCCATGAAACTCAAATGTAATCAAGAGTATTTGAACTGCATTTCCCAGAGAGAGATTGTCAGGAGAGGAAAGAGCTGAATTTTCTCAGGCTGTACAGGACCCAGCTTCCTCTTTTTATGAGAGAGACCGGAGAGTGCACATAGCTGTCTAGTGTGCACTGCTGCATATTGGCAGCCTTAGTAGGATCCAGAGCGCTAAGTTCGGAGGAGCTGACAGCCAGAGTAACCTGGGTGCAGAGCAGAAAGTGGACTAATCACTGTGTGTAACCAGTTGGCGAGCTGCAATATCACTGGAACAGGTGAACGGGTGCTGTATGGATTTTTTATCTGCTGCTGGAGAGACTGAACCCTTTAGGAACTGACCATACAGCCATATAGTAGCCTTATTGCTACCTGTAGGCTTGACTAAGACTATTCTCACATATACCAATGATACAACTGGGTCCCAACACTAGCCAGCTGAAGAGTTAGGACTAAAGGGCTGCCTTTACAGCTGCTACACAGACACCTTCAGCTATTGCTCATGCTAAGAGGTACCTCCCATTTGACACTACACCATATCTAAGCCATTCTACACTAGTTATAGTATTATTATTCACATTGCAGTTAATGCTTATATGCACTGTTTATTGACGACTTTTCTGATTCATGTGTTAATCCCAGTCTAGTAGTAAAGAACTCTATTCTAAGTTAGCTTGGCATAGTAATTATATTGTCTGCCGGACTGTTTCTGAATCTACCTTCTGTGTGTTCAGTTACGCTCAAACCACCACTTATTCTAACCTGTACCAATACACTGAGTTCATTTACCACTAAATGGTCTTGGGTCTATTTCCTGGTGCTAATTTACAGCCAGGTTTAAGTTATACGCAAAAAGGTATACTCGTGTTCTTACAAGTCGTTGCAGTAGCTTTCATTCAACCAGGTGTGTCAGAGGGCCTGAGGTTGTTCTTGGAGTTGAGGGGCAGATCAGAGAACCCAAATTACCAAGTGGCTCATGTGGGTGTAGCACTACATGTTTTTGGAGTATCCTGAGCCATTGTCTCTCTAGCCCCCTATGTTCAAGTACTGTAATACATTTTCAAAATATACCCCTAGACTGAGCCTGAATTTTGTCTGTGTCCTCTGAAACTGGTATCGGGGCATGGCAGCCTTTGAACAGGTAGGAGAAACCTGTTTATTTCCTGCAGCCCCTCAGGAGGTGAGTGCTACATTTGTCACTATTGAGTAAGTGCTGGGCACACTGTGATATATACTGTACAAGTAAACACATTTTTTTCCATCATCAGTAGACCTACAGTCATCTCAAACAATTTAATTTACACATTCTCACAATATTCTAATCCAGGTTAGGGCTAGTAAAACAAAAAAACAAAAAAATCTGTGTAAAAGAGGTGATTCTAACAAAACAGTTTTACTTTTGTGCCAAAGGACTTACAGTGGGTCAAAAAAGTATTTAGTCAGCCACCAATTGTGCAAGTTCTCCAACCTAAAAAGATGAGAGAGACCTGTAATTGTCATCATAGGTATACCTCAACTATGAGAGACAAAATGTGGAAACAAATCCAGACAATCACATTGTCTGATTTGGAAAGAATTTATTTGCAAATTATGGTGGAAAATAAGTATTTGGTCAATATCAAAAGTTCATCTCAATACTTTGTTATATATCCTTTGTTGGCAATGACAGAGGTCAAACGTTTTCTGTAAGTCTTCACAAGGTTGTCACACACTTTTGCTGGTATGTTGGCCCATTCCTCCATGCAGATCTCCTCTAGAGCAGTGATGTTTTGGGGCTGTCGCTGGGCAACACGGACTTTCAACTCCCTCCAAAGGTTTTCTATGGGGTTGAGATCTGGAGACTGGCTAGGCCACTCCAGGACCTTGAAATGCTTCTTACGAAGCCACTCCTTCGTTGCCCAGGCGGTGTGTTTGGGATCATTGTCATGCTGAAAGACCCAGCCACGTTTCATGTTCAATACCCTTGCTAATGGGAGGAGGTTTGCACTCAAAATGTCGTCCTGTTCCCTTTGCAGAGAAACAGCGCTAAAGCATGATGTTGCCACCCCCATGCTTCACAGTAGGTATAGTGTTCTTTGGTTGCAACTCAGCATTCTCTCTTCTCCAAACACGACGAGTTGTGTTTCTACCAAACAGTTCTACTTTGGTTTCATCTGACCATATGACATTCTCCCAATCCTCTTCTGGATCATCCAAATGCTCTCTAGCAAACCTCAGACGGGCCTGGACATGTACTGGCTTAAGCAGGGGGACACGTCTGGCACTACAGGATCTGAGTCCCTGGCGGCGTAGTGTGTTACTGATGGTAGCCTTTGTTATGTTGGTCCCAGCTCTCTGCAGGTCATTCACTAGGTCCCCCCGTGTGGTTCTGGGATTTTTGCTCACCGTTCTTGTGATCATTTTGACCCCACAGGGTGAGATCTTGCGTGGAGCCCCAGATCGAGGGAGATTATCAGTGGTCTTGTATGTCTTCCATTTTCTAATTATTGCTCCCACAGTTGATTTCTTCACACCAAGCTGCTAGCCTATTGCAGATTCAGTCTTCCCAGCCTGGTGCAGGTCTACAATTTTTGTTTCTGGTGTCCTTCGACAGCTCTTTGGTCTTCACCATAGTGGAGATTGGAGTGTGACTGTTTGAGGTTGTGGACAGGTGTCTTTTATACTGATAACAAATTCAAACAGGTGCCATTAATACAGGTAAGGAGTGGAGGACAGAGAAGCCTCTTAAAGAAGATACAGGTCTGTGAGAGCCAGAAATCTTGCTTGTTTGTAGGTGACCAAATACTTATTTTCCACCATATTTTGCAAATAAATTCTTTCCATATCAGACAATGTGATTGTCTGGATTTGTTTCCACATTTTGTGTCTCATAGTTGAGGTATACCTATGATGACAATTACAGGCCTCTCTCATCTTTTTAAGTGGGAGAACCTGTACAATTGGTGGCTGACTAAATACTTTTTTGCCCCACTGTATTTAAAGGCATACTATGTTGAAAGTATGTACCGCCCAGACTGTGTGCTGCTTACTCAGCGCTTATTGGATTAACAGTGTCCATAGTACATCAAATACAGTCCAAAAAGCATGGATGAGAAAGGGTCAAGTGAACTCCTGCAGCTCCTCAATAAAAATATGGGATGGATCTTTAAAAGCAGTGTGAGAAAACAGAATAAGGGTGCTGGAGTTAGCGAAACCGCATAAAAAAAACATTTTATTAAATATAACACACTTAAAGGTACATGTAAAGTTCTTGATAGACAGCATACAGGAGCCGAACACAGCACCGTAAACACTGAAGAGTAAAACAGCCAGGGCAACCAAGCAGGAGGTGCAGCAGAGTGAGAGGTACTAGTACCGGATAGAGATTAAAAACTAGTGGGCAAAGCAGCAACGTCCACGGCCACACATGGGAAGGAGCAGCTGTCAAAAGCAAGCAGTGATTATGGGGATGGTTGGGCCAAAGGCAGCTGTCAAATCCATCTAATAATGATAGTAATGGACGAGCTTCTATGTGTTTCTGGGGCTCCATCCCCTTTATCAAACATCTAGGGAAAGAGCCTGCATTTATGAAAACACCGATCGACTGAAGTGGGAGGGTGGTAGATCATAGATTGTAATTTAGGGTAAAATCAATAGTAAATGAATAAAGATAAGTATTTTTTCATCTATCTATTCAATTTTATTTTGCAGCTGGGGGCAACCTGAGTTGCTTTCATAATCTATTGATATTCACATTTTGTATTGCTAAATGAATACATGACACCTATGGCTTACTATACTGTATAGTCTCAGTGTGGAAGTTTACTGCTGTCTTTAGGTTAACTGCACTGTTAATTAATGCAGTTTCTATGACTTGAGCTTGTATTTATATGAGTGCTTGGCTGGGATTATTCCTAATGTTGTACAGTGGAACCTCGGTTAAAGAATAACTTGGTTTGAGAGCGTTTTGATTTGCGAGCAACTTTTTTTTTTTAATTCTGACTCGGTTTGTGAGTGTTGACTCGCAAGACGAGCAGAATTCAAGCTAAATAGGCCTGCAGTACCTCATTTGGCCTGAGGTACGGGGGCGCAGGAGCCAAGAACAGCCAAACATTGGCCTGCAGTACCTCATTTGGCCTGAGGTACGGGGGTGCAGCTGCCGAGCCGAAGTGTCCTCGGGCCTTTTCGGACGTTTTCGGCGCTCTCTGGCGCCCGCCACCTCTGGCCGCATTCGGTATTGCATCACATTGAAGTCAATGCGGAACAAATTATTTTCGTTTCCATTGACTTCAATGGGATAACTCGCTTTGATATGCGAGTACTTTGGATTAGGAGCATACTCCTCGAACGGATTATGCTCGTAATCCGAGGTTCAACAGTATTCTCTTTGTTAAAACCAATAAAAGTGTATTGATCTTACAAAAAACTTATGTATGGATGCAAAGGGATGAGGAGAGGAGCTTGGACAGCACAGACAGTGATTAGACACTCCCAGAAGAGTAGAGGACTATGGCATGTCAGAAGGGAAGAAGTATGTGCTAGGGCAGGGATATGTAATTAGAAAACCTCCAGCTGTTGCAGAACTACAAATCCTATGAAGCATAGCAAGACTCTGACAGCCACAAAAATGACACCCAGAGGCAGAGGCATGATTGAACTTGTAGTTTTAGCAACAGCTGGAGGTCCGCTAATTGCATATCCCTGTGCTAGGGAATTGACTAGTCTAATTTTCTAGCACATTTAAAGGCATATCGCAAGTGAATAGATAATAATTTACAGAAAGGAAAAACATTGCACTTTTCCAGTTGTTGTTTGCTATATTAAATAAGCTTAACAGTAAAGTAGGCACATTCTTACATAAAAACGAATACATATGTAGCACACCCCCGTAGGAGCTGCTGGTTTAAATTTGGGCCTTGCATGTTACCTCAGTATTTGTTGTCTAGGGGAAGAAAGTCTGTAAAAACTCCAATGTCCACACAAGATGTAAAACCTTAAGCTGTTAGGTTTTATTTTCCCTTTGCATAAACATATGAAAAATAGTAGAAGGGTGAAGGGAAGGGGGTAGGTTCAGGTACGCAGTACAGATCACTGGGGGGAAACTCCTCAACTATAAAGTCACTCACCACTCCTCCTTCAGTGGGTATTGCTCACCCGGATAGGTCCCGCTCACCTGGCCTAGCAGCCGGAATGATGCACGGACAATGATCAGGACCAGTCTCTGCCACAGGACTTAACGCCCGGACTTCCAGCCAAGCAGTCAAAAAGCCTTTAAGCCAACCCAGCAGACTGCAAGGTGAACTTTAGATACAGTGCATCCTCCAATAGAATTATCAGGCCCTCCTCAAGACGCCTTCCACTCTGACTTTTCCAGGACAGGTCCTCCCCTGGTTTCCTCCATTGAGTGGCTTCCTCCCGCAGGACGGACAGCACAGGACCACCTTCAAAGTGTAGGCCCCAGTCAGCATAACTGGGCCTACTTGGTAGAGTTGCAGCCTCGGACCAACGTGGTCCCGAGGCCAAAATCACACGACACACTCCTCGCGCCAGGAGGGCCGCGAGGGGAAGAAGGACCCCAAAAGATGGCGTCTGCCCCTTAAGTATCCTTCCCCAGCATGCTCAGCGGGTAGACCGCGCCCACTGAACTGTTCCCGGGGGAAGGTACCCAATGCACTCTGGCCTGTCAGTCCTCCACATTGGCCTGGGGTGGTAACGCCACCTTCAGGCAAACAGTGGGAAGTCTTCCAACAAAGCCATAGCCAGAACAGAGGCTGATTTAGCATAATTATTTACAGAGTCTGAGTTAACTACCAGCTCAGACACCCACTAAATTTAACATAGCGCCTGGTCATCAGGAGCAGGGCGCTACACATAATTATTTGACTGAAATATATAGGCCTAATAATCTTTGGAGGATGACTGGTTGAGTCTTGTTCAGTGCACGCATCTTTAACGTTTAAGCTGGACCACAAAGTAGTTCTTTGCAGGAGACAATATCTAAATGTAGATTTCCCGGCCCCTTCTCCCTCTGCCCAATATTTTCATTGCAGACCTCCAGACATCTAAATGTAGCATATGTGCCCAAATTTGGATTTTTTCTCTAGTCTAGTCAATAAGACAGCAAAATAAAGTCACATATTCCCCTCCCTGCTTCTCCCAGCCAAGTGCCAGGGAACAGCTTAATCCTACTTCTGATGATAAACACGACATATTTGCAGCCCTGTTAACACTTTCATAACAATCCAGTCAATGTTTTGTCTTATAGGTGATCTATATATATATATATATATATATATATATATATATATATATATATATATATATAACTTTTTTTCTGTTTTAAAGCTGTCATGAAAGAAAGATTTGCGGGGAACTCTTTGATGAAAAATGGAAATACACAGCAAAAAAAAAACTGATATAGGCTTTACCCTTTGCTACTGTAGCGGGCATGTACTTTCAGAGTGTTTAATTCTGGTGAGGACACCAGTGATGCATAGTTCCCTGCGCCCCAGCAGGTGGCGCTGTCACTTTGGGCCGGGGTTGAACCATCGCTGCAGTGCCGCGCCCTTTGTGACCTCTCGCAGCAGTTGTACGGTGGGGCGGGGAACCCGCTGTGCTTGCTGGGAGAGGGTATAAAGGGGGCGGACATCTTCACCGCAAGGTTCGAGTCCCAGGCACCTTCAGCCTGAGGGCTGCTGTTCGCGGTCGGTGTCCAGGCGGCCTAGGCCTGGACACTTGGAGTTCGTGTTCCATCCCAGACACCTTCAGTCTGGGGTGAGGTACTCGGCCGGAGGCATGGGGCCCAGTACCTTCTGCTGGGTCCCGCCTGGGAGGGACTGTCCTATTGATGCATGGGCACCATGATGGACACCCGAATCCAGAGGCGTAAGGGACCGGAGGAGGGATTCATCCGAAGACCTGGTGCGGCATATTGCCAGTGACGGGTGAACCTCTGGAGACTGCCCGGAGGGATGTCTTTACCGAACAGGGGCCAAGTTCATAGAGGAAGGTGGTTCATGTCCAATGACCAGTGGCAGCGGTCCAACTAGTCAACTCAGGTCAGTGGCAGAGACCTGCTATTAGGCCTGTGGTAGGGGCCTCAACGGTTCACCCGGTCGGTGGCAGCGGCCAATCTCACGGTCGGTGGCAGAGACCGTGTGCCAGGCCTATTCGCTTGCAAAGGGATAGGAGAATTCATTTGTGCCTGGGCCTACTCCTATCCACACCCCTGTCTGTCTGTTACTGAAAGTTCAACTGTTATGTTCACCCTGCAATGGAGAAATAAAAGAGCGTTGGACTTTTAATTGGTGTGGGGCTCTGTTACTGGCAGACACATCTCCACGGAACAAGCAGAAGCTTCGTATGCAGTGAGCAGACCCGGAGGTAATTTAAGTGACTTTGCTCAACCCTCATACACATACGAGGTGAGAGCTTGGCGTAGTGTTCCTGCACTCTCCTCTCCCAGGTACCCCTAGACCACAGCAGCCAACCAGGCGATAGAAGAGGAGAGGGAGAGTGAGGCCCGCTACACGTGGGGGCTCGGGTCCGGGATGTGTTTGTGCTACAATGGAGCTGAAGTTGTTGGAATTTGAATGTGTCTGCCCGGAAGAGTTCCGAGTAGGTCGGCCATGTTGGCCACTGCGCCACAAGGCACACCCTCCCTGCTCAGTTCGTGGGCGTGACCCAGGGAAGGAGAAAGCCCCCGAACTGGGGCGCAAGAGGGGAGGAGTCCCAATCGTGTGAAGGACTACACGTGGGGACTTTGGCGCCAACAATGCAGTGTGCAATGGATCAGCAGAGAGTCGCCATGTTCAGTAACGCATCGTGGATTCCACTTCATCCTACTACCACGAGTCTGACTACTAGGGATGAGCTCGGTGTTCGAGTCGAACATCCGTTCGACTCGAACATAGGCTGTTCGATCGTTCGGCGAACATCGAGCGATTTGGGCCGTTCGCGCCAAATTCGAGTGATGCGAACGGCCCACAATACACTGCGCCATCGCAGTGCAATCCCGGCGCTGTGATTGGCCAAGCATGCACTGTGACCCCGCATGCTTGGCCAATCACAGCTAGGAGAGCCATAATTGGCCACAGGCAGGTTGCCTGTGGCCAATTATAGCTCAGGGGGTTTAGCACACGCCCCACACTATAAAAGGCCGCCAGCGCGGCGGCCTTGTGTAGTGTGTTCCGGCGCAGGGAAAGAGAAGGATAGGCAGGGACAGTGTTGATATTCTTTGTGCTATTCTTGTGTGCAGGGAGAGAGAAGGATAGGCAGGGAGAGTGTCAGTGTCATATTCTTTGCTAAACCTTGTGTGCAGGGAGAGAGAAGGATAGGCAGGGGACAGTGTCAGTGTCATATTCTTTGCTAAACCTTGTGTGCAGGGAGAGAGAAGGATAGGCAGGGAGAGTGTCAGTGTCATATTCTTTGATAAACCTTGTGTGCAGGGAGAGAGAAGGATAGGCAGGGGACAGTGTCAGTGTCATATTCTTTACTAAACCTTGTGTTCAGGGAGAGAGAAGGATAGGCAGGGAGAGTGTCAGTGTCATATTTTTTGATAAACCTTGTGTGCAGGGAGAGAGAAGGATAGGCAGGGGACAGTGTCAGTGTCATATTCTTTACTAAACCTTGTGTTCAGGGAGAGAGAAGGATAGGCAGGGAGAGTGTCAGTGTCATATTTTTTGATAAACCTTGTGTGCAGGGAGAGAGAAGGATAGGCAGGGGACAGTGTTAGTGTCATTGTTGCTAAGCCTCCTGCACAGTATACACCTGAAGCTAGCCCTTATTGCTGTGTTTTCCTGGTGTGTTACACCAACAGGCATTTGCAGCACTTACAGCAGGCGTAGTGTGATTCCTGCAAAATATACTTCTGAAGCTAGCCCGTATTGCTGTGTTTTCCTGGTGTGTTACACTAACAGGCATTTGCAGCACTTACAGCGGGCGGAGTGTGCCTCCTGCACATTATACACCTGAAGCTAGCCCGTATTGCTGTGTTTTCCTGGTGTGTTACACCAACAGGCATTTGCAGCACTTACAGCAGGCGTAGTGTGATTCCTGCAAAATATACTTCTGAAGCTAGCCCGTATTGCTGTGTTTTCCTGGTGTGTTACACTAACAGGCATTTGCAGCACTTACAGCGGGCGGAGTGTGCCTCCTGCACATTATACACCTGAAGCTAGCCCGTATTGCTGTGTTTTCCTGGTGTGTTACACCAACAGGCATTTGCAGCACTTACAGCAGGCGTAGTGTGATTCCTGCAAAATATACTCCTGAAGCTAGGCCTTATTGCTGTGTTTTCCTAGTGTGTTACACCAACAGGCATTTGCAGCACTTACAGCAGGCGTAGTGTGATTCCTGTAAAATATACTTCTGAAGCTAGCCCGTATTGCTGTGTTTTCCTGGTGTGTTACACCAACAGGCATTTGCAGCACTTACAGCAGGCGTAGTGTGATTCCTGCAAAATATACTCCTGAAGCTAGGCCTTATTGCTGTGTTTTCCTAGTGTGTTACACCAACAGGCATTTGCAGCACTTACAGCAGGCGTAGTGTGATTCCTGCAAAATATACTTCTGAAGCTAGCCCGTATTGCTGTGTTTTCCTGGTGTGTTACACCAACAGGCATTTGCAGCACTTACAGCAGGCGTAGTGTGATTCCTGCAAAATATACTCCTGAAGCTAGGCCTTATTGCTGTGTTTTCCTAGTGTGTTACACCAACAGGCATTTGCAGCACTTTCAGCAGGCGTAGTGTGATTCCTGCAAAATATACTTCTGAAGCTAGCCCGTATTGCTGTGTTTTCCTGGTGTGTTACACTAACAGGCATTTGCAGCACTTACAGCGGGTGGAGTGTGCCTCCTGTACATTATACACCTGAAGCTAGCCCGTATTGCTGTGTTTTCCTGGTGTGTTACACCAACAGGCATTTGCAGCACTTACAGCGGGCGTAGTGTGCTTCCTGCAAAATATACTCCTGAAGCTAGGCCTTATTGCTGGTTTTCCCATCTCCCTGCAGGCCATTAGAATGTCTGGAAGGCAAACAAGGAGAGGTAGACAGTCAGGAGCCAATAAAAGAGGGCAAGCAGGCTCTGTGTCTAGAGACAACAGTGCTGGTCGTGGACGCGGTGCATCGCCATCAGCACGTGGCCATGGGACACGCTTGTCCTTATTTTCGGCAGCTGGACGTGTTGAGCCGCATCATGCCGAAGACTTGGTAGAGTGGATGACCAAGCCCTCCTCATCCTCCTCATCCTCTCTCACCCAGGCTCAGGGTACTGGCAAAGCAGCTGCCAAAGCATCCTCTCCCCTGGTATCAATGTCATCATCAGTCACTCCTTCCCTAGACCCACCATGTCCTCCTGAGGAGTCCCCCGAACTGTTTGAGCACAGTGTTGGGTACATGCTCCAGGAGGATGCCCAGCGTTTCGAAGGGTCTGATGATGATACCCAGCTAGAGGAAGGCAGTAGCGTGAGAGCAGAGAGAGGGGATGCTCAAGAAGGACACCAATCTGGCAGTCATGTTCCAGCAGCTGCAGCATACTGCCAGATTGGCTCCAGTGATGAGGAGGGAGGGGATGATGAGGTCACTGACTCCAAGTGGGTGCCTAATAGGAGAGAGGAGGAGGAGGAGGAGGATGAGGAGGAGGCACATCTCCAACGAGGCAGGATGCCCTCGGGGGGCCAGCGTAAGGGCAACACACCGACGGAATCACACCGCAGAGCTCCGCCTGTGCAGGGCGCTGCCTCTGCCCGTTATTCAAAAAGTTCTTTGGTGTGGGCCTTTTTTGAGTCGAGTGCATCAGATTGCACAGCTGCTGTTTGCAACATATGTCTCAAGCGTATATCGCGTGGCCAAAACATCAGCCGCTTGGGCACCACATGCTTGACCAGACATAAGTTGACCTGCCATGCAGCTCGTTGGCAAGCCTACCTTAAAGACCCACACCAAAGAACAAAGCGGACCTCTCCTTGCACCGCATCAGCTGGGATCTCCAACCCCACTATACCTTCAGTCCTCTCTGAAACCTGCACTGAGAGGAATGAAGGTGTAGAATTAGGTGTGTCACAGCCAAGTACTTGCGGGCACTCTACTAGCAGTACACCGACGTCCGATTCTATCAGGCAAATTTCCCTGCCCCAGCTGCTGGACCGTCGAAAGAAGTTCACTCCCAGCCATCCACATGCCCAGTGGTTGAATGCTAGCTTGGCTAAATTGCTAGCGCTTCAACTGCTGCCTTTTCAGTTGGTAGACTCGGCCCCCTTCCGTGAGTTTGTGCAATGTGCGGTTCCTCAGTGGCAGGTTCCCAAACGCCACTTTTTCTCACGGAAGGCGATTCCGGCTCTCTACCGGCATGTGGAAGGCAATGTCTTGGCCTCGCTGGACAGGGCGGTCAGCGGTAAGGTGCATATTACCGCTGACTCATGGTCCAGCAGGCATGGACAGGGACGTTACCTTTCTTTCACGGCCCATTGGGTCACTCTTTTGGCAGCTGGGAAGGATGCAGGACAAGGTGCAGTAGTGTTGGAGGTTGTTCCGCCGCCACGCCTTCAAAATGCTACTACTGGTTGTGACACACCTCTCTCCTCCACCCCCTCCTCTTCTTCTTCCTCCATGGCCTCTTCCTGTGCTTTGTCCTCGGAACCAGCGGTGCTCCGTAGGCGTTCAAGGGGCTACGCAAGTACGCAGGCAAAAAGATGCCATGCCGTGCTTGCGCTGGTGTGTTTGGGGGACAGGAGCCACACTGGGGCAGAGGTTCTGTCTGCTCTGCAGGGGCAGGCCGAGAGGTGGTTGACGCCACGCAAGCTTAAGCCAGGAATGGTGGTTTGCGACAATGGCACCAACCTCCTCTCCGCCCTTCAAATACCTGTCAAAGGTTTCCATGTGATATTCCACATCATCCCCCTCCCTCTGAAAAATAAGCACCCGGTCAGCATGGATGTGCCGACCCAACATCCACTCTGCCTTGCAGTCTTTGAACCTTTTGGAGGCTGCAGGGGAACATGAGAGGTACCTGCGAGTGTGGGGCACCTTGAGATGTGTCCAGATGAAGTCATCATACCTCCGCTGTCTGCAGGCCTCCACTTCATATAAAAGTTCCTTAGACAAATATGGGTACTCCCACCCATATTCAGTGGCAACTTTCTGACCGAAAAGTCTCTGCAAACGGGAAAGGGGTGGCATTGTAGCCCGGTCTCCTTCACCAGGCAGCACTATAGCATCAGGGTGCCGGGGCACCTTCATCACCTGTAGATTAGGCATAGGAGCCCGCAGTGACACTCGCTTCGCCCCAGTAATGGGCGCAGGCGACTCCAAGGGTAGAGAGGCATGCAGGGGACCAGATCCCTCCTCAGGCGCCGAGGCCTCCACCCGGGGTGTACTATCCCCATTTCACACGGGACGAGGATAGGGGTATCTTGTCCCAGCCTTTCTGAGCAAAACGTTTGTCAATTGCAACGTCATCTCCTACATCGATGATCGACTCCAGGTCGGAGGTGTCATACTCCTCCGCGGGATAAGAACTCTGTGTAGACGTGGAGTCACCCTCTTGGACAGGTTCCAGGGCCTCTGGATCCCCGACACCTCCAACCACACACCAGGTCCCGTCCCTCTGCTCACCTCGGCCTTTACTTGAACTGGGATGTCCGGGGCTCTTCCTTCCGGATCCATCCAGGCCAGGAAAACGCTGGGGTGTAACTCTCCCACGGCCGCAGGAAGCCTTGACCAACCCGACTCTCCTCTTTGGCGGTGGAAGCAGGGATTCTGTGGTGACCAAAGCAGCATCTTCGGATTTCTCAATCGCAGTCTCACTCTCAACTGTGGCTTCCTCCAGAGCCTGGTTAGTGCGCGTAGGGATGGCTGTACAAGCTTTGACTTCTCCTTCAAGAGTGCTGGCACCTGTAATACAGTTGAGGTGGAAGGCCCGAGGCCTTTCCGTGGGTTGCTCCACCTCGAAGATGAATTCTTTACAGGCCTTGCATCGCCCGAATGGCTTCAGATGGACCACCAGTCCCGAGCATCCGGGACAAATAGCACAGAGGGCCTCAACGTCCTTACATACGTACAGGGTGAATCGCCCCCGGGGCTTGAGCCTAATCCCTGTATCCGTCAGCGGAGTGGCAAACTAAGTCATCCTCGTGGCTGTAGAAGTAGGAACCCATGAGGCAGTAGTGAACGTGCTGACCGCTTGCTGCTCCATCGCGCACTGACTATTCTGCGCCAATGTCCCCACGTGCATCACTTCACATGGCCAGACTCCTCCCAGATTCTGCACCTGTTCGCAGGCTTCTGTTGTGTCACGCCCACGAACTGCGCAGACAGGGTGTGCCTCGTGGCGCATTGGCCAATATGGCCGACCTCCTCCTAACTCCTCTGGGCAGCAAAGTTCAAACTGTGAAGGTCTCGGTTCCATTACCACAGACACAGATCCCGGACACAGAGCCCCCACATGTAGCGACCTCACCTCTCACTCCCTCCTTCACTTCTCGATCAATGGCTCTTGTCTAGGGGACCAGGGAGGAGAGTGTGGCGCACTACCAGCTTGTATCCTCTTATGTGCAGAGGTGTGAGCTATAACCTTTTTCTCCTTCGGGCCTGTGCCCCTGTCCAGAGCCAAAACTTCCCTTGAGAATGACCCTTTAACTCCCAGAAAGTCAAGTTCCACACCACTGAAAGTCCAACACTTATTTATTCTTCAGAGCAATAAATTGTCCTTTAAGAGCGACTGGTCAGACATAGAACAGAACACAGTGAAGAGGAGGTCCAGGCACAAACTTGAACTTGGGTTTTCTCCTGTTCCGTTATAGCGCAAACAGGCTTGGCGCACAGTCGCTGCCACCGACCGTGAGGGGATCTCTGCCACAGACCAGATGAATAAGGCCTCTGCCACAGACCTGGTTGTTGGGTCTCTGCGACTGACCCGATTCACGATGGGTCCCTGCCACAGACCATGATAACGTGGACTACCTTCTATAGGAAATGGCCCCGATCAGAGAGAGGACATCCATCCAGACAGTTACCAGAGGCCCCGCCGTCACCAGCAAATGCTGCACTGGGTCTTCGGAGGGGTCACCTCCCTGGCCTCCCTGGCCTCCTAGTCCCAGATTCGGGTGTCCAACACCCTAGGAGCCCTCGATCTCTTGCGGGACCCAGTCGAAGGTACTGGGCCCCAGGCCTTCAGAGAGTACCTCACCCCAGACTAAAGGTTTCTGGGGTGGAACCGCAACTCCGTCCCCGGGCCTAGGGCACCCGGAGACCCCACGCACATGCACCCAGGCTGAAGGTGCCTGGGCGCGGACCTCGTGCGGAAGATGTCTGCCCACTTTATACCCTCTCCCAGCATGCACAGCGGGTTCCCCGCCCCACCGTACTACTGCCTCGAGAGGACACAAAGGGTACAGCCACCTATAGGCCGCAGGGAACTAGACACCATTGATATCCTCCACTGACATAAATTGGTCCAGGAATCCTAAAAATTGTCACATCTGAGCTTGATACCACTCGGATGCCTCCCCTAAATATGACCACCCGCTACACATACATTGTAAAACACCTGCCACTGTAGACACACAGACAACACCAAATAATCTATGTAGATGCTGGTCTGCATTTACCATAGGTCAGTTATGGTTTTGTACCTAGGGTAGCTGGGTAAAAATGGGATATACAATACAACTGAGCAGGGAACAGACCTCCTCCAAGATAACTTACTTCAGCTTTTATTTGTATTGTTTTTATGTAACATTAGTGTTGACAAAAAGTAGAATCTACATAGAAAGAGGTTGTCTGTCAAGGTCAGCACAATCTCTAAATACAACCCTGCATGGGGGTTATTTACGAAAGGCAAATCCACTTTGCACTACAAGTGCACTTGGAAGTGCAGTCGCTGTAAATCTGCGGGGAAGATCTGAAATGAGTGGAAGCTCTGCTGATTTTGTTATCCAATCATGTGCAAGCTAAAATGCTGTTTTTTATTTTCCTTGCATATCCCCCTCAGGTTTACAGCGACTGCACTTTCAAGTGCACTTGCAGTAGACTTCTAGTGCAAAGTGGATTTACCTTTAGTAAATAACCCCCCAATGCCTTCAAGAGTGGTGCCTCTATTAACCACTTGCCGCCCGCCCTATAGCGGATTGACGGCGGCAAAGTGGTTTCAAAATCCTGACTGGACGTCATATGACGTCCTCAGGACTTTGAGCCGCTGCGCGTCCCCGGGGGCGCGCATCGCGGCGATCGTTGTTGCAGGGTGTCAGTCTGACACCCCGCAACACCGATCTAGGTAAAGAGTCTCCGACGGAGACTCTTTACCACGTGATCAGCCGTGTCCAATCACGGCTGATCACGATGTAAACAGGAAAAGCCGGTCATCGGCTTTTCCTCACTCGCGTCTGTCAGACGCGAGTAGAGGAGAGCCGTTCGGCAGCTCCTCTGACAGGGGGGTTTGTGCTGATCGATTATCAGCGCAGCCCCCCTGAGGATGCCCACACTGGAGACCACCAGGGATGCCACTGGACCACCAGGGATACCACCAGGGATACCCACCACCAGGTATGCCTCCCTAGACCACCAGGGATGCCATTCTGTGCCCCTAATGGATGCCAATCAGTGCCCACAATGGATGCCAATCAGTGCCCACAATGGGCATCACTGATTGGCAGGCATTATTGTTTGGCACTGATTGGCATCCATTAGTACCACATTACAGTACAGTGCCACCTATCAGTGCCCATCCATGCCACCTATCAGTGCCCATCCATGCCCATCCGTGCCACCTACCAGTGCCCATCCATGCTGCCTATCGGTGCCCATCCGTGCCGCCTATCTGTGCCCATCTGTGCCCATCCGTGCCGCCTATCGGTGCCCATCCATGCTGCCTACCGGTGCCCATCCGTGCCGCCTATCGGTGCCCATCCGTGCTGCCCATCCGTGCCGCCTATCAGTGCCCATCCGTGCCGCCTATTGGTGCCCATCCGTGCCGCCTCATCGGTGCCCATCAGTGCCGCCTTATCAGTGCCTGTCAGTGCAGCCCCATCAGTGCCCATCAGTGAAGGAGAAAACTTACTTATTTACAAAGTTTTGTAATTTTCGGTCTTTTTTTAAAAAAATTTGCAGAAAAAAAAAATCGCAGAGGTGATCAAATACCACCAAAAGAAAGCTCTATTTGTGGGAACAAAATTACAAAAATTTAGTTTGGGTACAGTGTAGCACAACCGCGCAATTGTCATTCAAAGTGCAACAGCGCAGAAAGCTGAAAATTGGTCTGGGCAGGAAGCTGTATAAGTGCCCAGTATAGAAGTGGTTAACTTAAGCCCATCCGTTTCTATAAGCGCAGGATCATGTGGTTTATAATATGCAAGCTTATTAGAAAATATACGTACATTATACCTTCTTTGAGTACTTGGCGTCTATTTTACTTTGCTTTGTGCTGTACTTTGGTTTTGCATGTTGGCAAGTGGGTAAAGGTTTGTAGACTAGATAATTAACCTATTAGAAATTCATTTGTGAAATCTGATTTTCAGGGGATTTAGAGATTTCATAGTAAAGGAGAGCTTGTTTTAAAGCTGTTTTCCTGCTTATTAGCATATGTAAAGAGCTGAAATGACTAGGGGTTCCCAGATTAAAATTGCCTTTCTTTTTGAATCACTGCTTATGACTCCTGGGTATAGTGACGGTACCTTTACCAAAAACAAAAATCTTCATAGCCTTTTTATTTAGCAGTCTCCTCTCCAATGCTCTTTGTTTTTTTTATAGTATTCTAATTTTAGAGAAGCTGTGCTTTTCATGAGAATAATTCTAAACTTGGCACTGCAGTTAGCATGTTTGTTCATATATTTGTTGAGAGTCTTGTGGCAATGCTCTTGCTGGCACAGACACAATTTTATTCAATGAACATCTTCTGCCATATCAGCTACAGTTTTCTCCTTCTAGTATGCTGGTAATGCAGTTAAAATTGTAATTCTATAATACCTTTTTCAGATGATAGGGAACTTGTGTTCTAAAAATCTCAAGTTCAGAAGATGTTGCTTTAAAAGGAACTAAACCCATCGATTTAACTGTTTTACAAAACAGTTAAGGTGCAGTTAAAACGGTAGTAAACTGTCAGACGTTTTCCTACTGCAGGCAATGTGATATTGTGCTAGTATGCACCGCTCACTAGCACATTATGAGAGACTTTCCCCAAAAACAAAGCCCTCTAGTGGCACGCTGTCACAGCTGACAGGGTTTCCATCTTCACCCAGTCTTTCTTCCGGGTTTGTGGGCTCCGGCCGCCTGAATGGCCAAATCGTGATGACGTCTAATAGACCCCAAATCTCTCCATAAAGAGGTCCTGTCACAGCCCATGCAGGCACAGGGGCTGTTGTTCATCCCTTGTGATAGCAATAAAGATGGTACAAAAAAAGTGTAAATAAAAATACTTTAAACATTTTTTATAAATAAATGTTTTTTTTTTTTAAAGGGCCCCCTGTCCAACCATGCCTACGCGCAAATGCAAACGCATACGTTACTCCCGCACACATATGTAAACAGCGATCAAACCACACGTGGGGTATTGTTGCGAACATCAGAGCGAGAGCAATAATACTAGCACCAGATCTCCTGTGCAGACGCAATTTTAAAGCGTGACATGTTAGGTATCTATTCACTTGGCGTTATATCATCTTTCACATTATGCAAAGAATTTGGGCTAACTTTAGGGTTTTTTTTTTTTTATTCATGAAAGTGTTTTCTTTCCCAAAAAATTGCGTTTGAAAAACCGCTGTGCAAATACTGTGTGACATAACAACACCCATCATTTTATTCTATAGGGTCTCTGCTAAAAAAAAAAAAATATAATGTTTGGGGGTTCTAGGTCATTTTCTAGCAAAAAAAAGTAGATTTCCTGACAGACTCCATGGCAGACTACGTGTGGGTTAACCCCGCCTCCTCTCCACAGCTATAGGACCCCTTACCCATAAATTTGAGCTCACCTCCACAGACAGGTGTTCCTTTTTTGTCCTCCTCACATGGACCCTTCATTATGCAATTCAGGTGCAGTCCAGGATGTCTGTCAGATCAGGTACGAGTTGTGCGGTGCACCCAGGGCCCAGCTATGAGCGGGTGAGTGGTTTTGGGCTGATGGATACCCCTATGGTGGAAGGGATGTGGCCCCAGCGTACCATGACGGACGGTGGATCTCAGCTGGCAAGGTCTGAAGACTTTTTCTATTTCCATGGCAGATAGTTTTTGTTTGTTTGTTTGTTTGTATGTCTTTCTCTGCTGTTTTTTCTCTGTCATACAGCGCCGCTAAGCTTAGTATATGTGTGGAACGCTTTTGCGTTCCAGGATGCCATTCCCTTCCTGATCCCAGCCTGTTGATCGTCTGTGCATGCGCAGAGCCACGGTGAAACCGAGGCTTGGTTTTTGCGCATGCGCAGTATGGCGGAGGGGTCAGGGGCCGCGCAGGCGCAGTAGGTTCGGTCCCTCCGATGCATGCGCACAGCGGGACCGGCCATGACGTCATTCCGGCGGGTGATTTAAACCGCTGAGGAGCCCTATACAGGTGGGATAACCTGTGGGCATATAGCAGCAGCCTCCCGGAGTCTCAATACTACCAGGACGGGGTAAGCACTTCTTGGCAATGTAATGCATGTAATGCTTAGTGTCTCTTAAAGGGACAGTTTTAAAAAAAAAAAAAATAAAAAAAAAAATTTTCTGCGCTGTTCTTGCATTGATTTGCTTATCCTTAGTCTAGGTAGTGGAGTTACGCATCATTGTGTGTCTTCCTCGTCATGGACTCATCTGCACCGCCGTGTGGCCAGCCCTCCCGCACAAGGTCTGTGCGGAGTGGGTAGGGGGTTGGTGTCTTTGGTGTCATTTTTTTTTTCTGGTGGTTGCTAACGGTTACAACCTGCCCACCTTCCTCCCCCTCCCTTTGTCTGTATTATCTCTTACAGCCCGGCTACATCAGTTCATCGGTCACAGGATAGGGACCTTGCCAGGCTGCACCATCATCATCACCATCATCATCACCATCACCAATCATCCTCCAGGTCCAGACGTGACACTCCGTCTGGGACCCACTATCATAGGGGACGCTCACATTCCCCCTCTAAATATAGGAGATGTTCCCATTCCTCCTCAAGTCACCGCTACCACCACCGCGATGATCGCTCTGATCACAGAGCCTGTTGGGGATGTAAAACTAGAATCCCAGAGGGCAAATCGCTGTGTGACCCATGCTATGCCCGAGCGGTCGGTGAGAAAGAGACCGAAAAATCAAAATCTTGAGTCTCTTATTAAACGTGTGGTACAGCAGTCTATGATGGAAATAGATGTCCCCCCACACGAGGAGCCAGTCCACCACCTTGTCTGGCTCCTTGGCTGACGATGCCCAGGAGGATTCCGGCCAATTCCAGCCCCATGATTCCTCCCATTATTCCTCGCAAGACGAGATGGAGGGAGATGATTCTGTGATTCCTCCCATGATTCCTCGCAAGACGAGATGGAGGGAGATGATTCTGTGATTCCTCCCATGATTCCTCGCAAGACGAGGTGGAGGGAGATGATTCTGTAGTGGGATTCGACTACGCTTTAGTCTCTCCACTGATCAAGGCAGTGATGGAAACCTTAAAGTTGGAATATACCACTGCCCCCCCCCCCCCCAGAGAAACAAAGGAACTGTTTAAGAAACTGGGGAAAGAATGTTCCAATTTCACACCGAGCTGAAAGGAGTGTTTAAGGAAGAATGGAGCAAGGGGGATAAGAAGGTTTGGAAAATGCTCCCCTCGTGGATGCAGCAGTAATGCGCCTAGCAAAGCATGTCACCCTCCTGCTAGATGACACTGTATCTTTTAAAGATGGTCTGGATTGAAAGATTGCCAAGACATTAAGAGAATATATAACTTGAACGGTATGGCTTGCAAACCAGCTCTAGCCCTTGCAGTCACCTCCAAAGCAATGGGGGCCTGGGTGGAAAATGTTGACTCCGTTCTGAAAGGTGTCTCGGAGGAATTGGCACAAAGTTCAGCAGTGCAAGAACTTAAACTGGCTATCGCCTTTTTGGGAGAAGCTTCAATTGATCTCATCCGCTTGATGGCTAGATCCTTGCTATCTTCGGTCATAGCCAAACGAGCACTATGGTTGCGCCCCTGGCTTGTTGATCCTGCCTCAAAGCAGGCATGGTGCAAAATTCCTTCTGAAGGAACTTCCTTGTTTGGAAACAAACTGTATAATGCCATTTCAAAGGCTACAGGCGGGAAGTCGGGATTCCTCCCTCAGGACAAACGTCTGTTTAACCAAAGAAAACCTCAGCAGAGACGCAGTACAGAGCGTTCAAGAGAGGCATGCTCCTATAGGCCCGGACGGGATTTTAGGAGAAGCTGGAACTGGAATAGGCAGATATCTTTCCCAAAAATCTGGCAAGAAACAGACGCCCGGTGGGCGCGAGCCAACCAAGTCCTTTTGAGATTGGGCCTGCCCAAGCGGTCGGGTAGGGGCTCGCCTACGTCTCTGCCGGCACGTCTGGGTGACCTTGATCTCAGATTATTGGACCATCAAAACGGTCTCAACAGGTCACGCATGGTCCTTCACCAAAGTCCCTCCATGCAGACCAATGCAATCTTCACTGCCTCAATCAGAAGAAAAACAACAAGTTCTTCTTTCATATGTGAATGCCCTGAAAGATCAAGGAGCAGTGGTGCCCGTCCCAAAGGACGAGGAATTCCAGGGGGTATACTTCCCCCTCTTCCTAGTACAAAAGAAGAACGGCTCTTGGCGTCCAGTTATAGATCTCACTTTCCTGAACAGGTACATAAAGCACGAGAAATTCAAGATGGAATCACTCTCATCCATCCAAAAAGTCGTTCAACCAGGCGACTGGTTGATCTCAATAGATGTTAAGGACGCGTATTTTCATGTTCCCGTGGCAGAAGAATTCCACAAATACCTTCGATTTCAGGTCGAACGAGAGCACTTACAATTTATTTGTCTTCCATTCGGACTAACGACCTCTCCAAGGGTCTTTTCCAAGGTACTGTTGGTAATTGTGTCTCTTATCAGAATACAGGGTGTGCGTCTGTATCATTACCTGAACGATCTGCTACTACTGTCCCAAGACAAGCAGCAGCTGCTGATCCACAAAGATCAAGTGATCTCTACATTGATAGAGTTCGGATGGCTCTTAAACCGACAGAAAAGTCAGCCAGAACCGACCCAACGCCTAACCTACCTAGGAGCTCAATTCGACACAGTAGAGAATACCATCTCTCTTCCGGAAGAAAAAATCCCGGTCATTCGGGTAAGAATATCTTTAGCCCTAGACTACTCTAACCTAAGGGCGTCACAGTGCCTGAAGATAATCGGCACGATGGTGGCCACGTTCCCCATGGTCAAATGGGCAATGTGGAGGCTTCGGCCTTTTCAATCAGGATTCCTTCAGCAATGGAAGACAGACGATCGCAATCAGCTGATCAGGACTACTCAGTCAATGAGGAACAGTCTTCTCTGGTGGCTTCAACACAAAAACTTGTTAACATGCCACTCCCTTGCTCCCATCCAATGGATGACTGTTTCATCCGATGCCAGCAATGCGGCCTGGGGAGCACATTGTGGGGCAGAACTGGCTCAGGGCAAATGGGATGCCCATCTCCACATTCCAGGGTCAAACGTTCTGGAATTGCGTGCGGCATGGTGCGCCCTTCAAGCCTTCTCCCACCTTCTGAAAGGGAAGTCGGTCCTACTCAAAATGGACAATACCACCGCCGTGGCATATGTGAAGAGACAAGGGGGCACTCGGAGCCCCACCCTTCTCCAAGAGGTCGAACCTATCATGACCTGGGCTCAGAGGAATCTACAAACTTAACAGCAGTCTTCATTCCAGGGGAACAGAACATTCAAGCGGACTTTCTGTCACGCAGCAACCTAGACAACAACGAATGGTCACTGCATACACAGACATTCAAGTGGATCCTATCGTTGGGAATCGATCCAGAAGTGGATCTGTTTGAATCCCCCTGCAATCACAAGGTAGACAGATACTACACTCGACGTCGGTGCAGTCAAGCCTTCGGAGTAGATGCATTAACAAGCCAATGGAAATTCAACAAGGCATATGCCTTCCCTCCACCTCCGATCATGCAAAAATTCCTGCAGCGGCTCCAGTTGGAGAAAGGCGAAGTGATAACAATAGCACCATACTGGCCGAACAGGCCATAGTTTCCTCTCCTGAATCTGATGAGCTTCAGGGACCCGCTAGAGTCTCTTGGGTGTGCTTTAGGGGTAATCTCTACCCTTATGAGCTCCAGAAAGCCTAACATGAACAAAACCTACAACAGAATCTGGACCAGGTTTGTCAGCTTCATGACTTCTGCTGGAAAATCTTTCAGAAATCCTGGAGTTCAAGACGTTTTAAGTTTTCTACAATCAGGCTTGGATCTTCCTTTGTACTCTGAGGGAACTGATTGACAAGTTTCAGCCTTATCGGCATTTTCAGGAACATCATGGGCAACTCATCCCCTGGTTCAACAATCCTTTCAGGGGGCTTCGAGAATCAGGCCTCAGAGGAAACCTAGATTCCCCAAATGGGATCTTCTGCTCGTCCTTGATGCTCTTTCAGCACTCAACAACAAGGATCTTTCTATTAAGGACTTATCAATCAAACTGGCCTTACTAGTGGCCATTACTTCAGCCAAAAGGGTTTCAGAAATAAGCTTCCTGGGTTGTCAAGAACCCTTTTTGACTTTCTTCCCGGACCGAGTGGTCCTTATTCCCATGCCTGGGTCTAAACCAAAAGTCAAGTCAGTTTTTCACGAGAATCAGGAAATAGTCCTTCCTACTTTCAATTCTCCAGAATCAGCAGATGTTCATCCCTTGGATGTAGGTGAGACTCTGAAAGAATATTTGCGAGTCACTTCATCTTTAAGAAGCTTGAACTACCTGTTCTTGTTACACACTGGTAGCAACAAAGGAAAGAGGGCTTCCTCCAGAACAATAGCAGCCTGGATCGTCCAATCTATTCAACAGGCTTACAGGGCAAAGGGCTTAGCTCCTCCAGAGGCGTGACGGCTCATTCCACCAGAGGCATGGCAGCCTCATGGGCAGCAGCTCGACACGTGGCTCCTGAAGTGATATGCAGGGCAGCCTCGTGGTCTTCTATTCATACATTTATGTCTCATTATTGTATTGAGCCTGCTTCCCTTTCCTCTGTTAATTTTGGTCGAAAAATCCTGTCAGTTGACGGGAAAGATTAAAATATTTTTTTTGAGCAAGCATACCCTCCCGTGTGGATTGGCTAGTTATTTCCCACACGTAGTCTGCCATGGAGTCTGTCAGGAAAACGGAAAATTTATTACCAAATACTTACCGTAATTTTCCTTTCCTGATAGACTCCATGGCAGACGGAGTTCCCACCCATGAATTAAAAATATGAGAGTTGAAATTTGAGTCGGCTAGTTACGGAACACCTGTCTGTGGAGGTGAGCTCAAATTTATGGGTAAGGGGTCCTATAGCTGTGGAGAGGAGGCGGGGTTAACCCACACGTAGTCTGCCATGGAGTCTATCAGGAAAGGAAAATTACGGTAAGTATTTGGTAATAAATTTTCCGTTTTTTACATGTATGAGCGAAGTGTCAGAAATGGCCTGGATGGCTAGTGGTTAATATATGGACAATTCTACTGTGTGGTAATCAAATCAAACAAAAGATACTTTGGAGAGCCTAAGGAAGAATGTCAGTAGAGTCAGAGACAGGTGAACAATAACTACTGTGCATGTGTGATAATAGGGATTTTAATATGATAAATATTAACTCACAAGAAGATTATGCTAGAGTGGGCATTTGCAGTTCTTTATAATATGATAATCTTTATTATAATTTTGATTGACACTACTCTTTGTACTAAGATCAATCAAATTCTGCTCCATTTTTTATTAGTGCAATCATAATCTAGGCTCATATACAGTGCCTTGAAAACGTATTCATACCCCTTGAAATTTTCCACATTTTGTCATGTTACAACCAAAAACTTAAATGTATTTTATTGGGATTTTATGTGATAGACCAACCCAAAGTGTCACATAATTGTGAAGTGGAAGGAAAATGATAAATGGTTTTCAAATTTTTTTAGTGTGGCGTGCATTTGTATTTAGCCCCCTTTATTCTAATACTCCTAACTAAAATCTAGTGGAACCAATTGCCTTCAGAAGTCACCTAATTAGTAAATACAGTCCACCTGTGTGTAATTTAATCTTAGTATAAATACAGCTGTTCTGTGAAGCCCTCAGAGGTTTGTTAGAGAACCTTAGTGAACAAACGGCATCATGAAGACCAAGGAACGCACCAGACAGGTCAGGGATACAGTTGTAAAGAAGTTTAAAGCAGGGTTAGGTTATAGAAAAATATCCCAAGCTTTGAACATCTCATGGAGCACTGTTCAATCATCATCCGAAAATGGAAAGAGTATGGCACAGGCCGGGCAAGGAGAGCATTAATCAGAGAAGCAGCCAAAAGGCCCATGGTAACTCTGGAGGAGCTGCAGAGATCCATAATTTAGGTGGGAGAATCTGTCCACAGGACAACTTTCTTTTTCGTACATCACGGGACACAGAGTGACTTAGTCATTACTAATGGGTTATATAGTTTACCTTCAGGTGCTGGCACTGGCAACTTCCAAACCGGAAGTACCCTCCCCTATATAAGCCCCTCCCATCCGGGAGCACCTCAGTTTTTTGCCAGTGTCTAAGGTGTTGGCCAAAGAGTAACATGTGTTTTCCTGGGCTTGCGTACAGGTTCTTTTACGGGCCTTAGTAAGCTGTTCCGGATCCCACCAAAAAAGCTTCATAGCTAAACGGTCGGTACCCGGGCCTTGCAACAGAAGAGCAAGGTTTTGCCTGTAATGCCTCTCTTAGGAGGGCTGGACCCTGGGATCCAGAGCTCTGGTCATACCCACGACCAAGATGTTTTCTGTGCAGGGTGCTATACAGGTCCAGGGGAGTGGAATCCTTGGGAACCCGGTCCCTGAAGGTTTAATTACAATGCCTGCCGTGATAGGTGAAGTTTGGGCTTCTGTGGACCAAACAGAGTCCTGCGGCGGGGAACAGGTAAGTGGGGGCCCCCAGGAACTTGGTTCTATTGGGGGACCCCCAAGCCTAATTTGTCTTTCTGTCTGTTACCTAACGGTATTCCCGCTAATATCTGTGTATGCCTGTAACTACTGGAAAATGTAAAATTTTAATAGTAGTTAAGAAAAAAAAAAAAAAAAAAAGAGGACCGCGGTACCTGTGTTAAACCACTAGAGGCCGCTGTGGTCCATTTTTCTTGTCATGTGGATCTTTGGTTTTCTCAAGTCAAAAGATCCAGGCAGTTGGTAAGTTTCTCTGTGGGAATCCAGTTCCTCTGCCCTGTTGCTGCGCTCATCCACCGCACAGGCCCTCCGGCAAAAAGGGCCCTGGCTCCTAGTCCCTGCTTGGTTTCAAAGGGCGCCAATGGCGCACGGGCGCGCGCGCGGGCGCGTGCACGCGCCTCCTATGAAAAAAAAAAGGGGCGGGGCGGGTGGATGACGCTCGATGCGCGCCGCGGCGCTTCTGCGCATGTGCAGGCGTCCCAGCATGTATAAAAGACACAGTACAAGTGTCAGCTGGATGCAAACAGAGCTAGCAACAAAACGGTGGCACACAGAGGCGGTTGATGCAGGCATCCCCATAGAAAGGCACTTTAGTGGACACCAGCTGGTTAGGGATGAGCTCGGTGTTCGAGTCGAACATACGTTCGACTCGAACATCGGCTGTTCGATCGTTCGACGAAGATCGAACGATTTGGGCCGTTCGCGCCTAATTCGAGTGACGCGAACGGCCCACAATGCACTACGCCATCGCAGTGTCATCCAGGCGCTGTGATTGGCCAAGCATGCACTGTGACCCCGCATGCTTGGCCAATCACAGCGCCGGCAGCGAGGAGAGCAATGATTGGCCACAGGCAGGATGCCTGTGGCCAATTATTGCTGAGGGTGTTTAGTACACGCCCCACACTATAAAAGGCCGCCAGCACGGCGGCCTAGTGTAGTGTGTTCCGGAGCAGGGAAAGAGAAGCATAGGCAGGGACAGTGACATTTATTTTTTCTTGCTTAACCTGGATTCCTTTAGTTTAGGGAAAGAGAAGGATAGGTAGGGAGAGTGTCAGTGTGTTTTACTGTGCGAATCCTTGTTTCTAGGGACAGGGAAGGACAGTGAGGGAAATTCTCCTTGTGCTATAGTGTGCTTTAAAAAAACATTTTTTCTAGGGACAGAAAACTATAGGTAGGGAGAGTGTCAGTGTGTTTTACTGTGCGAATCCTTGTTTCTAGGGACAGGGAAGGACAGTGAGGGAAATTCTCCTTGTGCTATAGTGTGCTTTAAAAAAACATTTTTTCTAGGGACAGAAAACTATAGGTAGGGAGAGTGTCAGTGTGTTTTACTGTGCGAATCCTTGTTTCTAGGGACAGGGAAGGACAGTGAGGGAAATTCTCCTTGTGCTATAGTGTGCTTTAAAAAAACATTTTTTCTAGGGACAGAAAACTATAGGTAGGAAGAGTGTCAGTTTCTTTCACTGTGATAATCCTTGTTTCTAGGGACAGGGAAGGACAGTGAGGGAAATTCTCCTTGTGCTATAGTGTGCTTTAAAAAAACATTTTTTCTAGGGACAGAAAACTATAGGTAGGAAGACTGTCAGTTTCTTTCACTGTGATAATCCTTGTTTCTAGGGACAGGGAAGGACAGTGAGGGAAATTCTCCTTGTGCTATAGTGTGCTTTAAAAAAACATTTTTTCTAGGGACAGAAAACTATAGGTAGGAAGAGTGTCAGTTTCTTTCACTGTGATAATCCTTGTTTCTAGGGACAGGGAAGGACAGTGAGGGAAATTCTCCTTGTGCTATAGTGTGCTTTAAAAAAACATTTTTTCTAGGGACAGAAAACTATAGGTAGGAAGAGTGTCAGTTTCTTTCACTGTGATAATCCTTGTTTCTAGGGACAGGGAAGGACAGTGAGGGAAATTCTCCTTGTGCTATAGTGTGCTTTTAAAAAAAATTTTTATAGGGACAGAAAACTATAGGTAGGAAGAGTGTCAGTTTCTTTCACTGTGATAATCCTTGTTTCTAGGGACAGGGAAGGACAGTGAGGGAAATTCTCCTTGTGCTATAGTGTGCTTTAAAAAAACATTTTTTCTAGGGACAGAAAACTATAGGTAGGAAGAGTGTCAGTTTCTTTCACTGTGATAATCCTTGTTTCTAGGGACAGGGAAGGACAGTGAGGGAAATTCTCCTTGTGCTATAGTGTGCTTTAAAAAAACATTTTTTCTAGGGACAGAAAACTATAGGTAGGAAGAGTGTCAGTTTCTTTCACTGTGATAATCCTTGTTTCTAGGGACAGGGAAGGACAGTGAGGGAAATTCTCCTTGTGCTATAGTGTGCTTTAAAAAAACATTTTTTCTAGGGACAGAAAACTATAGGTAGTGTGACAGCAGGAAGGTAAAGTCACCTGGTTGCATCCAGGGGGGTAGATATATTTCGCCCAGATTCAGGCTTTACGCCGACTTATACAACTAGGTGGAGAGTTGTATAAGGCTAGTGGGCTCATGGATGACTCATACCTCTAGGGAGAGGGCTGGGCGTCGTGCAGGCAGGGAGTTGATGAGACCAGCTGAAGCTTGTCAGCTCATTTAAAGGCCTCTATAAAAACTCCCAGCTTCATTAGATGTTAGCTCATGCCTGGAACCAGACCTGTGTGGACTGTCTAGGGAGAGTGAACCCCTGTGCGGTGAGGCAAAGCCTGTGTGGCTATTTGTTTGGACTTTTACTAAACCAGGGACTTAGGGACTAGGACAGCACCAGGCTGATCCCAGTTGTTAGTTTAGGAAACCTGCATGTTTAGTCAGAGGTCAAACTGACCAGGATTTATTTTGTTTATGTTTCTTTTTGGCTTTGCTGTGTTTTTGTCACTGTACATAGAGAAATAAACCGCAGCTTTTGATTTTGAAAACCACAACCTCCGTCTGCTGGCCCTGTTTTTGTGTGGGGAGCCCAACCAGGGGGTCACACACACCCGCTACCGAGTTAACCCCCTCACAGTTGGTGGAGAACCAGTGGCAGTTTTTTTTAAGCCAGCATGGAGGAGATACTGAAACAGCTGGCTCTAGCAAATGCCAATCAACAGCAGACAAATGCAGGTTTGCAAAGGAGCCTTGCAGCCCAGCAGCAAGCTCATCAACAAGCCCAGCAGCAATCTGAGGCCCGCTTCATAGACCTGTTACAGAAGCAAGAGCAGAGACTACAACAAATGGAAGCAGTAATGCAGCAACGTCCGCAGACCAGTGAGGAAAGCCGTCCCACTAATACCGCGTCCTTTGGGGTGAGTCGTTTATTGACAAAAATGACTGGAGAGGATGATCCAGAGGTATTTTTGACCACATTTGAAAGGACTGCTGAAAGAGAAAAGTGGCCTGAGGAGCAGTGGGCTGGACTGGTGGCTCCTCTGTTAACTGGTGAATCGCAGAAGGCTTACTATGACCTAGAGCCTGACCAAGCAAAAGACTATGTGATGCTAAAAGCTGAAATATTGGCAAGGCTGGGTGTCACCCTGGCTGTCCGGGCTCAGCGTGTGCATAACTGGACTTTCCAGCTTGGAAAACCCCCCAGGTCTCAAATGTATGATCTCATTCACCTGAGCAGGAAGTGGCTACAGCCAGAGACTTTGTCCGCACCAGAGATTGTGGAACGTGTTGTAATGGATCGGTTTTTGAGAGCTCTTCCTACTGCCATCCAAAAGTGGGTAAGCCATGGAGACCCAGAGACGGCCGGTGGTCTTGTGGATCGTGTAGAGAAATACTTGGCTACAGAGAACCTGACGGCCTCTTCCAGAGACTCTCGGACTTTCTACCCTAAGACCAGACCATCCCCAGGGGCGGATAAGAGGATTCCAAGGGGTGAGGGTGGAGAGAGTGAGAGGGTGGGAGCTCTACCCCAAGTTTGGCGAGAACAGCCTGGGAAGTCAGGGGCTCAAGAGGCAGCCAAATGGATTGTTTGCTACCGCTGCCGGCAAGCGGGACATATTGCAGCAAATTGCCCGGTTGTGGAGGAACCCATGCAATGTGACTTTCTGATGGACAGACGTCAGTCGCTGTGTGCGACAGTCGCATGCACTGCCATTCGGGGAACTGAGAAACATTTATGCAAAATGTGTATTAATGGTAGAAATGTTGTGGTATTACTGGATTCAGGTAGCCTTGTGACCCTGATAAAGGCTGAATTAGTTAAAACAGAGGTCTCTGGGAATAGCAAGGTAGCTGTTATTTGTGTGCATGGGGACACCCGAGAGTATCCAGTGACTACAGTGTGTTTCGAGACCCCCAAAGGTACCCACTCTCATCCAGTGGGGTTAGTATCTCAATTACCGCATGATGCCATTGTGGGAAGGGATTTTCCGAAGTTCTGGGAACTGTGGGATGATCCTGAGCCCCCCACTGGTGCCCCTATGTACCAGGAATGTGATAGCCAGAACTCCTCTGAGAGTGGTGAGGACTCTCCAGAATTTCCCTTGTCAGTATTGGCAGGGGAGACTCAAGAAACTGGAGAGGAGCCCACCTACTCAGACGAAAACCTACCGTCTGTGGAGTTTTCTGATCTGGAGGTTCACAGGGAAAATTTTGCCACAGAACAGTTAAAAGACCCCGCCCTAATAAAGGCACGGGAAAACGTAGTGGAAATAGATAGCGAGTTAGTGAACCCAGATAATACCTGCACTTACCCATACTTCAGCGTAGAGAAGGACCTACTGTATCGGGTGGCAAAAAGGGCAGAAGAAACCGTTGAGCAGCTTGTGGTGCCCAAACCTTACAGGAAGTTGGTGTTGGAGTTGGCCCATGGGCACATTCTTGGAGGTCATCTGGGGACAGAGAAAACCCGAGAGAGGGTATTACAGAGATTCTATTGGCCTGGGGTGATGAAGGACATAGAAAATTATTGTTCCTCCTGCCCTGTGTGTCAGAGGTCGGCCCCGATGCCACATTTCCGTAGCCCGCTGGTCCCTCTACCCATCATTGAGGTCCCGTTTGAGAGAATCGCAATGGATTTGGTAGGTCCTATAATCAAGTCCGCTAGGGGGCACCAGTACATATTGGTTATAATGGACTATGCCACCCGTTATCCAGAAGCGATCCCTCTCAGAAATACCTCGGCCAAAACCATAGCCAAAGAGCTATCTCTTGTTTTTAGCCGGGTGGGTATTTGTAAAGAACTGCTTACGGACCAAGGTACACCCTTTATGTCCCGGGTTATGAAAGAGCTGTGTAAATTGCTCAAAGTGACGCAATTGCGTACATCTGTGTATCACCCCCAAACCGATGGGCTGGTTGAAAGATTCAACAAAACCCTAAAACAAATGTTGAAGAAAGTGGTGGATAGAGATGGAAAGGATTGGGACTGTCTACTTCCTTATTTGATGTTTGCTATTAGGGAGGTGCCCCAATCCTCTACGGGATTCTCCCCCTTTGAGTTACTGTATGGGAGACACCCAAGGGGGCTGTTGGATATTGCCAAGGAAACTTGGGAAAGTGAGAGTTCTCCCCACAGGAGTGTGATTGAGCATGTCGCCCTGATGCAAGATCGAATTGCACAGGTAATGCCCATCGTGAAGGAACATTTGGCCCAAGCGCAGTTGGCACAGCAGAGAGTGTACAACCGTGGAGCAAAGACCCGTACCTTTTCCCCGGGGGATAGGATATTGGTACTTGTCCCTACGGTTGAAAGTAAATTCCTTGCCAAATGGCAAGGCCCCTACGAGATAATGGAAAAAGTGAGCGAAGTGAATTACAAGGTCAGACAACCAGGAAGGCGAAAGCCCGAACAGATATATCACGTTAATCTGTTGAAAGCCTGGAGGGATAGAGAGTCCCTAGTCGCAGAAACTTGGTCACCAGCTCAAACTGGTTGCGTGATTCCGGAGGTTGGAATAGCAGCCACCTTGTCACAACCCCAACAACAGGAGGTTAAGGAGTTTGTGCTTCGCAACAAGGAGGTGTTCTCTGAGCTGCCGGGACAAACATCTGGGGTAGAGCATGATATTATTACCCCGCCCGGTGAAAGGGTGAAGTTAAAACCCTATCGGATCCCAGAGGCCCGACGGGAGGCAATACGGGAGGAAGTACAGAAAATGCTGAACTTAGGGGTGATAGAGGAGTCCCAAAGTGATTGGTCTAGTCCCATTGTGTTGGTGCCTAAACCGGATGGGAGCTGGCGATTTTGTAACGATTTTCGTCAGTTGAACAAAGTTACAAAATTTGACACCTACCCCATGCCACGTATAGATGAGTTGATCGACCGGCTGGGAACAGCCCGATACATGACGACTCTTGACCTCACAAAAGGGTATTGGCAAATTCCCCTGGCCAAGTCGGCCAAAGAGAAAACCGCATTTGTAACCCCAGACGGGGCGTTCCAATATAAGAGAATGCCGTTCGGGTTACAGAATGCGCCGGCCACATTCCAGCGGAAAATGGACCAGATACTGAGGCCCCATCGGAAGTATGCTGCGGCTTACCTGGATGACGTAATTGTCCATAGCACAGATTGGGCCTCACATCTGCCAAAAGTGCAAGCAGTCCTAGACTCTATCCGGGAAGCGGGGTTTACGGCTAACCCCAAGAAGTGTACCATTGGGCAGGAGGAGGCCAAATATCTTGGGTACACCATTGGCAGGGGAGTGATAAAACCCCAACTCAACAAAGTCGAGGCCATCCAGAGTTGGCCACGTCCCAACAGCAAGAAGCAGGTACGGGCCTTTCTGGGAATCGCGGGTTATTATCGGCGCTTCATTCCCCACTTTGCTTCTAAGGCTGTGCCCCTAACCAACCTGACGAAAGGGAAAGGGTCGGTCATGATTAAATGGACCCCCGAGGCTGAGGCAGCATTCCAATTCTTGAAACAAGCCTTATGTAGCCAGCCAGTGTTGTACTCACCCGACTTCTCTAAAGACTTTGTCGTACAAAGTGATGCGTCAGATGTGGGGTTAGGAGCAGTATTGTCCCAGGTCTGGAACGGGGAAGAGCACCCAGTCATTTACCTCAGCAGGAAGTTGAAGTCCCATGAGGTAAATTACGCCACGGTTGAAAAGGAGTGTTTAGCGGTGAAGTGGGCTCTAGATTCCCTTCGGTACTATCTGCTAGGTAGGCACTTTGACATGGTTACGGATCACGCTCCGTTAAAGTGGATGGCTCAAAACAAGGAAACAAATAGAAGAGTGAATAGGTGGTTCCTGGCCCTCCAGGAATTCAACTTCACAGTAAAGCATCGCCCTGGCGTTCAAATGGGGAATGTGGATGCTTTGTCTCGAGTACATGAATGCCTGATTGCTGGTGTTCCAACCCCGAGGTTAAAACAAGAGGGGGGGTATGTGACAGCAGGAAGGTAAAGTCACCTGGTTGCATCCAGGGGGGTAGATATATTTCGCCCAGATTCAGGCTTTACGCCGACTTATACAACTAGGTGGAGAGTTGTATAAGGCTAGTGGGCTCATGGATGACTCATACCTCTAGGGAGAGGGCTGGGCGTCGTGCAGGCAGGGAGTTGATGAGACCAGCTGAAGCTTGTCAGCTCATTTAAAGGCCTCTATAAAAACTCCCAGCTTCATTAGATGTTAGCTCATGCCTGGAACCAGACCTGTGTGGACTGTCTAGGGAGAGTGAACCCCTGTGCGGTGAGGCAAAGCCTGTGTGGCTATTTGTTTGGACTTTTACTAAACCAGGGACTTAGGGACTAGGACAGCACCAGGCTGATCCCAGTTGTTAGTTTAGGAAACCTGCATGTTTAGTCAGAGGTCAAACTGACCAGGATTTATTTTGTTTATGTTTCTTTTTGGCTTTGCTAGGTTTTTGTCACTGTACATAGAGAAATAAACCGCACCTTTTGATTTTGAAAACCACAACCTCCGTCTGCTGGCCCTGTTTTTGTGTGGGGAGCCCAACCAGGGGGTCACACACACCCGCTACCGAGTTAACCCCCTCACAGTAGGAAGAGTGTCAGTTTCTTTCACTGTGATAATCCTTGTTTCTAGGGACAGGGAAGGACAGTGAGGGAAATTCTCCTTGTGCTATAGTGTGCTTTAAAAAAACATTTTTTCTAGGGACAGAAAACTATAGGTAGGAAGAGTGTCAGTTTCTTTCACTGTGATAATCCTTGTTTCTAGGGACAGGGAAGGACAGTGAGGGAAATTCTCCTTGTGCTATAGTGTGCTTTAAAAAACATTTTTTCTAGGGACAGAAAACTATAGGTAGGAAGAGTGTCAGTTTCTTTCACTGTGATAATCCTTGTTTCTAGGGACAGGGAAGGACAGTGATGGAAATTCTCCTTGTGCTATAGTGTGCTTTAAAAAAACATTTTTTCTAGGGACAGAAAACTATAGGTAGGAAGAGTGTCAGTTTCTTTCACTGTGATAATCCTTGTTTCTAGGGACAGGGAAGGACAGTGAGGGAAATTCTCCTTGTGCTATAGTGTGCTTTAAAAAAACATTTTTTCTAGGGACAGAAAACTATAGGTAGGAAGAGTGTCAGTTTCTTTCACTGTGATAATCCTTGTTTCTAGGGACAGGGAAGGACAGTGAGGGAAATTCTCCTTGTGCTATAGTGTGCTTTAAAAAAACATTTTTTCTAGGGACAGAAAACTATAGGTAGGAAGAGTGTCAGTTTCTTTCACTGTGATAATCCTTGTTTCTAGGGACAGGGAAGGACAGTGAGGGAAATTCTCCTTGTGCTATAGTGTGCTTTAAAAAAACATTTTTTCTAGGGACAGAAAACTATAGGTAGGAAGAGTGTCAGTTTCTTTCACTGTGATAATCCTTGTTTCTAGGGACAGGGAAGGACAGTGAGGGAAATTCTCCTTGTGCTATAGTGTCCTTAAAAAAAACATTTTTTCTAGGGACAGAAAACTATAGGTAGGAAGAGTGTCAGTTTCTTTCACTGTGATAATCCTTGTTTCTAGGGACAGGGAAGGACAATGAGGGAAATTCTCCTTGTGCTATAGTGTGCTTTAAAAAAACATTTTTTCTAGGGACAGAAAACTATAGGTAGGAAGAGTGTCAGTTTCTTTCACTGTGATAATCCTTGTTTCTAGGGACAGGGAAGGACAGTGAGGGAAATTCTCCTTGTGCTATAGTGTGCTTTAAAAAAACATTTTTTCTAGGGACAGAAAACTATAGGTAGGAAGAGTGTCAGTTTCTTTCACTGTGATAATCCTTGTTTCTAGGGACAGGGAAGGACAGTGAGGGAAATTCTCCTTGTGCTATAGTGTGCTTTAAAAAAACATTTTTTCTAGGGACAGAAAACTATAGGTAGGAAGAGTGTCAGTTTCTTTCACTGTGATAATCCTTGTTTCTAGGGACAGGGAAGGACAGTGAGGGAAATTCTCCTTGTGCTATAGTGTGCTTTAAAAAAACATTTTTTCTAGGGACAGAAAACTATAGGTAGGAAGAGTGTCAGTTTATTTCACTGTGATAATCCTTGTTTCTAGGGACAGGGAAGGACAGTGAGGGAAATTCTCCTTGTGCTATAGTGTGCTTTAAAAAAACATTTTTTCTAGGGACAGAAAACTATAGGTAGGAAGAGTGTCAGTTTCTTTCACTGTGATAATCCTTGTTTCTAGGGACAGGGAAGGACAGTGAGGGAAATTCTCCTTGTGCTATAGTGTGCTTTAAAAAAACATTTTTTCTAGGGACAGAAAACTATAGGTAGGAAGAGTGTCAGTTTCTTTCACTGTGATAATCCTTGTTTCTAGGGACAGGGAAGGACAGTGAGGGAAATTCTCCTTGTGCTATAGTGTGCTAAAGCATTCCTCATCAACCATCTTTGAAATCCTTGTTTTTTGGACAGTCAGGGAAATTGTCGTTGTGCTATTCTGTGCAAAAGCAATCATCCTCAACCATATTTAGAAATCCTTAAGTAAAGGGACAGAGAAGGACACCTGAAGGTAGCCCTTATTGCTTTTTTCCCATCTCCCTGCAGGCCATCTATTAGAATGTCTGGAAGGCAAACAAGGAGAGGCAGACAGTCAGGAGGCAATAAAAGAGGGCAAGCAGGCTCTGTGTCTGGGGGCAACAGTGCTGGTCGTGGACGCGGTGCATTGTCATCAGCACATGGCCATGGGACACGCTTGTCCTTCTTTTCGGCAGCTGGACATGTTGAGCCACATCATGCCGAAGACTTGGTAGAGTGGATGACCAAGCCCTCCTCCTCCTCCTCATCCTCTCTCACCCAGGCTCAGGGTACTGGCAAAGCAGCTGCCAAAGCGTCCTCTTCCCTGGTATCAATGTCAGACTCATCATCAGTCACTCCTTCCCTAGACCCACCATGTCCTCCTCCTGAGGAGTCCCCCGAACTGTTTGAGCACAGTGTTGGGTACATGCTCCAGGAGGATGCCCAGCGTTTCGAAGGGTCTGATGATGAAACCCAGCTACAGGAAGGCAG
Organism: Rana muscosa; assembly: GCA_029206835.1. NCBI lineage: Eukaryota > Metazoa > Chordata > Amphibia > Anura > Ranidae > Rana > Rana muscosa. The sequence goes on from CM055118.1 coordinate 869,074,918, forward strand.
TAGCGTGAGAGCAGACAGAGGGGATGCTCAAGAAGGACACCAATCTGGCAGTCATGTTCCAGCAGCTGCAGCATACTGCCAGATTGGCTCCAGTGATGAGGAGGGAGGGGATGATGAGGTCACTGACTCCACGTGGGTGCCTAATAGGAGAGAGGAGGAGGAGGAGGATGAGGAGGAGGCACATCTCCAACGAGGCAGGATGCCCTTTGGTGGCCAGCGTAAGGGCAGTACACCGACGGAATCACACCGCAGAGCTCCGCTTGTGCAGGGCGCTGCCTCTGCCCGTCATTCAAAAAGTTCTTTGGTGTGGGCCTTTTTTGAGGCTAGTGCATCAGATCGCACAGCTGCTGTTTGCAACATATATCTCAAGCGTATATCGCGTGGCCAAAACATCAGCCGCTTGGGTACCACATGCCTGACCAGACATATGTTGACCTGCCATGCAGCTCGTTGGCAAGCCTACCTCAAAGACCCACACCAAAGAACAAAGCGGACCTCTCCTTGCACCGCATCAGCTGGGATCTCCAACCCCACTATAACTTCAGTCCTCTCTGAAACATGCACTGAGAGGAATAAAGGTGTAGAATTAGGTGTGTCACAGCCAAGTACTTGCGGCCACTCTGCTAGCAGTACACCGACGTCCGATTCTAGCAGGCAAATTTCCCTGCCCCAGCTGCTGGACCGTCGAAAGAAGTTCACTCCCAGCCATCCACATGCCCAGCGGTTGAATGCTAGCTTGGCTAAATTGCTAGCGCTTCAACTGCTGCCTTTTCAGTTGGTAGACTCGGCCCCCTTCCGTGAGTTTGTGCAATGTGCGGTTCCTCAGTGGCAGGTTCCCAAACGCCACTTTTTCTCATGGAAGGCTATTCCGGCTCTCTACCGGCATGTGGAAGGCAATGTCTTGGCCTCGCTGGACAGGGCGGTCAGCGGTAAGGTGCATATTACCGCTGACTCATGGTCCAGCAGGCATGGACAGGGACGTTACCTTTCTTTCACGGCCCATTGGGTCACTCTTTTGGCAGCTGGGAAGGATGCAGGACAAGGTGCAGTAGTGTTGGAGGTTGTTCCACCGCCACGCCTCCAAAATGCTACTACTGGTTGTGACACACCTCTCTCCTCCACCCCCTCCTCTTCTTCTTCCTCCATGGCCTCTTCCTGTGGTTTGTCCTCGGAACCAGCGGTGCTCCGTAGGCGTTCAAGGGGCTACGCAAGTACGCAGGCAAAAAGATGCCATGCCGTGCTTGCGCTGGTGTGTTTGGGGGACAGAAGCCACACTGGGGCAGAGGTCCTGTCTGCTCTGCAGGGCCAGGCCGAGAGGTGGTTGACGCCACGCCAGCTTAAGCCAGGAATGGTGGTTTGCGACAATGGCACCAACCTCCTCTCCGCCCTCCGACAGGGACAACTGACCCATGTGCCCTGTGTGGCTCACGTCCTTAACCTGGTGGTGCAGCGGTTCTTGGGCAGGTACCCGGGCTTACAGGATGTCCTGAGGCAGGCCAGGAAAGTCTGTGTGCATTTCCGCAGATCTTATAATGCCAGTGCTCGCCTGGCTGAGCTGCAAAAGGAGTTGAACCTGCCCAAGAACCGCCTTATATGTGACATGCCCACCAGGTGGAACTCAACGTTGGCCATGCTGCAGCGGCTGCACACGCAGCAGAGGGCCATCAATGAGTACCTGTGCGACTACGGCACCAGGACAGGGTCAGGGGAGCTTGGTTTTTTTTCTCCACGCCAGTGGGGCATGATCAGGGATGCATGCACTGTCCTGGCACCATTTGAGGAGGCCACGAGGATGGTGAGCAGTGACAGTGCATGCATCAGTGACACTGTACCTCTTGTCCACCTGTTGGAGCACACGCTGCGTGGAATAATGGACAGGGCACTTGAGGCAGAACAGAGGCAGAAAGAGGAGGACTTCCTTGCCTCTCAAGGCCCCCTTTACCCAGACAGTGTTCCTTCTGTCCCACCCATCGCACAGGAAGAGGAGGAGGAGGAGGAGGAGGAGGATTGTGTCAGCATGGAGGTGGAGGCTGGCACTCAGCATCATCAGCAGCAGTCTTTTAGGGATGATTTACAGTCCCAAGAAACCAGTGGACTTGTACGTGGCTGGGAGGAGGTGGCTGCGGATCATGTCGTCCTTAGTGACCCAGAGGACTCCGGAGCGAATGCCTCAGCAAACCTACGCTGCATGGCCTCCCTGATCCTGCAAAGTCTGCGGAAGGATCCTCGTATTCTTCGGATCAAGGAGAGGGACCATTACTGGCTGGCCACTCTCCTTGATCCACGGTACAAGGGTAAGGTTGCGGACCTTATGTTACCGTCGCAGAGGGAGCAGAGGATGAGACAACTCCGGGAGGCCTTGCAGAAAGGTCTGTGCAACGCGTTCCCAGAGACTGGGAGGTTACAAACTCCTGGTCCTGGACAACGAGTTGCTGAGGCTTCGGCCAGTCAAAGAAGGAGCGGTGGGGAAGGTGGCCGTCTGACCGATGCGTTCAGACAATTCTTTAGTCCGCAGCCCCAAAGTATGATCGGTTCCAGCAACCATCGCCAGCGTCTGATAAACATGGTGCAGGAATATCTAGGGGCAAGGTCAGACTTGGACACCTTCCCCACCGAAAATCCTCTGGCTTACTGGGTCTTGAGGATGGATCACTGGCCAGAGCTTGCACAGTATGCAATTGAGCTACTGGCCTGTCCTGCATCCAGCGTTCTTTCGGAACGCACATTCAGTGCTGCTGGAGGATTTGTCACGGATCACAGGGTGCGCCTGTCCACCGACTCGGTTGATCGACTGACTTTCATCAAGATGAACCAGTCTTGGATCACCACCAGCTACCACACACCTGATGCTGATATAACAGACTAATTGATTTTAACATGTCACATCCCTTCAAGACTGATGCTGATGCTGAGTGCCTGTGCTGTTATGTTGACTGGCTATCCTCCTCCTCCGAGTCCTCAATGATACGATTGATGATGATAGCTTGGAAGATCATTTTTGTTTATGGGTGCCGCCACCAGTGGCTAAGGCCCAATTTTTCAGCCCCTGTTTAACAGGGGCGTGTAATTACAATTTTTTTAGCAATAATTTGCCATAGGGCTCATTGCTGTGCTCCAAGTACAGTATCTGTGAGGGGTTGGAGTGTTGTGCCACCAGTGCCTAAGGCCCAATTTTTCAGCCCCTGTTTAACAGGGGCGTGTCATTACAATTTTTGAAGCAATACTTTGCAACAGGGCTCATTGCTGTGCTCCAAGTACAGTATCTGTGAGGGGTTGTAGTGTTGTGCCACCATTGCCTAAGGCCCAATTTTTCAGCCCCTGTTCAACAGGGGCATGTAATTACAATTCTTGATCTAATAATTCACAGCAGGGCCCATTGCTGCACCCACCAAGAGTAACTCTGAGGGCTTACAGTGTTGTGGCAACGCCACCACCACCACCACCACGAAAAGCCCAATTTTTCAGCCCCTGTTCAAAAGGGGCATGTAATTACAATTCTTGATCTAATAATTCACAGCAGGGCCCATTCCTGCACCCACCAAGAGTAACTCTGAGGGCTTACAGTGTTGTGGCAACACCACCACCACCACCACCACCACGAAAGGCCCAATTTTTCAGCCCCTGTTCAACAGGGGCATGCAATTACAATTCTTGATCTAATACTTCACAGCAGGGCCCATTGCTGCACCCACCAAGAGTAACTGTCAGGGCTTACAGTGTTGTGGCACCAGCACCACCATCAAAGGCCCAATTTTTACTACCACTGTTCAACAATTATATGTAATTAAAATTCCTGATATAATAGTTGACAGCAGGGCGTTCCAGCACCAACCAAGAGTAACTGTGAGTGCTTACAGTGTTGTGCCAACACCAACAACTAAGGGGCCTATTTCTGCAGAGTATATACGGCAGGTCCCTACTTTCAAACATCCAACTTACAAACGACTCCTACTTGCAAACGCAAGAAGACAACAGGAAGTGAGAGGAAATCTACCCCTTGGAAGGAAAATTCTCTCCTGTAAGAATTAATATGGGAGAAAGGTGTCTCCTCTGTACTGATGCTTTATCAGCAATCCTTGTTTCAAGAAAAACACCACATTTCAAAAACAGTTGTCATTGGGACGGAAAGTGAGGTGAAATGTTCTGAACAGGGGCACAGACAGCAAAACAAATGTTACAGGGGTGATAACCCTTACCTATGTTTTCCAAAAAGTTTAAAAATAGATTTTTGGGCTGGAGCTACACTTAAACAATGTACCTGTTCAAAATTACAAACAGATTCTACATAAGAACAAACCTACAGTCCCTGTCTTGTATGCACCGCCTGTATACGGCTGTTCAGAGTATATAGGGCCTTTTTTATTTTATGTGCGGGGTTCCCCTTAATATCCATACAAGACCCAAAGGGGCTGGTAATGGGCTGGGGTAGGGGGGGGGTCATGGGGTAGCTATGCCATTTTTCTTAAAGATTTTCATCCATATTACCGGGACCAGACATTACATTAAAGCCGCAAGCAGTTTTAAATGGCTTTTTTTTCCTTTAGAAGTGTCATTTTGTGCAGGGACAGTTCTAAACACGGGAAACACGTGGCACTTCACAGGCATACTTTAGACACCCCCCAGGTACGATATTTAAAGGAATATTTGACTTTTTTTTTCACTTTATGCATCATTAAAATGACTGCTCCCGAAAAACGACCGTTTTTAAAACTTCTTTTTGCATTGATACATGTCCCCTGGTGCACAACCCGGGTTCCCAAACCCTTTTTAGGACAATAACATGCATAATAGTTGTTATAATTAGCACTTTAGAATTCTAACGTTCGCATCCATTGTATTTAATAGGGTTCTAATGTTCGTACGAACTTTCGGTCCGTTCGCGGGTTCTGGTGCGAACCGAACCCGGGGGTGTTCGGCTCATCACTACAGCTGGTATATAGCAGCAACTGTGTTAGACTATTACCAGCAAAATTGGTGTATGACGACGGGAATACCTCAGCTTTGTGCTTAAAGGATATGTCGTCCAGACGCTCCGGAAATAAGTCTTCCAGGAAGCCAAAGGGGTCTCCATCGGGCTCTGAGGATATTGGGCATGCTTGTACTGCACCAATCTCCCCTGAAAATTCAGAGGTCAGTAGCCGTAGGAACCCCGCAGGAGTGCCTGGTGCTGCGGCTGTCCCCAGTCCACCTGCTCCTGTATATATAACAGAGGAGGTTTTATCCTCAACTCTGGGAGGATTGGAAGAAAGATTAACAGCATTGATCGCTGCTTCCCTGTCACAGGGAAAGCGCGTCCGATCTCCGTCTCCTCCTTCAGAGTGCCTGTTAGTGGAGGAACAGCCCCACACAGAGATCGACCTACCTGAAGGGGATCAGGATGAGGTTGATTCAGTTATAGAGGAATCAACAGTGGAAGAACCTTTCTCAGCATCTCAGGCTGAAAGATTATGGGTTCAGTGTCTGACTAACATGGTCCGATCAGCATTTAAAATGCCTCTGGGGGAACCATCAACCACTACGGTTTCCTCGCTGGGGTCGCTGAAAGCTCCCCAGGCTGTCTGTTCCTTCCCAATCCACCCTTTATTGGAAGGGCTTATTTACCAGGATTGGGAGCATCCTGATAAAATATTTACTCCCCCCAAGAGATTTCCAGTGATCTATCCCATGGAGGATAAGTTCATAAAAAAATGGAGGGTCCCTACAGTGGACACAGCCATCTCTTGTGTAAATAAATCACTGACATGTCCAGTAGATAATGTTCCAATGTTCAAAGACCCAATAGATAAAAAATTGGAGTCTTTACTAAAATCTGCTTTCTCTACAGCAAGCATGGTGACACAACCTGCAGTAGCAGCGATTGGAGTCTGCCAAGCAATGAAAGATCAGTTGAAACAAGTCTTAAGGGACTTACCAGATCAGCAGGCTCTTGCCCTAGCTGACCTGCCTAGAGCCTTGTGTTGCGGTGGACGCCATAAAGGATACAATCCAACAGGCATCCCGCTTTACGCTGTCTGTAGACATATGCGTAGGCTTCTATGGCTCAAAAACTGGTCTGCTGAAGCTCCCTGTAAGAAATTGCTGATTAGCTTCCCATTTCATGGAGAACGCTTATCTGGAGATGATCTGGACAAATATATCCAGAAAACTTCTGCCGGTAAAAGTACACTCTTGCCGGTTAAGAACAAGGGTAGAAGTCCTTCTTTTAAGAGGCCTACTTCTCCAGTCCCTGGCACATCGGCTGTGAAACAGTTCCGACGGCCTCCGCGGTCAAATCCAGGGGGCAGAAATCAGGGACAATCACAGGGTAACAAGAAACCCTGGGTCAAGAGAGGTACAAAACCTCCCCCCAAGTCATGAAGGGTTGCCCCCACTCAATCGGGTGAGGGGAAGACTTCAGTTGTTCACAGAGACCTGGCGGGACACCATCAGAGACAGATGGGTGATCTCCGCAGTAAGTCTGGGATACAGGCTGGAGTTAAAAGACATTCCTCCTGCCCATTTTATAAGGTCAAACGTGCCAAGCGATCCCCAGAAGAGTGGATCCCTCCTTCTGGCACTAGAACAACTATTGCTCCAAGGGTAATCATGAAGGTTCCCTTGGAAGAAAGCGGGTTCGGGTTTTACTCGAACCTTGTCACAGTCCCCAAACCAAATGGGGACGTGAGGCCCATATTAAATATAAAAGGGCTAAACAAGTTCCTACATATCAGGACTTTTTCGGATGGAGTCGATCCGATCGGTGGCCACCGCCCTACAAGGGCAGGAATGGTTAGCCTCGATCGACATAAGGGATGCTTATTTGCATATTCCCATCTGTCCGGCCCACCAGAAATTTCTACGCTTTGCAGTAGAAGGGCACCATTTTCAGTTCAGAGCCTTACCTTTCGGTCTGGCCACAGCACCACGAGTGTTCACAAAAATTCTGGCCCTACGATTGGCCAAACTAGGAACACAAGGTGTAACGATAATGGCATATCTAGACGACTTGTTGCTGATAGACCACTCAGTGAAAAAAACTAGAAGTGGTCGTTCACAAGATAATGAAGTATCTGGAATCTCACGGTTGCATTATCAACCGAGACAAGTCAGCCCTAAAACCAGTCAAAAGTCTGGAATACTTGGGGGCTAAGACTGGATTCAAATCAGAGAAAGATTTTCTTACCTCCAGAGAAGGTGTCGTCTTTGAAAGATTTGACCCACTTAGTGGGTACAAAAAAGAAAACCGTCCATACGCCTGTGTATGAGGCTGCTGGGAAAAATGGTGGCTTCATTCGAAGCAGTACCCTACGGTCAATTCCATTCAAGGAACTTGCAGAGGGCCATACTGTCAGCCTGGAACAAAAAGAGTTCAGGCTTTAGACTTACCAATGTCCCTGTCCCCTTCCGTTCGCAAGAGCCTCCATTGGTGGTTGGTGCCCCAGAATCTGGAAAAAGGGAAACCCTTCAGTCCGGTTTCTTGGAAGGTGGTCACTACAGATGCCAGCCTCATAGGCTGGGGGGCAGTACTGGAGCAATGGTCTCTCCAGGGCAAGTGGTCAGAAGCAGAGAAGGCCCTGCCCACCAATCTCTTAGAGATACGAGCAGCCCGGTATGCCCTAGTAGCATGGACATCCAAACTCCAAGGGTCACCTGTCAGAATTCAATCAGACAATGCCACAGCAGTGGCATATATCAATCACCAGGGTGGCACCAGGAGTCGTGCAGCCCAGAGGGAAGCAAATTGCATCCTGGAATGGGCAGAAAGATATGTCACAGCCATATCCGCGGTTTTCATCCCAGGAGTGGAAAATTGGAGAGCGGACTTTTTAAGTCGCCAGCAATTATGCCCGGGGGAATGGTCTCTTCACCCCGAGGTTTTCCAGGCAATATGCCAGCGGTGGGGAACACCGGATGTAGATCTGCTAGCATCCAGATTCAACGCAAAGGTGGACAGATTTGTGTCTCGCACAAAGGATCCCCTAGCTTGCGGTTCGGATGCCCTAGTGTTCCCTTGGGATCAGTTCAAGCTGATATATGCATTCCCACCGCGATTAATCCGCAGAATCAGGGTAGAAAAGAAACCAGTGATTCTGGTGGCTCCAGCGTGGCCCCGAAGGGCATGGTACGCGGAGATTGTAAAAATGTTAGTGGGAAGTCCTTGGACCCTCCCACATTGTCCGGACCTGCTTTCGCAAGGACCGATATACTACCCTTCCTTACCAGCCCTAGGTTTGACGGCCTGGCTATTGAAGCCCACATTCTAAAAAAGAGAGGACTCTCTAATCATGTGGTATCTACCATGATCAATGCCAGGAAGCCGGTATCCAGGCAGATCTATTATAGGATCTAGAAGGCGTACATCACGTGGTGTGAGGCCAAGAAATGGCATCCACGTAAGTACGTAATAGGTAGGATTCTGGACTTCCTACAGTGGGCTGTACATAGGAAGCTTGCCTTGAGTACTATCAAGGGTCAGACGGCCTTGTCAATATTTTTTCAAAGGCCCTTGGCTTTGCATTCATTAGTCAAAGCTTTCATACAAGGAGTGATGCGTATTAGCCCTCCGGTTAGTATTCCCATATGTCCATGGGACTTAAACCTGGTTCTGTCGGTTCTACAGAAACAACCATTTGAACCATTGCGGCACATTTCCTTAGTTCTTTTCACCAGGAAATTGATTTTCTTAGTAGCCATTTGTTCGGCTAAAAGAGTATCGGAATTAGCCGCCTTGTCCTGTAAGGAGCCATATCTGGTTATCCATAAGGACAGAGTAGTGTTACGTCCTCATCCAGCCTTCTTCCTAAGGTGGTATCGAGGTTCCATTTGAACCAAGATGTGGTTCTTCCTTCCTTTTTCCCCAAACCTAGTTCGGTAGAGGAAAAGTTATTGCATTCTTTGGATGTAGTAAGAGCAGTTAAAGCTTATCTTAAAGCCACTGCTCAGATTCGTAGAACGGATACTTTGTTTGTTCTGACCCCAGAAAGGGTCAGGCAGCATCAAAAATCTACTTTAGCCAAGTGGATTCGACAGGTCATAATACAAGCCTATGGCTTGAAAAGGAGACCGCCTCCGTTCAAAGTTAGGGCGCACTCCACAAGAGCAGTTGGAACTTCATGGGCAGTGCATCACCAAGCCTCCCTGGCTCAAGTCTGTAAGGCCACAACATGGTCCTTAGTACACACGTTTACTAGATTCTACCAGGTAGACGTCAGAAGTCAGGAGGATGTCGCCTTTGGGCGCAGTGTGTTGCAGGCCGCAAAAGAGCCTCATGCCTGATGGCGCCCAGCTTATGTATAGTGTATCCCTCCCCTCATTTGGCATTGCTTTGGGACGTCCCATTAGTAATGACTAAGTCGCTCTGTGTCCCGTGATGTACGAAAAAGAAAAAGGGATTTTTATAACAGCTTACCTGTAAAATCCTTTTCTTGGAGTACATCACGGGACACAGAGCTCCCACCCCTCTTTTTGGGACACTTATTGCTTTGCTACAAAACTGAGGTGCTCCCGGATGGGAGGGGCTTATATAGGGGAGGGTACTTCCGGTTTGGAAGTTGCCAGTGCCAGCACCTGAAGGTAAACTATATAACCCATTAGTAATGACTAAGTCGCTCTGTGTCCCGTGATGTACTCCAAGAAAAGGATTTTACAGGTAAGCTGTTATAAAAATCCCTTTATTAGTCTTGAACTCCACAAATCTTGTCTTTATGGAAGAGTGGCAAGAAGAAAGCCATTGTTGAAAGAAAGCCATAAGAAGTCCCATTTGCAGTTTGCAGGAAGCCATGTGGGGGACACAGCAAACATGTGGAAGAAGGTGCTCTGGCCAGATGAGACCAAAATTAAACTTTTTGGCCTAAAATGTTTTGGCCTATGTGTGGCGGAAAACGAACACTGTACATCACCCTGAACACACCATCCCCATCGTGAAACATGGTGGTGGCAGCATAATGTTGTGGGGATACTTTTTTTCAGCAGTGACAGTGAAGCTGGTCAGAGTTAATGGGAAGATGGATGGAGTCAAATACAGGGCAATCTTAGAGAAAAACCTGTTAGAGTCTGAAAAAGACTTGAGACTGGGGCGGAGGTTCCCCTTCCAGCAGGACAACGACCCTAAACATACAACAGCCAGAGCGACAATGGAATGGTTTAGATCAAAGCATATTCATGTGTTAGAATTGGCTAGTCAATGTCCAGACCTAAATCCAATTGATAATCTGTGGCAAGACTTGAAATTTGCTGTTGACAGACGCTCTCCATCCTATCTGACAGAGCTTGAGCTATTTTGCAAAGAACAATGGGCAAAAATGTCACTCTCTAGATGTGCAAAGTTTGTAAAGACATACCCCAAAAGACTTACAGCTGTAATTGCAGCGAAAGGTGGTTCTACATTTTCCTTTTACTTCACAATTATGTGCCACTTTGTGTTGGTCTATCACATAAAATCCCAATAAAATACATTTACGTTTTTGGCTGTAACATGACAAAATGTGGAGAATTTCAAGCGGTATGAATGCTTTTTCAAGGCACTGTACTGTATATTATAAATACAAAATAGAGGGGAGATGTTAAGTTGTAGGCAGGTGTGGGTGGAGGACCGGAGGAATATACATTTCTCTTAGGCCTCCGTATATGTCATCCTGTGAGCTGCTATCTGATTGGATGCTTCTGCCCCAGATAACCCCACAGGCACCTTTAGTGGGGACAGTGCTTATAAAAAACACTGGCTAACTGCAATTAGTGCGCATTTTGCAAAATTATAATCAAAAATGGTGCCGCGCTTCTGAACCAACCAATGCTAATATCCCTTTAAATCTGCATAGACAGGAAATTACAAAAAAAAAAAAAACTGATCAAAATATAATAGTGACATTTAATAAAACAAATGAAATCGCATATCCAGACGTGTATTTCATTAAAGCGGAGGTCCACCCTGAAAACATTTTAACATTAAAAATCCTAAAAAATAAAAAATAAATTAATAGAAAAAAAAAAATTTATACTCACCCTAAATGCCTGTTGCTATGCGGAAGTCCCCTAATCTGCCTCTAATGTTCCTCTTCTCGTCCGCGGTGGGTCTTCTTCCGCTTCCTCTTCTTGTGAATGGGGCACGCTGCCTTCTGGGAACTGTGTGTATCTCAGGAGGCAAGCCGCCGATTCACAAAGCACTGTGCGAGTGGCGCATGCGCAGTAGGAAACGGACAGTGAAGCCTTACGGCTTCACTGCCTGTTTCCCTTACTCAGGATGGAGGAGCCAGGACCTGCCAGCAGCGATCGATCGCCGTGGTGGGACCGACATCGCGGGCGAGTAGGACAGGTAAGTGTCCTTATTAAAAGTCAGCAGCTACACTGTTAGTAGCTGCTTACTTTTTTTTTTTTTTGGCTGCACCTCCGCTTTAATTTGTGATCACAGCTATGTGCTCCAATTATCCACATGCGTTGGTGATTATCCTCTCACCCAATGTGCCCTCACCTGGGGGATAAGCAGATATTATGCAGTTTCACTTCTCTGATGGCAGCTTTGGGGTTAAGGTCCCCCTTTCTTTATGCTTATCTCCATTCATCCATATCATGAAAAGAGAAAGCTGGACATACTGTAGTGTTTATCCTTTTTAAAACAACCGGTTTTATTCAAAACAATGGTATAAAAATGCTCACATTTTATAGGGGCTGTGAGTACACCAAACTGTAACATACATGCTATCCTTACTTTGCAGATAAATATCGGTCAGACAGTGTGCTACCGCAGTATCCTCTCTGTGTGCGCTTCAGCGTGATGTCAGACTGGCCCCTCCCCTACGCATTATGCCACAGGGACCCGCGGCTTCCTCAGGGGAATGCATTTTGCCTGTGGCTAGGGCGGGGACAGAACCCCGCTGGATAAGAAGAGTGTGTTTAGCGTAAAGGATAGGTTCCAGAGGAGGAGGGACAGCAAAGGGACTTTTAACTAGTGCTGCTGTAGGGAACCTTTCCGCTGCTAGTTCTTCGCTGCTACTACCATCCGCCCCCTGCAGCAGGTGCTGTTAGTCTCTAAGCATTGCTCTCCACTAGTACTGTATGCTCACCTGTGAGTGTTGCCTCCAGTTCTAAGCCTCTGCATAGGCTCTGTTATGGTGTGTGGGAACGTTCTTTACAATACATCTTTTGCAACATCGAGCCTCACTGTGTGTCGTTCTTCCCTTCAGAGTGCTCCCCACCTGGCTACTCTCCCACCTACAATCTTTTTTTTTTAATTCAAACTGGTTTATATTGGTACAAAAAACACAGTTTACTGTGATGCATTAGTACAGGAAAAGTATAGGTGACAATATAAGCAACATAAAACGGGTTATAGACATCCCATATGCAAAGCAAGTGTGGTTGGATACAAAACAAAGGAACAAAAAAAAAAAAGTGATGGGAAAAGTAAACAGTAAACACATTTCACCCATGGTACAGAGTTATGCGCTTGGCCTCAGAGACTACCGTCTGTGCCCACCTACAATCTTTTACATTTTTTTTAAGTTTTATTTCCCCTTTGATTAGTTGTATATATATTTTCTATTATAAATATAAGCCTCATATTGCTTCTGTTTTTAAATTTAGAAAGTGATTTATCTGTTACACATATCTAGGAAACAAGCTTGTTTTTTACCATATATGGAAATGTGGTTTAGGTTGTACTCAATTATAAATATTTGCAATACTGCAGGCAAGCAGAGAGAATTAGGCATAATATATTGTAATGTGTCTGTTAAGAAGACAATTACAGGCCAATATTCTCCAGATCTAGACCAAGGCTTCTTTACCTAGAGTTTACCACAAGCATTTATTCTGGCACCAGCTCAAATATGCAATTGTACACATACCAAAAGAAATCTGAACTTGTTCCTAAAGTATATGTTTGGCACAGGCTGGTGTTCACGTATGTCAATGGCATGCCTTAAATGTACAGTAACATTTTTGTAAATATTTTATTCTATCTTTTCATGTGACAACACTGAAGAAATTACACTTTGCTACAATGTAAAGTACTGAGTGTACAGCTTGTATAACAGTAAATTTGCTGTCCCCTCAAAATAACTCAACACACAGCCATTAATGTCTAAACCACTGGCAAACAAAAGTGAATACACCCCTGTGACAGAACCCACTGTCACTGTGTGTTTTGGAAGGGACTGTGGGCTGGCCGCTTACCCACAGATTATGGCCCAGACTGAGAGACTGGGGGGAGAAGCTGGCATTGAGATAATGTAATGTAATGCTACATCCCTTCTCCCCCATCCCCCCTCTTGTTGCTGTGTTTAGCTGTGTTGAGTCATGGCACATAGACAATGGTCTGGACTGCAGACATCTCTCCGCAGGGGATGTGTATTGAAGGGCTGCCTGCTTACCATAATCCCTTTATGTTTAACTGTAGTCTCTGTTTCAATGTTAAGTTCCCATTGGTTCTTCCTTGTCCCCTACCCCCCCTCTATGACAAGGCTAAGGGGAGTGTCCCTAACTGTGTGTAAAAGTGTATGTTTTGGATTTAATAAACTGTTGATGCTCTGCATGTTTAACCCTCAACGCCTGTGTGGATTGTCTCGTGATTGAGGGGTTAAGGGCTGATTATGGCGTATCTGCAGGCTGCGGGTGCGTTTGGAGGACAGGAGACACAGGTCTGGCGGATGTGCCCACCTGGGGTATTCGAGATCCGTCACAGTGGTGGCAGCAGTGGGGTGTCTCCTGCAGTCCGGGACATCCAAACCACCACCAGGATTCAAGATCCGGGCAGCCGCCAAGGAGCAATACGGGGACCGGCCAGCATGAGAGCGGAGTTCGGGAGGAGGCTGCAAGGCATGCGGAAGCAACATCGGGGACCAGTGACAGAGCGCACCATGCTGGCATGATGTGATCCGCTGGCAACTCTGGCATGAAACGCTAAGCCACGAGCGGCACCATCAGGGGAAGATCCTTCCCTCCTCCACAGAGATGTACTGGACGCAGTACCATGCGCGAGAGGTGTTCCTGAGGGAACGACCGCGAGATGAGTGGAAGACAGAGCTCGGAAGATTGGTCCAGGAGGAGATGAGGCTGGACGCCAGCTACAGAGCCCTCCGGTGGTTTGCAGCTAAACTGTGGCCAAGTACAGCAGATGACAGCCCGACAGAAGGCGTTGGCTACGGCGGCGTGGGGCTGCTCCATCAAAAAATGTACGGAGACCCAGACTTTGGGAGCGATGAGGAGTGGCGGCTGGAAAACATCCTGGACTGCCGAGATGAGGTGCTGGACCTCCCCGAAGAGGCGTGTGACCTGGAGGAATTGGAGTTCCTGGTTGAGCAGGAATGGGAGCTCGAGATTGCCTACAAGCGGCTGTTTGACGGTGATCAGCAGCCTGGCATGGCTCCCGTTGCCTGGGACTGTCCTGGAGAAATAGCGGACAGTCACAAAGATGTGGAGCAAATGGGGCTAGGGGCGCCCCTACGTTTTCCCGTCCTAACCGCAATGGAAGAAGCGGCGATGATACAGAGGGCACTGCGAGTGCTAGAATGCCGGAATGCACAGGAGGTTCCCCAAGCAGAGAGACAAGATAATAGCATAAAGGTCTCAGAAGGGGAAGTTGAGACGGGCGCTGGAAGGCTGGTAAATGGTGATCAGCAGCAAGTTGAGAGTATCGCATCTGGTGCCCCAGCAGAAGTGCTGGCTACAGGGCAGAGTGCCACTAGCCTCTGTCCAGCATCAGAAAAAGAGTTGGATCCGGAGAGTCTGAGAGATGATTTTCGTGAGCCGTTTCCCCAACAGCAGATATCCCCAAAGGGAGTGGAGGAAGCAATTCTCCCTCCCCAGCAATTGGACACTACCCCAATGTTCATCCCCCCAGCAGAAGCGCTGGCTGCAGGGCAGAGTGCTGCTGGCCTCTGCCCACCCTCAGAGTTGGATCCAGGGAGTCCGAGGGATGACCTCAGTGAGCTGTTTCCCCAGCACTTGGACACTACCCCAGTGTTCATCCCCCCAGCAGAAGCGCTGGCTACGGGGCAGAGTGCCGCTGGCCTCTGCCCACCCTCAGAGTTGGATCCAGGGAGTCCGAGGGATGACCTCAGTGAGCTGTTTCCCCAGCACTTGGACACTACCCCAGTGTTCATCCCCCCAGCAGAAGCGCTGGCTACGGGGCAGAGTGCCGCTGGCCTCTGCCCACCCTCAGAGTTAGATCCAGGGAGTCCGAGGGATGACCTCAGTGAGCTGGTTGCCCAGCACTTGGACACTATCCCAGTGTATATCCTTCCAGCAGAAGCGCTGGCTGCATGGCAGAGCGTCACCGGCCCCGACCCAGCTCTCGGTAGGTTTTTGGAGGGTTTGGGAGACAGCCCCTGTCAGAAGTCGCCTCAGCAGCCGGTCACAGAACCAGGAGGGGAGAAAACCCTTCCCCCTCTCCAGCGGCTGAACTCTACCGTTGTATATGTCCCCCTAGCAGAAGCACTGGCTACGGGGCAGAGCGCTGTTGGCCTCTGCCCAGCATCAGAAAAAGAGATGGAGAGTCCGGGAGATAGTCCCTGCAAGATACCTCCTCAGCGGCTGGTAGCTACTCCAGGAGAAAAGCAAGTACCTTTTCCTCCCCAAATGCATAGCACTACCAGCCTACGTTCCCTACCAGCGGAAGCGCTGGCATCGGGGCAAAAGATAATTCAGCTCCCCTCAATATCTGCAAACCAGCCCCGGATCACGGGAGTGCGGACAGCTGTTCCCACTCTGCAGCGGCTGTTTTTTTTCACGGGAGACCGTATGTGCGATTTTGCTCCCCAGCGCCAGAGACGTACTTTTCCTTTTCCTGGTTGCCTGGGGTGGAAGTTTGTGACTAACGCAGGTCCAGACCAGTTGGGGGTCAGGAACCTGGTTAGTCTGTTTTTAAAAGGGGAGAAATGTGACAGAACCCACTGTCACTGTGTGTTTTGGAAGGGACTGTGGGCTGGCCGCTTACCCACAGATTATGGCCCAGACTGAGAGACTGGGGGGAGAAGCTGGCATTGAGATAATGTAATGTAATGCTACATCCCTTCTCCCCCATCCCCCCTCTTGTTGCTGTGTTTAGCTGTGTTGAGTCATGGCACATAGACAATGGTCTGGACTGCAGACATCTCTCCGCAGGGGATGTGTATTGAAGGGCTGCCTGCTTACCATAATCCCTTTATGTTTAACTGTAGTCTCTGTTTCAATGTTAAGTTCCCATTGGTTCTTCCTTGTCCCCTACCCCCCCTCTATGACAAGGCTAAGGGGAGTGTCCCTAACTGTGTGTAAAAGTGTATGTTTTGGATTTAATAAACTGTTGATGATCTGCATGTTTAACCCTCAACGCCTGTGTGGATTGTCTCGTGATTGAGGGGTTAAGGGCTGGTTATGGCGTATCTGCAGGCTGCGGGTGCGTTTGGAGGACAGGAGACACAGGTCTGGCGGATGTGCCCACCTGGGGTATTCGAGATCCGTCACAACCCCTAAGTTAAAATGTCCAAATTGGGCCCAATTAGCCATTTTCCCTCCCATGTCACGTGACTCGTTAGTGTTACAAGGTCTCAGGTGTGAATGGGGAGCAGGTGTGTTAAATTTGGTGTTATCGCTCTCACTCTCTCATACTGATCACTGGAAGTTCAACATGGCACCTCATGGCAAATAACTCTCTGAGGATCTAAACAAAATAATTGTTGCTCTACATAAAGATGGCCTAGGCTATAAGAAGATTGCCAAGACCCTGAAACTGGGCTGCAGCATGGTGGCTAAGACCATACAGCGGTTTAACAGGACAGGTTCCACTCAGAACAGTCCTTGCCATGGTCGACCAAAGAAGTTGAGTGCACATGCTCAGCGTCATATCCAGAGGTTGTCTTTGGGAAATAGACGTATGAGTGCTGCCAGCATTGCTGCAGAGGTTGAAGGGGTGGGGCAGTCAGCCTGTCAGTGTTTAGACCATACGCCGCACACTGAATCAAATTGGTCTGCATTGCTGTAGTCCCAGAAGGAAGCCTCTTCTAAAGATGAGGCACAAGAAAGCCTGCAAACAGTTTGCTGAAGACAAGCAGACTAAGGACATGGATTACTGGAACCATGTCCTGTGGTCTGATGGGACCAAGATAAACTTATTTGGTTCAGATGTGCGTGTGCGGCAACCAGGTGAGGAGTAAAAGACAAGTGTGTCTTGCCTACAGTCAAGCATGGTGGTGGGAGTGTCATGGTCTGGGGCTGCATGAGTGCTGGGGAGCTACAGTTCATTGAGGGAACCATGAATGCCAACATGTACTGTGACATACTGAAGCAGAGCATGATCCCCTCTCTTTGGAGACTGGGCCGCGGGGCAGTATTCCAACATGATAACCAGCCCAAACACACCTCCAAGAGGACCACTGCCTTGCTAAAAAAGCTGAGGGTAAAGGTGATGGACTGGCCAAGCATGTCTCCAGACCTAAACCATATTGAGCATCTGTGGGGCATCCTCAAATGGAAGGTGGAGGATCGCAAGGTCTCTAACACCCACCAGCTCCGTGATGTCGTCATGGAGGAGTAGAAGAGGACACCAGTGGCAACCTGTGAAGCTCTGGTGAACTCCATGCCCAAGAGGGTTAAGGCAGTTCTGGAAAATATTGGTGGCCATACAAAATATTGACACTTTGGGCCCAGTCTGGACATTTTTACTTTGGGGTGTACTCACTTTTGTTGCCAGTGGTTTAGACATTAATGGCTGTTTTGAGTTATTTTGAGGGGACAGCACATTTAGCACTGTTATACAAGCTGTACACTCACTACTTTATATTGTAGCAAAATGTAATTTCCTCAGTGTTGTCACATGAAAGATATAATAAAATATTTTCAAAAATGTGAGGGGTGTACTCACTTTTGTGAGACACTGTAGGTAAAACATACTATGATATGCAGCATATGGGGCACTGACAAGTGAGTCCTTTAATTCCTGGTTCTATTATACAGAGTCAAGATATTTGAGCAAAGCTTTGCATTCTAAGAGTTTGCAGATTTTAGTACAGAGGGTTTACTCTAAGAGGAAAGCCAGAAAGTCATGCTATGCATTCTAAGAGGTTGCAGGTTTAGGTACAGAATGTTTACAGAATTTTTAAGGGCCAGTTCACACCACATTCAGTCCAGTATGTTTTTTCCTGCATCAAAAATGCATGGATAGTAGGTTATATGGTTTTCCGTGACATAGTTCACACCAGTGTGGTCAGTTCCAGTACGTTACAGTTTCAGAAGGAAACGTAGAACATGCTGCATTTTTTCTGCACTAAACTGTACTGAAACGCAGTAAAAGGCATCAAAAATGCACTGGAATGTACCTGTAACCGGAGGGCCCGGGAACCCAGAATCCCTTAGAAAGTATGGGATACCCTTGCTTCAGATCCCCATGCACCTCTTATGTCTAAATCACCCTATGTCCATTAGGGGCATAGGGTGAGCAAGAAAATAATGGACATTAAGAATATGTCTTGGATTACTTGGAATGGGACATATTTATCCACAATATCTCCCAGGATATATGCCATAATAGAAAGAGTAACTCATTCATACGGTTGGGACACATACTGTTAGATGCTAATGTCATCACCCACAGACTCCTGTCTGTTGTCTGTTGTAGTATTTATGATTCCAGACTAATTTCTAAGGATCCTTTCATGGGGGCTTGGGCTAATTAACCCTGTATTTTATGAAAGGATTCCTGTGATAATGTGTATTGAAGTCCAGGAGACAGCTAGGCTAGGAAACTCTGAGACAGCCAGGCTGTTAAAATGAATTAGGTAATTAGCATGTTAATTAGGTCTGGTCACAGGTGTATTTCCAGAGAAATATGATGCACCTCCTCTTTTAACTGTGTATAAAACTTGTGGTCTTTTCAATAAAGATTGTCAGTCCTGCTTGAAACCTCAAGACAGAGCTTAGTCTCGTTATTGGGGGAGAATTATTCTTATGGGTCTAGTTCGCCTGACTGGAGTGTCGGTAGCTGCCCTGGTGTTCGGAAAGGGTATATCCTAAACGGCTTTAGCCCCTTTCATACTTGCGGTGCCGTTACAGTACCTAAACGCACCAAAAACACACATGTACTTATTTACGGTGAAGAAAAGGGGGGGGGAAATGCATCCGGAACGCATCCAGACTGCGTTTCTATGGTGTGAACTGGTCCTTAGAGTAAAGCCAGAAAATCATATGAACATGCAGCAGTTTTCCTTATGAACATTTTTGGTTGATTTGGTTGTCTGTTGTAGTATCCATTTAGCTGTTAAGGTAGGTACAATATATGCTTTGATTCTTTAACTATCCTTTGTTGCTGATATTATCTGTTTGTTCTCTTCTGAATTTTACAGGTTTTGACCATTTTGATACAAAGCTGTGGACCTCCTAGTAACATCCTCTGGCTTAACATCCAATTGTTTTTCAATTCATTCCTTGGCAACAACTATGCTAGGTTGGATTACATTTATAAACTTTTTGCATTAAATAATGCAAAATGTCTCTTTCCTACACATCCCTTTTGACTTTTTTCCCTATCAAGGGTTTTTAGGTTAACTGTATTTAGGTATATAAATCGAAAAACAAGAATGGATATATTGCAGTTTATATTGTGGCTACATTTGTTTTCTTTTTTCAAGCTTTACCCTTTATTTTTACCTGGTAATTCTGTGAATAGCACGCTTCTTGTCCCTGGGTTGCCATCCAGGCTGGACTTCAGATATGTCTGCATTTAACTCATTACATGGGGGATAGGGAGATTAGCAGTTTATGGGAGGAAGAAAAGCCTTTCAATTCAGCTCTTGGGAAATGACAAAGACACTGCATTTCTGGCAAAATCAACAGGTATTTTCCGTGCTTGTTGAAAATGTTCTTACCAGGAAAAAAAAAGAAAACAAATGCAACCACCACAACTAAGGTTGGAAAGCTGCAATATAATAGGAGTTTTGTCTTTCCTATAAAATCTTTTTCTTAGAATAAATAACAGGACACAGAATAGTATTGTGAAGCACTGAGTTAAACTACTACCTTCAGGAGAACTGGACACTAGAAAGCAAAGCTGTGAGGACAGTCCAGTATAACCCCTCCGACTTCCAGCATGCCCTAGTTTAGTAGCAAGCAATGATAGAGTGGATTATAAAAAAAGGGGGGGGATCTGTGCCCTTTAATGTACTTCAAGAAAATAATTCTACAGGTGAGACATAAATACTATTTTCTCGATCGTATGTTACAGGACACAGGAAAGTATTCTGAAACACTGGGACGTCCAAAAGCAGTCCAACTGAGGAGAGGGCAACAGCAAGCAAAAGACCAATGCGCCCACAAGAAAAGAAGTGATACATTAACAAGGATGGCTCAAAGGAGCACCCAGAGCTGCCTGGTGAACATTATGACCAAAGCTGGCATTAGTGGAGACATAATAAAACTTACTAACAGTTGTCAGCCCTGCAATTCTAAGAAACTGATGCCAAAACCTGAAAAGCCTGAAAAATATTAACCAATCTGGTAGAATGCACCTTGACAGGGAAAGAGGAAACCTTGCCTTTAAGGTCATAAGAATGAGGGATGACCTGTTGAATTCACCTAGTGATAGTGGAATGAGAAGCAGGCTGTCCCCTGCAGGGACCTTCAGGAATGACAGCAAGTTGGGTTAACAAAAAAGAAGCTGTAGCTGAGGGATAAACTGTAACATCTCGTGCCATATCCAGACTAATGCCATCCAAGGTTTTTCCGATGGAAAATCCGATCGTGTGTACGCGGCATAAGGAGAGAAATCTCCTTAGGATGTTTATGAGCAGGACAGAGTAATGGTAAAACAATGTTATTATTATGGTAAAAGAAATAAACCACCATGGGAAGAAAAGAGGCCCTGGCCCTCAAAACAACCTTGCCTTTGTGTAGCACAAGAAAGGGTTCCTTACAAGTTAAAGACTCCAACTCATAAACTCACCTTTGCAGAAGTGATGGCAATGAGAAAGGCAGACATGCGAGTAAGGACAAACAGAGGGATATCTCTCCATAGTTCAAAGGGAAGTCTGTAAAGAACCAACAGAACCAGATTAAAATCTCATGGATTCACAGGGGAACGTACAAGGGGGACAATGTGCAGCACACCTTGTTCAAAGGCTTTCACTAGAAGTAGGAGGGAAGCAGTCTCTGACAAATAATAACTAAGGCTTAGATTTGACCCTTTACTGTAACCAAGGCCAAACGTGGATCCAGACCTGGGGTGAAATTTCCTTGTCTTGCACCAACAGAAAATATACATTCTAAGTACAATGGTAGACTTAATTAGAAGTCGATTTCCTGTCTTTTAAGAGCACAGATTGGCTAAATCCAATAATCCCTAAGAACCTGGCCTTCAACAGCCAAGCCATTAGAGGCAGCAACTGAGAAGCAGAGTGGAAAACTGGCCTCCAGGGATAGAAGGTCCACAAAATCTGGGAGGGCCCACAGGGAGTCTGATATTGTACAAGTATCATGTCCTCCTGGGACAATTCAGTGTGATGAGAATAGCTGTGATGCCCTCCACCTTGATCCTGCAGAGTAGGTCTTGAATGTGCTTAAGAAAGAGAAAAGGATAGATCAGGATAAAGTCACCACTGAGAAGGCTAGAAAATCCCTGAATTCAAGGACAAACCTGCTTAGTTTCTTTTTGACCTTGAAAACCAGACAACCCATGTCCAGTGCCCCCACGTGCGAAAGGCATCCTGAAACACCTTGAAGTGGAGATACCGTTCTCCGCAGACCAGGCGTCGGCAAGTGAGGAAGTCCATCTGCCATCTTTTCCCCTCCTGAAATGTGCATAGTGGTGGGGACTGGAGTATGGGGCTCTGCCCAAGTCATAATCATATCCACTCTCTTTAGAGCTACGAGTTTTCTGGTTCCACTTTGATATCAGACAATGCCACAGCAGTGGCAGACATCAATCTGAACCTTGGACCAATGATCTTGTAGGTAAGAGTTATAACTTGGAAGGGATAACTAAATAGCCCTGAGTTCCAGATTGAGATGAGAGTTCTCTGGCATCCGAGTCCCCTCATCTGAGAAGGTATCTAGGACTATTTTCCAGTCTGATTGGCTTGGCTGGCATGCATTCTTTCTAAACCAATTTGACGAAAGGATTATCTGATTCCAACACCAAACTTTTGCCCCTCCATTGCAAAGCAAGCCTTAACCTGACTGTTAGGCATATGGGATGATCTAGAGATTGCACCTTTTTTATCCCATGCTGCCAGAATGTTAAGTTGCAATGGTCTTGACTGAAATTACATGTATCGAACTGCCTTGAAGGAGGACACCATAAGGCCGGAGACTCTCATGCAAGAAAGGAGGGTCTGTTGGCTCCTTAACTGCAGAGAGCAGGAGCAGAGAATCTGAAGTTTGTCCAGAGAAAGGAAACCTTTGGACAGGCCCAGAGGCTCAAAGCATTAAGATAGTTCCAGTGCTAATTTCTGGAGAATCAGGATACACCTGAATCACGGTAGGGTCCGCACTGCCCACTATATGTTGACTGCCACAATAGAGCTGCCACTGGGTGCCAAATTTAAAATTGCTCATGGTTCTGTTCTAGCCACTGCATTGCAGCTGTAGAAGCACATGGTCTGATGTTAACTCCTGTGGGGTGTGACTGGAGCAGTTTACAGTAGAAGCGCAAACAAGGCTTTCTCTAGGGCAGTGCCATAACTTACTGCAGAAGTAGTCTTAAATCAATATGATGCACCAAGTGCCTAGGTTAGCCCCTCCAGTGACCAGAGGGTGACATTACAGGCTGGCCCCACATCTTCTTTTGTGAGTAGTCTAGGTAAGGCTCTCATAATGTACGACAAACAAAATAAATATTTGTTCTTGGGTTTACTTAATTAAAATAAAGCTTTCAACCCTATTTAAATAAAAATAAAATATGCCACCAGGACTTGCTTGCTAAAATATGAATGGACTCTGTACCAATTTTGCGCCGGGCTGTACCGATTTCTATATGAGTTGTTTACACTTAAGGACCGGCTCATGTACATATACGTCGGCACTTTGAAGAGGGATATCTCGGTAACGGCAGCAGCTGCTGCCACAACCAAGATATCCATCTCTTCAGGAGCCGGTCCTGTAAACGATAATGGTGGTCTCTGTGGTGGATTTTTAAAAAACAGTGTAAAAATAAATAAAATCAAGTAAAATAAATAAGAAAAAAAAAAAGCGCCTGTCCCGACGAGCTCGCGCGCAGAAGCGAACGCATACGTGAGTAGCGCCTACATATGAAAACGGTGTTAAAACCACACAAGTGAGGTATCGCCGCAATTGTTAGAGCGCGAGCAATAATTCTAGCCCTAGACCTTCTCTGTAACTCAAAAGATGCAACCTGTAGAATTTTTTAAACGTTGCCTATGGAGATTTTTAAGGGTAAAAGTTTGACGCCATTCCAGGGCGCAATTTTGAAGTGTGACATGTTGGGTATCAATTTAATCGGCGTAACATTATCTTTCAGAATAGAAAAAAAAATTGGGCTAACTTTACTGTTGTCTTATTTTTTTATTCAAAAAAGTGAATTTTTTCCCAAAAAAAGTGTGCTTGTAAGACCTCTGCGCAAATACGGTGTGACAAAAAGTATTGCAATGACCGCCATTTTATTCTCTAGGTTGTTAGAAAGAAAACAATATATAATGTTTGGGGGTTCTAAGTACCGGTAATTTTCTAGCAAAAAAACTTGTGTTTAACTTGTAAACACTGAGTCTGAAAAACAGACAAGGTCCTTAAGTGGTTAATTGAGTTGGATTAGATTTATCACCCAGGTAAAAAAAAATTAAACAGATGAAACAGGAGGAACAAATCACATACTTTTGTATATTTTTGTCTGCTTAAAGTAAACCTATGCTTTTACCACGTGGAGTTTATACTAACATTCTCTTTGGCTGCTGGAGCAAAGGAAAAAAGCCCCATGTAAGCTCCATATTGACCTGCTTGGAGCTAAAGACTGTTCCCTCTGTCTCAATTTGACATTGCTTGAGCCAGAGAACTGGCAAACCAAGCACCCAGCACTGCAGTGTAGGGTGAAAGGAGTTATTCACATTTAAACCAGAACAGTAAATACCAGGTATCTCACATTGTTCCAGTGGGTGAGTAGAGTGGCGGGGTAGGAAAAAAGTGTAACCAGGTGCATGGCTAAGAATGAGAGTGAGAGAAATACTAGCTGCAGCTTCTCTCTGTAGCTGTTGCCCTGCAGTGCTGAACTGGTTAACATCTATATCAGCAATGCACTGTGGGAAATATAGTTCTGAAGAGAGACTCTACTGTGTAATCAAGAGCTTTTGAACTACACACCCCAGAGAGGAGATTGGCGGGAAGAGGTAAAAGAGCAGCATTTTCCCAGGCTGTACAGGGCACAGTTCTCTCTTGTCATTAGGGATACCGAAGAGTGCACATCGCTGTCCATTGTGCACCATCACTGCTGGTCCACGGTCCTTGACATCGTGCCTTCTAGTGCACACATATGCGTAAGTTATCTTGTCTCAGACGGTTCTTGTTTTTTTTTTACCCATACTCCCCTACCTTGACATAGCCAACTTACTTAATTAATTCATCCTCCCATTGCAGATACCTCACATGTCTGCTCCTGAAGAGCGTCTTAAAGTCGCAAAATGTGTCAAGCTTTTTTTCAGAATTACAGGGATGGAGGCACATGACTATACCCAGTCATGGCTTCATTTAAAGTCCCAAATTCCCCAATCCCCCCCTCTTAACAACTATGACTTCTGCACATCAACTGCCTAAGCAGGATCTGGAGAGCAGAGTTTGGGAGCACGGATAGACAGAGTCACTGTTACGTACCTCAAAGGACGAGTCTGACTTGTAGGAGAAGACCTCTCATACAGCTCTGGTTCAGGAGACACTGGAGTGGGAACAGTGGTCTCGGGAACACAGCGGGGTAGGAGTGCCTGTGGAGACTGGGGTGGTTGACACTGTAGCTGGTTGATGATCCTCCAAGTAGGCTGGAACTGCGGATGACAGCAGGATCAGTAGCAGGCTGAAGCAAGGAGAGATAAGCCAGGTCAACACTGGAACACACAGAGCAAGTAGCAGGCAGGTGCAGGGTCAGGCGAGCTGGGTCAGATCAGGTGGTCAGGCAGAGCAATGCGGTGGACTGGAGCAGGATCAGATAAGCAGGCAGAGGTCTGGCAACGGAACAACAGGTAATAGTAGCAGGGTCAAGGCAGGCCGAGGTCAGGGTTGGAGATAACAGGTAAGTTAGCAGAGCCGGGTCATCCAGGTAATCAGATAGCAGATGCAGGTAAAGATACACAGAAGCTGCAGATCAGACAGCAGTGCACTATTGCAACTGCTGGCTTTTTAAAGGCCTAATGGCGCCATGTCATTTAGCGTGCACGCGCACGCATAATTGGCGCACGCGCGCAATTGGCGCATGCGCGTGCGCAATTAGCGCGCGCCGACGCACAGGTACAGAGGGAAGCAGGGATCGTCCTCTATTTCTGGCAAGTCCCTGACATTGCCCCCCCCCAAGGGGCAGCCTCCGGATGCCTAACCGGCCTCTTCTTTCAGGATGGGCAAGGAAAAATGCATGAATTAATTCCTTAGCATGAATGTTACGTTCAGGTTCCCAGGAGTTATCCTCCGGACCGTAACCTTTCCATTTAATTAGAAATTGCACTTGACCTTGCCGTCTCCTACAATCGAGGATGGCTTCCACCTCGTATTCCTCACTTCCATTAATAATAACAGGTTCTGGTGGTCTGGACCCTCTGTCAGGGAAGGGATCAGGTACTGCAGGTTTGAGTAAAGAGACATGAAACACTGGATGTATCTTAAAAGAGTCAGGTAAGGAAAGTTCATACGATACCTCGTTGATTTTTCTCTTCACCGAAAAGGGTCCTAAGAACTTGGGTGCTAATTTTTTCGAAGGGCAAGCCAACCTGAGGTTATTTGTGGAAAGCCATACCTGATCGTCCACTTGCAGGTCCAATTCCCCTCTCCTTTTCCTGTCAAAAGATTTCTTGCTGTCTGCCTGGGCCTTGGTCACTGCTTCCTGCAACACTTGGTTATTGCGACTGAGGAAGTCCACCATGCTCTGTACCGCTGGAATTGGAGATTCTGGAAGAAAATCAGGTAAAAAAGACAGGTGAAAACCATAATTAGAGAAGAAGGGAGATTGCCCTGTGGCCGAGTGGCTGGCGTTGTTATAGGAAAATTCTGCTAGGGGCAGTAAGGATACCCAGTCATCTTGGACAAAGGACGTGAAACATCTGATGTATTGTTCAAGAGTCTGATTTGTCCTCTCAGTTTGTCCGTTCGTTTGGGGGTGATAGGCCGAGGACAAAGCTAGTTCGATCTTCAGGGTCTTACATAATGCTCTCCAGAAACGTGAGGTAAATTGTACTCCCCTATCTGATATGATGTTTGCAGGAACTCCATGCAATCTGACAATCTCCTTAATGAACACACGGGCTGTTTCCATAGCGGATGGAGTACTCTTTAATGGTAGGAAGTGGGCCATTTTAGAGAGTCGATCCACGACTACAAAGATTGCGGTACACCCTTCAGAACATGGAAGCTCTACTATAAAGTCCATGGAGATCATCTTCCATGGTCTATCCGGTACAGGTAAGGGTTTCAATAGTCCCCAGGCCCGACTCCTTGCTGTCTTGTTCCGGTTACAGACAGGGCATGTACTTACATATTTCTTGCAAAACTCCTCCAGACCTGGCCACCAGAATGTGCGACGTACCAACTCGAGGGTCTTGCGGACCCCGAAGTGCCCTGCCAGTGGATGATCATGAAGTTTTAACACTCCAACTTGCAAGTCACCAGGGACAAAGATTTGACTCCCCCTCCACAGTAGGCCATCTCTGGACGTCAAGGTAATTCCAGGGGGTCTCGAAGAATCAGTGGATGCTTCCTTAATCTGGGAGAGAAGGTCCGTTTGAAGAAGTAGAAAGTTGCCTGCGGGTAAGATGGTGTCAGGGACAGAAAGGTCCTTAGGGTTGTCATACATACGCGATAGCGCGTCTGGTTTGGTATTTTTTGATCCAGGCCGGTACGTGATATGGAAGGAAAAGCGAGAGAAAAACAGGGCCCATCGGGCTTGTCGAGGTTTCAGCCGTCTAGCAGATCTTAGGTACTCTAGATTCTTGTGGTCGGTGTATATGAGTACTGGATGGACAGCACCCTCTAACAAGTACCTCCATTCTTCTAAAGCAACCTTGATGGCAAGTAACTCCCGATCACCCACATCGTAGTTCCTCTCTGCAGGGGAAAGTTTTCGTGAGAAGAATGCCACAGGATGCATTAGGTCCTTAGTACCCTGGCGTTGAGAAATGACCGCCCCTACAGCAACTTCTGAGGCGTCTACCTCGAGGATGTAGGGTAGAGATGGGTCAGGATGGCTGAGGATCGGAGCTGAGGTAAAACGTTTTTTGAGTGTTTCAAAGGCATCTTGGGCTTCGGGATTCCAATGGAATCGCAGGTTTTGTTTAGTTAGCTGCATTATGGGCGTGATTATCGCGGAAAAACCCTTGATGAACTTTCTGTAAAAGTTTGCAAACCCTATGAAACGTTGCACTCCCTTCTTGTCTAAGGGTACAGGCCAGTCTAGAATAGCGGACACCTTTTGGGGGTCCATCTTAATTCCCGTTGGGGAAATCACCAATCCTAGGAACTGGATGCACTGCTGCTCAAATTCACATTTTTCTGCCTTTGCATACAGTCCATGCTGACGAAGACGACTCAGTACCCTGCAGATATGTTCCCGATGCCGGTCAAGGGACCCTGAAAAGATTAGGATATCATCTAGATAGACAAGTACAAAAATGTCCAAAAAGTCTCTGAATACATCATTGATGAAATATTGGAAAGTGGCAGGGGCGTTGCAGAGCCCAAATGGCATGACCAGATATTCATAATGGCCGAACCGGGTACGAAAGGCCGTCTTCCACTCATCCCCGGCTCGGATGCGGACAAGATTGTAGGCCCCCCTTAGATCCAACTTGGTGAAGATAATGGCAGATCTTAATTTCTGGAACAGTTCAGGTACCAGGGGCAACGGATAGCGGTTTTTGACCGTGATTTTATTCAACTCGCGGTAGTCCACACATGGGCGAAGGGTCTGGTCTTTTTTTGTGAAAAAGAATATTCCGGCACCTGCTGGTGAGGTTGAGGGGCGGATAAACCCCTTATTCAGATTTTCATCAATGTAAACCTTTAGTGCCTCCTGTACCTTTTCCGACAAAGGAAATATGCGCCCAAAGGGAATCTCAGCTCCAGGAAGCAGTTCAATCGGGCAATCATAGGAGCGGTGAGGCGGAAGGGAGTCAGCCCCTCGTTTACTGAAAACATCAATGAACTCGTGGTATGGTTCGGGCACTGACTGGAATAAATTCTGATCGGAGTCCATACACAGCAGAGTAGTGGGTGAGTTGGGGGGTTTTGATATACAATGTTTCTGACAGTAGGAGGACAGGAATCTCACTTCCCCAGATACCCAATTGATTTGGGGATTGTGAGCCTGAAGCCAAGGTAACCCCAGGATCACGGGGAACAATGGCGAAGATATGGCATCCAGGGTCAGCAGCTCCTTATGTTGGGAGAAGATGGCAACAGGCAAAGGAGCAGTCTCCTGGGTTACTTGTCCTGACTTTATGCAAGAGCCATCGGCCAGGTAGACAGAAAGTCCATGCGCCTTTTCTTGCAGCGGGAGGCGTTGCTGAATGGCAAAGGTGATATCGACAAAACAGCTACATGCCCCGGAGTCGACAATAGCGTTGACTGTTATTGTTCTTCCCGGAAGTTGGAATGAGAGAGGGAGAGCAAGGTGGGTTGCATTGGCAGACAGAGTTGACAGGTTGGCAGGTATGGAAGAAGGGCACTTACGCACCTTGGCGGGGCAGTTGTGCACGTAGTGGCCGGCCTTGCCACAGTAGAGGCAAAGATTGTGCTGTCTGCGACGTGCTCGTTCTTCAGGGGATAAAGTTGATCGTATCACTCCTATTTGCATGGGTCTGGAAGTGTCTGGAACTGGACCGGCAGGATCTGAACAGGTTGGTGCCAGGTAACGGGAAGAGGGAGCTGGCGCCCTTGGGGTCCTCCACACGGGGCGGCCTTGCTGAGTGGACCGCTCTGACCGACGCTCACGGAGTCGACGATCGATTTGGATGGACAGGGTGATCAGATTTTCAAGAGTACCTGGTATACCCACTCGGGCGAGCTCATCCTTGAGGCTGTCAGAAAGACCCATACGGAATTGGTGTCGTAAGGCAGCATCATTCCATTGAGTGTCTGAGCTCCAGCGCCTAAAGTCTGTGACGTAGTCCTCGGCCACTCTGCGACCTTGCTGGAGCGCAAACAGGGCAGCTTCCGCTGTGGTGGTCCGCTGGGGGTCCTCATAAAGCTGAGCCATGGCCTCAAAAAAGACTAACAAGGAGTGGGTCTGTGCGCTGTTCTGCTCGAGTAGTCGGTGGGCCCAACTCTGGGGTTCTCCTTGGAGTAGGGTGATGACAAACCCCACCTTGGTGGCTTCAAGTGAAAAAGTCCGGGGTTGTAGAGAGAAGTATAGCTGGCATGCATTTTGGAAGGCCCGGAATTTGGCGTGGTCTCCTGCGAATCTTTCCGGAACAGGAACTCTGGGTTCAGGCGGAAGCATCACTACGGAAGGAGCGGAGGCAGACTGTACGGGTGCAGCGGGGGAAACTGGAGCCACATGACTGAAATCTGATAAGTTCAGGACCCGCTCGTCCAATTTGACATGTCCTTCTTGTAGGGATTTAATGGCTTGTGTGAGAGCTGCAAGGTGTGTGCAAATCTCCTCCATGGGTGAGGTTTCTCCTGCAGACTCGGTTATGGCTGTCTGATACTGTTACGTACCTCAAAGGACGAGTCTGACTTGTAGGAGAAGACCTCTCATACAGCTCTGGTTCAGGAGCCACCGGAGTGGGAACAGTGGTCTCGGGAACACAGCGGGGTAGGAGTGCCTGTGGAGACTGTGGTGGTTGACACTGTAGCTGGTTGATGATCCTCCAAGTAGGCTGGAACTGCGGATGACAGCAGGATCAGTAGCAGGCTGAAGCAAGGAGAGATAAGCCAGGTCAACACTGGAACACACAGAGCAAGTAGCAGGCAGGTGCAGGGTCAGGTGAGTCGGGTCAGATCAGGTGGTCAGGCAGAGCAATGCGGTGGACTGGAGCAGGATCAGATAAGCAGGCAGAGGTCTGGCAACGGAACAACAGGTAATAGTAGCAGGGTCAAGGCAGGCCGAGGTCAGGGTTGGAGATAACAGGTAAGTCAGCAGAGCCGGGTCGTCCAGGTAATCAGATAGCAGATGCAGGTAAAGATACACAGAAGCTGCAGATCAGACAGCAGTGCACTATTGCAACTGCTGGCTTTTTAAAGGCCTAATGGCACCATGTCATTTAGCGTGCACGCGCGTGCGCAATTGGCGCACGCACGCGCGCAATTGGCGCATGCCCGTGCGCAATTGGCGCCCGCCGACGCACAGGTACAGAGGGAAGCAGGGATCGTCCTCTATTTCTGGCAAGTCCCTGACAGTCACCTGGGTGAAGAACAGAGTGAACTAATCCCTGTGTGTGACCAGATGGTGAGCTGCAATATCACTGAGATTGGTGAGCTGCTGCTGTGAGGATTTACTACCTGCTGCTAGAGAGACTGAGCCCTTTATAAACTAACTATATAGTCATCTAATAGCCTTATTGATACATGTAGATCTCACTGGGACAGTTCTCATGTGCACCATCGATACAGCTGGGGCCCAACACTAGCTGGCTGAATAACTAAAGACTGTCTCTTTATAGCTGCTACACAGAGACCTTTACCTATTGTTTATGCTAAGACGTACCTCTCAGGGGACATTGCACCATATCCTAACCATTCTCCTAGAGTACAAACTATACAATTTTGTTTAGTAATATTCACGTTGCAGTTAATTCTTATATGCACTGTTAATTGCTGACTTTGCCGATTTAGATTCCAGTCAAGTGGTAAAGAACTCTAAATTACCTTGGCATAGTGAGTATACTGTCTAGGGGACCGTGTCTAAACCTACCTACTATGTGTACATTGTGACAGCAGGAAGGTAAAGTCACCTGGTTGCATCCAGGGGGGTAGATATATTTCTCCCAGATTCAGGCTTTATGCCGACTTATACAACTAGGGAGTTGATGAAGCCCAGCTGAGGCTAGTGGGCTCATGGATGACTCATACCTCTAGGGAGAGGGCTGGGCGTCGTGCAGGCAGGGAGTTGATGAGACCAGCTGAAGCTTGTCAGCTCATTTAGGCCTCTATAAGAACTCCCAGCTTCATTAGATGTTAGCTCATGCCTGGAACCAGACCTGTGTGGACTGTCTAGGGAGAGTG
This sequence comes from Rana muscosa, assembly GCA_029206835.1. Lineage (NCBI taxonomy): Eukaryota > Metazoa > Chordata > Amphibia > Anura > Ranidae > Rana > Rana muscosa. The sequence continues at coordinate 869,106,223 of CM055118.1, forward strand.
AACCCCTGTGCGGTGAGGCAAAGCCTGTGTGGCTATTTGTTTGGACTTTTACTAAACCAGGGACTTAGGGACTAGGACAGCACCAGGCTGATCCCAGTTGTTAGTTTAGGAAACCTGCATGTTTAGTCAGAGGTCAAACTGACCAGGATTTATTTGGTTTATGTTTCTTTTTGGCTTTGCTGTGTTTTTGTCACTGTACATAGAGAAATAAACCGCACCTTTTGATTTTGAAAACCACAACCTCCGTCTGCTGGCCCTGTTTTTGTGTGGGGAGCCCAACCAGGGGGTCACACACACCCGCTACCGAGTTAACCCCCTCACAGTTGGTGGAGAATACAGGCAGTTTTTTTTAAGCCAGCATGGAGGAGATACTGAAACAGCTGGCTCTAGCAAATGCCAATCAACAGCAGACAAATGCAGGTTTGCAAAGGAGCCTTGCAGCCCAGCAGCAAGCTCATCAACAAGCCCAGCAGCAATCTGAGGCCCGCTTCATAGACCTGTTACAGAAGCAAGAGCAGAGACTACAACAAATGGAAGCAGTAATGCAGCAACGTCCGCAGACCAGTGAGGAAAGCCGTCCCACTAATACCGCGTCCTTTGGGGTGAGTCGTTTATTGACAAAAATGACTGGAGAGGATGATCCAGAGGTATTTTTGACCACATTTGAAAGGACTGCTGAAAGAGAAAAGTGGCCTGAGGAGCAGTGGGCTGGACTGGTGGCTCCTCTGTTAACTGGTGAATCGCAGAAGGCTTACTATGACCTAGAGCCTGACCAAGCAAAAGACTATGTGATGCTAAAAGCTGAAATATTGGCAAGGCTGGGTGTCACCCTGGCTGTCCGGGCTCAGCGTGTGCATAACTGGACTTTCCAGCTTGGAAAACCCCCCAGGTCTCAAATGTATGATCTCATTCACCTGAGCAGGAAGTGGCTACAGCCAGAGACTTTGTCCGCACCAGAGATTGTGGAACGTGTTGTAATGGATCGGTTTTTGAGAGCTCTTCCTACTGCCATCCAAAAGTGGGTAAGCCATGGAGACCCAGAGACGGCCAGTGGTCTTGTGGATCGTGTAGAGAAATACTTGGCTACAGAGAACCTGACGGCCTCTTCCAGAGACTCTCGGACTTTCCACCCTAAGACCAGACCATCCCCAGGGGCGGATAAGAGGATTCCAAGGGGTGAGGGTGGAGAGAGTGAGAGGGTGGGAGCTCTACCCAAAGTTTGGCGAGAACAGCCTGGGAAGTCAGGGGCTCAAGAGGCAGCCAAATGGATTGTTTGCTACCGCTGCCGGCAAGCGGGACATATTGCAGCAAATTGCCCGGTTGTGGAGGAACCCATGCAATGTGACTTTCTGATGGACAGACGTCAGTCGCTGTGTGCGACAGTCGCATGCACTGCCATTCGGGGAACTGAGAAACATTTATGCAAAATGTGTATTAATGGTAGAAATGTTGTGGTATTACTGGATTCAGGTAGCCTTGTGACCCTGATAAAGGCTGAATTAGTTAAAACAGAGGTCTCTGGGAATAGCAAGGTAGCTGTTATTTGTGTGCATGGGGACACCCGAGAGTATCCAGTGACTACAGTGTGTTTCGAGACCCCCAAAGGTACCCTCTCTCATCCAGTGGGGTTAGTATCTCAATTACCGCATGATGCCATTGTGGGAAGGGATTTTCCGAAGTTCTGGGAACTGTGGGATGATCCTGAGCCCCCCACTGGTGCCCCTATGCACCAGGAATGTGATAGCCAGAACTCCTCTGAGAGTGGTGAGGACTCTCCAGAATTTCCCTTGTCAGTATTGGCAGGGGAGACTCAAGAAACTGGAGAGGAGCCCACCTCCTCAGACGAAAACCTACCGTCTGTGGAGTTTTCTGATCTGGAGGTTCACAGGGAAAATTTTGCCACAGAACAGTTAAAAGACCCCGCCCTAATAAAGGCACGGGAAAACGTAGTGGAAATAGATGGCGAGTTAGTGAACCCAGATAATACCTGCACTTACCCATACTTCAGCGTAGAGAAGGACCTACTGTATCGGGTGGCAAAAAGGGCAGAAGAAACCGTTGAGCAGCTTGTGGTGCCCAAACCTTACAGGAAGTTGGTGTTGGAGTTGGCCCATGGGCACATTCTTGGAGGTCATCTGGGGACAGAGAAAACCCGAGAGAGGGTATTACAGAGATTCTATTGGCCTGGGGTGATGAAGGACATAGAAAATTATTGTTCCTCCTGCCCTGTGTGTCAGAGGTCGGCCCCGATGCCACATTTCCGTAGCCCGCTGGTCCCTCTACCCATCATTGAGGTCCCGTTTGAGAGAATCGCAATGGATTTGGTAGGTCCTACAATCAAGTCCGCTAGGGGGCACCAGTACATATTGGTTATAATGGACTATGCCACCCGTTATCCAGAAGCGATCCCTCTCAGAAATACCTCGGCCAAAACCATAGCCAAAGAGCTATCTCTTGTTTTTAGCCGGGTGGGTATTTGTAAAGAACTGCTTACGGACCAAGGTACACCCTTTATGTCCCGGGTTATGAAAGAGCTGTGTAAATTGCTCAAAGTGACGCAATTGCGTACATCTGTGTATCACCCCCAAACCGATGGGCTGGTTGAAAGATTCAACAAAACCCTAAAACAAATGTTGAAGAAAGTGGTGGATAGAGATGGAAAGGATTGGGACTGTCTACTTCCTTATTTGATGTTTGCTATTAGGGAGGTGCCCCAATCCTCTACGGGATTCTCCCCCTTTGAGTTACTGTATGGGAGACACCCAAGAGGGCTGTTGGATATTGCCAAGGAAACTTGGGAAAGTGAGAGTTCTCCCCACAGGAGTGTGATTGAGCATGTCGCCCTGATGCAAGATCGAATTGCACAGGTAATGCCCATCGTGAAGGAACATTTGGCCCAAGCGCAGTTGGCACAGCAGAGAGTGTACAACCGTGGAGCAAAGACCCGTACCTTTTCCCCGGGGGATAGGATATTGGTACTTGTCCCTACGGTTGAAAGTAAATTCCTTGCCAAATGGCAAGGCCCCTACGAGATAATGGAAAAAGTGAGCGAAGTGAATTACAAGGTCAGACAACCAGGAAGGCGAAAGCCCGAACAGATATATCACGTTAATCTGTTGAAAGCCTGGAGGGATAGAGAGTCCCTAGTCGCAGAAACTTGGTCACCAGCTCAAACTGGTTGCGTGATTCCGGAGGTTGGAATAGCAGCCACCTTGTCACAACCCCAACAACAGGAGGTTAAGGAGTTTGTGCTTCGCAACAAGGAGGTGTTCTCTGAGCTGCCGGGACAAACATCTGGGGTAGAGCATGATATTATTACCCCGCCCGGTGAAAGGGTGAAGTTAAAACCCTATCGGATCCCAGAGGCCCGACGGGAGGCAATACGGGAGGAAGTACAGAAAATGCTGAACTTAGGGGTGATAGAGGAGTCCCAAAGTGATTGGTCTAGTCCCATTGTGTTGGTGCCTAAACTGGATGGGAGCTGGCGATTTTGTAACGATTTTCGTCAGTTGAACAAAGTTACAAAATTTGACACCTACCCCATGCCACGTATAGATGAGTTGATCGACCGGCTGGGAACAGCCCGATACATGACGACTCTTGACCTCACAAAAGGGTATTGGCAAATTCCCCTGGCCAAGTCGGCCAAAGAGAAAACCGCATTTGTAACCCCAGACGGGGCGTTCCAATATAAGAGAATGCCGTTCGGGTTACAGAATGCGCCGGCCACATTCCAGCGGAAAATGGACCAGATACTGAGGCCCCATCGGAAGTATGCTGCGGCTTACCTGGATGACGTAATTGTCCATAGCACAGATTGGGCCTCACATCTGCCAAAAGTGCAAGCAGTCCTAGACTCTATCCGGGAAGCGGGGTTTACGGCTAACCCCAAGAAGTGTACCATTGGGCAGGAGGAGGCCAAATATCTTGGGTACACCATTGGCAGGGGAGTGATAAAACCCCAACTCAACAAAGTCGAGGCCATCCAGAGTTGGCCACGTCCCAACAGCAAGAAGCAGGTACGGGCCTTTCTGGGAATCGCGGGTTATTATCGGCGCTTCATTCCCCACTTTGCTTCTAAGGCTGTGCCCCTAACCAACCTGACGAAAGGGAAAGGGTCGGTCATGATTAAATGGACCCCCGAGGCTGAGGCAGCATTCCAATTCTTGAAACAAGCCTTATGTAGCCAGCCAGTGTTGTACTCACCCGACTTCTCTAAAGACTTTGTCGTACAAAGTGATGCGTCAGATGTGGGGTTAGGAGCAGTATTGTCCCAGGTCTGGAACGGGGAAGAGCACCCAGTCATTTACCTCAGCAGGAAGTTGAAGTCCCATGAGGTAAATTACGCCACGGTTGAAAAGGAGTGTTTAGCGGTGAAGTGGGCTCTAGATTCCCTTCGGTACTATCTGCTAGGTAGGCACTTTGACATGGTTACGGATCACGCTCCGTTAAAGTGGATGGCTCAAAACAAGGAGACAAATAGAAGAGTGAATAGGTGGTTCCTGGCCCTACAGGAATTCAACTTCACAGTAAAGCATCGCCCTGGCGTTCAAATGGGGAATGTGGATGCTTTGTCTCGAGTACATGAATGCCTGATTGCTGGTGTTCCAACCCCAAGGTTAAAACAAGAGGGGGGGGTATGTGACAGCAGGAAGGTAAAGTCACCTGGTTGCATCCAGGGGGGTAGATATATTTCTCCCAGATTCAGGCTTTATGCCGACTTATACAACTAGGGAGTTGATGAAGCCCAGCTGAGGCTAGTGGGCTCATGGATGACTCATACCTCTAGGGAGAGGGCTGGGCGTCGTGCAGGCAGGGAGTTGATGAGACCAGCTGAAGCTTGTCAGCTCATTTAGGCCTCTATAAGAACTCCCAGCTTCATTAGATGTTAGCTCATGCCTGGAACCAGACCTGTGTGGACTGTCTAGGGAGAGTGAACCCCTGTGCGGTGAGGCAAAGCCTGTGTGGCTATTTGTTTGGACTTTTACTAAACCAGGGACTTAGGGACTAGGACAGCACCAGGCTGATCCCAGTTGTTAGTTTAGGAAACCTGCATGTTTAGTCAGAGGTCAAACTGACCAGGATTTATTTGGTTTATGTTTCTTTTTGGCTTTGCTGTGTTTTTGTCACTGTACATAGAGAAATAAACCGCACCTTTTGATTTTGAAAACCACAACCTCCGTCTGCTGGCCCTGTTTTTGTGTGGGGAGCCCAACCAGGGGGTCACACACACCCGCTACCGAGTTAACCCCCTCACAACATTTATGGTCAAAGCACCATTTATTCTAACCTGTATCAATACATTGAGTTAATTTACCACAAAACAGTTGTAAGCGGGGAACAGGTAGCAGCAGGTACAAAGCTTCCTGGGACAAGCAGTCTCTCAGACAGGGGTGTCCAAACTTTTTTTTTAAATAGGGCCAGATTTGATGAAGTGAACATGCGCAAGGGCCGACCATTTTGCCTGACATTCTTTGAACCATTAAAAGTCGGTCTAAGTGTGTTTGTCCGAGCACTAATACACTGCCCAACAAGAATTCTCTTGCCTTTGTGGCTGTGTGTGGTAAAGAGATGAGCTCGGGCGTGTTATTTGGATATACCGTATTTATCGGCCTATAACATGCACCTTCACTTTAGGAGGGAAGTTTCAGGAAAAAATAATAATTTAAAATAACTGTGAAGCAAAATAAGGGTCAGTGCCCATCAATGCAGCCTAATCAGTGCCCATCTGCAGCCTCACCATTGCCATGAATGCAGCCTCTCCTAGCCAAGAATGCAGCCTCTCCTAGCCAAGAATGCAGCCTCACCATTGCCATGAATGCAGCCTCACCATTGCCATCAGTGCAGCCTGATCGATGCCCATCTGCAGCCTCGGAGGGGAGGGGGGGGACGAGGTGGGATGAGCGCCAACAGATTACATACAGGAGAATCTCCTGTTTACACAGCAGCCTCTTTAATACAATGTCCCACCTCCTATGATAGACAGAAGAGTCGTCCAATGGCAGCCCAGGAGACGGGACTTCCTATTACAGATGCCGCCGAGTAAACAGGAGATTAACCTGTAGGTAATCTGATTGCACCTTGCCTCCCTTCCGAGGCAGCGCAAATAAATACAGTATATATCTTTTGTGGCCCTAGGGGCCACAAAAGATATATATATACAAATTACCAGGGGGGCCATATTAAACTGGAACGGGGGCCGCTATTGGCCCGCGGGCCGGACTAGTGGACATGCCTGCTCTCAGACATAGATTCCAAATCCAAGAAGGTATTGACAAAACAGTGCAGTGTTTATTTGTGATATTTACAAGTCTATACACAGGTGCTGTACAGTGTGTCTCAGGAAACCAACAGGAACAATAATGGCAAAACCAAAATCTAGTCGTGTCTCTGCACTAACTGTACAAAAAATACAGGCCCTAACTAACAGGCTGGGCAAGCCTACAGCTTGTCAGCTTCCACATATTCAGCTTGTAAGTTTTTACCAACCTCTTGCCCTCACAGACAGGAGTTGTCTCATTCCCAGGCCAAGAGCACTGGCTGTCTGTCTCAGATGAGCATAAATTAACCTGGGGAGAGGACCAAGATCCGAACTGGATCGTGGATAAGAGATCCCTAAATGTGAATGAGAGGAGCCTGGGAGATGTATAAACCCCTAACATAAGGTGACCAGATTTTTTAAATTAAATCCGGGGACATCTTTTTTTTTTTTTACTAGTAATGGCGGCAATCAGCGACTCTCTGCCCGTCGCCGCCCGCCTCGCAGCCTCTCAAGTCTCACTTTCCGGGCCCCGGATACTAATGGGTGGGGAGCAGAGGAAGATCACTCCACCAGGGAAGGCAAGGAGATAAGCAGGCAGGCGGCTGGCCAGGACTTGAGCCAAGGCAGAAGAACATGCAAGCGTAGCTGAATGGGTATGCACCCGAAACGAAAGAAATGGTCCCTCCACTCTGACCAGCACATGATCATCAGAAAGGGGCAAAGATAATGGAAAAAAATAACCCCCCTAAGCTATTAAGAGCGGCAGAGCAAGGGTGTGCAATTCAGATTTTTTTTTTTTAATTCTGCACTGACAGTCTTTGACATTTCCCCAGCCCCTGTTCAAATCCAACCCGGGGACAAAACTGGGGACAAACTTGGTCCGGGGACAGTGTCCTCAATCCGGGGACTGTCCCCTGAAACTGGGGATGTCTGGTCACCCTACCCTAACAGGACTTTTCCCGACTCTCTCTGGGATGCTCTGTTACACGGTTTTATGTCTATTTCCTGGTGCTAATTCACAGCCGAGTTAACGGTATCTATACTCATATTCTTGTAAGTGCTTTCAGTATCTTTCATTCAACCAGGTGCGTCAAAGGGTTTGAGGTTGTTCTTGGAGTCGAAGTGTAAGGCTCGGTTCACACTGCTGCGCTGTGAATTTGTTCAGTTTTTTGTCCTGTGTGAGGTTGGAATTTACCGCAAATTTACCGTGAATTTACAGTGATTTTACCGCAAATTTCAGGAGTTGGACATAGCTGCAATTGATGTTCTAGCCAATGGAATCATAATGTAAAAAAAAAAAGATGTTAACTTCCTGTGTACTTCCTGGTTTTTGTGGAGAGTAGTGTGGTGGAATATGCACATATGTGAACCATCAATGCGATTCCAGAATGATTTACATTGATGTCTATGGAGACTAAATTTGCAACGTAACGCTGTAAACTCGCACAAGACCCTTTTTTTTATCGCATCGCATTCGTAGAGGAATCGAAACGCATGTATGTGAACGACCCTCATTGAAAACAATGACTTTATGGATGACATGCGAATTTAGAATGTTTTTGACGCATCACATTCGTTATGAACTCGCATCAGTGTGAACCGGGCATAAAACAGAGAACTCAAATACATAAGTGTAGCTAGAAAGATACATAATATGGACTATATTATATATATTTGCTTACTAAATACTTAGTTTAAATGAAAAAGATTGATGATGAATATGAAGGTTCAGTCATTTAAACATTTTCTATTTCCTCAGCTTGAAGAAAATGGTGAGCAGAAAATAAGCCTTATTAAAACTTTTTTTGCCTCCACAGCTTTTCTCTTTGCTTTTTCCTTATCAAATTTGGCAGTGTTTAATAGGCCAACTTTCTATCTCACCAAAAAAGATCAAAACCTTGTAACTGGTTATGGCCATACTCTTTCCTTCCCCTCTTGTCTAAACATTGCTTCCAAATGTTGATATTATGAGGGCGACTGGCCAGGGGAATCATCCAAAGCACTGCTTGCTCCTCAGTAAATACACAAACTCCCAGGCTAGTCCTGGCAGCTCTGAACTTTGAGTGCCTCTAACAGGCTAACTTCAGCTACAGACCAAACAGTCTTCATGCATTTCTGACTTAGAACATTTTAAAACACACAGTTACTATATACAGTATAAGGGCTTGTGCTCATGGGTGACTTTGATTGTGCAACACTTCCTCCATGTGTGCTGTATTGTGTACTTCACTCATTACTTGGGAGATAAAGCACAATGCAGTGTTTTATTGCAGCCATAGAAAGAATTTATAGAAGTTGAACACGCCTTATCATATTATTTTCCCCTAAACTTTTTCAAAATTTCCCTCCACAATCAATGTGAAATCTTCTGTACAGTACACATTGTTGTGTTTGTGCTGTTTGACATGAGACAACAACCTCCAGGATTTGACCATTACCAGATCTATAGACGTTCTCATGTGTGGGTGAGGCCAGGGCGGGTTAAACCCCAAACCAGCGGCTGTAGCTGGGCAGCGAGCGATAACACAGGCTCAACAATTTTTTTTGTTTCCCCCTTACCATCAGCATCCTCACCACTCTTCCAGCCCCTTTGGTTTTCAAAAACCTGTAAGCTTCACAGAGCCAATTTATGAACAAATCTACTGTGTGTTGAACATTTTGTGCCAAAATGTCCAATCCCCCTAGAAAGTCTATAGGCGACTTTACTTCAAAAGGACTCAACTGAATGAGGCTTAGAATAATATATATACAGGATGTAACCATGGGCGTCCACTCCATAGGGCAAGGGGGGGTCAATTGCCCCCCCCTGGAGACACACTATATTTATATGGACATGGAGTGAAGCAGAATTATCCTCAAGAGCTATTTCACACTGCCAGCTGGCCACGTTATCGGTAAAGCACCGCTAGTTTTAGCGGCGCTTTACCATCGTTTTAGTGGCGCGATTCGGCCGCTAGAGGGGGGGGGGTTTAAAAAAAATTGAAATTGCTAATCAGACAATGGCAGCTTGATTCTTCTATTAAGCTTTTGCATCAGGTTTCTCAAACCTTTGCATGCCTGCGCTTTATGTCATAATGACTAAGCCCCTCCCCTTCATGACATTGTCAAAAAGGGACTGAGCATGGATGACCTTAAAATGATGCCCCCCCCCCCTGAAAAAAGTTCAGCGGACGCCCATGGATGTAACGGGAGGGCCCGTGGAACCCAGAATCCCTTAGAAAGTATGAGATACCTTTGCTTCAGCTCCCCATGCACCTCTTATGTCTAAATCACCCTATGTCTATTAGGGGTATAGGGTGACTGAGAAATTATATCTTGGACTGCTTAAAATGGGACAGTAATATTCATTAACAATATCTCTCAAGAAATATGAAGATGTTATTTGGGCATTCCAGGAAGTTCAATGTAACAGGCCGACCGTCTATTGCTTAACGATGCTAATGTCATCACCCTCAGACACCTGTCTGTTGTAATGTTAATGCATCCAGACTAACTTCTAAGGATCCTTTCATGGGGGCTTGGGCTAATTAACCCTGTATTGTATGAAAGGATTCCTGTGATAATGTGTATTGAAGTTCAGGAGACAGCCAGGCTAAGAAACTCTGAGACAGCCAGGCTGTTAAAAGGAATTAGGTAATTAGCATGTTAATTAGGTCTGGTCACAGGTGAATTTCCAGAGAAATATTATGCACCTCCTCTTTTAACTGTGTATAAAACTGTTTTTTTGAGTAAAGATTGTCAGTCCTGCTTAAGGCTACTTTCACACTGAGGCGCTGGATGCGCTGGCGGTATAGCGGCGCTATTTTTAGTGCCGCTATACTGTAGTTTTTGCCGCGATTTGCGGGCGTGAGCGGGGGGATTTTAGCCCCCGCTAGTGGCCAAAAATGGGTTAAAAACGCTCGCAATAACGCCTCTTTGCGGCGTTTTACGATAGTTTTGGAGGCGCTACCCCATTGATTTCAATGGGCAAGGGGGCTATAGGAGCGCTATTTTTTTTGGGGCGCATTGCAGGCGCTATTTTTAGCACAATAGCGCCTGCAAAGCGCCTCAGTGTGAATTATCCTTATGGGTCTTGTTCGCCTGACCGGAGTGTCGGCAGCTGCCTTGGTGTTCGGAAATGGAATGTCCTAAACGGCTTTAACCCCTTTCATACCCGGGGTGCCATTACACAGTATTTCACAGTGACTAGAATAATGTCAGATATTGCCCTGATCCAGCCAATAGTAAATAGACCTGGATCCGATTTTCATAAACATTTTGAAAATCAGTACAAGCCTGCCATGATTTCAACAATACAGTGTCGAAGGGAGGCCAAATGTTTAATCTGTATGCCCTAGTAGTGTGGGGTTATTTGGATTCTGTGTGTTCCTCACTGGACACCAGACAATAAATGTGACCAGATCCCAAATTAGCACAGACTAGGCATAAAGTTTTCTTCTAGCCTCTGTATGCCTTTCTTCAAAATTCTGAAAAGTGTAATAATTCATAATTCCCATCCCAGGCACGATGGACGATGGTTGCACAGGGACGAGGCGTTCGTCTCCAAACCTGCCAGATTTATTGTAGAATATTGAGGAATATTTGGGTTCTCACAATAATTAGCCAACATACTGGCCAATTTCTGAGCACATGAGACAGTGATATATTCACTCATCATCTTGCCTTCCTCATTCCAGTACCCTTAGGACCCCAATCCCCGACACTCTTCATTAAGGTATCTATGGGGCTCCTGGGTGACCTTGAAACATTGCATATCACTTGCACAAGAAAGTTTCTTTGAAGAACACAAAAGGTGTGCTGATAACACATTTAATCTGCATGTTGCATCAGGGCACCGTTCATTAAGCCACTTTGGCACCCATTACTCTTTGGTCCATTTATTGCATGGGGTACAATTATGATATATGACCACTTTTTTATAAAACAAGGAAATGGGGACTAGAGGGTGTATTTTCAATAAGAGTGAGTGTTTCTAATTGTCTCTTATAAACTAAAGTTATACACAATTCAGAGGCAGAACTATGTTTTAAGGAGAGGGGTTGCATCTGAGCCCTACCACAGTGTACTTGATGAGTCCCACAAACTTGAGCTTTGAAAGCTTTGGTCAACTTTAACCTCTGACACCATGGAGAAGCATTTCATTGTTGCCCTGTGGTTTATAAGTTAGCTGGGGTTATGACATCATCATGTGCCCCACAATAAAGCCATGTATTAGCCTGTTGACATCATTATAAAACTCAAGCTGCACCTGCAAGATAGTCCTAAAAGCTAATTCTAGCTTGCTGCTGGATTTCATTGCACACAACATAAACCAAAGATAAAAGACACATACAATGAGTGCAATATAAACTCATTACCAAAGAACTAAGGACAAAAGTCATTACTAGAACCATTCGCACGACCACAAGTTCAGTGACACTGTCGTGAGATATGAAGGAACAATGACAGTTCTGTATAGCAGAAGAAGAGCACACTCATCAGTCACGTCTTTGTTGACACTGCTGCCTTATTGTGCCTATGTACACAGCAGCTGGCTTCATTTTATAGACAGTATTACATGGAAATGTTTGATGTCACTTCAAAAGCACTGACTTTCTACACAATCTAACATGCTACTACATGACCATAACTCTTATTCTGTGGTGACCTTCAAATTGCTTGTGTGTGTGTGTGTTTTCTCAAATTGTGTTGAATGGGAAAAATTATAGGTATGTTTACTTACTACTGTGTATGGCACATAGGGAATAATAAAGAGTGCTTTAATATGCAATTCATTTCTTAAAACGGGACAAGGAGGTTAGGCTACACAGTTACTGCAGTTCTTTGAATTGGCACTGCCATTCCCTTAAATATAATCTCAAAAGCCTAGGCCAGTGGTCTCCAAACTAAGGCCCAGGGGCTGGATTTGCTTCCCTTTATTCGGCCCTTGGAGCACCTTTCTTACCACTGGGGTCTAAAAATTTTCTCCGCTCCTTAGACAAAACAATCAATTACCCTTGCAGTGCGGGCACAGCCTCACTGCAAGGGAAAATAATTTATTTGCCTGGAGTTGGGTTTTAAGTGTTAAGCCCTGTACACACGATCGGATTTCCTATGGATTCTAGTCCGATGGATTTGTCCATCGGATATCCGATGAAACTGTTTTCCATCAGTCTTGCCCACACCCCATCAGTCAAAAAACCGACCGTTCCAAAAGCGGTGACGTAAAACACTCAGATGAGCCGAGAAAAATTAAGTTTAATGCTTCTGAGCATGTGTCGACTTGATTCTGAGCATGCGTGGGTTTTTTATCCGATGGACTTGCCCATAGACGATCGGAATTTGCTATCGGTTTTGGATCCATCGGAAAAATTTAAAACATGTTCTATTTTTTAAAACCGATGGAAAAAAGACCGATGGGTCCCATACACGATCGGTTTGTCCGATGAAAAAAATCCATCGGACGGTTTTCATCGGTAAAACCGATCGTGTGTACAGGGCTATATTCAGCGTACACACAATGGCAAATTCCGACCAGAAAACCGTGTTTTTTTTCCGACGGAATGTTGGCTCAAACTTGTGTTGCATACACATGGTCACACAAATCTTGTCGGAAGTTCCGACCGTCAAGAACGCGGTAACGTACAAGACGTACGACGAGCCAAGATCAATGAAGTTCAATAGGCAGTTCGGCTCTTCTGCCTGATTCTGAGCATGCGTGTTTTTTTGCACGTCGGAATTGCATACAGACGAACGGAATTTCCGATAGGAACTTTTTCCGTCAAAAAAATACAGAACCTGCTCTCAATCTTTTGTTGGCTGAAATTACGACAGCAAAAGTCCGATGGAGCCTACACACGGTCGGAATTATGACCAAAAGCTCACATCGGACTTTTCTTGTCGGAATTTCCGATCGTGTGTACGGTGCATAAGGTGTTAATTTTAAAGCCTTTTTACACCCACCTTTTCATAACAGGGATGCATCATAAGTAAGTGTGTGACAGAGATATATTTTTTTTGCGTAAGTGTTGCAGCCTTCAAGAAAGTCCTCTGTCCTAGCAGCACACTAAAAATCTAAACCACTACTCTCAAACAGTAAACAGCCATTCAGATCTTCAGTAGTCCAACATGCTATTTGCGTGGTGCTCCAATCAACAATGCTCCAATCCTTTTTATAAAACATGGTCTAAGGTGCTCTTAACTTACTATCACTTAAAGAAGTATCACCAGGACATAACATTGTTGTTGAATCTCCCAATGGACCAACTGCATGTAGCGCTGGAACACGTTCTGATCCACACTGTGGTTGTGCAATTAAAGTATTTTTTTGTTTTGATTTTGCTGGCTGTAATTTCCACCCCAGGCTGAAACCCAATTTATGGATAAGCTACAGTATAACATTGTAGCAACTGCTCCCTCTCTAGCTATCTCTGTCCAGCACTTTTGCTAAGCTAGATGTCACCTTCCCTGCAGACTACAATAGTAACTGTGATTGACATTCTATGGTAAGTAATACTGTGCCCCTTACTGTTGGTCAGTGGATGAAAACATGGCCAAAAGTTTGTGTATGAAGGTGAAGTACTGGAGCCCCCAACACCTCCAACCTAAAATGGCTTGCCCATTTTTGCCTTCCCCAAAGGGAACTCCTAGTATCTATGTTGGTGAACAGCATCTCAACCCCTCCCTCCCCTTCATTAGCCCTTTCAATGCTTCCTCTTCAGTACCAGACAAATATCTGGCTTAGTCCCTTAAAGCAGAACTCTGGTATTTGCAAAAAATAAAAATCCCCCATTAGTACACCCACCCACACAAAACACTAAACAGTTATTACATTTGTAAAAATTTCTTACCGTTTAAGAGAGATGTGTGATTGAATTTTCAGGAAGTCAGCTCTGTGATTCAAAAAATGCAATTATTTGCATTTGCAAATGCGTGCAACTAAACCCCTGTTTTTAAACGCACTGTTAGACAGGTGAATTTGTTTTGTTGCTGATTGGTTGGTAAGTTGAGCTTGGATATTCTGTGTGTTTTTTATTGACATGCGTCCGCCCATCCAGTGCTCCTTGCTGTGAAGACCAGTCATAGATGAGGGCAGTGACATTTTTGTTATATGTATTGTTGTCATTGTGGTCAGGCAACGCACTAGCACCTTTGCTACCATGTGCTGGGTGTTTAGTGTGCTCCTGCCCCTTTAATGGAGGGTGGGCTCCCCCCAGTCACCTGCCCTATATCTATCCATCAGCATACATGTGCTTCCATTGAGGAGACCTTAAATTTTAGAGTTAGGACTGCAGCATACAGGGAGCCTTGACGCGGCCTGCAGCTTACACATGTATTTGCAAATGCGTGCAACTAAACCCCTGTTTTTAAACGCACTGTTAGACAGGTGAATTTGTTTTGTTGCTGATTGGTTGGTAAGTTGAGCTTGGATATTCTGTGTGTTTTTTATTGACATGCGTCCGCCCATCCAGTGCTCCTTGCTGTGAAGACCAGTCATAGATGAGGGCAGTGACATTTTTGTTATACTGTGATTCAAAAAATGCAGCCTGTATTCTGGCAAGGAGGAGGTGTTAGAACAGGGCTTGCATCATATCCTCTTTTCTCTCTCTAAACTGTAATCAGACTACATTTCCCATGGATCCTTGGGATTGGAGTGAATGTGGGAGGGTACACTAGGCTTGTACATGTAAATGTGAACTCGTCCACTTCAACATAAATCACACCCCCCATTCTGCAGCCAGCAAGCCATACATAACACATAGTATGATAGGTTACAGCCTTTTAAATACAAAGCATTTTAATATAAATGCATGTTAATATAATATAAATTTAATGCATTTAATATAAATGCAAACCAGTGCAACGTGTCAGTGTAGCTTATCAGGGACCACCAGTGCCGCATGTCAGGGACCACCAGTGCCGCATGTCAGGGACCACCAGTGCCGCATGTCAGGGACCACCAGTGCCGCATGTCAGGGACCACCAGTGCCGAATGTCAGGGTCCACCAGTGCCGAATGTCAGGGACCACCTGTGCCGAATGTCAGGGATCACCAGTGCCGCATGTCAGGGACCACCAGTGGCAAATGTCAGAGACCCCAAGTGCCGAATGTCAGGCACCACCAGTGCCGCATGTCATGGACCACCAGTGCTGAATGTCAGGGACCACCAGTGCAGATTATCAGTGCCCATCATTGCGGTTTCAACGGTGCAGATTATCAGTGCCCATCAGTGCGGTTTCACCAGTGCAGATTATCAGTGCCCATCAGTGCAGTTTCACAAGTGCAGATTATCAGTGCCCATCAGTGCGGTGTCACCAGTGTAGATTATCAGTGCCCATCAGTACGTGTCACCAGTGCCTTATCAGTGTCCATCAGTGCGGTGTCACCAGTGCAGATTATCAGTGGCCGTCAGTGCGGTGTCCCCAGTGTGGATTATCAGTGCCCATCAGTGCGGTGCCACCAGTGCAGATTATCAGTGCAGTGTCACCAGTGCAGTTTATTAGTGCCCATCAGTGCGGAGTCACCAGTGGAGATTATCAGTGCCCATCAGTGCGGAGTTACCAGTGCCTTATCTGTGCCTATCAGTGCAGTGTCACCAGTGCAGATTATCAGTGCCCATCAGTGCGGTGTCACCAGTGCCTTATCAGTGCCCATAAGTGCGGTGTCACCAGTGCAGATTATCAGTGCCCATCACTGCGGGGTCACCAGTGCCTTATCAGTGCCCATCAGTGCGGTGTCACCAGTGCAGATTATCAGTGCCCATCAGTGGGGAGTCACCAGTGCCTTATCAGTGCCCATCAGTGCGGTGTCACCAGTGCCTTATCAGTGCCCATCAGTGCGGTGTCACCAGTGCCTTATCAGTGCCCATCAGTACGGTGTCACCAGTGCCTTATCAGTGCCCATCATTGCGGTGTCACCAGTGCCTTATCAGTGCGGTGTCACCAGTGCCCATCAGTACGGTGTCACCAGTGCAGATTATCAGTGCCCATCATTGCGGTGTCACCAGTGCCTTATCAATGCTCATCATTGCAGAGCGGGGATAGTTACAGATAATCGAGATGACAGAGCGCATCTCGGGCTGACATGTGTCTTATGTGTGAACACCGCTCGTGGTAGAGCCCTGCCTCCCTGCACCCGAATTGTGATAGACAGCGCAGAGCGCACTGTTCCAATGTACAGGGAGGTGGGGCTGTACCACGAGCTCTCAGATACAGACCTATCAGCCCCGAGATGTGCTCTGTCATCCCGATGATCTGTAACTCTCCCCGCACTGGAGAGAGATGGCGGATGGCAGGCAGGTGGTGGCCGTGGGGGGAGGCGGTGCTGGCAGGGAGGAGGAGGGAGCAGATTGAGGAGGACACCATCTCTATGGGCGGCACAGACCGGGGGCTGTGAGACCCTCTGTAAGACCCCCTCTGCACACTACAGGCGGGAAGTACAACTCCCTGCTCGTTTTCACAGGACTACAAGGTGTCGTGTCAGACCGTTGGCTGAGGTTACTGGGTGGACAATAGCCAGCGGTCTTACAAGCAGGAAGTCACCAGGCAATAACAGTTTTTCAGCAAGTTCAGCAGGTTATTGCAGAGGAACTACAGAGCTCAGAAGAACATGGCTGACATAGTTGGTGAAAGTAGATCAGCAACAAGAACATGGAAAACAGTTTTTGCCCGGAGTTTTGCTTTAAGGTGGGACTGTCTTGCTCTTCGGCCACACGCAAGCACATGAATTGTGCGATTTACATATAAATGATCCACACAATTTACATATAAATGACATGTAGCTCGTTCATATGCAAACCACACTGCTCTTTAACCACTTAAGGACCGGACCAATACGGACCATAACGACCAGAGGTGATTTCACAATTTGGCAGTGTGCTGCTTTAACTGGAAATTGTGCAGACATGCAATGTTGTACCCAAACGAAATTTGCGTCCTTTTCTTCCCACAAATAGAGCTTTCTTTTAATGGTATTTGATTGCCTCTGCAATTTTTATTTTTTGCGATATAAACGGAAAAAGGCCGAAAATTTTGAAAAAAAAACATATTTTCTACTTTTTGTTATAAGAAAAATCGAATAAACAATTTTAGTCATACATTTAGGCCAAAATGTATTCAGCCACATGTCTTTAGTAAAAAAAAATGTCAATAAGCGTATATTTATTGGTTTGCGCAAAAGTTATAGCGTCTACAAACTAGGGTACATTTTCTGGAATTTACAGAGCTTTTCATTTATGACTGCCTATCTCATTTCTTGAGGTGCTAAAATGGCAGAGCAGTACAAACCCCCCCCCCCAAATGACCCCATTTTGGAAAGTAGACACCCCAAGGAAATTGCTGAGAGGCATGTTGAGTCCATTGAATATTTTTTTTTTGTCCCAAGTGATTGAATAATGACAAAAAAAAAAATTACAAAAAGTTGTCACTAAATGATATATTGCTCACACATGCCATGGTTATATGTGGAATTGCACCCCAAAATACATTTTGCTGCTTTTCCTGAGTACGGGGATACCACATGTGTGGGACTTTTTAGGAGCCTAGCCGCGTACGGGACCCCGGAAACCAAGCACCGCCTTCAGGATTTCTAAGGGCACAAATTTTTGATTTCACTCCTCACTACCTATCACAGTTTCGAAGGCCATAAAATGCCAAAATAGCACAAAACCCCCCCAAATGACCCAATTTTGGAAAGTAGACACCCCAAGCTATTTGATGAGAGGCATGGGGAGTATTTTACAGCTCTCATTTGTTTTTGAAAATGAAGAAAGAGAAGAATTTATTTTTTTTTTTAAATTTTCAAAACTTTGTGACAAAAAGCGAGATCTGCAAAATACTCACCATACCTCTCAGCAAATAGCTAGGGGTGTCTAATTTCCAGAATTGGGTCATTTCAGGGGGGTTTGTGCCATCTGGGCATTCCATGGCCTCCAAAACTGTGATAGGCAGTGAGGAGTGAAATCAAAAATTTACACCCTTAGAAAGCCTGAAGGGGGTGCTTGGTTTTTGGGGTCCCGTACGCGGCTAGGCTCCCAAAAAGTCTCACACATGTGGTATCCCCGTACTCATGAGAAGCAACAGAATGTATTTTGGGGTGTAATTCCACATATGCCCACGGCATGTTTTAGCAATATATCATTTACTGACAACTTTGTGCAAAATAAAAAAATAAATAAAATAAATTGTCTTTTTTCCGCAACTTGTGTCAACATATAAAATATTCCATGGACTCGACATGCCTCTCAGCAAATAGCTTGGGGTGTCTACTTTCCAAAATGGGGTCATTTGGGGGGGGGGGGGGTTTGAACTGTCCTGGCATTTTATACACAACATTAGGAAGCTTATGTCACACATCATCCACTCTTCTAACCACTTGAAGACAAAGCCTTTTCTGACACTTTTTGTTTACATGAAAACATATTTTTTTTTTTGCAAGAAAATTATGTTGAACCCCCAAACATTATATATTTTTTTAAAGAAAAGGCCCTAAAGATTAAAATGTTGGGTGTTGCATTTTTTTTTCCACACAGTATTTGCGTAGCGATTTTTCAAACACATTTTTTGGGGAAAAAATACACTTTTTTTAATTTTAATGCACTAAAACACACTATATTGCCCAAATGTTTGATGAAATAAAAAAGATGATCTTAGGCCGAGTACATAGATACCAAACACGACATGCTTTAAAATTTCGCACAAACGCGCAGTGGCGACAAACTACATACATTTTTAAAAGCCTTTACAGGTTACCACGTGGCAGTGAGCAGTGAAATCAAAAATGTACACCCTTAGAAATCCTGAAGGCGGTGCTTGGTTTTTGGGGTCCCGTACGCGGCTAGGCTCCCAAAAAGTCTCACACATGTGGTATCCCCGTACTCAGGAGAAGCAACAGAATGTATTTTGGGGTGTAATTCCACATATGCCCATGGCATGTTTGAGCAATATATCATTTACTGACAACTTTGTGCAAAAAAAAAAAAAAATTGTATTTTTTCCGCAACTTGTGTCAACATATAAAATATTCCATGGACTCGACATGCCTCTCAGCAAATAGCTTGGGGTGTCTACTTTCCAAAATGGGGTCATTTGGGGGGGTTTTGAACTGTCCTGGCATTTTATACACAACATTAGGAAGCTTATGTCACACATCATCCACTCTTCTAACCACTTGAAGACAAAGCCTTTTCTGACACTTTTTGTTTACATGAAAAAATTATATTTTTTTTGCAAGAAAATTATGTTGAACCCCCAAACATTATATATTTTTTTAAAGAAAAGGCCCTAAAGATTAAAATGTTGGGTGTTGCATTTTTTTTCCACACAGTATTTGCGTAGCGATTTTTCAAACGCATTTTTTTGGGAAAAATACACTTTTTTTTAATTTTAATGCACTAAAACACACTATATAGCCCAAATGTTTGATGAAATAAAAAAGATGATCTTAGGCCAAGTACATAGATATCAAACACGACATGCTTTAAAATTTCGCACAAACGCGCAGTGGCGACAAACTACATACATTTTTAAAAGCCTTTAAAAGCCTTTACAGGTTACCACGTTAGATTTACAGAGGAGGTCTACTGCTAAAATTACTGCCCTCGATCTGACCTTCGCGGTGATACCTCACATGCATGATGCAATTGCTGTTTACATATGACGCCAGACCGACGCTTGCATTCGCCATTGCGCAAGAGCAGGGCGGGACAGGGGTGTTTTTTTTTTATTATTATTAATTTTGCTTTTTTATTTTATTTTTAAACTGTTCCTTCCAGATTTTTTTTAATCATGTTTATTGTTATCTCAGGGAATGTAAATATCCCCTATGATAGCAATAGGTAGTGACAGGTACTCTTTTTTTGAAAAAACTGGGGTCTATTAGACCCTAGATCTTTCCTCTGCCCTCAAAGCATCTGACCACACCAAGATCGGTGTGATAAAATGCTTTCCCAATTTCCCAATGGCGCTTTTTATATCCGGGGGGGAGGACATTCCCTCCCACTGCTTGTAAAAGCAGTCCAGAGGCTAATTAGCCACTAGGATTGCTTTTACATGAAAGCCGGCCGCTGGCTGAAAAGAATGATACCAAGATGATACCTAAACCCGCAGGCATCATTCTGGTATAACCATTCAAATCCAGCAACATACCAGTACGTTGCTGGTCCTTGTTGGACATGTATTGTAATCTTTTTTTTCATGCAGCCTGTTGGCTGAACGAAAAAAAGAGATTGATCGGTGGGTATGCCCACCATTAGAATACCTCCCTTCATCCACCCACTTCTAATGATGGGCATACATGCACCATTTATATATGCCGAAGCATGGGGGCATCCTCCCGCAAAAGTTATGCCGCACACACATGGTCGGACTTTTCCACGGGCAAGCCTCCGTCGGAATTTTGACCGTATATACGCGGCATTAGGACCAAAATCGCTCCTCTGCCCCTGCTGCCCCCATGCTTCGGCATATATGCTTTTTTTTTCAACTGTGGTGGTGAAATCACCTCCTACAGCACTGGAGTCGCAGGGATCAGGCCTGTCTCTGCGAACGCTGCAGTTATGTGTGTTGTGTTTTGTAAGTGACAGTGATCGATCGATACTGCACTTGGGTGGGCTGGGCTGGGCAGAGGGGCTAAACGCAGGTGCTAGCAGGTATCTGGACTGATCCCGCTAACACTGCGTTTTTGGGAACCCTAAACTGCTGGGGATGCTAGTATAGATCTGATCAGATCAGATATTGATCTGTTCAGATACTATACCACTAAGGAAGGTGTATGCTTCAGGCGTGGGTGTTAGCGTTACTGGCACTAACCTGACGCTGCCTGGGGCCACACAGACCCTCTCTGATGCTAAAACCTAATTGATATCACCCGCCAGGCGTTTAGGGGGTTAAACCTTTATTGGGTTATATACGGCGGGTGCCCTGACACTATAAAAAGCAAACTAACTAACCAGCGTCACCCGTAACACTTATATGGTGATCACTGGTGAAAGGGTTAACTAGGGGCAATTAGGGGGTTAAACCTTTATTAGGTAATATATGGGGGTACCTGACGCTATAAAAACCTGCGGCGAACCTAAAAAAAATTACTGGCTACCAATCGGCACCACCGACACTAATACAGCGATCAGAAAAACGATCGCTTAGTGACACTGGCAAAAGGGGGTGAAAGGGTTACCTGGGGGGCGATCAAGGGGTTAAAACTTTATTAGGTAATATATGGGGGTACCTGATGCTATAAAAACCTGCAGCGAACCTAAAAAAAATAACTGGCTACCTAGCGGCACCACCGACACTAATACAGCGATCAGAAAAACGATCGCTAAGTGACAGTGGTGTTAGGGGGTGAAAGGGTTACCTGGAGGGCGATCAAGGGGTTAAACCTTTATTGGGGGGTTAGGGGGCTACACTGGACCTAAAACTAACTGCCCTGACACTTTTACAGTCACAAATGTCACTGATTGCAGTGATCAGTAAATAAATGGTCACTGCAATCAGTGACAATGTGACTGGGGGCTGGGGGGTGATCTGGGGGGGCGATCGTGTTCCTATGTGTGCTGGTGTCAGTGTGCTGTTCAGTGCACTAACCTGTGTGTCTTCTCTCCACGGCGCTCGGGGTATATGTGAGCGCCGCAGGAGAGATGACATCACTTCCTCCTGCCTGTGTAAACATTACACAGGCAGAGGAAGCATTTCATTCGCCGGGAGCGATCGCGAGGGGGTGGCCGGAAACGAATGGTCGTCCTCTTATCACGGATCGCTCCCGCACCGAGAACCACCGCTTGCTGTACCGGAGGGGGGTCCGATCGGACCCCCCACCCATACGAAGGCAGTCACGTACAGGTACGTGATTGTGCCTGTCCGTGCCATTTTGCCAACGTATATGTTCAGTGAGCGGTCGTTAAGTGGTTAACTGGACACTGCCATGGCGGGACAGTTGAACAAAAGAAGGTTAAAGTGAACTTCACTCTGCTAGTACTGTATTAGTAAAAAGATAGCAAAGTATATTGTAGCGATACCCTCAGCTTAAGCGGGCCGCAAGGTTTGATTTGGGCCCTGAGTACAGCTCTCCAACCCACCGGCAATCGGCTCTACCCACTCTGGCACAGCTATTCTAAAGGATACACACATATATCCTTATACTTTAAGAGAGAGATTCCAACATAGAACAGTGATAAAGGGATAACGGATTTTACTTCTTGTTATGCAAAAAAACACACAGCAATGACAATATGATTTTTAACTTGTATGCAGAGCCCTGTAATGACAGTCACATTACACCATAAAAATAAAGGGGGGGTAAAGGAACGCCACGTGGGGCGACCGTTAACTAGGTACCCTATGGCACAACAGCTAAATGTATACCTAACGGATCAGGCCTGATCCCTTACTCTAAAACTTAGTCCTGTAAGAATAATGGATTCTTCACCGGCTTGCTGTATAGGTGGTGCACATAAGAATAATAAACACTTTGTAATCCAACAGGGAGAATCTGAACAACTGACCGTACTTCACTAGAGATCCTCTGGATCAGTCCTGCTGCGGATCTCCAGTGAGAGTCTTAAAGTGAGGTGGTAGGCCTCGGCAGTCTATAGGCACAGTACTATAAACAGGTTATTGGATGAGCTTTCGCTCAGCTCACCCTCCGGACGCGACCCGTCCGGGACTTCCACCGGCTGTGTCGTCACTCGCACACAGCGGTTGCTGCCATCGGGTCTCCGATCCAATCTAGGCTGCAGGCAGGAGATGTTGGATGCCACCCAGGCTCGCAAAGGGTGGAAGGCTCTTTGGTTCGCTGTAAGAAGTCCCCAGGCTTCAGGCCCTCACACAGCACAGCTCCGCACAGGTGGATCAGTCTCAGCCGTCCCGTGTCCAAAGAGAGCGAGCTAGGCCTCGCCCCTTCCTTATATCACTTCCCCCATGAGTCTCTGGGGCATAACCCAAAACATCCTGTGAACCAGTGGAGCTCTGGGAACCGTAGTTCTTTCTCCTAATTAAAGGGGAAACACCCCGCTACACACTCCCCCCACTAAAACTCTTTGGTCCCCAAAGATAAACAATTTAACAACAATTCTGAACCAATTTACTGAATGCGGAGTATGATGTTGGTACAGGGAATTTCCACCAAAACTCAGAGGTGGGGTTCCCTGTACCACAGGTCACACTAGCATGGGTGGCCTGTCTAACTGTGCCAGAGAGTGAGCTGGGGTTGCCTTCCACCAAATGAACAGTGGAAGGATCTGAGCACTCAGTACTTCTTCTGGCAGTGGCAACAGAGTCCTCTGAGCTTTTTCCCAATTGAGGGTAGGTTAATTTCCTGGGAGGCCTCACGACTCTGTAAGTTCTTTGCTCCCTTGGGACTTCAGGCTCAGGTACCACAGGCTCTGCGTCAGGAACACTTTCTGACATCATCACTGATTCTGGGGCCTCTTCCTCCTCTGCTTCTGAGTAAAGGCCCGGAATATCTTCCCAGCATTCAGGCACATCACTGGATGGAATGAACTCTGTAGCCTCTGGGTTCAGGGTCCCATCCTGTGTATCTTCAGTGGGTGGAAGGTCTATGGCGGAACTCCCTGGAGTTGAGGAGGGCCATAGCCACTCAAGTTCTCCCCTCCCATCTTCACTTGGTTGGGAAGCCTGTCCATCCCTAGCTCGGAGGGTTTGAGACCGAGTGTTGGGTCTGGGGGTATCCAAGATGGAAACAGATTCCGGCAGGTTCTTCACTGAAGGTATCCTGACTGCCTCTTTAAGTGGGAGTAAGTGATTTCTGTGCCAGGTTTTCAAGGGTCCCACTCTCCCCTCTGGCTTTAACTTATACACCGGTAGTCCAGGAAGTTTTCTACAAATGACATAAGGCTCGGACCTCCATCTATCAGCAAGTTTATGCTTCCCTGGGATCCCTAGGTTGCGTAGCAGCACACGGTCTCCAGGCTGCAGGTCTTGCACTCGAACCTTCAGGTCAAAGTTCCTTTTATTTCTGACCCCTCTCCGGTCTGAGGCCGCTTGGGCTTGTTCATAGGCCGCTTTCAGTTTATACCTAAGTCGGTCCACATATCCTTTGTGGGAGGTAGCAGAGGTATAGTCTAGGGAAATGCCAAAGGCCAGATCCACTGGCAATCTTGCTTCTCTCCCAAACATGAGGCGGTAGGGAGAGTAACCCGTCACATCACTGGTGGTGCAATTGTAGGCATGCACCAAAGTGGATATGTGTTGACTCCAATGCTGCTTCTTCTCTGTCTCCAGAGTCCCCAGTATGTTTAACAAAGTCCGATTAAACCTCTCAGGCTGGGCATCTCCTTGTGGATGATAAGGGGTAGTCCTGGTCTTTTCCACTCCCAGGGAGTCCAGTAGGTTCCGGATCAGGCGACTCTCAAAGTCCCTTCCTTGGTCGGAGTGGATTCTCTGTGGTAATCCATAGTGGACGAAGTATTTTTCTAGAAGCACCTTAGCTACAGTGGAAGCCTTCTGGTCTCTGGTGGGGAACGCCTGTGCATAACGGGTGAAATGATCGGTTACCACCAGAACATTTCCCAATCCACTCAAATCGGGTTCGAGGCAGAGAAAGTCAATGCATACCAGATCCATTGGGCCTTGACTCTGTAGGTGGCCCATTGGGGCAGCTTGATGGGGTAGAGTCTTCCTCTGGATGCATCGTGCACAGGAGTGGCAATATTCCTCCACTTCAGCCCTCATACAGGGCCAATAGAACCGGCTTCTGACAAGTTGGAAGGTTCTTTCAGCTCCCAGGTGACCATGCTGGTCATGTAAGGCAACCAGCACAGTCTCTCGGTGCTTCTCTGGGAGAAACAACTGCCATTTATCCTCGGAGTCATCAGAGGGGCCCCTTCGGTAGACCACTCCCTGATGGACCTGTAGCTTGTCTAACTCCCTCCATAGCAGACGAGCCTCCTTGAAGGGGTGATGTCGAAGTTTCTCTGGACTCTCGTTTTCCAATGCTTCAAAGACCAATCTCCCTATGGGGTCTTCCAATTGGTCGCACCTCAGTTCCTTCTTAGACAGCTTCGACAAGCATTCCTCTTCAAGTTGAGTCACCCCACAGTAGTGTTTTGGAACTCCCACTGTGGTAACTCCTATTTCCTCTGCTCTGGAGCCTCCTCGGGCTTGGAATTCAGCTCCTTGACAAAGGGCCCGCACCCCGTCCGGTGCTACCTGAGTCCAGTCCTCCCAGTCATCAGCCATGGCATGAGATCTTCGGGACAGGGCATCTGCATCCCTATTTCCAGCCCCTGGTCTGTACTTCAGACTGAAGTTGAACCCAGATAATGCAGCTAGCCACCTGTGTCCTGTGGCATCCAACTTGGAAGTGGTGAACAGGTAGGTCAGGGGGTTGTTATCTGTTTTCACTGTAAACTCTGCTCCATAAAGGTAGTCTCTTAGTTTGTCCACAACTGCCCATTTGAGGGCCAAGAACTCCAACTTATGGGTGGGGTAGTTTTTCTCCGAGGGGGTCAGACTTCGACTCACATAAGCCACTGGTCGCATTTGCTCTTCATGCTCCAGATAGAGCACTCCCCCTAGGCCTTCATGACTAGCATCAACATGTAACTCGTAGGGTCTGGTGGGATCAGCATAGGCCAATACTGGGGCTGTGGTGAGGCTCCTCTTCAAGGTTCTGAAGGCCTCTTCACACCTGGGGGTCCACTGATCTTGAACCGACTCCCCGGGTCTTCTAGGGCCCAAGCCATCCTCTTCCCCTTCAGTCCGGAGCAGTTCATTTAAGGGCTTGGCAATACGGGCAAACCCATCCACAAACCTCCTATAATAGGAGCAGTACCCCAGGAAAGATCTAAGTTCGGTGACTGTTGTGGGTCTTGGCCAGGAGGTAACCGCCTCCAACTTCTCAGGATCAGTCGCCACCCCTTTTTCAGACACTACGTGTCCCAGATAATTCACCGAAGACTGGTAGAACCGACACTTCTCGGGGGAAAGCTTCAACCCCTCTTCACTAAGTCTCCTCAACACTTTCTCCAATCGGGCCTCATGTTCCTCCAGAGTTCTCCCGAAAACAATGACATCGTCCAGGTACACTAGGACTTCTATGAGGTTCATGTCTCCAACAGTCTTCTCCATGAGTCGTTGGAAAGTAGCTGGGGCTCCAGATAGGCCCTGGGGCATTCTGTTAAACTCAAAGAATCCCACAGGAGTTATGAAAGCGGTCTTTTCCCTATCCTCTGGGTGCATGGGAATTTGATAGTACCCGCTCTTGAGGTCCATCACGCTGAACCACTTAGCTCCAGACAAACTCTGTAAGGCGTCCTCTATCCTTGGCGTGGTGTACTGATCAGGGGTGGTCCTCCTGTTGAGAGTTCTGTAGTCAATGCAGAGCCTCAGCGACCCATTCTTCTTCCTGACCACCACTATTGGAGAGGCATAAGGGCTTCTGGACTCTCGAATCACCCCAGTCTTTTTCAGTTCTGCAAGCTGTTCTCTCAGATCCTCCAGATCTGCCAGCGGAACCCGCCTGACTCTCTCCCTGAACGGTTTGTCTTCTTGCAGGCGGATGCGGTGGGTAGCACTCCTCGTACGCCCCACATCGAATTCATCTTTTGAGAAAATCTTCTCCCATCTAGTCAGCTTGGCCTTGGCTCTCTCCTTCCAGGCCCCAGGTAAGTTCGGGTTCTCAATGGAAAGTTTTTCCCAAACATCTCCTTCTTCACCCGCTTGCTTCACTTCTGACCAGCTGACTGGGACAGCAGGACTCACCTGTCCCAGCAACATCCGGGCAGGTATCTCTATGGCCCTTCCTGTAGAGTTCCTTACACTCACCGGGACTCTTCCCCTGGCTTTCTTCAAGGCCTTGATTGGAATCACTTCCGGTATCACTTCCAAGCCTGAGTGATCTTCCCTTGGGTCGGATTCCAGCATGACAAAGGGGCCAGGCTGCTCCCAGGTGAGCTTCACAGTGGCCTTGAGGCGAGCCACCTGTCCGGGCTGCAGCACCACTCCTTCTCTCCCCAGTCTCCACACCTTCCCTATCCCCTCTCCTGGGGTCTTCTGCTCCAACACTAACCGTTGGTAGGCTGTCTTAAGCATGGGATGGATGTTTGGATCTTGATGGCTCCTCATCTTCACCAGGGGGGTCAGAAGTCTTCTCACTAGATCCGTATTGGTGCCTATGATGAGGGACATCTTGTTGGCCCCGGGTGGTCTAGGACACACAACCGCCAGGGTGTCGAATACTTCTGTCTTCCCAGCCACAGAGGGGTCGAATGTCAGCTTTATGGGTAGATAACCATCATAAGGGAAACTCTGCGTTCCCAGGCCCCATATCTCCAACTCTTCTATCTTCCGTATAGGCAAATGGCTTAAGTGCCTATCATAGAAGTCTCTATACAATAAAGTCACTTGAGCTCCAGTATCCAGAAGGGCCTTCGTATATACTCCTTCCACCTGGATAGATACCGTGGGGGATGGGCCGACCAATTCTTCTGGGTACGGCCGGGTTGAGGTCACTCTCTTCTGAGGACTTGTCTTCATCCAGTTGGTTTTTGACTTTGTTCTCCCCTGAGCCTGGTATGCACTGACCCTCGCCACCCTAATGGGGTTACAAACCCGCTGAGGGATGTTATTGTCTCTTGGTTGTAGGCATTCCTTCTTGGGAGTGCTAAATTTCTTCTTAGGGGTCTTGTCCCCTCTCTCTGGTGTGTATCTTGGTTGAGAGACCCTAAATTCCTTCTCAGGGGTCGTGTTTTCTCTCTTCCTCTTCCTTCTATTCAGTTTGGAGCTCACTGAAAGAGATGGGCACCCGGTTGACTCCCTCACCGGGGCCCTCTGGCGTTTCCCGCCGGCTGGCGATTATCCATTTTCTTCTTCTTAGGACTGGAACACCTACTGGCAAAGTGGCCACTGCCTCCGCAGTTGTAGCATAACATCTCTTCTCGGTCCCGAGTGGGACTCGGTATTGACGTATCTGGGAACAACTCCTTTCTGGGGCTTGGTTTCTCTGCTCCACCTTGACCTTTCGCCATTATAGCAGTCATCATCTCCATCATCTGGGACATCTGCAACTTCAAAGTGTCCACCTCCGCTCCCCTATCGGGAGTCATGGCCGGTGTAACTATTGCTACCGGCTGTTTGACGGGCTCTATCAGGCGTTCTTTTTTTTTTCTTCCAATATAGCCTCTTCCTCTCTAATCATTCGGATGAGGTCAGGGTACTCCAGATTCTTCCCATCCTGCCGGGCACGCAATGTCCATGCAATTGGATCCATGGGTTGAGCTCCCCTCACTACCTGTTGAGCACGGGCCTCATCTACTTTCCCTGGGCTGATCCCCTTCTTTAGGATCATCCTATGCAGTATTTTGTCCAGGCGTCCCATATAGTCTGATAGTTTCTCACCTTCCTTCTGGTAGCAATGCTCCAGCTGATAAGCAAGCTCCGTGACTTTCTCTGTCCCACCAAACACATTCTGTAACACATCGAGGCACTCTTGTGCAGTACAATCTGCCTTGCTCATCTTCAGGTTGCGTACGGCCTCTAGAGCAGGCCCTTTCAAACTTTCCACAACCCTCTGTTTCTTTCTGCGGTCCGGAACTTCCCATTCCTCTAGTGCCTGAGTTGCGCTGTCTAGCCACTCCTCAAATCCCTCTTCTTCCAAGGGTACTGGTTTCCTCCCTGAAAACATCCGGAGTTTCCTGTACCCCGACATCGGGTAATCTGTGGGCTCTTTCTTGCACTGAGCTACAATCTCCCCCAGAACAGCGCATAATTCTGCACTAAGGGTGCCTGGGCTTGTCCTGGGACTCTTTGTGTCCTTCTGTGGGGATGACGGGGAAGATGGCTGCGGTGACAGTGTTATTTTTGTCTGAGGGCTGTCTCTTGTGCGCGGCAGCGCATGCAGCAAATGATAGACCTGATCGTCCTCATCTTGTATGCTGTTGCCTCTAAACTGTTCAGGAATTTCTGCCTGCCATTCCAGTAAGACATGTGAAAGTCCACCACTAGTTTTCACGTCTATCACCCATGGTTTGTGAATCGGTGATAGGGACATTATGAGTTGTATCATTGCTTGTGTCTGCCATATCCCCGGGAGTTCTATAACTGCCGTCCTGGCTGGGTCTACGCCCCATCTCTTGTACCACTGTCCCACCTCTATCGGGTCCATGCCGGTAGCTTCTGGCGGTTTCACCGCTGTCTCAGTAATCCCGGATGTACGAGCCCCCACGTGTAGCGATACCCTCAGCTTAAGCGGGCCGCAAGGTTTGATTTGGGCCCTGAGTACAGCTCTCCAACCCACCGGCAATCGGCTCTACCCACTCTGGCACAGCTAGTCTAAAGGATACACACATATATCCTTATACTTTAAGAGAGAGATTCCAACATAGAACAGTGATAAAGGGATAACGGATTTTACTTCTTGTTATGCAAAAAAACACACAGCAATGACAATATGATTTTTAACTTGTATGCAGAGCCCTGTAATGACAGTCACATTACACCATAAAAATAAAGGGGGGGTAAAGGAACGCCACGTGGGGCGACCGTTAACTAGGTACCCTATGGCACAACAGCTAAATGTATACCTAACGGATCAGGCCTGATCCCTTACTCTAAAACTTAGTCCTGTAAGAATAATGGATTCTTCACCGGCTTGCTGTATAGGTGGTGCACATAAGAATAATAAACACTTTGTAATCCAACAGGGAGAATCTGAACAACTGACCGTACTTCACTAGAGATCCTCTGGATCAGTCCTGCTGCGGATCTCCAGTGAGAGTCTTAAAGTGAGGTGGTAGGCCTCGGCAGTCTATAGGCACAGTACTATAAACAGGTTATTGGATGAGCTTTCGCTCAGCTCACCCTCCGGACGCGACCCGTCCGGGACTTCCACCGGCTGTGTCGTCACTCGCACACAGCGGTTGCTGCCATCGGGTCTCCGATCCAATCTAGGCTGCAGGCAGGAGATGTTGGATGCCACCCAGGCTCGCAAAGGGTGGAAGGCTCTTTGGTTCGCTGTAAGAAGTCCCCAGGCTTCAGGCCCTCACACAGCACAGCTCCGCACAGGTGGATCAGTCTCAGCCGTCCCGTGTCCAAAGAGAGCGAGCTAGGCCTCGCCCCTTCCTTATATCACTTCCCCCATGAGTCTCTGGGGCATAACCCAAAACATCCTGTGAACCAGTGGAGCTCTGGGAACCGTAGTTCTTTCTCCTAATTAAAGGGGAAACACCCCGCTACAA
The DNA here is from genome assembly GCA_029206835.1 of Rana muscosa. Taxonomy (NCBI): domain Eukaryota; kingdom Metazoa; phylum Chordata; class Amphibia; order Anura; family Ranidae; genus Rana; species Rana muscosa. Next base: position 869,136,657 of record CM055118.1, read on the forward strand.
TATCATATTCACTTGTTTTAAGCTTTTTTTATTTTATTTTTTTTACATTTCTTCAGTTACTTTCTGTCTTCTTCCCTAGGCAAGTGATGTCATGCATCCCAGGAGTCTTTGGGATGGTCAACAACTGGGTTATTTTTTAATTAACCCAGGAGTCTTTGGGAGGGGAGGAGAGGAGGAGGGGTTTTCTCATCTCAGCACACCCTCCTGAATGCATGCTTGAGCTAAGGGCAGATGGATTCCTGGAAGTAAAAGCTACATGAATCATTTGCCCTTACTCAAGATGGCCATGACCAGAAATGCTAGGGGGGGGGGGGGGGTGATTAGTTAACAAAATAAACCATGGAGAAATGGATTGATGGGCGAGTTTGCTTTATATATTAAAAATTAATCTAATAGTGTTTTTTGGTTTGTGGTGCTCAGATGCAGTGAAGATCCACTTTAATTTATTATCATCATGTATTGATGATGATTTTATTATTTTTTGGTGCTGCAATTTCTTGATCTTTTTTTTTGGAATTAGTATATATTGATTCCTTTGCTAGCTGCCTTACCTCCCCGCCGAACACAGACTTTTTTTGTTTGGTTTAAAGTGATTGTAAATCCATTTTTCCACAAACAGATTTATCCTTAATAAATATGTATGCTGCTGCTCCAGGTGGGTCCGTCACCCAAGTTTTATACTTATATGCTTTGTGCAACGGAATTGCACAGAGTGGCCCTGAACCTCCTCCTCTTGGGTCCCCCACAGCGCTCCTGGCTCCTCCTCTCTGGCGAGTTCCCCCATAGAAAGCTGCTTCCTATGGGGGTACTTGTGCCGGCTCACTAACAAGCCTCGTTGTCTGCATCTATAGATACATCACTTGCATCACATCCCTCATCACTGGCTTTGATTGACAGCAGTGGGAGCCAATCAGTGAGAGCAGTGGGAGTGAGGGAAGAGAGGAGCTGCAGACAGGCACAGCGCTGGATCGAATGAGGGCTCAGGTAAGTAAAAGGGGGTGAGGCGGTGATGCTGATGCTTAAACGTTTTTAACCTAATGCAAGGAATACATTAACCACTTAACGACCGCCCACTGTAAATATACGTCAGCAGAATGGCACCGACAGGCAGAATCACATACATATACGTGATTGCCTTTGTATAGTTGGGGGGTCCGATCGGACCCCCCTTCTTTACAGTGGGTGGTCGTTTTACCTTCGGGAGCGATCCGGCATGAGGGGACGGCCGTTCGATTCCGGCCACCCCCTCTCGATCGCTCCCGGCGAATGAGAGAGCTTCCCCTGCCTGCCAGGAAGGAGGAAGTGATGTCATCTCTCCTGCGGCGCTCACATATACCGAGCGCCGTACAGGAGAAGATGCAGGTTAGTACACAAAACAGCACACTGACACCAGGACACATAGGCACATAAATCGCCCCCCCAGGCCCCCCCAGATCACCCCCCAGCCCCCCCCCAGCCCCCAGTCACAGTGTCACTGATTGCAGTGACCATTTATTTAGTGATCACTGCAATCAGTGACATTTGTGACTGTAAAAGTGTCACTACATTTAGTTTTAGGTCCAGTGTAGCCCCCTAACCCCCCCTAATAAAGGTTTAACCCCCTGATCACCCCCCAGATAACCCTTTCACCCCCTAGCACCGCCGTCACTAAGCAATCATTTTTCTGATCGATGTCTTAGCGTCGGTGATGCTGATCGGTAGCCAGTAATTTTTTTTAGGTTCGCCGCAGGTTTTTATAGCGTCGGGTACCCCCATATATTACCTAATGAAGGTTTAACCCCCTTGATCGCCCCCCAGGTAACCCTTTCACCCCCTATCACTAAGTTATAATTTTTCTGATCGATGTCTTAGCGTCGGCGATGCTGATCGGTAGCCAGTAATTTTTTTTAGGTTCGCCGCAGGTTTTTATAGCGTCGGGTACCCCCATATATTACCTAATAAAGGTTTAACCCCCTTGATCACCCCCCAGGTAACCCTTTCACCCCCTAGCACCGCCGTCGCTATGCAATAATTTTTCTGATCGATGTCTTAGCGTCGGTGATGCTGATTGGTAGCCAGTAATTTTTTTTAGGTTCGCCGCAGGTTTTTATAGCGTCGGGTACCCCCATATATTACCTAATAAAGGTTTAACCCCCTTGATCGCCCCCCCAGGTAACCCTTTCACCCCCTATCACCACTGTCACTAAGCGATAATTTTTCTGATCGATGTCTTAGCGTCAGCGATGCTGATCGGTAGCCAGTAATTTTTTTTAGGTTCGCCGCAGGTTTTTATAGCGTTGGGTACCCCCATATATTACCTAATAAAGGTGTAACCCCCTTGATCACCCCCCAGGTAACCCTTTCACCCCCTAGCACCGCCGTCACTATGCGATCATTTTTCTGATCGATGTCTTAGCGTCGGTGATGCTGATCGGTAGCCAGTAATTTTTTTTAGGTTCGCCGCAGGTTTTTATAGCGTCAGGTACCCCCATATATTATCTAATAAAGGTTTAACCCCCTGATCGCCCCCCAGGTAACCCTTTCACCCCCTATCACCACTGACGCTAAGCAATCGTTTTTATGATCGTTGTCTTAGTGTCGGTGATGCCGATAGGTAGCCAGTAATTTTTTTTTAGGTTCGCCGTCAGGTTTTTATATAGCGTCAGGTACCCCCATATATTACCTAATAAAGGTTTTAACCCCCTAATTGCCCCTAGTTAACCCTTTCACCAGTGATCATCATATAAGTGTTACGGGTGACGCTGGTTAGTTAGTTTGCTTTTTATAGTGTCAGGGCACCCGCCGTATATAACCCAATAAAGGTTTAACCCCCTGATCGCCCGGCGGGTGATATCAGTTAGGTTTTAGCGTCAGAGAGGGTCTGCGTCACACCCCAGGCAGCGTCAGGTTAGTGCCAGTAGCGCTAACACCCACACGTGAAGCATACACCCCCCTTAGTGGTATAGTATCTGATCAGCTCAATATCTAATCTGATCAGATCTATACTAGCGTCCCCAGCAGTTTAGGGTTCCCAAAAACGCAGTGTTAGCGGGATCAGCCCAGATACCTGCTAGCACCTGCGTTTTGCCCCTCCGTCCAGCCCAGGCCACCCAAGTGCAGTATCGATCGATCACTGTCACTTGCAAAACACAACACACATAACTGCAGCGTTCGCAGAGACAGGCCTGATCCCTGCGACTCCAGTGCTGTAGGAGGTGATTTCACCACCACAGTTAAAAAAAAAAAGCACATATGCCGAAGCATTGGGGCAGCAGGGGCGGAGGAGCGGAGGAGCGATTTTGCTCCTAATGCCGCGTATATACGGTCGAAATTCCGACGGAGGCTTGCCCGTGGAAAAGTCTGACCATGTGTACGCGGCATAACTTTTGCGAGAAGATGCCCCCATGCTTCGGCATATATAAATGGTGCATGTATGCCCATCATTAGAAGTGGGTGGATGAAGGGCGGTATTCTAATGGTGGGCATACCCACCGATCAATCTTTTTTTTTCGTTCAGCCAACAGGCTGCATGAAAAAAAAGATTACAATACATGTCCAACAAGGACCAGCAACGTACTGGTATGTTGCTGGAATTTGAATGTTTATACCAGAATGATGCCTGTGGGTTTAGGTATCATCTTGGTATCATTCTTTTCAGCCAGCGGCCGGCTTTCATGTAAAAGCAATCCTAGCGGCTAATTAGCCTCTGGACTGCTTTTACAAGCAGTGGGAGGGAATGTCCCCCCCCCCGGATATAAAAAGCGCCATTGGGAAATTGGGAAAGCATTTTATCACACCGATCTTGGTGTGGTCAGATGCTTTGAGGGCAGAGGAAAGATCTAGGGTCCAATAGACCCCAGTTTTTTCAAAAAAGAGTACCTGTCATTACCTATTGCTATCATAGGGGATATTTACATTCCCTGAGATAACAATAAAAGTGATAAAAATAAATAAATATGGAAGCAACAGTTTAAAAATAAAATATAAAAGCAAAATTAATAATAAAAAAAAAAAAAAAAAGCACCCCTGTCCTGCCCTGCTCTTGCCCAATGGCGAACGCAAGCGTCGGTCTGGCGTCATATGTAAACAGCAATTGCACCATGCATGTGAGGTATCACCGCGAAGGTCAGATCGAGGGCAGTAATTTTAGCAGTAGACCTCCTCTGTAAATCTAACGGGGTAACCTGTAAAGGCTTTTAAAGGCTTTTAAAAATGTATGTAGTTTGTCGCCAATGCGCGTTTGTGCGAAATTTTAAAGCATGTCGTGTTTGGTATCTATGTACTCGGCCTAAGATCATCTTTTTTATTTCATCAAACATTTGGGCAATATAGTGTGTTTTAGTGCATTAAAATTAAAAAAGTGTATTTTTTCCCAAAAAAATGCGTTTGAAAAATCGCTGCGCAAATACTGTGTAGAAAAAAAAATGCAACACCCACCATTTTATTCTGTAGGGCCTTTGCTTTAAAAATATATATAATGTTTGGGGGTTCAACATAATTTTCTTGCAAAAAAAAATATGTTTTCATGTAAACAAAAAGGGCTTTGTCTTCAAGTGGTTAGAAGAGTGGATGTAAGCTTCCTAATGTTGTGTATAAAATGCCAGAACAGTTCAAAACCCCCCCAAATGACCCCATTTTGGAAAGTAGACACCCCAAGCTATATACTGAGAGGCATGTCGAGTCCATGGAATATTTTATATGTTGACACAAGTTGCGGAAAAAATATATATATTTTTTTTTTGCACAAAGTTGGTACTAAATGATATATTGCTCAAACATGCCATGGGCATATGTGGAATTACACCCCAAAATACATTCTGTTGCTTCTCCTGAGTACGGGGATACCACATGTGTGAGACTTTTTGGGAGCCTAGCCACGTACGGGACCCCAAAAACCAAGCACCGCCTTCAGGCTTTCTAAGGGTGTCAATTTTTGATTTCACTTCTCACTGCCTATCACAGTTTCGGAGGCCATGGAATGCCCAGATGGCACAAAACCCCCCCAAATGACCCCATTTTGGAAAGTAGACACCCCAAGCTATTTGCTGAGAGGTATTGTGAGTATTTTGCAGATCTCGCTTTTTGTCACAAAGTTTTGAAAATTGAAAAAAAAAAGAAAAAAAAAAATTGTCTTTCTTCATTTTCAAAAACAAATGAGAGCTGTAAAATACTCACCATGCCTCTCAGCAAACAGCTTGGGGTGTCTACTTTCCAAAATGGGGTCATTTGGGGGGGTTTTGTGCTATTTTGGCATTTTATGGCCTTCAAAACTGTGATAGGTAGTGAGGAGTGAAATCAAAAATTTGCGCCCTTAGAAATCCTGAAGGCGGTGCTTGGTTTCCGGGGTCCCGTACGTATCTAGGCTCCTAAAAAGTCCCACACATGTGGTATCCCCGTACTCAGGAGAAGCAGCAGAATGTATTTTGGGGTGCAATTCCACATATAACCATGGCATGTTTGAGCAATATATCATTTAGTGACAACTTTTTGTAATTTTTTTTTTTTTTGTCATTATTCAATCACTTGGGACAAAAAAAAAATATTCAATGGGCTCAACAGGCCTCTCAGAAATTTCCTTGGGGTGTCTACTTTCTAAAATGGGGTCATTTGGGGGGGTTTTGTGCTATTTTGGCATTTTATGGCCTTCAAAACTGTGATAGGTAGTGAGGAGTGAAATCAAAAATTTGCGCCCTTAGAAATCCTGGAGGCGGTGCTTGGTTTCCGGGGTCCCGTACGTGGCTAGGCTCCTAAAAAGTCCCACACATGTGGTATCCCCGTACTCAGGAGAAGCAGCAGAATGTATTTTGGGGTGCAATTCCACATATAACCATGGCATGTGTGAGAAATATATCATTTAGTGACAACTTTTTGTAATTTTTTTTTTTTTTTGTCATTATTCAATCACTTGGGACAAAAAAAAAATATTCAATGGGCTCAACATGCCTCTCAGCAATTTCCTTGGGGTGTCTACTTTCTAAAATGGGGTCATTTGGGGGGGTTTTGTACTGCCCTGTCATTTTAGCACCTCAAGAAATGAGATAGGCAGTCATAAATTAAAAGCTGTGTAAATTCCAGAAAATGTACCCTAGTTTGTAAACGCTATAACTTTGCGCAAACCGATAAATATACGCTTATTGCCATTTTTTTTACTAAAGACATGTGGCTGAATACATTTTGGCCTAAATGTATGACTAAAATTGAGTTTATTCGATTTTTCTTATAACAAAAAGTAGAAAATATCATTTTTTTTCAAAATTTTCGGTCTTTTTCCGTTTATATCGCAAAAAATAAAAATCGCAGAGGCAATCAAATACCATTAAAAGAAATCTCTATTTGTGGGAAGAAAAGGACGCAAATTTCGTTTGGGTACAACATTGCATGTCCGCACAATTTACAGTTAAAGCAGCGCAGTGCAAAATTTTGAATTCACCTCTGGTCCTTTAGCTACCAAATGGTCCGGGGCTTAAGTGGTTAAAGGGGAGTTCCAGCCTTTTTTTATGCTTATTAAAAGTCAGCAGCTACAAAAAGTGTAGTTGCTGGCTTTAAATAAACATACACTTACCTGTTCCACTGTCCAGCGACGCGACGCCCGGAGCTCCGTTCCTCTCCCCCTTCTCCGCCGGCGCCTCCATTCATAGTGTGGGCACCCGGCCGTGACAGCTTTCAACTTCACGGCCGGGCACTCACTGCACATGCACGAACGGCGCAGCACTCTCTGAGTGGACAGGTGATCGCCTGGGACCTGTCATGTCCCAGGTGATCGCCTACAGGGAAGGGCCACCAAAAGGCTATATGAAGTATCGCCTAGGCGACCCCAGGGCGGAAGGAGGAAGTGGGACAGGAAGTCCCACTTCTACTGAAGCCCCCACTCCCCCCCCAAAAAAATTACATGCCAAATGTGGCATGTAAGGGGGCGAGGAGTGGATTTAGCGGAAGTTCCACATTTGGGTGGAACTCAAGCTTTAAAAGGGGTTGTAAAGGTTTGTTTTTTTATTTTCTAAATAGGTTCCTTTAAGCTAGTGCATTGTTGGTTCACTTACCTTTTCCTTTGATTTACCTTCTAAATGTTTTTTTTCTTTGTCTGAATTTCTCACTTCCTGTTTCTCCTCAGTAAACTTCACACCATCATCCGAGTGGTGTGGAGTCAGCCAGAACAGCTTACTGAACAGCTTACTGAGGAGGAACAGGAAGTGAGAAATTCAGACAAAGAAAACAAAGAGAAAAAATATTTAGAAGGGAAATCTAAGGAAAAGGTAAGTGAACCAACAATGCACTAGCTTAAAGGAACCTATTTAGAAAATAAAAAACGAACCTTTACAACCCCTTTAAAGGCAAAAAATGTTTTGGCTTTATAACCACTTTAAGTTGAACAAAAGGAGGTACTCGCCTAGCAAATTCGGGACAGTTGGTAAATATTTATAAAGATTTGTTACTTTAATAGTCTGTTCACATTAAAAGCACTTGACGAAATGCAGAGGACACTGCTCTCTGCTGGTAGAAAACGTAAAAGCAATCACATTTTGCAGTAATGTACACTTTGGAATTTTTTTAACAAGATATGCCAAAATCATGGGGCCAGCACTAACCTAAAGGTTGCTTTGGATAGCTTTGTTCTTATGTCTGTTCAATTTAATAGTCATGAAAGTGGATCAAATATGGGCAAAGACCAATTCTTGTTATGCTCATGTGTTACATTAAGACCTGTTTCACACCAATGCGGCTTTGAAGTCACGCTACTCAGCGCGACTTCAAAGTCAACTATTCAATGCGATTTAATTGCGGCTTGATAACATTTTGTGTGATTTCATTTAGAAGATGTCAATGCAAGCCGCAATTTGTAGCACAGAAATAGTGCAGGAACCTTTTTCAAAGTCAGTGCGACTTGAGTTGCACCGATTTTGATGATTCCATTGCCGTACATTGAGTGCGACTTGTCATGCGACTTTGAACTGTCATGACAAACTGCACTGGTGTGAACCAGGGCTTACCCCTGTTGGTCTCTTCAATTCTGCAGTATTGTTACAATGCCAGATAAAGGATAACTAAGGCCTGGTTCACACTAATGCAGCTGCGATTTGATACGATTTTTTATAGTGCATTTTGGTATGTTTTTGACAGGTTTTTCATGCTGCTGCATTTTTTTGTAGGGGAAGAAGACTGCTCAATTCTTAGCAGTTGCTAATTTTTCAGTTTCCACAGAGATGATAAAGCCATTGAGGTCTCTCACCAGCTAGGTAAAATCTTCCTGGCTGGTCCCGTGCATGAGCACTGCACTCTTCTTCATTCTTTTAGAAAATAAGCCTAGAGCATGAGCTTGTACTCCAGAGCTATTCATCGGAAGAAATGTGGGTGCATATCGCATGTACAGGACCAGATTTTGACAGCTGGTGTAAGACCTCATTGACTACTGTAGTCAAAAAAAAATGTTTTTCCCTGCAAGCTTTCTTTATTTTGTAAACAACGGCTTGGAGAGCCTGTATGATGAGACCACAATTTAGTGCACTCGGAACAATATTAGAGATTTTTTGGATAAAATCTGGGATTTCTTTCGCAGACTTTGTATAAAAGTAATGCCTTGTACACACAATCAGAATTTCCATTGGGATAAACTTTGACGGAATTCCGTTCAAGCTGTCTTGCATACACACTGTCACACCAAATTCCGACCGTCAAGAATGCGGTGACGTACAACACTACGACGAGCCAAGAAAAATTAAGTTCAATGCTTCCAAGCATGCGTAGACTTGATTCTGAGCATGCATGTTTTTTTCTCCGTCGGAGTTCCATACAGACTATCGGAATTTCCGATCAGAATTTTTTTCGTCGGAGAAAAAGAGAACATGTTCTCTTTCTAAATTCCAACGGAAAAAAGTCCGATGGGGCACACACACGGTCGGAATATCCGATGAAAAAATTCCGTCAGACTTTTTTCATCGGAAATTACGATCGTGTGTACAAGGCATAACAGGTGCAGAAAAAATTGGGCTTTGGGCGTTGAAGGTGGTATCTCACTGTAACCCTATAGAGGTACTCTTGATTAAAGCCAGAACTGGCCTTGCTGTCAGTAATGTAAATGATATGCCCCGGTCAAACAGAGGCATTTGGGCTTTGGGTGTTGGTGGTGGACAAGGAGGCAGAATAACCCACTCTGGCAGCTGCGGCAGACTGCACACTAGACTCTGCTTGGGTGATGGAGGACGAGGAGGATGAGAATGGTTTAGTAAGCCAGTCCACCACCTCCTCTGCATGCTGTGGCTGGATAGCATGGGCAACATCACTTAAGAGGGAAAATGTTGTCCTGCCTGAGGACGGACCCTACCTTTGCCTGTGGGCACAGAAGCTGCTGGCCCCCTCACAGTGCCATGGGAACATCTGCCTCTCCTTATTGGCCTCCCAAACATGATAGGGGGAGGCTTATCAACAAAATGTAATAAAGATGGGGAAATGTGTACGTGGATGCACTTTAATCAATGAAAAGTGGTGTTTGGTGCACTTTACTTAGTACTCACTACACAGACACACCCCACTGATGCACTGCGATATACTGCGATAAACGTGCACTAAAGCACTAAAATATACTGCACTGAAATACAGTGTGGCATGAAGATATTTAGTCAGCCACAAATTGTGCAAGTTCTCCCACTTAAAAAGATGAGAGAGGCCTGTAATTGTCATCATAGGTATACCTCAACTATGAGAGACAAAATGTGGAAACAAATCCAGACAATCACATTGTCTGATTTGGAAAGAATTTATTTGCAAATTATGGTGGAAAATAAGTATTTGGTCACCTACAAACAAGCAAGATTTCTGGCTCTCACAGACCTGTATCTTCTTCTTTAAGAGGCTCCTCTGTCCTCCACTCATTACTTGTATTAATGGCACCTGTTTGAACTTGTTATCAGTATAAAAGACACCCGTCCACAACCTCAAACAGTCACACTCCAAACTCCACTATGGTGAAGACCAAAGAGCTGTCGAAGGACACCAGAAACAAAACTGTAGACCTGCACCAGGCTGGGAAGACTGGATCTGCAATAGGCAAGCAGCTTGGTGTGAAGAAATCAACTGTGGGAGCAAGAATTAGAAAATGGAAGACCACTGATAATCTCCCTCGATCTGGGGCTTCACGCAAGATCTCATCCCGTGGGGTCAAAATGATCACAAGAACGGTGAGCAAAAATCCCAGAACCACACGGGGGGACCTAGTGAATGACCTGCAGAGAGCTGGGACCAACGTAACAAAGGCTACCATCAGTAACACACTACGCCGCCAGGGACCCAGATCCTGCAGTGCCAGATGTGTCCCCCTGCTTAAGCCAGCACTGTACATGTCCGGGCCCGTCTGAGGTTTGCTAGAGAGCATTTGGATGATCCAGAGGAGGACTGGGAGAATGTCATATGGTCAGATGAAACCAAAGTAGAACTGTTTGGTAGAAACACAACTCGTCGTGTTTGGAGGAGAGAGAATGCTGAGTTGCAACCAAAGAACACCATACCTACTGTGAAGCATGGGGGTGGCAACATTATGCTTTGGGGCTGTTTCTCTGCAAAAGGAACAGGACGACTGATCCGTGTACATGAAAGAATGAATGGGGCCATGTATCGTGAGATTTTGAGTGCAAACCTCCTCCCATCAGCAAGGGCATTGAAGATGAAACGTGGCTGGGTCTTTCAGCATGACAATGATCCCAAACACACCGCCTGGGCAACGAAGGAGTGGCTTCGTAAGAAGCATTTCAAGGTCCTGGAGTGGCCTAGCCAGTCTCCAGATCTCAACCCCATAGAAAACCTTTGGAGGGAGTTGAAAGTCTGTGTTGCCCAGCGACAGCCCCAAAACATCACTGCTCTAGAGGAGATCTGCATGGAGGATTGGGCCAACATACCAGCAACAGTGTGTGACAACCTTGTGAAGACTTACAGAAAACGTTTGACCTCTGTCATTGCCAACAAAGGATATATAACAAAGTATTGAGATGAACTTTTGATATTGACCAAATACTTATTTTTCACCATAATTTGCAAATAAATTCTTTCCAAATCAGACAATGTGATTGTCTGGATTTGTTTCCACATTTTGTCTCTCATAGTTGAGGTATACCTATAATGACAATTACAGGCCTCTCTCATCTTTTTAGGTGGGAGAACTTGCACAACTGTATACTGCGTTAAATGTGCAATAACGCACTGAAAGATAGTGTGTTAAACGTGCACTAATGCACTGCAATATACTGCGGTAAACATACAGTAATGCACTGCAATGTACTGCCTTAAATGTGCACTAATGCACTGCAGTCTACTGTGTTAAACCTGCAATAACGTAATGAAATATACTGCGTTAAACGTGCACTAATGCGCTGCAATATACTGCAGTAAACCTGCAATAACACACTGAAATATCTAGCGCTACCCCCAGTTAAGAGGGCTGCTGGTATAATTTTTGGGCCCCTGTAATGTACCCTGTCAACCCTGTCAATTGGCTCTAACCTCCCTTGGCACAGTTAGTAGGGGATGATAGGATGGTGTAGCCTGCAACTCACGGAGACACAATCCTATAATAAAACACACACAGCAATAGAGTATAGCTATCTTTACCCGTCTCTTCTGCAAAGTAAATGACACAACACCAGTATACTTAACCTTTGAAGTTTTACTCAGATTGTTAGGTAAGCATATAATCAACACGATGCATATCATGTGCAGAGCCCTGCCATAAAAGAGTATCTCAAAAGACAAACAGATATACAGTATGGTGCATAAATCTAACGGTCCCCGCTGCAGCTATTTTCCCTCGTCAGGCCTGACTGTACTGTGTAGAAGTTCCGTAGGGGAAAATCTTCGCTAGCAAAAACAGTGGTGCACTTGTTGAAGAAATACTGTAATCCACAGGGTAAAGGGGTTTTGATAACTTGGTGAATCAAGGCAATCCCAAAAGCTGCTCCGATGCACTGTCAATCCGGTGCGCAGCGCAACACTATTGATAACTCCGGATAACAGGTATTGGGCCTAGAGATCCTATATAGTTCTCTGTGCAAGTGCTCTCTCACCCAACCAGACCAGTCCGTGTCCGTATCTTCCGCTGCTGTGTCTTGGTACACAGGTCTCTCGACATCCAAGTCTTCGGTCCTCCTGGCAACGATGCAGCAAGTGTGGAGAGACGTCCCTCAGGTTCCTCGATGAGAGCGGAAGTCTCTTTGGAGAAAGGCCCAGGCTTCAGGCCTTGTATCACCACAGACTCGGAAAGGAGTTCCTCTTGCTGGGCAAAGAGACTGAACCCGGCCCCGCCTTCCTCTTATAAAGTCCACCCAAGCAGTCCTTGCGCGGGGCAATGCACCCTGGGTGCCCAGTGGGGTTATGGGTACAGTAGTCTCTGAGGCATTAAAGGAAACCCCCCGCTACACACTCCTCCCACTTAGAATCTTTGGTTCCCAAAGACAGCATCGACAATATGTACAAACAAGGTAATGAAGGGCTGCAAAGGAGCCCGGAAGGGGAATCTCCCACCAAGCATGGGAAGGGAGATTGTCCTGCCCACAGGTCACATCAGTGAGGGTGGCCTGCCTAACTGTGCCAGAGAGTGAGTCGGGGTTGCCCTCCACCAAATGCACAGTGGAGGTGGAGCTTTCATTGCTTCAGCCAATCAGGGCTTTCAGTGCACTGCGCTGCCGCACTGTGCACTGTAAAACTGAGAAAAAAAATAGCTTTTTTTTTTTTTTTTAAATGGGGATATTTATTATAGCAAAAAGTACAAAATATTGTGTTTTTTTCAAAATTGTTGCAATTTTTTTGTTTATAGCGCAAAAAATAAAAATCTCAGAGATGATCAAATACCACCAAAAGAAAGCTCTATTTGTGAGAAAAAAATTACGTTAATTTTGTTTGAGTGCAGCGTCGCACGACCACGCAATTGTCAGTTAAAGCGATGCAGTGCCGAATCGCAAAAAATGGCCCGGTCATTGAGCGGCCAAATCTTCCGGGGCTGAAGTGGTTAATGGAGATTCATGTGATGCACTATTATAGAGCTACTCATGCTTAATATCTTTTCATGCATTCTTGTTTTCAGACACCCTGCACCACGAGTTCTCCATTTAGCAAAGATCCCCCTGGTTCATATAGTTAAGACTCATTTTGCAGGTATGTATTGATTTAAAGAGTGCAGTGGTGACTGATGGGTTTCTCTTTGTTATAACCCAGCCAGTCCCATTGATACATGTGCTTCCACTGAGGAGACCTTAAATTTTAGAGTTAGGACTGCAGTACACAGGGAGCCTTGACGGGGCCTGCAGCTTACACATGTATTTGCAAATGCGTGCAACTAAACCCCTGTTTTTAAACGCACTGTTAGACAGGTGAATTTGTTTGGTTGCTGATTGGTTGGTAAGTTGAGCTTGGATATTTTGTGTTTTTTGTCTACATGCGTCCGCCCATCCAGTGCTCCTTGCCGTGAAGACCTGTCATAGGTGGGGGCAGTGACAGTATTTTTTGTATTGATGTCATTGTGGTCAGGCAACGCACTAGCACCTTTGCTTCTATGTGCTGGGTGTCTAGTGTGCTCCTGCCCCTTTAAGGAGGGTGGGGCTCCCTCCAGTCACCTGCCCTTCATCTATCCATCAGCATACATGTGCTTCCACTGAGGAGACCTTAAATTTTAGAGTTAGGACTGCAGTACACAGGGAGCCTTGACGCGGCCTGCAGCTTACACATGTATTTGCAAATGCGTGCAACTAAACCCCTGTTTTTAAACGCACTGTTAGACAGGTGAATTCGTTTGGTTGCTGATTGGTTGGTAAGTTGAGCTTGGATATTTTGTGTTTTTTGTCCCCATTCATACACAAGCTTCAAGTGAAAGAAGCTGCAGATTTAGTTTCAAACACAGGAGTTCCTCACCAGGAGCTTATAAGCATCACCAGCAAGAATGGTCCAGATTCTATCCAAAGATGTTTCTGTCCTATGCCAGGTCATGAGGGAATCCTGTGCAGAGTGCTCAGCTGAATCAGGTCCCTCCCATCAGGGACAGACTATAGAGGGTTCCCTCCCAAAGTACTAACTCAAGCTTCTTCCCTGGTATTGCCTCTCCGGCCTGGCAAAACTTTAGCCCTATCAAAGTCTGACGCTGGTTCACTGCATTCCTGCCTCTTGTAGATGTGGCAGTGATGACACTAGCTTGAAATATAACTTTTCCAATGGATGATTTGGTTTCCTTCTGCATTATCCTGAATAGGGAAATAAAGATTTAAAAAAATTAAGGGAATTAAGATTTAAAAAAAATATATCAGTTAGTAGATGGAACTTGCAAGCCCAAAATAGCCCATACATCGGTGTTCTGAACATTGTCAGACAATATAGATACAACAGTCAACAGTGGATTGGAACCCAGAAACATAGAGCTCTAGATTAGCTTAAAATGCAACAAACATCATAGGAAAAGAGACTTGGATCCGATCCAGTTGTGTAGTAAGACCCATGCTCCATGTACATGGGCGTCCGCTCCATAGGGCAAGGGGGGTCATTTGCACCCCCCTGGACTCTAGAAGGTGTTGGCCAAATTGGCAGTGTTCTACACCCACCGCCACCCTTACACCCACTTACAGCCCTGCTGGACCTGCTGAAGGTGAGAAGGAAGGAGAGCCGGGCTGTGTGTGCAGTATGGAGGGAGGAGGAGATGTCCTACAACACGTGTGTGTGTGTGTGACTGCAGAGACATGACGTCATAGGACACGTCATACATATGGTCAGTGTGGTCAGTGTGCAGTGTAGTGGTCAGTAGTCAGTGTGTAGTGTAGTGGTTAGAGTGTAGTGTGTGTAGTGTCCAGAGGTGCAGGGTGCTGCTGTGTAATGTAAAGGGGTGCAGGGTGCTGTGTAATGTAAAGGGGTCCAGTGATGCAGGGTGCTGTGTAATGTAAAGGGGTCCAGTGATGCAGGGTGCTGTGTAATGTAAAGGGGTCCAGTGATGCAGGGTGCTGTGTAATGTAAAGGGGTCCAGAGCTGTGGGTGCTGTGTAATGTAAAGGGGTCCAGAGGTGAAGTTGTGGAGAGGGGGTAAACAGTAGTGACAAAGAGATATTTAATTAAAGATGCAGGGGGCACAGTGGGGAGTTTTTACATTTTAACGTGTGGGGGGTCGCTTTTAACCCCTACTAGCGGTCGAAGAAAGGGTAAAATGCGACTGTGTATCGCAGCTGCTGAAGCGCCCCCTCCTGAAAACATTTCAGCGGACGCCCATGTCCATGTAGTTATGGGAACATGGGTTCTTTGGTTAAAGCTGTGGATAGCGGATCTCACTTCCAGACAATGACAGATTACTATGACCTTATCACCCCCAACATACCACAATGAAGTGCCCCACGAGATATTCCAACTTAAACTGGCTCAAGATCAATTTCATACACAACATCCTTTATAACACACAACTGAAATCATATTGACCCCTTATTAGCAACCAATGGTAAACAACCCACCCCCTCCATACTCCTTGCTCACCCCCACCCACTCTCTTCCCTACTCTGGTTACCCCCCCTTTTTTTTCTCTTCTTTTCCCTACCCTCCCTTTCTATCCACCCATTCCCCTCTTCTCCCCATTCCACCCCTGAACCCTACTCACACCACAGACAAGTAGAAGCTATATCTCTTATCCAGACATTATCTAACGTAAAAATCACGTCCTACTCTCGACATACCAGTCTAGCAGGAAGACGCGATAGTCTATACTATAACCTCCTTACCTTATTCAATGAACAAACATTCACTCTACATACATTCCTATGATACAGGTCAGTGGCGGTGCATCCATAGAGGGCGCCGGAGCACCGCCCCCTCTCGCTCTTGCACCGCCACTGAAAGACAATACACAGATTCATGCATTGCATGAATCAGTGTATTGTCGCCGCTGCCGCCCACTATTCAGATGGCCGGCCTCCTGGTGAGCGCGGCCATCTGAATTAGAGCGGTGGCCGGCGGTGGGTGTGTTTTGGAAGTGTCTATCAGAGCCAGCGGCTCTGATAGGCTTTCCGATTACAGCCCTCAGGCTGTAATCGGCTTCCAAATAGTTCACCAAGGGACGCACGGGGGGGGGGGCGTTCCTTGGTGAACACTGACACGCATCTCAGCCAATCAGGTTCACCCGATCTGGTTACCGGTAACCTGATTGGCTGAAGTGACATCGAGGGCGGGACTTGGGAGAAGACATCGAGGGAGGATGGCTGACCCGAGAAAGGTAAGTGCTGGGGGACTGGGGGAAGCAATCTGGCGGTTTTTGAGGGGACTAACTGGCGGCAATTGATGGGCACAGTGGTGACAACTGCTGGCACAGTGGTGACAATTGATGGGCACAGTGGTGACAATTGATTGCACAGTGGTGACAATTGATGGCACAGTGGTGACAATTGATGGGCACAGTGGCGACAATTGATGGCACAGTGGCGACAATTGATGGGCACAGTGGCGACAATTAATGGCACAGTGGCTGCGTTTGATGGCATGGCACAGTGGCTGCGTTTGATGGCATGGCACAGTGGCTGTGTTTGATGGCACAGTGGTGACAATTGATGGCACAGTGGCGAAAATTGATGGCACAGTGGCGACAATTGATGACATGGCACAGTGGCAACAATTGATGACATGGCACAGTGGCTGCGTTTGATGGCACAGTGGCGATAATTGCTGGACACAGTGGTGACAATTGATGGGCACAGTGGCGACAATTGATGGGCACAGTGGCTGCGTTTTGGACACAGTGAGGCTGCAATTGATGGGTTTTTTTTCTGTTTGTTTGTTTGTTTGTTTTTCGTTTTTTTTTTTTTCTGTTTGTTTGTTTGTTTGCGCTCCCCCAAAAATTTTGAGCACCAGACGCCACTGATACAGTTAATAACCTTCAAATCGTCTGCCAAACGCTACGCTACGCACTTGCCCGATAAAGAGTGGAAAACCACTTTGGGCCTTTTGGTCCCCCTTAAACATGCCCTCCTCTTGGCAGCCACAGCAATTCGCTGAGATTGTTTTAAATTAACCAGCTCTTACTTGACTTGATACAAACATTCTTCCGTTTATAATGCTAAACCTCTACTATTCTCAATTTTCCTGCAATGTGTTCTGTATAGGAATATTGTTATGTTCCATTCATTTGATGCTAGCTGTTTCTGTAACATAATTCATTATACTGGATTTCCTTATTTTCGATAAAACTCTTTATGGAAAAAATAAATCCCTTTGTTTGGTGCCTGCATCCTTCTGGGGAGATCTCTCTTCACTTCCTGTCCTTGAGACACAATAGAATTGCTATTTTTGTTTTTTGCTTTTGTTTTTGTTCTAGTAATTTGTGATCCTGTTTTTAGTTTGTTGCTTTTTTGTGTCCCTTGTGTTCATACCGGTGTATGCTGTGAGACAGACTTGGGCAGAGAGCTTCACTTCCATCTACCAGCATCCATTTTTTGTGATGTATGACAGCATGAGATCTTTGTTACATAATTTACATTGTTCCTATTCTATGCTCTTTTTAATTCATGTTTGTATTTTAGAATTCAGCATGTCTTCCTACCTGAAGAAGACACTTTGGAGTTGAAACACGTTGGGATTTTTATGCATGTACTAAAAACAGCATGATTGCATGCATGGGACATTGCTATGAGGACTATATCTCTCATGGTCCATATCTTTTAAAACCATGTTGTATTGTATGACTTGTCATTGTTTTTAATCTTTTAGTACTAATAAATGCAAGAGTTTAATATTTATATTCATGTTTTGTTCTGTGCCTTAAAAATCCCATCCAAGGTTTAAGATTCTTTTGTGTTATTCTACAGAATTGTCATAGGAACAGCTGTCCCAATTCAAGATTATTCCTTCACGTTTCGCTCCCCAGTAGAGATACAAACAGCAATAAAAACTGGCATGGTGCCCCCCTCCCCGAAAAAACACATTAAAACCTGAAAACCCTACATATCAATGCAAGACTATAAAAAATAATACAACAAAAAGTATTGGTTACAGTTGGCATTAATAAGCTAAGATAAACAAACTCTCAAGGATTGACATTATTCCATTTCAGACATTATTATTTCAGCACAGAAAATGTAACAATGGAAGAGAAAGAGCCACTATTATTAAAGGAAAGTGGTTCTTCTGCATCAGTTGTCCCAGAATGATCAATGCTATCCAGCTTGCCTTTGTTTATCAGGCAATGTTTGGATGGTGGACACCTGTTTGAGGCTTAACTCACCTGCCTCTGTATGTTGTATACACAAAGCCCTCCCTGAGGATGAACTGATGCTCAGTGTCTCCCATACAACGCACACTTCTTTCAACAGCACTCTTCTGTTCAGGATGTAGGGGGCCAGCAGATGCATGGCTTGTACTGCACCTCATCTATGAGAAATGGTTTGTATGGAATATTAGGAGGAACACATTAACTATGAACAATCAAACATTTACTTCTGCTTCCTTTCCTAAAGTGACAAGGCAAAGCAAGGTCAAACAATACAAGAGCTTTGGATATTCCACAGGACACAGAACTTGCCAATAGCCAGAGTTACTCAAGGCTTGTCCTCAAACAAATTAAATAAATAGCAGCCATGTTGTACTGTGTAAACAAGGGAAAATCTCTCATATATGCCATTGTAATGTATTAAATGCACAAGGTGACTGAAGAAATGGAACAAGGAAATCCATAAAGAAAAACTGTACCAAGTAGTGTTTAAAGAATGAATATAAGGCAGCTCTAATAGGATTAAAAAATGTCTCTGTGAAAAAAATGAATTGAAGACTTGCTCCCAACAGTCATGACACTAGTGAAGAAATTAAAGGATTTGACGCCCTAATACAATATGAGCGTTTATGCATTGTAAGTTGTAATGTCCATCAGCACGATGGAGTGGAAATGTAGACCCAGCTATCATTTTTTTAAACATGTCAGACCATGGTATACAAATTATCTGGTTTTAGTACAAGAATTTATTATAAAAGTAAACTTTCCAGTACCATATTAACACTGACTGTATTCTACAATGCATCCACCTAGGCAATATAAATAGTATCCTCAAAGCAGGTGGGAAAAGTTTATTAAGTTATTGGAATTCTCATTATAAATATATTGGACAGTACCATGCAACTCTAATAAGCAGAAATCTGTGAAGTGGGGAAACAACTACGAATTCTGGAAATTATGTAGCAATGTAGTGATTTGCATATGAATGAACAGTGGGCACACTGTAGCAGGAGCTTTTGCAGCTTGAGAGACGATTGAAGAACCTTATGACTAAAACTGGAATCAGCTGAGGCCAGCACATGCACCTGGTAAAACTTACCAAACATGTGAGCAGAAGACCAAGTGGCGACCTTGTAAATCTGAGACACACCTACCTGATGGTAAGAAAACCATGAAGCACTAACAGATTTGTTTGAGTATGCCTTCACCTAGGAAGGTGTAACGTTATCCTGTACACCATGGATCTCCAAACTTTCTGAACAAGGGGCCAGTTTAGAGTTCTTCAAACTTTGGGGGAGGCGGACTGTGACCATTGGGAGTAGAAATTGTTTAGGTGTCAGTGGGAGTAAACAATGCATCTTTGGTATTGGCGGGAGTAATAGTTTCCCTTTGTTGATGTCAGTGGGAGAAATAGTCCTTCATCGTTGGTGTCAGTTTTAGTAATATTGCCCCATCGTTGCCGTTAATGGGATATATAGCGCCCCATTGTTGATGTCAGTAGCAGGAAATACGCCCATTGTTGGTGTCAGTGGGAGAAATTGTATCTAGTATCAATTGGAGGCAAAGTACGCCAAGGGCCAGATAAAGTCAAGCAAAGTTTTGGGCCGCAGTTTGGAGACCACTGCTGTAGACTATAGGCTCAAATTCTTTTTTAATCCATCTGGAAAGAGTTGAATGAGAGACGACATTGAGTTACTCGATAATACCCCAGGGGTTAAATCTATCACAGACTTTTGTTTCTCTTCTGCTGGCTCGGTTTACTCTGGGCGCAGGATAATGAGAAGACACCAGACAAAGGTGTGATGTACCAACTCAATATCAAACATTTATTCTGTGAGTTACTCTGGATATTTGTATAGATCAACATAGGGCGTTGCCTTAGACAGTAGCCAATTAGCAGTTTGCATATGTAGGGAGACCGAAACTAGCTGATAACACACTCTCCTTTCTTAGAGATTACGTTTTTTTTTTTTCAGTAAATCAAAACTCAACAGTTTTGTTACAGTTTAAAGGTATAGTCTGAAAACAAACCAGAAAATTGTTAATTTGAAACTTACTTTATCCCTACAGATGGGGTGATCTCTGTGTACCACATCCAGACAGTGGTGAGTAAATTCCCTGGAATGTGAATACCAAAAATAAAGCAGGTTGACTAACTCAAAAAATATAAATACTTTATAGGCTCAATATGGGAGCCCACACACACTTATAAAACATAGTACATTTATTTGTATAGATTAAAATACATTGATTAAAATCCCAACATAAAGTGATAGACAAAATCTGAGGTAAATGCCCTACTACAGATGCCAGAAGTACAGTATATGCGTAACCAGCATATCAGATGTAGATGTAGAGTCTGTGTACTTCTGGTCACCCGGTCATTTCTGGCTTCCTCTGGACCTAATACAATAGTAGGGCAGCAATCAATATAGCGATCACAGGGCATCCAATTGCAAAGCCTAGGGGCTGGCACAGGGGCACCAGAACCCAACCAAATATGGTGGGGGTACCGCCACAGACTATCATAGAGATAAAATTATAAGGCAGGAACAGCAAGTTGTAGATTTTAATAAATCACAAAAAAATAGATGGTATCACTATTCCCACAATCGTAAGCCAAAATTGGTGGAAAAAACATTAACAAGTGACCAATGATGTCATCAAAAGAGTGAAAGTCCATATAATCAGTCCAGGGACCATCAGATAGAAGTGTGCTGCCAAACTACTGAACCAAACACCATGCTGCCCCCCAAGCCGCTTGGCTGGAGTTAGTCAACCCACATTTTTTGTTGGTATCTACTGTATATTCGGATGTGGCTTGGCAAAAGTCAAAACCCCTTTTCCCTGGAATGTGTTAAGCCCTGTACACACGATAGGTTTTACCGATGAAAACAGTCCGATGGACTTTTTTCATCGGACAAACCGAAAGTGTATGGGCCCCATCGGTCTTTTTTCCATCCGTGCTTAAAAATAGAACATGTTTTAAATTTATCCGATGGTTAAAAAACAGATAGCAAATTACTATTGTCTGTGGGGAACTCCATCGGATAAAAAAACCCACGCATGCTCAGAATCAAGTCGACGCATGCTCAGAAGCATTGAACTTCATTTTTCTCGGCTCATCAGAGTGTTTTACGTCACCGCGTTTGGAACGGTCGGTTTTTTGACTGATGGTGTGTAGGCAAGACTGATGAAAGTCAGCTTCATCGGTTTTCCGATGGAAAAATCTATTGGTTAAAAAAACCATAGGAAATCCGATCGTGTGTACAGGGCTTTAGAGTAGGACATATAGATGAAAGAACAATGTCCTGATTAAATTGGAAGGAGGAAATTACCTTGGGAAGAAAAGAGAACTTAGAACCCAAGACAACTTTATTGTTGTATAGGAAGGGCTTTTTTTGTTCAACCCACTGGTGTGTACCAGACTTAAGGGTAGACAGCAGAATATCCAAATTAGGCTGGGAGCCCACAGTATGATCTAAAAAATACAAGCATTTATTATCAAAACATTATCAAGCACATTATTAACACATTATCAAAACAGTGATCCCTAATATCACTTCTTTGACAATTTTTGTCCCATGGACCTTTTCAAGTCTATAGCCTCATACACACGAACGAGTTTCTCGGGAAAAACCAGCAAGAAACTTGCTGGCAGAGATTTCTTGCCGAGAAATTTGTTCGTGTGTATGGTTTCTCGTCAAGAAAAGCGACAAGAATCTCAACGAGAAAATAAAGAACCTGCTCTCTATTTTCTCGTCGAGATTCTCGTCAGCCTGTTTCTCAACGAGAAAATTGTGAGTGTGTACACTTACCTTTTCGCCGGGAAGCCCGCGCATGCTCGAAATAACTTTGACGCATGCGCGGTAGCTTCCTAGGCATAGGTAGGGTGAACCAAGATGGCGGCGACGGCATCGAATGTGACGAGCGCATGCTCGTCGTATTCGATGACGTCACCACGTTCGCTCCATTCAAAGAACCGCGGGTTCTTTAAAAGGAGCGTGTGTGCACTCGGCCGGGACAAGTTTCTTGTCCAAGAATCTCGTCGAAAAAAACGACATGTTTTTTTCGACGAGAATCTCGGCCGTGTGTACGAGGCATGAGAGACGAAACATGTAAGTGACATCAGACTCTGAATGGAACCGGAACTTGAGTAACTGCCATATTTGATGTTACTGATTTGATATACTGATAAGACTGCTACAATCTGTAACTCCTTTAAGCATATTTTTATTGAAAAAATTGGTTTGGTTAGTTTATTACACTATGAGCTCTGCTTTTGGTCTTTCCTGCTATATTTTTCCTGGAGCAATTGAAAGTGGTTTGGAAACTGGATTTGAAATAAAGAGGGAGGTGCCTGCGAGTCATGTCCCAATATTCCATGCCTGATAAGACCCATTGAGATCCAAGGGTCTGAGTATCTAGTGAGAGTCTATTTGCATGTCGGGTATTTCACCATGGTGAAGTGGATGGATGGGAAGAGTTATTTGCACTTATGTTCATATCACTGGTGATTAGAGCTGTTGCACATTAATTTCATGTAAGCATTAGTGATGGACGAACATCTGCCTGGGACGGTTCGCGAACGCGGGCAAATGTTCGCGAACTGCAGGTTCGCGGCGGGCCCTATTGATTTTAATGGCAGGCGAACGTTAAAAACCTTCAGGTCATATTTGCAGCCACAAAATACTTACTAGCTGTGCACACATAGTCCCACAACATGGACAATGACATACCAGAAGTATTAAGCGAATTTGAGATCGTCAACGACAAGCATTCTTTTTTTATCTGCAAAATGTTGTCAATTCAGGAGCGCATGAAGGCCATGGAAGAGACGCAAGGCCAGGCTATGAAGGGGGTGCAGGAGATGATCCTGCTATTGGAAAAGTTGCCATAATTTTTCTTTTTGTTATAAGTTATTGTAGCGGGTATACCAAATTTAGGGGTGACCGTCACCTGAGCAATAGTTGGCTGGGGTCTTTTAATTGTTTGGACTCTGCCTTGCTGCTGCTTCACCTGGCGTGCAGTTCCCCTTAGGTGTATAGGTGGTGCTGACACTTGTACCCGGGGTTGAACCACAGGTGATGGAGTGGCTATTGGGTGTCCTCTCTCGGCAGCCGGTGCAGTGGGCGTGGTCTACCCGTTGTCTACCCGCTGTGCGGGTACAAAAGGGGCAGACGCCATTGTTCTGGGCGTGAATACACGGGGACCTGTACCCGGAGGAGTGTATCCCCTCGAGGGGGGATACGAGCATTGACTGTGGGGTCTCGGCCGGGCACCTTCAGCCCGAGGCTGCAGAGTTCCAGGTAGGCCCAGTACCTTTAGCTGGGTCTACAAATCCTGAAAGGAAACCCAGGGAGCCCAGGTGAGGGCGACCGCTCTGACTAAGAGGAAGCCAGGGAAGGATCGGTCCCATAACAGGAGGCGAGTGATAAAGATTGCTGTCTCGGGAGAGGCCTGGTGACCTGTCGGAGGGAAGGATTCCTTGCTCCGCAGACTGCCTTTGCGGAGTGCTGCTAGCCTGCTACCTAAGGCGGGATCTCCTTAACTTTGTCCTTGGAGGGGACTAAGTCACTGTTGGAGCTACATGCCAGCTGCTAGTGCCATTGGGTGACTATCCGGGTGAGCTGTACCCACTCGGGACCGAGTGGCAATGAAGCCAAGAGTGTGCCTGAATCAGTTCTATCTGCTAACCCCTTTCTCTTTTCAACTCTCGGGTTACTGAAGCATAAAAGCAAAATAAACTTGTGTTGGAGTTGAAGCGTGGTGTGGACATTGGCCTTCTTTGGGAAAGGTAAAGACTTGCCTCTAAACTCTAGAGGGGAGAACCAGTGGAAGGAAGCAACTCGCTGCGGGACCCAAAAATATGACACCGCTCAACCTCTTCAAACAGAAGGGGTACGGGTATATAGTTTTTTCTACAAGTGAGCCAAAGGTAGAAAAAAAGGTATGTGTTCTACATTATATAAATCGTTTAGACAGTTATGCATATACATGGTCTACTGGTCACATGTGTTGAATTCCTCAGAGATCCATGCCTCATTCATTTTTAGAAATCTGAGGTAGTCAACACTGTCGTGAGCTAGACGAGTGCGCTTATCGGTCACGATCCCCCCTGCTGCGCTGAACATCCTTTCGGACAGGACACTGGACGAGGGGCAAGCCAACAGTTCCATTGCAAATTGTGCAAGCTCTGGCCAGAGGTCAAGCCTGCCCACCCAGTAGTCCAGGGGTTCATCACTTCTCAGAGAGTCCACATTGGCCGTTAACCCGATGTAGTCGGACACCTGCCGGTCTAGGCGTTCCCTGATGCTGGATCTGGATGACACCTGTTGATGGATCTCATATCAGAAGTGACCAACACATCTTCAAACCACCCTCTTCTTGCAGGTGCTGTTGGTTTGGTACCCGCAACTGTTTCTCTGGGAGTGGAAATTCCTCTGCCAGCGCACGCAAAAGCAGAATGCAGCATTTCTCTAAGCAAGGCCTGGAAGTGCTCCATTCTGACAGCCCTCTGTGATGGTGACAACATTTCCGCCATTTTTTGTTTGTCTCGGGGGTCCAAGTACATTGCCACCCAGTAATGGTCCTTGCCTTTTATGCTTTTTATACTGAGGGTCCCTCTTAAAACACTGGAGCATGAAGGCCCCCTTTTGCACTAAACTGGAAGTGGTGTGGTGGCCTGGCTCCTGCTAATCATCCAGGATAATGTCGTCCTCGTTCTCCTCTCCCCATCCACGGACAACAACAGGGATCCCAGAAAGGTTTAAAGCATGCTCTTCTTGCTCCTCCTCATCCGTCCCGGCACCATCTTTCTCTGACTCCTCTTCAGACTCCTGTTGTTGACTTGTCTCAGACAGAGTAGCCCCCCTGGGAATTCATCCAGCATTGTGACTTCCTCATCTTCCTGCTCCTGCTCCTCGACGGCTTGATCAATGACACGACGCAATGCACCCTCCATAAAGAAGGCGTAAGGTACGATGTCACTGATGGCGCCATGGCTGCGACTGACCAGTTTGGTGATCTCATCAAATGGCCGCAAAAGTCTGCATGCGTCGCGCATGAGCAGCCACTGACGCAGTGAAAAAAACCAAGCTCCCCAGAACCTGTTCTGGCGCAGAGTTCGTACAGGTAGTCGTTAACTGCACGTTTCTGCTGGAGCAGCCTATCAAGCATATACAAGGTTGAGTTCCATTGCGTCGGGCAGTCACAAATAAGACATCTGACCGGCAGATTGTGTCGCCGCTGAATGTCAGCAAGGCGAGCCATGGCCGTGTAAGATCTTCTGAAATGGGCCGAGATTTTCCTTGCCTGCCGCAAGACGTCCTGGACCCTAGGGTATTTGACAACGAATCGCTGCACGACCAAGTTCAAGACGTGTGCCATGCATGGCACGTGTGTAATTTTGCCCTGTTTCAAGGCCCTGAGCAGATTGGCACCGTTGTCGCACACCACTTTACCAACTGTCAAATTGAGCGGTGTTAGCCACTGATCTACCTGTGAACGCAAAGCTGAAAGGAGTGCAGGGCCAGTGTGGCTCTTGGCTTCCAGGCACAACAGACGCAGCACAGCATTGCAACGTCTCACCTGGCATGTCGAATAGGTTCTGGGGATCTTGGGCGGCGCAGCGGAAGAGACGGTAGCAGCGGAAAAGGAGGAGTCAGCCGAGGAGGACAGGGAGGATGGAGTAGGAGGAGGAGGAGAAGAAGAGGCAGGCCTGCATGCAATCCGTGGAGGTAAAACCAAATCCACACGGGTGCCACGGGTTACATGCTTGACGGCCGTCAGAAGGTTCACCCAGTGGGCAGTAAAAGTAATATACCTTCCCTGCCCGTGTTTGCTAGACCACGTGTCTGTGGTCAGATGTATCTTGGCACCGACACTGTGTGCCAGAGATACATTCACTTGCCGCTGAACATGGCCATATAGCTCTGGGATGCCCTTCTGGGAGAAATATTTCCTTCCTGAGACCTTCCATTGTGGTGTTCCAATGGCCACAAATTTTCGAAAGGCCTCCGAGTCCACCAGTTTATATGGCAGTAGTTGGCGGGCTATCAGTTCTGACAAGCCAGCGGTCAACCGTTGGGCAAGAGGGTTAGCCGGCGTCATCATTCTTTTACGCTCGAACATTTGGCCCACGGAAGCCTGCCTTTTTCCAGAAGAACTTGGGGACGGGATGATGGAAGGTGGTGTGGAGGACAATTGTGAGGAGAGAGGAGAAGGAGAAGTAGAAGAGGCTGAACGGTGAGAGCCTGGAGTGTGGCTTTGTGGGTTCTGACGGCGTTGCTCCCACTGGGCTCGGTGATGGGAGTTCATGTGCCTTCTTAAGGCGGTCGTCCCTAGGTGAGTGTTGGGCTTACCGCGACTTATGCGTTGACTGCAAAGGCTGCAGATGGCAACAATATTGTCAGCAGCGGACACGTTAAAAAAAGCCCACACTGCGGAGCCATGTTCCGGCGTCCTGGGAGCGCCAGATGTGACCGTACATGGTTGATGGCTCGCTCTGAGTCCTGATACATTAGCAGTCTGGTTTGTCCCTCCTGTGCAATGTAAGTTTTGCCTGCCTCTCCTCCCTATCTGCTGG
Organism: Rana muscosa; assembly: GCA_029206835.1. Taxonomy (NCBI): domain Eukaryota; kingdom Metazoa; phylum Chordata; class Amphibia; order Anura; family Ranidae; genus Rana; species Rana muscosa. The sequence goes on from CM055118.1 coordinate 869,163,421, forward strand.
TCCATCTCTCCCTCTGAACTCCCCTCCTGGTCCTCTCTTGTGGGCACCCACGTGACGTCCATAGACACGTCATCATCGACGTCGCCTTCCCCACCACTAACATTAGAGATCTCGGAGTAGGCAGCAACTGCAGGGACCAACCTCCTTGGGCTGATCTGGGTACTGTCGTCAAGAATGCCTGCGCATCGGAAATGTCTTGTGATGGATCGGAAAATAATTCCTGTGACTCAAGCGGAGGGTATATGGTGGTGGTGGTGTTGGTGGTAGTGTCTTTGGGGGTGCACACAGCAGAGAGTGAAGAGGGTGCAGATAGAGAGGATGAGGAGGGTGCAGAAGAGTAAGGCTGAGTGAGCCACTCAACCAAGTCTGGTGCGTCCTTTGACGTAATCGAACGCGCCTTCTGCAACTTCCCACTTTGGCTCCGGCCTGGTACTCCTGCCCTACCCCTACCACCCCTGCGGAAGGGCCTGCCTCTTCCTCTGCCTGTAATTTTTTTAAATGACCCTGTGACAAAAGTCTCTAGAGAAGTGCAGTATATGTGGAAGAAGGTATATAACACCCCGCTTCAATCTGTTGTTTTGGGGGGCCACTGGTCTATCACACCAGTTATAATACTTTTTTATAATTGCGTTTGTCACCCTTTGTAGTATTGCTGCAGAACCGCTCAGTAGTCACAATGCTGCACAGTAGAAATGCACTATAATATGCTTTCTATATTTGAAAGTATTTTATACGTGTATTACACCCCTATATACTGCACACCAAATAGTACACCTATACCAGTCGTTAAAAGGACTTTTGTGGACCTTTATAAGTTAGCGATTTTAGTCGCTAGTCTGTGCCTGCGACACACAGCAGCAACTTCTCCCTACACTGACAAAAGAGCTGCAGAACCGCTCAGAAGCTGCACAGTAGAAATGCACTATACTATGCTTTCTATATTTGAAAGTATTTTATGCGTGTATTACACCCCTATTTACTGCACACCAAATAGTACACCTATACCAGTCCTTAAAATAACTTTTGTGGAGCTTTATTGGTTAGCGATTTTAGTCGCTAGTCTGTGCCTACGACACACAGCAGCAACTTCTCCCTACACCGACAAAAGAGCTGCAGAACCTCTCAGAAGCTGCACAGTAGAAATGCTGCACAGTAGAAATGCACTATAATATGCTTTCTATATTTGAAAGTATATTATAAGTGTATTACACCCCTATATACTGTACACCTATACCAGTCCTTAAAAGGACTTTTGTGGACCTAATAGCTAGTGATTAGTAGAGTCTGTCCCTGCTAGTACACACACAGCAACCTCCCTACACTGACTAAAGACAGCTGCAGAACCGCTCAGCACTGCAGTCCCAATGCTGCACAATTGAAATTAACTATAATATGCTTTCTATATTTGAAAGTATATTATAAGTGTATTACACCCCTATATACTGCTGCACACCAAACAATAGTACACCTATACCAGTCCTTAAAAGGACTTTTGTGGACCTAATACAGTAGCTAGGATTACAGTCTTTTCCCTGCTCCACACAGCAACCTCTCCCTACGCTGACAAAAGACAGAATGTAAAATGGCAGCCAGATCAGGTCTATTTATAAGGTAGGGGGTATGTCCATCTGCTGAAATGTCTCAATTGGCTGTCCTGTACCACATGATGGATGTGTCATGGGTCAAAGTTCTCCACAATGTAAAAGAATATGGCGGCCGCGAACAGCGTCATATGTCCGCCGGTTTGGCGAATAGCGAAGGCGCAAAGTTTGCCGCGGGGGGGCGAACCGCAAGGCCATCTCTAGTAAGCATATTTGATTTTTTCTTCTTCAATATGTTTATATTATAGGTGTAGGCAATACAGAGTTTGCATATATCGCAGATCGAAATGAACAAGGCGGTTGCCAATGTTGTACAGAAAGTTTGAAGTTACAAAGAACAGGTGGAATACAATAAACAGGAAGCTGGATTTCCATATCATATTTTTATTTCAAAATCTTTTTTCAATAATTACCACTCTAATGCGGCGTACACACGATCGTTTTTCATGCCATGTTTTAAACCGATGTTTTTCTCGTCATGTTTCCTCTCAAGCCTGTCTTGCGTACACACAATCATTTTAAAAAACGTTCAAGCAAAGCGCAGTGACGTACAACACGTACGACGGCACTATAAAGGGGAAGTTCCGTTCGGATGGCGCCACCCATCATGTTAGTAAAGTTTGTTGAGCGACGATTCGCGCTTTTCAGCCTCGTGCTTTTCAGTCCGTTACAGCGTGACGAATGTGCTATCTCCATTACGAACGCTAGTTTTACCAGAACGAGCGCTCCCGTCTCATACTTGATTCTGAGCATGCGCATTTTTTTTCACCTCGTAAAAGCATACACACTATCGTTTTTCACGTCGTTAAAAAAAACGACATGAAAAACTACGTGAAAAAATAGAGCATGTTCGAAATTTTTAATGGCCGTTTTTCACGTCGTTAAAAATGCTCTGGAGCATACACACGATCGGTTTTAATGCCCATTTTTAAAAATGGCATTTTTAACGGCATGAAAAACGATCATGTGTATGGGGCATAAGGATTTGGCCTCTTATTTTTTTCATAATATTTGCTGGAGTGACTGGATGGATGTTTAGAAGGTCGATCTGAGGGAAGGGGAGTGACATGATGGCCACACTTTTACTTGTGTAGTGGGTGGTCATATTTAGGGGAGGTATCTGAGTGGTATCAGGCTCAGATGCAACAATTGTTAGGATTCCCGGACCAATTTATGCCAGTGGAGGATATCAATGGTTTCCAGTTCCCTGCGGCCTATAGGTGGCACTGTTGCCATAGGCCGGGGTTGAACTGCCATTGGAGGGCTGCACCCTTTGTGTCCTCTTGCGGCAGTATTACAGCGGGGCGGGAAACCTGCAGTGCATGCTGGGGGAGGGTATAAAGGGGGCAGACATCTTCTGCTCGGGAAGTTTTGGCTATGGACAGGGACACAGGCCCGAAGGTAAAAGGTTATAGCTCACACCTCTGCACACAAGAGGATACGAGCTGGTGGTGTGCCACACTCTCCTCCCTGGTCCCCTAGACGAGAGCCATTGACCGAGAAGAGAAAGAGGGAGTGAGATGTGAGGTCGCTACACGTGGGGGCTCTGGGTCCGGGATCTGTGTTTGTGTTGATGGAGCCGAGACTTTCAGAGCTTGAACTTTGCTGCCCAGAGGAGTTCCGAGGAGGTCGGCCATATTGGCCAACGCACCACGAGGCACACCCTGGCTGCGCAGTTCATGGGCGTGAAGCAATAGAAGCCCGCGAACAGGTGCGGAACAAGGGAGGAGTCTGGCCATGTGAAGTGTTGCACGTGGGGACTTTGGCGCGAGATAGTCAGTGCGCGATGGAGCAGCAAGCGGTCAGCACGTTCACTACTGCCTCGTGGGTTCCTACTTCCACAGCCATGAGGATGACTTTGTTTGCTACTCCGCTGACAGATACAGGGATTAGGCTCAAGCCCGGGGGCGATTCGCCCTGTACGTATGTAAGGGCGTTGAGGCTCTCGGTGTGATTTGTCCCGGCTGCTCGGGACTGGTGGTCCATCTGAAGCCATTCGGGCGATGCAAGGCCTGTAAAGAGTTCATTTTTGAGGTGGAGCAACCCACAGAAAGGCAGAGCTTGTACAGCCATCCCTACGCGCACTGACCGGGCTCTGGAGGAAGCCCCAGTTGAGATTGAGACTGAGATTGAGAAACCCGAGGATGCTGCTTCGGTCACCACGGATTCCCTGCTTCCACCACCAAAGAGGAAAGTCGGTTTGGACAAGGCTTCCTGCGGCCATGGGAGAGTCACACCCCAGCGCTTGCCTGGCCTGGATGGATCCGTAAGGAAGAGCCCCGGACATCCCAGCTCAAGTAAAGGTCGAGGTAAGCCGAGGGACGGGACCTGGTGTGTGGTTGGAGGTGTCGGGGATCCAGAGGCCCTGGAACCTGTCCAAGGGGGTGACTCCACGTCTACACGGAGTTACTGTCCCGCGGAGGAATATGTCACCTCCGACCTGGAGTCGATCTCCGATGTAGGAGACGATGTTATAATAGACAAACTTTTTGCTCAGAAAGGCTGGGACAAGATACCCCTATCCTCGTCCCGTGTGAACAGGGACCCACCCATGTCCACTGGGGATAGTACACCCCGGGTGGAGGCCCCGGCGCCTGAAGAGGGATCTGGTCCCATGCATGCCTCTCCACCCCCGGAGTTGTCTGCGCCCATTGCTGGGGTGAAGCGAGTGGCACTGCGGGCTCCTATGCCCAATCTACAGGTGTTGAAGGTGCCACCAGCTGCTATAGTGCTGCCTGGTGAAGGAGACTGTGCTACAATGCCACCCCTTTCCCGATTGCAGAGACTTTTCGGTCAGAAAGTTGCCAATGAGTATGGGTGGGAGTACCCATATTTGTCCAAGGAACTTTTGTACGAGGTGGAGGCCTGCAGACAGCGATAATATGATGACTACATCTGGACACATCTCAAGGTGCCCCATGCTCGCAGGTACCTCTCATGTTCCCCTGCAGCCTCCAAAAGGTTCAAAGACTGCAAGGCAGAGTGGATGTTGGGTCGGCACAATCATGCTGACCGGGTGCTTATTTGTCGGAGGGAGCGGGATGATGTGGAGTATCACATGGAGACTTTCGACAGGTATTTGAAACCCTTGGTACTGCCGCAACCAAGGTTTTATTTGTAGGAGAATAAACTCCTGTGTTTTTTTTGTTGCTGAACATTCCAGAGTGCCTTTGCCGGAACTCAGGGTCCTACCTCCACCTGCGTGGAGGGTGGGAATCATCCTCAAGGGAAGTTTTGTCTCTGGACAGGGATACAGGCCCGAAGGTAAAAGGTTATAGCTCACACCTCTGCACACAAGAGGATACGAGCTGGTGGTGCGCTACACTCTCCTCCCTGGTCCCCTAGACGAGAGCCATTGACCGAGAAGAGAAAGAGGGAGTGAGAGGTGAGGTCGCTACACTTGCATCATGCATTATATGACCCACTTATTTGTAAGGGTCTTATTATCTGGTGGGAGTCCAATTTGTATGTGGTGTACTGCACAGAGATGATATCCCATGGTGGGAAGAAATAGCTGCTTGGAATTGTGAACATTTTGTTCATGAGCACTAATTTATGGACTATTTGAAATATCTGTGTTTATTTTTTAGAGGGATCACTGACAAAATAGTGGTGGAATTTTTTAAATCATATTGTCTACCTGCCCAAGACGACGGGGTCATTCCAGCTACTGGGGGCTGCTGTATATGTAGCGCACCCCTTGAAGGACAGCAAGTAACTGGATCCCCCACCTTGCACAGCCAGGCACACTGCATTTGCACAGGCACTCAGAGAACAGTCTGTGACTTTTTTTATTTATTGAATAATAACTTGGATAGAGATTGGAAATTGTGGGATGCCCACTTGACTTCAAAACAACTTCAGGGACAACTCTTCTTCCTCCAGCACTCCCTTGCTTGCAGAAACCCAGCTGGAACACTTGTGAAGATCTTATGCCGCGTACACACGACCGTTTTTAATGACGAGAAAAATGACATTTTTTAAAATGGTCATTAAAAATGATCGTGTGTGGGCTTTCCAGCAGTTTTCCAGCCGAGAAAAACGCAGAGAATCACGATGAGAAAAATTGGAACATGCTCTAATTTTTCACGTCGGTTTTTACATCGTCGTTTTTCTCGTCATGAAAAACGGCCGTGTGTGGGCTTTAACGACGTGAAAAAAATGCGCATGCTCAGAATCCAGTATGAGACGGGAGCGCTCGTTCTGGTAAAACTAGCGTTCGTAATGGAGATAGCACATTCGTCACGCTGTAACGGACTGAAAAGCACAAGGCTGAAAAGCACGAATCGTTGCTCAACAAACTTTACTAACATGAAGGGTGGCGCCATCCGAATGGAACTTCCCCTTTATAGTGCCGTCGTACGTGTTGGACGTCGCCGCACTTTACTCAAACATTTTTTTCAACGATAGTGTGTAGGCAAGGCAGGCTTGAGAGAAAACACGAAAAATCACGTCGAGAAAAATGCCGTTTTTTTCAATGACATTAAAAACGGTCGTGTGTACGCGGCATAACAAAGCACTCAGTCAGATTGAAGTAAAAGCCTGTTATAGGCAGAAATCGAGGCCCTTTAGTGATAAAGTAAAAGTTCAGTGTCCAGCATTAATCACTCCTGTGGCTACTGATCCCAGCACCACCTCTTTAGGTACTACCAACCCGTCTGGCTGCAGCTGTCCCTTTCATCAGCCCTCCAGGCTAACTTATCCCCACAGTCCTCCAGACTGACACTCTCTTCACAGTCCACCAGACTGACACTCACCAGCCCACCCGGCTGACTCTCAGGAGATCTCCCAGACGTGCTGACCTGCTCCCACTGTCCTATCTCCTTGCTACCATGCCTCCAGGAAGGGATTCCTCCATGTTTTGTGGTGGATCCTTCCAGCACCGAGGTCACCCCCCTCATACTAGGAAGAGCTCTGCAAGGGCCTCCGACAGCCTTCTCAGCACTCCATCTTAAAACAGACTGTCCCTGCTGGCATGACTCATGCCTATTTATAAGGTGAGTCGAGCCTATTTGCTGGGGATTGGTTGAAGCCCTCATAAGTATTCCAAACAGCCCCTCCTAGCTTCCACTAGTCACTAAACCCTGACCCAGATTCACAACCCAGGCCTGGCTCTCAGTCATGCCAATTTGCCTACGCTAACAACTAACCTATTTACATCTAGCACACTAGGGCGCTAAATATACAAATTGAGAGGGTATTGTGATTTACCTGAGCGCTGGATGTTAGATTTTTACTGGGAAACACACAGACGAAGCAATGTGAGCATCTCCCTGTAAAAAGGTTTTCCCTAAGAGTGAGAAGCAAGCAGTCTTTGGAAAAAATAGCTAGCACCAAGATTTGACCCTTATGGTACTCAAGGCCAAATCCCGTTACAGACCAGATTGGAGAAAAGACAGAATTCCTCCCGCAGTACTTCCTAGGATGGAGTTTCTTTGCCCTGCACCATGCAAAATAAGCCATCCAGGCGTAATAGTAGACTTCATGAAAAAATTATTTCCTAGCTTTTAAGAGAGATAGGAAAGACCGAATCCGATAGGCCCCTGTCCCTCAGTAACTGGGTTCCAACAAGCCAGCACACATAAAGCAGGATGTGGACTGGACCATGGGTCAGAGGATATAAACCTTCCCGGGAGGATCCATGTTGAGTCTGCCAGAAGTCTGAGTATGTCCCAGTACCATGTCCTACTGAGCCAGCTTAGTGCAATAAGCATCACCGGAATGTCCTCCATCTCGATCTGGCAAAGTAGGCGAGAAAGGAGCTTTAAAGGGAAAAAGGCAAAGAACAGGTTGAATTGATCCCATGCAGTTACCAGAGGATCGACTGCAAAGGACTAAGGATTCCTGGTCCTTGCGATAAACCTGTCCAGTTTGTTGTCGAAACTTGGAACATGTCTGAGCAAAGAGACAATTTCCTCCAAATTCAAGCACGGACACCTGAGGGGTCACATGCCAGAATATTGAGTTGCAACAGTCTGGAGAGAAACTGGGCGTATAGTATTGCCTCAAAGGAGGCTAATATTAGTCCCTAAACCCTCATGCAAAAGCAAATGGTTGGGTGGCTTATGGATTGTAGGATCCAACTTGGGAGTGGAGAGCCAGGAGTTTGTGCACAGGAAACAAGACTCTGGACAGGTCTGTATCCAAGATCAGGCCAAGATTCTCCAAATGATGAATCGGATTCAATGATAATTTCTGGAGTTTTAGTATCCATCCAAATCTCAACAGGGTCTGCACTGTGCATAGCATGGGGGAGCGTTATCTAGGGGTCATCCTTTTGTTAAAAGGGACTTCCAGATTTCGATAAGTCCCCTGCTTGCAGATCGCCACAGCCACTGGGCTAAGGATGTGGGGAAGAATTCATTGTCTTCATCAACATGGGGAAAAAGTGCTTTACCCGGGGGGTGCTGGCTAAGTACCCCCTCATATTGAGGGCTTGCGGCTTTGTATGGTTTAGGAGGGAGGCACATGCTCACCCCCTCTTTCCTGGCCAGTTGGGCACTATGCTTGAATAAGAGTCTGGTAAGGATTTTCGGGGGGTGGGGGTCCCACACTTTTTTTTTTTTTTTTGCATGGGGGTCCCCCTCAAATACATATCAGACTGCATTGAATTTTGGGGTGGATACACCCAAAGGGCCTGGTATGAATTTTGGTAGGGGCTCCATGCCATTTCATGTTACACTAACCCGGTGTTTACTTTCACCTGTCAAGTGGGAATTTCTGTCTGACAGTTGAATGTTCCAAGCAGGTATGAGTCACTGGTTGCTAGATAGGTGCCTGTTAGGGAAAACCTATTCATTCGGCCAATCTCCATAGATTGTGTTCATAGTGCAGAGGTCTCCCTCACAGTATTTCCCCTTCTGGTTGAATGTTCTTAGCATATAGTTAGGCTAATTTCTCTATTGATGATTGTTCTTAAACTCTTTTGGTTTAATGTTTTTAATGGCTGTTTTCTCTTAGGAATGAATGATAAGGGAATGTTAAACCGACATTACAAATATATTGCAAAACATTATAGGTATTATTTGTTACTTTTGTGTTACTGATGAGACATTCTCAAAGTGATTTCTTTATTCATAGTGTTTGTGGTAAATACCAGAACTGCCATATGCCATTTTAGGCCTGCAAAGTGGTCCATTCTACACACAATCACTCTGCTTCAGTAACATAATCACCTTTTCTATCTCTACAACTACTAAAATACAATTTAGGAAAAATAACATGGTTACATGCATTCATTAAAAGGAACCAGTCAGGATAGAAATTTGGGAACTGGGAGCTTCCATTACTACTTGGTTGGGAATGGATGTGAAACAAACATACAGCCAGTATAGTGAGCTGATATGAATGGGTATTCCATTGACTGACTAAAGAAACAAAGAGAGATGATAATCCTTTAGCATAAATTTATAAAAATAATGGTAGAAACCAATTATAAGGTTTTATGATGGTATCTTGTCCCCTCAAGGTTGGCCAAATTTATGCCAAACCACACAGCTCGATGCTTTAGACGATGCTCTGTCCCCCGGGAACCCACTTGCACATATGGTGGTCCTGCCCATTGGTTCAGATATATTGGAAAAGGATATTTGGAATTGCTTCCAGAATGTTTAATCTCAATGTGCAACCAGACCCAGCCACTGCCTTGCTCAATCTAAAACCAGACTATATCACATATAGACAATTTAAACTCCTTATCCAACTTACCACAGCGGCTAAGCAAACAATTGCTAAGGCATGGAGGACCCCTGACCTAGAGATACCCAAGACTGAAAGTAGACTAAATGTTTTTATGTCTCATGCCAAAATGCTAGCAATAGAAAGGGACCAAATTCCTGTTTTTGAAAAAATATGGAATCCTTGGATTAACTACCACTTATCACCATCCTGCGATAACAGAATTCTCATGCCATGGTAGCTGACAACCCTACCCAGATAAAAGTGACTTACAAACCCAAACCCAAACTCTTAGAACCTAGCTGTTACCCTACTCTTTACTATGAAGATCATAATGCTCTTTTTAAGTCCTCAGACAAAAAGCCATGTTACTCGTGCCAATCCAGTGAACTCCTGTACTTTCTTTACTCCTGTCCTCTTGTCTTTCTATCTCTCCTACTACTCTTTCCTACTCTTCCTTGTGTCTCTCTGCTTCTGTGTGCCCCCTTTTTTTTTGTTTCTCTCTTCCTCCCTCGTTCTTTTAAAATTTATTTTTGGTATTATTTTATTTCTTTCCTTATTTTCTGAAGAGTAATAAAGTATTATTCTACTTAACGGTTTTAATAGTTCTGGTCCAAGCTATTACCTCTTACGGTAGCATAATTTCCACCAAAGTCAGTTATCTCACGTTTTATTAACCTCCCTGGCGGTATTCTGGAGTCTGGAGATTTCAGTACCATTAGCGGTAACCCCGAGCCAGACTCGGGCTGCACCGCAGGATACAGGGAGAGTTACTTACCTTGTCCCCTGGATCCTGCGATGTCTCCCCGCTGTGTGTGCGAGCCGTGTCTCGCTCGATTCACAGTGACGAGCTCCGTTCCCTGCGACGTTGTGGTGCACGGGGGCGGAGATCGGCGCCAAATTCAAAAAAGTAAAAAAACACACAATATATACAGTACACTGTATAAAAAAATTACACATCCCCTTTGTCCCTAGTGGTCTGTCCAGTGCCCTGCATGCATTTTTATATTATTAATACCATTTTTTCTGCCTGGAAACTGGAGATTGTCCATAGCAACCAAAAAGTATCCCTTTATGTCAAAAGTGGTTTTAGACCAGCTAGAAAACAGTGATAATAAATTAGAAATTCGTCATCAAACACTAAATCTAATCACAGCGACAATTCTGCAACTGAGCAAATTTCAGTGTGTTTGATTTGATTACATTATTGAATAATTTTTATTATTATTATATTATTATTTGTTATGATTATTTATAGTTATTTATTATATTATAATTAATGATTTTGTGTTTCAAACTTTATCATACCTGGGATGTCTACTAGACTCTTGTTTGGACAGATTTAAGTGAGTTATTCCTAAGAATTACAGGCCTACAATATAAAATGCCAAATTTCCATGCAAAATAATTGTATTGCTTTCAGCACCTAAAATCTGACATAATCATACCGCCAGGGAGGTTAACTAATGTACTTTTTCTTTTTCTATAGTAGTTAAATAACCTACCTATCGGTAGTTTACTGTTGGACCTTACAGTTTTACCATTTCTGTTAAACACGTATGGCTCATTGTAATATTTATTACAACTGTATTGTAATTTACTTGCTTATTCAATCAATAAAATACTTTGACGAGGAAATTTATAAAAATAATTTAGCAATGGTGGCTCCCATATTTCTGTTCTGACATGTCCCCTTTAAATATTCTCTACATAAATTTATCAGTTGCTGTAATACAACGCATACATAAATACAAGCATTATAAAAGGTACCATGAACACTTAGCATACATTGTAATGCTTTCTAGCAGACAGCATTTACTGTCCAACCATTAACTTCATGCCTGTTCCTAAATTAGCCACAGCCGCCGAGATTCTGTAAAGGGATACACTACCTTATCCCGCAGCTGGTAATATTACATTTTCACAATTCTCCATTGAACTGTTAATTGGGAGATTCCAATTCCCACATTTAAAGAACAAGCAAACAAACAGCATATATCAGCCAGGTCTGTGTGTCAAGTGTGAGAACAGAGCCGCTGTGCACCGTGTTCCCAGTCAGCAAACAGTCCCTGCATGTACAGTCAGGGAAAAAAACAAGAGGCACAGAACACAAGGAGAAAAGGGACAAGCTGGGCCTTTGTTAACATTGTACTCAGCACCTTTAGAAAATCGCTTGCACATTGCATTGGGCACAGCCCTATTGGAGGGACTGGAGTAGGTGCAGCTTGTGACCCATTGACACTGGGGGATAGTCCCTGAGGTTTGTCTAGCCTTCAGCTGCATCTGCTAGTCTCTCTTGGCAGAATGCTTGGCTCACATAAGCTGGTAAGTTCTCTAATACATTTTACAGCATTTACAAGGTCAATTTACCTATGTAGAATCATATATGGCCATTAACTGTGGTCAGGTTCGACATTTGTCATGACCATATGTTGTGTGTTACCCAAGTATTTTACACTGACACAGCACTGTATTTCTGTATTTTATAACTGCCCATGTATAACATGTTAATTACCAAACCCATGGATATAATCTGACGATTACCATTTTACTGGGTATAATACAGTAAGCACCTTTGCACTGGATATAATTTGCTAATTACCATTGCACTGGGTATAGTCTGTAAATAACCACTGTACTGTATATAATATGCTAATTGACATTGCACAGAATATTATCCAGTTATTACCATTGCATTGGGTATGTTAGTATTGCACCAGAAAGAGTCTGGTATTGAAATGGCACTTAATATCTAAAAATTGCATTTTAATATAATGGGTATAAACTGTTTATGGTATTGAATATAATTACCATTGCACCAGTTATGATCTGTTCATAGCATTGTGTTGGATAAAATCTAAGTACTACAGCACAGAGTATCTTTATGCAGTATGTTAAATACAATTTAAAGGTGGATACTGAAAAAGTAAACGGTTCATTAACATTGATTAACTGATCTGTATAATGAAAGCTGTGAATATAGAGATATACTTTAAAATTACAGTTTTACTTTTTGGTACATAGCGTGTGTTAATACAGATTTCCCATTATTGTCAGAATTTGTTTGCTCTAGTTTGGTGCCCTATATAAAGACTTACCTTGCTCGCTTTCAAGTAACTTCTTGTCACCAAACAGGAAAGAGTATAGCTACAGATAATACCTGCAAGTCACCAGCTTAGGTGGAACCTGTCAGTAGGTCAGGCATTCACTGTTATAAGTGGAATGCTTATAAAAAGTAAGCAATCTCTCAATGACCTCATAATGACAAGGGTGACATTGAATGCAGATAAACAATATGTTCTGTAGGCTTCCTTTTTGAAGTTCAAGAGAAACCTTCCATCAGGTGACAAGCTATTAAAATGAGCACTGTAAGTGGCAAATATCTGTAGTGTAAGTTGCTTCCAGTTCAAGAGGAGGGCACCCATAGAAAAGCAGATCTCTCAAATGCTGGCAGATCTGCCCATTTGCATTAAGATTACAGATACTTGATCTACGTTTTTTAGTCCAAGATTAGATAAAATTTGACTGGAGTACAAGTGCTAGTGTTTTATTATCATTAGTGGATGTTGCTCCATCAATATCCAACCCACTACAGAAACTAATCAGTAGCAAGAAAGACAATGGGGGAGATTTACTAAAAATAGAGTGTGCAAAACCTGGTGCAGTTTTGCATAGAAACCAGTCTGCTTCCAGGTTTTATTGTCAAAGCTTAGATGAACAAGCTAAAGTTAGAAGCGGATTGGCTACCATGCACAGCTGCACCAGATTCTGAGTACTCCAGTTTTAGTAAATCACCCCCAGTGAGACATATTGGGGTTAGGGCAGTGAAGAAGACATTCCACAGAATAAACTTAGTTGTGCAGTTGCCAGCATCAGAATCACCCATGTGACGTGGACCCTAATAAAACATAACAAAAGCAAATCAGATGTAGAGATTTTACAACATGATGTCTACGTTTAGCCCTAAGCAGTAGATTCAAGCATTAGGACTTTACCGGTGATATCTATTATCAGGAAGGGATATTGTTCAGAGCAGAACATTCTTCTATGGACTTTACAATAAGGCAAGGTTTACAAGGAAAGTTTGTATTAGGGTCACAGGTAGGGTTAATATAAGAGAGACTTACAGAAGGTCCACACTACTGGCAACCTAAGTTATCCAAAAACCTATTCTATTTTTTTTCAGGGGGTTCTTGTAACATATCTTTGCTGTAATGCCTAGCAGATTCCATTACCTTGGAGTGTTACTTCTACAAATGGGAGCCTTGGTCCTCCTGTATATTTCTCAGTTAAAGACAGAAGCATAACTCTTCATAGCCATTAGAAATGGGCAGTCATGAGGATGTAGAAAGTAGAGCTCTTATGATCATAGTCCATGAGAAACCGAAAAAAGCAGTGAAAGGTTGTTTTTTTTAACAGAAAGAAGCAGTGAAAGGTTTAACATGACATTTTCCACTAACCATTGAAATATACGTTCTGGCTAAACTTACTCTACATCAAGCAATACAAATTAAAGAAAAACTAGGGAAAGCCATGGTCTAACGTATGGTGATTTGGAGTGTTTGAACCCACTGCGATCTTTGGCTCTCTGCCAGTAAGTACTGTTTTCCACATGGTGTAAAAGATTGGTTCCCCTTCTGCATAAATTTGCCAACTTGATGTAACATCTCAATCGCAATAACCACATTTATTAACTTTGAAAGCACTGGTTATCTCTGTCTAGTTAATCTTCACAATCTAATAAATGCTCAGCCTCCTCAAACAATGTTTAATTTGGTCACACAACTTACTATCAGGTCATACACAGACACCCTTCCTTAATCATACTTTACTGTACTTCATTCTCAGTGGAATAGCCTGCAAACAGTGTCATTGCTTGTGTGTGTGTTATGGTTTCGATCTTCTTGGGAGGAGGATGTTTATATGAACATGAGATCAGTAGATAAGATATGTTTGTATGTCTTCTCATCCTGAATACTCATTTACACCTAAGTGCAGGATGTAATAAAACAAATATTTATATCTTTAACTCATCCTCATCCAAGGATACCCTGTGATGGTGATCATAAATTAGCTGAGGATTTATAAATTCACCCAACTCTCCAGTTGCTTGTTGGGTAATATATGCCATCTCTGCTTTTGTGTTGTATGGAGAACATTGGAAAATGGGTGTCCTGTTACTCGTTATTATTATATACAGTGGAAAGTAGAGCCAGCATAGAGATAAATGATCCCTAAAAATTGTCACTAGTGTCACCATGGCTGCCAGGTAAATGCAGTTATTAGTGAAGGGATACAACAAAATGATCCATTCATTCCTAAGTAAGCTTCTATGACAGGCAGATATGGGTCTGTTGTTGTATCAATTAATTATCTCTATTCACCTTCAACTCCACCCACCATATTTTTATGGAAATTGAGGAGAATTGAGGAATAGGTACACTCACGACTGATTAAGTATTTACTTAAAAAATTTTCGACCCATATTGGGTCCCCGGGCCCGCATCTATTATTCACCTATGTGATATTTATGAAGTTTTCCTTCTACTCTCCTGTTAGTTTGGATAGAGTTAGGTAAATATAGATATGTCTTTACTTATTATATCTGTATCTCATAATATGTTGCTTATTATATTTTAATTTTTCTTCTTGTAAAACTCAATAAAAATATTGAACAAGAAAATTGGCAGCAATTGATCTTCACTGCAAGGATCTATAGATAGTACAGTATATCCTCAGTCATCAAGTCTCCTAATCAAAAGTTGGGGTCTTAATCTATACTCTAGGCATAAAAGAATCATTAACACAACAGTTTTTTTTTTTTAAGTGACACCCTGATGAGCGCATTAGGTGCCAAGGTACATTACTTCAGAAACACTGCCCTAAACACCATTCAAAACATGTTCAATTTGTTTTATGCAACATATCTGAATTACATATTTTTTTAAAAACAAACTTCTTGTATAACTTGGTAGAGGCTTTATGTGTATCTAAACCCAATAACAAATATGTAGTATATTGTAGTTTAACAGTCCCTAAAGTTGGTGGCTGCATTAATTTTCTTTTTTTAGGCTTGTATTTCCTAACTTTTGACCTGGTGATCTTACAAATAAACACACTTGCTGTCCTAGGGCGACAACACAGATATGAACTTTTTTGCGGAAGGGAGTTTATTAAGACACATGGCCACTCAATAAAATTAGAAGAAAAGAGGTTTAACTTTAAACTACATAGAGGGTTCTTTACTGTAAGAGCGACAAGGATGTGGAATCCCCTTCCACAGGCGGTAGTCTCAGCGGGGGGGGCATCTACGGTTTCAAGAAACTCTTAGATAAGCACCTAAACGACCACAGCATACAGGGATATACAAGGTAATACTGACATATAATCACACACATAGGTTGGACTTGATGGACTTGTGTCTTTTTTCAACCTCACCTACTATGTAACTATGTAACCCACTGCAATGTTCTGTACTTACAGAAAATATATTTCGCTATCAAGAAAAATTAAAGCTACCATCACACCTATTGACTTACAAGGTGCAATTTATAACTTTTTTTTGTTCTTGGGGCTAGATACCTTTAAAATGTTAATGTACCTTTACAGTAGAAATGAATATTGTATTTATTGTTTACTGACACAATACAATGTTTCTTCATAGCTGCTGGTCTACACTTGTTCTCTCCTACTGACCATGGTCTTGACTTCAGAGATTTCAAAACCGTCTAAGAACAGAAAGAAAGGGCATGGCAAGGGAAAGGAGAATCCAGGCACTTTCCAGGATAAAGGCCATGGGAAAGCATCTCCAGATCCAGTTCTAGGAGGGAACTCTTTTGACCCGTCTCAGTTTTATAGTTTAGTGGAAGAATATGAGCAAAGTTTAAATGAGATGGTGAACCAGCTAAGGAACAACACTGAGTCCTCAAGTGGTCGATGTGAAGTGAACCTGAGACTCTGGCTTTCTAACAGGAGGAGTCTTTCACCCTGGACTTACAGGTAACATTGGTCACTAACAATGCAAATTATAAATGTTCAACATAGGCAGATTTTACTGTGCTGTGGTATGTTGGTTTTAAGTTGCTACCACTGTGTTTGAATTTAGTACAGGACTAGTTTTTAGTGGGATCTATTTATCTTAAAATAAAAATTCATCTCTGCACAATGTAGATATTTCCACTTGATTCTTAATCAATAAAGTAGGTCCTTGTCCAATATAGTTGTTGATACAGTAGATCTAATGGGAATGCTATGGTCTGGAAAGATACTGCCTTGGCCAAGAAAGGGCACTATAAAGCTACAGAAAATAACTGTAACCCCCCCAAAATAGAATAGAAGGAAGATATCTTTAGAACCTTTCAACTTTCACATACAACATGAAAATGATTTTTGAAAGTTGTCCTCTTATTGCATTCAATAAGAGCAATGCATTGAAGCAATTACTTACCAAAACAAGGTCCATGCCAAACTATATGAGAAAAGTTTTATGCAGATAACTAGCATTTTTAAATGATACTGAAAACCTTCAAATGCATGTTATTACCTAATGATCAGTATGGAACCACACTGTGATCATTTCCCCACAGCTTGGTCCAGGATATTTGCCTACTTCTTTCTTTTTCCCCCCTCCTCTTCTTCCAGCGTTTCTTCATTTCCTCCTTATGCTAGCTCAGTGGTTCTCAACCAGGGGATCGGGACCACCTCTGGGGTCGAATGACGATTTGCCAGGGGTCACGGAACCCTGGGCTGTTCCTGAAGCCCGCACCACTCTCCAAGCCTTTTTGCGGCCACTCAGAAGGGCTGTCCCTGGAGCCAGCGGGCGCCCACTCAGCCTCTTCGCAGCCGCCCATTCTGTTCACGGCATGGGTGGGGGGCAGAGACGAGAGGTCAGCTGACTGGTGAGGAATGTGAAGTGAGAGGGGCTGAAGGAGACCCTATCTCCTGATTTTGGCATAGGTGTCACTGTTATGAGACACCACAGAGCTGGAGACACAGTGAAGCCAGAGACACAGTGAGTAACACTACCTGTGATTAGAGTTGCCATTAAAAGTCCCCACTACAGTTCTCAGATCAGCAGATTACCTTATTCAAGAGCACCTAAGTTGGCTGATCAGAACTCTCCCCAGCACTGCCACTGATCCCACCCACCCACCAGCACTGCCACTCATCCCAACTCCCCACCAGCACTGCCACTGATTACATTCCCCGCCCCACCAAGGAGTAAGAGAAGGAATAAAAATAGAGAATACATGTAAGGGAGAGGAAAAGAGGGGGAGGAACAAAGAAAAGGGGAGAGAATAATAAGGGAAGAATAAGAAAGATGGCTAGAGAGAGGGATGGGGGAAAAAAAACAAGAAATTAGGATAGGGAGAGATAAAAGGAAAAAAAAGGAGAACAAAGAGAAAGAGTGGTACATCCTAAAATGTACCATAAGGGGTTTTAATACTGTACGAGTGGAAGGGACTCAGGAAGCGCTAAATGTCGGTGGGTTAGGATTACTTGTCTTGCCTGCAAAAATAATAATACGTTTTACTGTTAGGGGTCCCCACAACTTGGGAAATGTTATCAAGGGGTCATGGCAATAGGAAGGCTGAGAACCACTGTGCTAGCTGGAGCATGTTCTTTCTGTTTTTAGTATTTGCTTGTATTTTTCTGCACCTGAATTTACTACCCTCAATGGTCTGATACATGCAATAAAGTTGCAATATAGTTACATCTGTTTTCAATGTCCTGTTTTTGTTATTGGATGCAAGGGTATTACTTTATTGTTATACACAATACAAATATTTGTGTCTAAAAGATACTGCAGAAATCAAGTGGAGGATTAAGGAAATTAGGATTAAAAGCAGTTTTTCTTTAAACAGATTAAATTTTTTAAATACAGTACACTGTTCTACTGAGGTTGAGTCATATCTCATATGCCTGTAGCACCCTCTAGTTTGTGCTACTAGTAGTGAGAGAGTAGGAAAATTTACCTGACTCATGTTACAGCCTGTGAGTCTTAATTGGGTCAGGGTTCACTAGAGTCCAGGGCTGGGTGACTCAGGCTGGCAGCTCTCTGGTGCCTCCCCCTGGTGTCTGGAAGGTTGGAGAACCTTCTAGAATTAGAGGGCAGGGGTTAGGAGGAGCTGCCATGAATATTTATGAAGCCTCAGCCAATCCTCAGTTTTTAGCTGGCAGGGGGCAGAGACAACCCCATAAATATACATGGGCCATGCCAGCAGGGGAGTCTGGTGGAAGATGGAGATGCAGTGTTGAGAAGGTGAGCGGTAGCCCTGAGGGATACACCCTAGTCTGGGGGGGGGGTGTCCTGCTGTGGGCCGGGACTCAGGTGCTGGAAGGATCCTGCCATAGAAGCAAAGGTAGGAGGCTTTCCTGGAGGCACGGGAGCAAAGAGAGGACAGAGTGAGTAATTCAACATTGTGGGGACCAAGGGGGGACACTGCCACATGTAGCTATTCTCCCTTGAAGACAGCGATGGGCTTAATTCTTCTGCCTTTCCCTACGATGTCTCAATTGAGTCAGCCCAGTGGGCTGGATGAAGATTCAGCCGGGTGGGCTAGTGAAGAGTCAGCCGGGTGGGCTGGTGTAGAGTCAGCCTTGAGCTGGTGAAAGAGGCAGCTGCAGCCAGGTGGGCTGGCATTACCTGAAAAAAAACTTAAAGTTGTACATAGGAAGATGTCCCTGAAGTTATTGTTGCAGTCAAGTGGGCATCCCATAACCTCCAAGTTGTTAACCCCCCTAATAAACAACAAAAACAAAGCTACAGACTATTTTATGACTTTGTGTGCCTGTGAAGATTCGGTGTGCCTGGCTGTGCAGGAATGGGGGATCCCTGTTCATCAGCAGCTCCTACATGGGGTGTGCTACATGCCATAAAATAAATCCTAATTATCAAAATATACAAAATAACTGTCTGTATTTCTCTGCAGACATAGCAAAGCAAATGTTTATCCCATCAGGTTATTTTTTGCTGTTTGCATCCCATTAGGGAGATTTCCCTTTTCTTCCAGGCATGGAGAAGCAAAAGAAAGTGAAAGAAGATCCTAAGGGGAATTCCCCACTTCAACAGTTGTCACCAGAACATGCATCCCTTAAAGTGGTTGTAAACCCCTATAAAACATTTTTCTTTTTAAACCACCTGTAAGAGAAAGGCATAATGAGCTAATATGACTAGCATAATACAGGAATACCCCACTTTTAAGTACACAATGGGATTTATTTACTAAAGCTGGAAAGCACAAAATGAGGCTCACTTTTGCATAGAAACCAATGAGCTTCAAGGTTTTATTACCAGGCTTAATTGAACAAGCTGGGGTTAGAAGCTTATTGGTTTCTATGCAGAAGTGAGCCTGATTTTGCACTTTCTAGCTTTAGTAAATAAACCCCATTGTGTACTTAAAAGTGGGGTATGCCTGTAGCTCATTATGCATCACTTACCTTAGATCGGGGCCCCCGAAGCCGTCCTCGTCTCCCTCTTCAGCCACAGCCATCGTAACTTCCGGGTATCGCCGCTCCAGCCAATCACAGCGCCGCTCCGGCGCTGTGATTGGCCGGATCGGCGAAGACGTGACTCCACGCATGCGCGCGGGAGCCGTCAAATCCGGCTAAGCCCAAGCATTGCTGGGACTTAGCCAAATTTGTGAATGGGATTAACCCCATGAATGCGCCGTTGTCTACGGCGCGCATGTGCCGTAGACACGGAGCAATGTCATTTTTAGCAGATATTTCTTGCACCTACAGGTAAGCCTTAATCTAGGCTTACCTGTAGGTGCAAGTTGCAAAAGTGGGTTTACAACCACTTTAAGAAGGTTTACCATCCCTTCTAGATCAACTAAAATGTTGTGGATTATACTTTTATAACTTTTTGTTTTAGAGACAATGGTCACCAGGACAAGTACAGAGAGCAAATTCACACAGTAGAAACACAGACAGGAGTATAAACTTGACAGGGGTTCTAATCCTGTCCCACTCGATCCAAAACATAACAAAATAAATTTGGTTTAACCTCCTCCTGCCCGCGCTTTAGCTGAATGACGGCTACAGCCGGGAGGGCGTCATGTGATATCCTCCCGTGCATGAACTGCCTGTGCGCCCCCTGTGAGGAGTGCGCGGCGCGCTCTGTGATCACCAAGTTCATGAAACTCGGCTGATCACAGATCAGAGTAAGGGGCCAGTCCCGGTCCCTTACCACATGATCAGCTGTCAGCCAATGACAGCTGATCACGTGATGTAAACAGAAGATCGGGGAAAAAAAAGCCGATCACCGACTTCTGTCAGAGGGACATCGGTCCCTCACACAGAGAGCCGCGGCTGCCTCTTTAGTACCCACCAGTGCCACCTACCAGTTCCGCCTAACTTTGGCTAACAGTGCCCCCTATCAATGCCCACCAGTGCTGCCAATCAATGCCAGTGCTTCATCATCAGTGCCACTGATCAGTGCTGCCTATCAGTGTTACCTACCAGTGCCCATCAGTGCCACCCATTAGTGATCATCAGTGCACTTCAGTGCCACCTATCAGTCCCCCTTAGTGCCACCCATTAGTGCCAACCATCAGTGCCCATCAGTGCCACCTCTCAGTTCCCATCAGTGCTGACTTATGAGTGCCCATCAGTGCAGCATATCAGTGCCCATTATGCAGCCTATCAGTGCTCATCAGTGCAGCCTCATCAGTGCACATCAATGAAGGAGAAAAATTATGTTTTCAAAATTTTATAACAAACTATGAAACTTTTTTTTTTCCGGTATTTTTTTTTTTTTTTCTCGCTAAAAATAAAAAACCCAGCAGTGATTAAATACCACCAAAAGAAAGCTCTTTTTGTGTGAAAAAATAAATAAAAATGTCATTTACATACAGTGTTGCATGACTGCGCCACTGTCATTCAACGTGCGAGAGGGCTAAAAGCTGAAAATTGGTCTGGGCGGGAAGGGGGTTTAGGTGCCCAGTAAGCAAGTGGTTAAGATATACACGTATTTTAAGCACCCATTATTCAATGAGGTATAAATGAAATGTGTGGAAATCACCATGCTGCAGCTGGGCCTAAAGACTACCTACTATCTTTACTATAAAGGCACAGGATTTGATAAATCAAATGTAATGTTTGCCGTTGAAATAATAAACCTTCTTAATCAGTATTCATTTCATTAAGCCTGTACAGTTTCTATTACATCCAACAAGTAACTGGTCTTTTAAATGTAAATTGTTTCTGAAGTACCATATGCAAGTCACATTTCGCAGATTTACATTTAAAGAGGAAGTAAACCCTGATGTTTCCCTGCAAAAGTAAAGCATAATGGGCTACTATGCATCGCATAGTAGCCCATTATCTGTCACTTACCTGCAGTAGAAGCCCGCGATGTCCCCGATTTCCTCGCTAGTAGCGAGCGTCCATCTTCACCCCTCTTCTTCCGGGGTCCGCGAACTCCGGCTCTGTGACTGGCCGGAGTCGCGTGACGCCGCGTGACGTCACTCCCGGGCATGCGCGCGGGTGCCGCCTTCCACGGCACGACCCCATTCATAAAACGGCACGCTCAGTGCGCCTGCGCCGTTGTCTATGGCGAGCATGCGCCGTAGACATCGGTACAGTCCTTTTTGCAAATATCTCCGAGACCGTGTAGGTCTCGGAGATATTGCAAGCACCTACAGGTAAGCCTTAATCTAGGCTTACCTGTAGGTGTAACTTCCCTATAAGTGTTTACAACCACTTTAAAAAAACAGTTAGGCCTCATGCCCACTGGCGTTTTTACAGCTGCGTTTTTGAGCGTTTTTTACAGCTTAAAAACGCCTGTCCATGTTATTGTAAATATTTTTTTTTTTTTTTTTTTTTTTAAAAAAAAAAAAAAAAAAAAAAAAAAAAAAAAAAACGTCGGAGCTAAAAACGCGACCGCGCGTTAGTGCGCGTTTTTGCGCGTTTTTTGACGCTCGCGTTTTTTCCTGCCTAGTTCTGACGCTGAGGAACGCACTGGCCCTGGGTTTTTTTTACAGCTTACAAACGCCTATGCTCTTTACAGCTCAAAAACGCCTAGGTGGGCATGAAGCTATAGACTAACATGGACAGGCGTTTTTAAGCTGTAAAAAACGCTCAAAAACGCGGCTGAAAAAACGCCCGTGGGCATGAGGCCTTACTTGTATCGACTTCTTTCCGGGGCCATGGTCTCTGGCTCTGTGACTGGCTGGAGTCGCGTGACGTCACTCCTGCACATGCGCGTGGGAGCCGCCAGTCACGGCACTCGCTAGTGAAGAAAAAGCCGTTTCTTCACAGTGCATGCGCCAATGACATCATCAGAGCAGTACAAAGTAAATATCTCCTAAACAGCGCACGTTTAGGAGATTATTACTGTACCTATAGGTAAGCCAATTCTTCATGGCATAGATTCAACAAGGTGTTGGAAACATTCCTCAGAGATTTTGGTCCATATTGACATGATAGCATCACACAGTTGCTGCAGATTTGTCGGCTGCACGTCCATAATGTGAATCTCCCATTCCATCACATCCCAAAGGTGCTCTATTGGATTGAGATCTGGTGACTGTGGAGGCCATTGGAGTACAGTGACCTCATTGTCATGTTCAAGAAACCAGTTTGAGATGATTTGAGCTTTGTGACATGGTGCATTATCCTGCTGGAAGTATCTATCAGAAGAGGGGTACACTGTAGTCCCAAAGGGATGAACATGGTCAGGAACAATACTCAGGTAGGCCGTGGCGTTTAAACAATGCTCAATTGGTACTAAGGGGCCCAAAGTGTGCCAAGAAAATATGCCCCACACCATTACACCACCACCATCGACCTGAGCCTTTGATACAAGGCAGGATGGATTTATGCTTTCATGTTGCCTACGCTAAATTCTGACCTTACCATCTGAATGACGCAGCTGAAATCAAGACTCATCAGACCAGGCAACATTTTCTATTATCCAATTTTGGCGAGCCTGTGTGAATTTTAGCCTCGGTTTCCTGTTCTTAGCTGACAGGGGTGGCACCCGGTGTGGTCTTCTGCTGCTGTAGCCCATCTGCTTCAAGGTTCAATGTGTTGTGCGTTCAAAGATGGTATTCTGCATACCTTGGTTGTAACGAGTGGTTATTTGAGTTACTGTTGCCTTTCTATCATCTCAAACTAGTCTGCCTATTCTCCTCTGACATTTTCGTCCAAACACAACTGCCACTCACTGGATACTTTCTCTTTATCGGACCATTCTCTGTAAACCCTAGAGATAGTTGTGCGTGAAAATCCCAGTAGATCAGCAGCTTTTGAAATACTCAGACCAGCCCTTCTGGCACCAACAACCATGCCACGTTCAAAGTCACTTAATCCCGTTTCTTCCTCATTTTAATGCTTGGTTTGAACTTCAGCAAAAAAATTTTCACCCGTCTAGATGCCTAAGTGCATTAAGTTGCTGTCATGTGATTATCTGAATAGCAATTTGTGTTACCAAGCAATTGAACAGGTGTACCTAATAAAGTGGCCAGTGGGTGTATAAAAAACAGATATATCATTACATAGGTATATTTATTGTTCACATACGATGATAGATTTTAAGATACCTTCATAAAATCCACTTATGTAAGTGTAAACATCTATTGCAAATGCTAGTCTATGACAAACCGTGGGATATAATGGAATTTAATACCGCCAAAACCACTACACTCTACCCATGCATTAATCTCATGTAACCATCCCAGAAATTTTACAACCTCTCCCAAATGCCTGTCACCACTCACCACCTTGTGCTTTTTTTAAATCACTTTCTTCTCTCTCCAAGTTTAACACACACACATTTTGCCTCTCTTTTCGATGTCCTTTATCCTCTGCCAGACACTACACAACAAGTCAGGACTCCACACACATTCATTTTTCAAGTAGCGACTCAGTTACTAACTAAGGTGCTTGAAAACCCAAGATTCAGGTAACACATGAATAGGATAATGTTCTTTATAAACAGCTCACTGTTTCTGTTACAGTATGACCTTTCTGGTTTTTGAAATGTGCAAATACGCAGACAATCAAGTATCCCTTTTTAAATAGAGAAAATGCTAGCCGAGATAGTTAAAGAGTTGTTTTTATTCCCTTAAACCACAAGTGCCCAACCTTTGTCAGCTCAAGGGCCATGCCTAGATAAGACAAGTGCTGCTCAGCCATACTAACAGTGGTATTTACAGAAACTGGAGTCAAAAGGTAACTGGATTCTGGAATGACTCTGTGAATGGCCTGTTAGGAGGCATGTTCATTAGGGCGAGGGAATGTCGTTAGCATACTTGCCAACAGTCCCGATTTGCCCGGGACATTCACGGAAATCACACCGATGTCCCGGTCTGAGCCTGTCCCAGGCAAAATCCCCAAAAATAGGCTCTGTCACAGATGTCACTATGGGGGGTGCGGACCGCACCCGGGTGACACCAATGGCGTAGCTGCAGGGGTCCCGTGCGGTCCCCTGTAACACTGACTCACACCCACCACTCATGCTGCTCCTTTCGGTATCCAGTCTTGTTCCGGCTCAGCTTGTGATTGGTGTGATTGGCTGTGGAGGGGCTGGGAGTCTGCTGTGCCTCATGAAGCTGCAGGACCACCCCTTCCAAACGACTTATTTCTGGCTTGTTGAAGAGTCGGGCGGTGTGGTGGTGAACAAGGAGACACACCCAAGGCAGGTACCCATGCCTGCCGCCAGAAAAGCTACAGCCACGATGAATCCTATAGAAAGCTGTCTGCTGACTGTACTGTGCCTAGCCTGACTCTTCAGTGTCACTGCCATGTACACTTTTGTATGCCTGTCCCCCACCATCCTGTCCCAGTGTCTTTTCTCCCAGCAGCCCAAAACAGCCTTATTCTGCTCATTACTCCCCCCCCCGCTTCGCCAACCCCCAACTTTACTCATTCCCCCTCTTCTCCATCCCCCCTGACTTTGCCCCAACCCCCAACTCTGCTCATCCCCCTCTTCTCCATCCTTCCCAACTCTGCTCACCCCCCAAGCCCCAACTCTGCTCACCTCCCCATTTCTCTATCCCCACCCAAACTCTTCCCACCCCTCTCCTCTCCTTCCCCTAACCCCCTGCCTACTACTGACCTCTGGACACTGCCCTACCTACATTTCCTTTATATTACCACATTCTTCACTATTTAAGTAATCTCAGACTCTATTCGACCACAACCCTTTAAGCCACAACCAATATTTAGCGTAATTTAAACTATGCTTATTTTTGCCACAGCGCAGTTCACTGCATTTTTGCACTTCTGCTAGACCACGCCTACAAATGAATGCCCCTCCCCAATTGAAATAATAATACACCTACAGAAAAGTGTCCCTTAATTTTTTGGGAGAATGTTGGCAACTATGCATTAGCTGTGTCACCATTGACTAATTATGACAGTAAGAGCCACTAAATTCAACAGGCGCACATAGTAGGTAAATCATCCATGTGTCTCTATAACAGTTTGCAACTCTTTTGGTAAGACCTAATCAGCACTTTGTGAATTGTTTGACTATCAGCCTGTAAGTATAAAAATATTCTGAATAACAGTTAAGGTAAAGAAGACTGCTAAGCACCGGAATCTATGGGTAACAATAGGATAATTGGGAAATAATGGGAAAATAGTTGTAGAAAAAAAAGGTATAACTTAAATAGGGTGCATCCTTGCACATTGACTGGCCTGGGATTGC
This sequence comes from Rana muscosa, assembly GCA_029206835.1. Taxonomy (NCBI): domain Eukaryota; kingdom Metazoa; phylum Chordata; class Amphibia; order Anura; family Ranidae; genus Rana; species Rana muscosa. The sequence continues at coordinate 869,189,356 of CM055118.1, forward strand.
CATTTTTTTTAAATAAAAAGACTATTGGTAAGGGATGCTGAAGGTGGAGGCAAATTAAGAAACTAACCAAATTGTCAGCAAATGCACATTGAACCGCAAGTGCAATTTAATTAGATGAACAAGTGGTGCCCATAGATGTTCCGTTTGAATTGGTGTATATAGGGGGGTCACTAGGATAGCTGGGATTCCCTGTGTTCAGAGGGATGAATGTTACAAAGTCATCATTGTACCTGTATAGCAGTGATATAGGCAAGGATAAGTTTCCTGAAACCTGGGACATGTGAACCCCCAAACTAACAGTCTTTACTAGAGGATGCACCATTCAATCAATATAAACAAGTCTGTAATCTCAAATACTGATCATAGACGCAGAATTTTTTCAAGCAATTTCAGCACTTCGTATTTTCTAAATAGATCAAAATGCTCTAAACATGCCTGCTTGGTCCAATTTATTGACAGAATTTCTATTTTGCCCATAATATAAGCAGATGTAAAAAGATTAAATTTTTTTAATAAATGCAGTATTATTTAAAAATCACTTAATAAGTACATGGATTAGACTCAGTATCAGGATCTTGCAATCCCCTGGAGGGCTTAGTAAATCATAGAATTGGATGGACAGAAATACAAATCCTTCGGCAGGCAAACCAGTTCTCATATATGTATTTTAATGGGGTATTTAGCTGCATGTCTGTTTAGCTTTACATTTTCATTACTTAAAAAGTCTATGATCAAAGAATTTTCTTATAAAAAGTATACCAGACACCCCAGCACATTGAAAGGATATAGTGTCTAAACTGACTACAACTGCAACTGTCACTATTTTCTTTAGCCAGCATCTACAGCTGCCTGATTAATCATTAAAAAATCGCTTCAACCTCGATTTAACCCCCCCATGATCTTAATCAGGCATTTCTACGATTCATGTAACAAGTGCAAAACTGTTCTCTGCTCACAGCTGACAGCTGTTAAAAAAAAAAGGGCAGCCGGCAGAGTTTATCACAACATTGCTCAGCACTGAGAGTTAAAAATAAACATTGTATCATTTGGTTCTTTTAGATCAAAGGGATGAACTTTGGTCTGCAAATGAGGGCAGTTTACCCCTTAAAGTGATTGTAAAGGTTTGTTTTTTTAAATATAACAAACATGTCATAATTACCTGCTCTGTGCAAGGGTTTTGCACAGAGCGGCGCCAATCCTCCTTTTCTGGGGTCCCCTGGCGGCACTCTTGGCCCCTTCCACTTCATCGAGTGCCCCCACAGAGAGCCGCTTTTCATGGGGGCACTCATGCGGGCGCACTCCCGTGTCCTGCTGCTGCGTCCATTGACACAGACAGCAGGACTCAGCCCCGCCCCCAGCTCCCGTGTCACTGGATTTGATTGAGAGCAGCGGGAGCCAATGGCTCCCGCTGCTCTCAATCTATCCAATGAGGACCCGAGACAGCGGCTGGAGATGCTGTGCTCGTTCTCGTTGCTAGAACAATCGGGTTCAGGTAAGAAAAAGTGGGGCTCTGGGGGGCAGCTGCAGCACTTGACTCCTTTAAAGACTAAGGCCCCGTTCACACCTATGCGAATTGGTTGCGGCTTACACCGCATCCAATTCGCATAACATTATAAAATACATTGATTTCAATGAGGCTGGTTCACATATGTGCGATGCATTCGCACTGCGCATTGCCGAAAAAACGTGTGCGTTCTCTAGGCATTGCGGTGCAGCTCAGGTGCGAATTCAGGCCCATTATGTTCTATGGGCACGCATCTGATTCGCACATGTGTTGCGTTCTGAACAGGGATCTTGAGGGGGAACTCCACGCCAAATTTTAAATAAAAAACCAGCATGGGTTCCCCTCCAGGAGCATAGCAGGCCCTTAGGTCTGGTATGGACTTTAACAGGAACCCCTACGCTGAAAAAAACGGCGTGGGGGTCCCCCCAAAATCCAAAGCAGACCCTTATCCGAGCACGCAACCTGGCAGGCCGCAGGAAAAGAGGGGGGATGAGAGTGCGCCCCCCTCCCTCCTGAACCGTACCAGGCCGCATGCCCTCAACATGGGGGGTGGGTGCTTTGGGGCAGGGGGGCGCCCTGCGGCCCCCCCACCCCAAAGCACCCTGCCCCTATGTTAATGAGGACAGGGCCTCTTCCCGACAACCCTGGCCGTTGGTTGTCGGGGTATGTGGGCGGGGGGCTTATCGGAATCCAGGAGCCCCCTTTAATAAGGGGGCCCCCAGATGCCGGCCCCCCACCCTATGTGAATGAGTATGGGGTGCATCGTACCCCTACCTATTCACCTGGGGGACAAAAAATGTCAATCTAAACACTACACAGGTTTTTAAATTAATTTATTACACAGCTCCGGTGGTCTTCTTCAGACTTCGGGGGTCTCTTCCGGCTTCGGGGGTCTCCGGTGTTGTCTCCGCGCTCTCCGGTTCTTCTCTCGATCTCCGGTTCTTTCTTCCTTCGCCGGGCCTCCGCTATCTTCTTCCAGCTCTTTTGCTAGCGGGGGCCCGGTCTTCTTCGTCGCCTTCTTCCCTCTTCTCTCCTGGAGATGTTGACTTGTCGCTGTCTCCGGCTGTAATGCCGTTTGCGCGGAGCGCATTCACTTATATAGGCATGGGCGTGGTCACCGGGTAATGCCACCCAGTGACCCCGCCCCCATATGACGTGACAGTCCCGGGGAATGATGGGACTGTGATGTCATATGGGGGCGGGGTCACTGGGTGGCATCACCCGGTGACCATGCCCATGCCTATATAAGTGAATGCGCTCCGCGCACACGGCATTACAGCCGGAGACAGCGACGAGTCAACATCTCCAGGAGAGAAGAGGGAAGAAGGCGACGAAGAAGACCGGGCCCCGCTAGCAAAGAGCTGGAAGAAGATAGCGGAGGCCCGGCAGAAGGAAGAAAGAACCGGAGATCGAGAGAAGAACCGGAGAGCTCGGAGACAACTCCGGAGACCCCCGAAGTTGGAAGAGACCCTCGAAGTTGGAAGAAGACCCCCAAAGTTGGAAGAAGACCCCCGGAGCTGTGTAATAAATTAATTTAAAAACCTGTGTAGTGTTTTTATTGACATTTTTTGTCCACCAGGTGAATTGGTAGGGGTACGATGCACCCCATACTCATTCACATAGGGTGGGGGGCCGGGATCTGGGGGCCCCCTTATTAAAGGGGGCTCCTGGATTCCGATAATCCCCGCGCCCGCATACCCCGACAACCAACGGCCAGGGTTGTCAGAAAGAGGCCCTGTCCTCATCAACATGGGGGCAGGGTGCTTTGGGGTGGGGGGGCCGCAGGGCGCCCCCTTGCCCCAAAGCACCCTCCCATGTTGAGGGCATGCGGCCTGGTACGTTTCAGGAGGGAGGGGGCCGTCTTTTCCTGCAGCCTGCCAGGTTGCGTGCTTGGATAAGGGTCTGCTATGGATTTTGGGGGGACCCCCACGCCCTTTTTTTTTACGTAGGGGTTCCCGTTAAAGTCCATACCAGACCTAAGGGCCTGCTATGCTCCTGGAGGGGATCCCATGCCGGTTTTTTATTTAAAATTTGGCGTGGAGTTCCCCCTCATGATAACAGCGGCGAGACTTCCCAGGTCGGCAAAGACTCCAAGCTCAAAAATGCAACGCATAGGTGTGAACCCAGCCTAAGCCTTTTTCTGACACTTGTTGCTTACAAGTTAAAATCACTGTTTTTTGCTAGAAAATTACTTAGAACCCCCAAACATTAAATATATTTTTTTTTAGCAGATACCATAGAGAATAAAATGGCGGTCATTCCAATATTTTATGTCACACTGTATCCTTCAAAAGCATTTTTTGGGGAGAAAATACACTTCCTTCAATGAATTAAAAAAATAAAAAAATAAATAAACAGTAAAGTTAGCCCAATTTTTTTGTATAATGTGAAAGATGATGTTACGCTGAGAATCATGATCTTTATTATAAGCAAAAAAAAAATTATGAATCTCATTTTATTCAGAATAGTGCAGCTCTTCCAGTATCCTTCTTTTCTGATTCTAAAGGTTCAGAAGTGACTGGACGAATTTTGATCCATGTATGGGCACTGTGGTTGTTCTACCGATTGACTTCTGTACAACCGCCCAGTCCGATTTTCCAAGCTCGACCAGCACTGCAGGGTATAGCGTGCAACGCTGATCAGTGTATTCTAACAAAAGGGAAGTCTTCTCGCTGTCAGAATAGAATGGCTCAGTGGGGAGGATTCCCCCATCCACATCAAGTATGCGGATAGGGGAATCAAGTCATTTTTTTTCATTCAACCCATAGTTAGTCAGGTTGAAAAAAGACACAAGTCCATCCAGTTCAACCATAAAAAAATTAAATAATAATATCATACAATCCCATATACCTAATTCTATACCCACAGTTGATCCAGAGAAAGACAAAAAAAAAAACCCAGCAGAGCACGATCCAAATCGCTACATCAGGGGAAAAAATTCCTTCCTGAACCCGCTGGTTGAACGAGCAAAACGGACTTACCTATGGGCTTTCCTTATCTAGAGAGTTTCTGGACTTCATAACAGACTGCACCTAGGGGTTAATTTACTAAAGGTGAAACCTCTTTGCACTTGGATGTGCAGTCGCTGTACATCTGAGGGGAAGATCTGAAATGAGGGGAAGCTCTGCTGATTTTATCATCCAATCATGTGCAAGCTAAAATGCTGTTTTTTTTATTTTCCTTGCATGTCCCCCTCAGATCTACAGCGACTGCACTTCCAAGTGCACTTGTAGTGCAAAGTGGATTTGCTTTTAGTAAATAAACCCCCCTGTGATACATAAGCAAGTCATTCATTTTGTAGTGGCATTTTACAAGATAAGCATATAGTTATGAAACTGTATGAGCAAACTCAGTAATAATGATATTCTTTTATATCCCTTTTTCCAGTATCAATCATGATGAGAACCGCGTCCCTGCATCTATACCAGAGGCTCGTTGCTTGTGCACCGGCTGCATCAACCCATTCACCATGCAGGAGGACCACACCATGTCCAGCATTCCAATCTACAGCAAGATTCCTGTGCGCAGACGACTGTGTGACAACTCACCAGGTCAACGGGGAAGGAGAAGGAAAAAGTGCCAAAGAGAATACACAACAGTCATGGAAAATATTGCAGTCGGCTGTACATGCATTTTCTGAACACACAATTTTCTTTTCTTTTTTCTTATGTATTCCCGGTTTCCAAATCCACAGCCAAATAATAGAAAACACAAACACACATAAAGCTGCACAAAAAACTGTATGTGAAGAAATAGTAATATATAATTTGTCTTCACCAGGAAGGAAATAAACAAAGCTTGAACTTAGAAATGAGTGGCAAGATATTTGTATGGTTAAAGATGTCTGGTAAACTGTGAGGAGAGCTGAACTACAATGGTATGATCCTTAACCACTTCCCTACCCAGCCATAGTCAAATGACGTCCACAGATGGGATCTCCCATCCTGGGTGGACGTCATATGACGTCCTCGGCTTTGTAGGGGGATATCTGAATGATGCCTGCAGCTAGAGGCATCATTCAGATATCCTTTTGAAGTGCCGGCGATTCTGTGCACAATAAGAACGATCATAGCGGCAGTTCCGCCGCTTGATCGTTCTTATAGGTGGCGGGAGGGGACACCCCCCCTCCCGCCGCCATCCGGTGCGTCTCCGGGCTCCCCCGTGCGATCGGGGACCCGGAGCGAATCTTCCGGCGTCGTTGGTGGGGTCACGTGATGAGCATAGAGATGACTGGTGACCAGATGGTCACCAGTCATCTCTATGATCGTCGGAGGCCCGGGCGCGATGTGATGACGTCACGCCCCGGGTCTCAAATGTAAACAAAGCCGCCATTGCGGCTGTAAGTATGAGATCAGTGAAAAAAAATTCACTGATCTCATGCTTTCCAGCCTGGAGGAGAGATGTGGGGTCTTATTGACCCCGCATCTCTCAATAAAGAGAACCTGTCACACACATTCCTATTACAAGGGATGTTTACATTCCTTGTAATAGGAATAAAAGTGATAAAAAAAAAAAAAAAAGTAAAATCATTGTAAAAAAAATTATAAATAAGTAAAAAAAAAAAAATAATAATAAAAAATAAAATTTAAAACGCCCCTGTCCCCGGTAGCTTGCGATCAGAAGCGAATGCACACGTAAGTCGCCCACATATGTAAACGCCGTTCAAACCACGCATGTGAGTTATCGCCGCGTGCGTTAGAGCGCGTCCAACAATTCTAGCACTAGACCCCCTCTGTAATTCTAACCTGGTAACCTGTAAAAAAAATTAAAGCGTCGCCTATGGAGATTTTTAAGTACCGAAGTTTGGCGCCATTCCATGAGTGTGCGCACTTTTAAAGCGTGACATGTTAGGTATCTATTTGCTCGGCGTAACATTATCTTTCATATTTTCCCCAAAAATTGGGCTAACTTTACTGTTTTGTTATTTTTTAATTCATGAAACCATTTTTTTTTTTAAAAAAGGCGTTTGAAAAATTATTGCGCAAATATTGTGCAAGAAAAAATGTTGCAATGACCGTCATTTTATTCCCTAGGGTGTCTGCTAAAAAAACATATATAATGTTTGGGGGTTCTGAGTAATTTTCTAGCAAAAGAATGATGATTTGTACATGTAGGAGAGAAGTGCCAAAATAGGCCCGGTATTGAATAGGTACAAAAAGCCCTGTATTGAAGTGGATAAAAATGGATGCAAAATGCAACGGGTCTTCAGTAGTGATGAGCCGAACACCCCCGGGTTCGGTTCGCACCAGAACCCGCGAACGGACCGAAAGTTCGTACGAACATTAGAACCCCATTAAATACAATGGATGCGAACGTTCGAATTCTAAAGTGCTAATTATAACAACTATTATGCATGTTATTGTCCTAAAAAGGGTTTGGGAACCCGGGTTGTGCACCAGGGGACATGTATCAATGCAAAAAGAAGTTTTAAAAACGGACGTTTTTCGGGAGCAGTCATTTTAATGATGCATAAAGTGAAAAAAAAAAAGTCAAATATTCCTTTAAATATCGTACCTGGGGGGTGTCTAAAGTATGCCTGTGAAGTGCCACGTGTTTCCCGTGTTTAGAACTGTCCCTGCACAAAATGACACTTCTAAAGGAAAAAAAAGCCATTTAAAACTGCTTGCGGCTTTAATGTAATGTCTGGTCCCGGTAATATGGATGAAAATCTTTAAGAAAAATGGCATAGCTACCCCATGACCCCCCCCCCCCTACCCCAGCCCATTACCAGCCCCTTTGGGTCTTGTATGGATATTAAGGGGAACCCCGCACATAAAATAAAAAAGGCCCTATATACTCTGAACAGCCGTATACAGGCGGTGCATACAAGACAGGGACTGTAGGTTTGTTCTTATGTAGAATCTGTTTGTAATTTTGAACAGGTACATTGTTGAAGTGTAGCTCCAGCCCAAAAATCTATTTTTAAACTTTTTGGAAAACATAGGTAAGGGTTATCACCCCTGTAACATTTGTTTTGCTGTCTGTGCCCCTGTTCAGAACATTTCACCTCACTTTCCGTCCCAATGACAACTGTTTTTGAAATGTGGTGTTTTTCTTGAAACAAGGATTGCTGATAAAGCATCAGTACAGAGGAGACACCTTTCTCCCATATTTATTCTTACAGGAGAGAATTTTCCTTCCTAGTGGTAGATTTCCTCTCACTTCCTGTTGTCTTCTTGCGTTTGCAAGTAGGAGTCGTTTGTAAGTTGGATGTTTGAAAGTAGGGACCTGCCGTATATACTCTGCAGAAATAGGCCCCTTAGTTGTTGGTGTTGGCACAACACTGTAAGCACTCACAGTTACTCTTGGTTGGTGCTGGAACGCCCTGCTGTCAACTATTATATCAGGAATTTTAATGACATATAATTGTTGAACAGTGGTAGTAAAAATTGGGCCTTTGATGGTGGTGCTGGTGCCACAACACTGTAAGCCCTGACAGTTACTCTTGGTGGGTGCAGCAATGGGCCCTGCTGTGAATTATTAGATCAAGAATTGTAATTGCATGCCCCTGTTGAACAGGGGCTGAAAAATTGGGCCTTTCGTGGTGGTGGTGGTGGTGGTGGTGTTGCCACAACACTGTAAGCCCTCAGAGTTACTCTTGGTGGGTGCAGGAATGGGCCCTGCTGTGAATTATTAGATCAAGAATTGTAATTGCATGCCCCTGTTGAACAGGGGCTGAAAAATTGGGCCTTTCGTGGTGGTGGTGGTGGTGGTGGTGTTGCCACAACACTGTAAGCCCTCAGAGTTACTCTTGGTGGGTGCAGGAATGGGCCCTGCTGTGAATTATTAGATCAAGAATTGTAATTACATGCCCCTTTTGAACAGGGGCTGAAAAATTGGGCCTTTCGTGGTGGTGGTGGTGGTGGCGTTGCCACAACACTGTAAGCCCTCAGAGTTACTCTTGGTGGGTGAAGCAATGGGCCCTGCTGTGAATTATTAGATCAAGAATTGTAATTGCATGCCCCTGTTGAACAGGGGCTGAAAAATTGGGCCTTTCGTGGTGGTGGTGGTGGTGGTGGTGTTGCCACAACACTGTAAGCCCTCAGAGTTACTCTTGGTGGGTGCAGGAATGGGCCCTGCTGTGAATTATTAGATCAAGAATTGTAATTACATGCCCCTTTTGAACAGGGGCTGAAAAATTGGGCCTTTCGTGGTGGTGGTGGTGGTGGCGTTGCCACAACACTGTAAGCCCTCAGAGTTACTCTTGGTGGGTGCAGCAATGGGCCCTGCTGTGAATTATTAGATCAAGAATTGTAATTGCATGCCCCTGTTGAACAGGGGCTGAAAAATTGGGCCTTTCGTGGTGGTGGTGGTGGTGGTGGTGTTGCCACAACACTGTAAGCCCTCAGAGTTACTCTTGGTGGGTGCAGGAATGGGCCCTGCTGTGAATTATTAGATCAAGAATTGTAATTGCATGCCCCTGTTGAACAGGGGCTGAAAAATTGGGCCTTTCGTGGTGGTGGTGGTGGTGGTGGTGTTGCCACAACACTGTAAGCCCTCAGAGTTACTCTTGGTGGGTGCAGCAATGGGCCCTGCTGTGAATTATTAGATCAAGAATTGTAATTACATGCCCCTTTTGAACAGGGGCTGAAAAATTGGGCCTTTCGTGGTGGTGGTGGTGGTGGTGGCGTTGCCACAACACTGTAAGCCCTCAGAGTTACTCTTGGTGGGTGCAGCAATGGGCCCTGCTGTGAATTATTAGATCAAGAATTGTAATTGCATGCCCCTGTTGAACAGGGGCTGAAAAATTGGGCCTTTCGTGGTGGTGGTGGTGGTGGTGGTGTTGCCACAACACTGTAAGCCCTCAGAGTTACTCTTGGTGGGTGCAGCAATGGGCCCTGCTGTGAATTATTAGATTAAGAATTGTAATTACATGCCCCTTTTGAACAGGGGCTGAAAAATTGGGCCTTTCGTGGTGGTGGTGGTGGTGGTGGCGTTGCCACAACACTGTAAGCCCTCAGAGTTACTCTTGGTGGGTGCAGCAATGGGCCCTGCTGTAAATTATTAGATCAAGAATTGTAATTGCATGCCCCTGTTGAACAGGGGCTGAAAAATTGGGCCTTAGGCACTGGTGGCACAACACTACAACCCCTCACAGATACTGTACTTGGAGCACAGCAATGAGCCCTGTTGCAAAGTATTGCTTCAAAAATTGTAATGACACGCCCCTGTTAAACAGGGGCTGAAAAATTGGGCCTTAGGCACTGGTGCCACAACACTCCAACCCCTCACAGATACTGTACTTGGAGCACAGCAATGAGCCCTATGGCAAATTATTGCTAAAAAAAATTGTAATTACACGCCCCTGTAAAACAGGGGCTGAAAAATTGGGCCTTAGCCACTGGTGGCGGCACCCATAAACAAAAATGATCTTCCAAGCTATCATCATCAATCGTATCATTGAGGACTCGGAGGAGGAGGATAGCCAGTCAACATAACAGCACAGGCACTCAGCATCAGCATCAGTCTTGAAGGGATGTGACATGTTAAAATCAATTAGTCTGTTATATCAGCATCAGGTGTGTGGTAGCTGGTGGTGATCCAAGACTGGTTCATCTTGATGAAAGTCAGTCGATCAACCGAGTCGGTAGACAGGCGCACCCTGTGATCCGTGACAAATCCTCCAGCAGCACTGAATGTGCGTTCCGAAAGAACGCTGGATGCAGGACAGGCCAGTAGCTCAATTGCATACTGTGCAAGCTCTGGCCAGTGATCCATCCTCAAGACCCAGTAAGCCAGAGGATTTTCAGTGGGGAAGGTGTCCAAGTCTGACCTTGCCCCTAGATATTCCTGCACCATGTTTATCAGACGCTGGCGATGGTTGCTGGAACCGATCATACTTTGGGGCTGCGGACTAAAGAATTGTCTGAACGCATCGGTCAGACGGCCACCTTCCCCACCGCTCCTTCTTTGACTGGCCGAAGCCTCAGCAACTCGTTGTCCAGGACCAGGAGTTTGTAACCTCCCAGTCTCTGGGAACGCGTTGCACAGACCTTTCTGCAAGGCCTCCCGGAGTTGTCTCATCCTCTGCTCCCTCTGCGACGGTAACATAAGGTCCGCAACCTTACCCTTGTACCGTGGATCAAGGAGAGTGGCCAGCCAGTAATGGTCCCTCTCCTTGATCCGAAGAATACGAGGATCCTTCCGCAGACTTTGCAGGATCAGGGAGGCCATGCAGCGTAGGTTTGCTGAGGCATTCGCTCCGGAGTCCTCTGGGTCACTAAGGATGACATGATCCGCAGCCACCTCCTCCCAGCCACGTACAAGTCCACTGGTTTCTTGGGACTGTAAATCATCCCTAAAAGACTGCTTTTGATGATGCTGAGTGCCAGCCTCCACCTCCATGCTGACACAATCCTCCTCCTCCTCCTCCTCTTCCTGTGCGATGGGTGGGACAGAAGGAACACTGTCTGGGTAAAGGGGGCCTTGAGAGGCAAGGAAGTCCTCCTCTTCCTGCCTCTGTTCTGTCTCAAGTGCCCTGTCCATTATTCCACGCAGCGTGTGCTCCAACAGGTGGACAAGAGGTACAGTGTCACTGATGCATGCACTGTCACTGCTCACCATCCTCGTGGCCTCCTCAAATGGTGCCAGGACAGTGCATGCATCCCTGATCATGCCCCACTGGCGTGGAGAAAAAAAACAAGCTCCCCTGACCCTGTCCTGGTGCCGTAGTCGCACAGGTACTCATTGATGGCCCTCTGCTGCGTGTGCAGCCGCTGCAGCATGACCAACGTTGAGTTCCACCTGGTGGGCATGTCACATATAAGGCGGTTCTTGGGCAGGTTCAACTCCTTTTGCAGCTCAGCCAGGCGAGCACTGGCATTATAAGATCTGCGGAAATGCACACAGACTTTCCTGGCCTGCCTCAGGACATCCTGTAAGCCCGGGTACCTGCCCAAGAACCGCTGCACCACCAGGTTAAGGACGTGAGCCACACAGGGCACATGGGTCAGTTGTCCCTGTCGGAGGGCGGAGAGGAGGTTGGTGCCATTGTCGCAAACCACCATTCCTGGCTTAAGCTGGCGTGGCGTCAACCACCTCTCGGCCTGGCCCTGCAGAGCAGACAGGACCTCTGCCCCAGTGTGGCTTCTGTCCCCCAAACACACCAGCGCAAGCACGGCATGGCATCTTTTTGCCTGCGTACTTGCGTAGCCCCTTGAACGCCTACGGAGCACCGCTGGTTCCGAGGACAAACCACAGGAAGAGGCCATGGAGGAAGAAGAAGAGGAGGGGGTGGAGGAGAGAGGTGTGTCACAACCAGTAGTAGCATTTTGGAGGCGTGGCGGTGGAACAACCTCCAACACTACTGCACCTTGTCCTGCATCCTTCCCAGCTGCCAAAAGAGTGACCCAATGGGCCGTGAAAGAAAGGTAACGTCCCTGTCCATGCCTGCTGGACCATGAGTCAGCGGTAATATGCACCTTACCGCTGACCGCCCTGTCCAGCGAGGCCAAGACATTGCCTTCCACATGCCGGTAGAGAGCCGGAATAGCCTTCCGTGAGAAAAAGTGGCGTTTGGGAACCTGCCACTGAGGAACCGTACATTGCACAAACTCACGGAAGGGGGCCGAGTCTACCAACTGAAAAGGCAGCAGTTGAAGCGCTAGCAATTTAGCCAAGCTAGCATTCAACCGCTGGGCATGTGGATGGCTGGGAGTGAACTTCTTTCGACGGTCCAGCAGCTGGGGCAGGGAAATTTGCCTGCTAGAATCGGACGTCGGTGTACTGCTAGCAGAGTGGCTGCAAGTACTTGGCTGTGACACACCTAATTCTACACCTTCATTCCTCTCAGTGCATGTTTCAGAGAGGACTGAAGTTATAGTGGGGTTGGAGATCCCAGCTGATGCGGTGCAAGGAGAGGTCCGCTTTGTTCTTTGGTGTGGGTCTTTGAGGTAGGCTTGCCAACGAGCTGCATGGCAGGTCAACATATGTCTGGTCAGGCATGTGGTACCCAAGCGGCTGATGTTTTGGCCACGCGATATACGCTTGAGACATATGTTGCAAACAGCAGCTGTGCGATCTGATGCACTAGCCTCAAAAAAGGCCCACACCAAAGAACTTTTTGAATGACGGGCAGAGGCAGCGCCCTGCACAGGCGGAGCTCTGTGGTGTGATTCCGTCGGTGTACTGCCCTTACGCTGGCCACCAAAGGGCATCCTGCCTCGTTGGAGATGTGCCTCCTCCTCATCCTCCTCCTTCTCCTCTCTCCTATTAGGCACCCACGTGGAGTCAGTGACCTCATCATCCCCTCCCTCCTCATCACTGGAGCCAATCTGGCAGTATGCTGCAGCTGCTGGAACATGACTGCCAGATTGGTGTCCTTCTTGAGCATCCCCTCTGTCTGCTCTCACGCTACTGCCTTCCTGTAGCTGGGTTTCATCATCAGACCCTTCGAAACGCTGGGCATCCTCCTGGAGCATGTACCCAACACTGTGCTCAAACAGTTCGGGGGACTCCTCAGGAGGAGGACATGGTGGGTCTAGGGAAGGAGTGACTGATGATGAGTCTGACATTGATACCAGGGAAGAGGACGCTTTGGCAGCTGCTTTTCCAGTACCCTGAGCCTGGGTGAGAGAGGATGAGGAGGAGGAGGAGGGCTTGGTCATCCACTCTACCAAGTCTTCGGCATGATGTGGCTCAACATGTCCAGCTGCCGAAAAGAAGGACAAGCGTGTCCCATGGCCATGTGCTGATGACAATGCACCGCGTCCACGACCAGCACTGTTGCCCCCAGACTCAGAGCCTGCTTGCCCTCTTTTATTGCCTCCTGACTGTCTGCCTCTCCTTGTTTGCCTTCCAGACATTCTAATAGATGGCCTGCAGGGAGATGGGAAAAAAGCAATAAGGGCTACCTTCAGGTGTCCTTCTCTGTCCCTTTACTTAAGGATTTCTAAATATGGTTGAGGATGATTGCTTTTGCACAGAATAGCACAACGACAATTTCCCTGACTGTCCAAAAAAACAAGGATTTCAAAGATGGTTGATGAGGAATGCTTTAGCACACTATAGCACAAGGAGAATTTCCCTCACTGTCCTTCCCTGTCCCTAGAAACAAGGATTATCACAGTGAAAGAAACTGACACTCTTCCTACCTATAGTTTTCTGTCCCTAGAAAAAATGTTTTTTTAAAGCACACTATAGCACAAGGAGAATTTCCCTCACTTTCCTTCCCTGTCCCTAGAAACAAGGATTATCACAGTGAAAGAAACTGACACTCTTCCTACCTATAGTTTTCTGTCCCTAGAAAAAATGTTTTTTTAAAGCACACTATAGCACAAGGAGAATTTTCCTCACTGTCCTTCCCTGTCCCTAGAAACAAGGATTATCACAGTGAAAGAAACTGACACTCTTCCTACCTATAGTTTTCTGTCCCTAGAAAAAATGTTTTTTTAAAGCACACTATAGCACAAGGAGAATTCCCTCACTGTCCTTCCCTGTCCCTAGAAACAAGGATTCGCACAGTAAAACACACTGACACTCTCCCTACCTATAGTTTTCTGTCCCAAGAAAAAATGTTTTTTTAAAGCACACTATAGCACAAGGAGAATTTTCCTCACTGTCCTTCCCTGTCCCTAGAAACAAGGATTATCACAGTGAAAGAAACTGACACTCTTCCTACCTATAGTTTTCTGTCCCTAGAAAAAATGTTTTTTTAAAGCACACTATAGCACAAGGAGAATTTCCCTCACTTTCCTTCTTTGTCCCTAGAAACAAGGATTATCACAGTGAAAGAAACTGACACTCTTCCTACCTATAGTTTTCTGTCCCTAGAAAAAATGTTTTTTTAAAGCACACTATAGCACAAGGAGAATTCCCTCACTGTCCTTCCCTGTCCCTAGAAACAAGGATTCGCACAGTAAAACACACTGACACTCTCCCTACCTATAGTTTTCTGTCCCTAGAAAAAATGTTTTTTTAAAGCACACTATAGCACAAGGAGAATTCCCTCACTGTCCTTCCCTGTCCCTAGAAACAAGGATTCGCACAGTAAAACACACTGACACTCTCCCTACCTATAGTTTTCTGTCCCTAGAAAAAATGTTTTTTTAAAGCACACTATAGCACAAGGAGAATTCCCTCACTGTCCTTCCCTGTCCCTAGAAACAAGGATTCGCACAGTAAAACACACTGACACTCTCCCTACCTATAGTTTTCTGTCCCTAGAAAAAATGTTTTTTTAAAGCACACTATAGCACAAGGAGAATTTCCCTCACTTTCCTTCTTTGTCCCTAGAAACAAGGATTATCACAGTGAAAGAAACTGACACTCTTCCTACCTATAGTTTTCTGTCCCTAGAAAAAATGTTTTTTTAAAGCACACTATAGCACAAGGAGAATTCCCTCACTGTCCTTCCCTGTCCCTAGAAACAAGGATTCGCACAGTAAAACACACTGACACTCTCCCTACCTATAGTTTTCTGTCCCTAGAAAAAATGTTTTTTTAAAGCACACTATAGCACAAGGAGAATTCCCTCACTGTCCTTCCCTGTCCCTAGAAACAAGGATTCGCACAGTAAAACACACTGACACTCTCCCTACCTATAGTTTTCTGTCCCTAGAAAAAATGTTTTTTTAAAGCACACTATAGCACAAGGAGAATTTCCCTCACTTTCCTTCTTTGTCCCTAGAAACAAGGATTATCACAGTGAAAGAAACTGACACTCTTCCTACCTATAGTTTTCTGTCCCTAGAAAAAATGTTTTTTTAAAGCACACTATAGCACAAGGAGAATTCCCTCACTGTCCTTCCCTGTCCCTAGAAACAAGGATTCACACAGTAAAACACACTGACACTCTCCCTACCTATAGTTTTCTGTCCCTAGAAAAAATGTTTTTTTAAAGCACACTATAGCACAAGGAGAATTCCCTCACTGTCCTTCCCTGTCCCTAGAAACAAGGATTCGCACAGTAAAACACACTGACACTCTCCCTACCTATCCTTCTCTTTCCCTAAACTAAAGGAATCCAGGTTAAGCAAGAAAAAAATAAATGTCACTGTCCCTGCCTATGCTTCTCTTTCCCTGCTCCGGAACACACTACACTAGGCCGCCGTGCTGGCGGCCTTTTATAGTGTGGGGCGTGTACTAAACACCCTCAGCAATAATTGGCCACAGGCATCCTGCCTGTGGCCAATCATTGCTCTCCTTGCTGCCGGCGCTGTGATTGGCCAAGCATGCGGGGTCACAGTGCATGCTTGGCCAATCACAGCGCCTGGATGACACTGCGATGGCGTAGTGCATTGTGGGCCGTTCGCGTCACTCGAATTTGGCGCGAACGGCCCAAATCGTTCGATCTTCGTCAACGATCGAACAGCCGATGTTCGAGTCGAACGTATGTTCGACTCGAACACGAAGCTCATCCCTAGTCTTCAGGAACCCATCATTAGGCCCGGTTCACATTGGTGCGACATGGGATCTGACTTGTGAGAGCACAAGTCGCCTGACATGTCAAGTGTGTCCCTATGAGAGCCGTATTAACTGATCCGACACAAGTCGCTCCGATTTTAGAAAAGGTCCTGCATTACTTTGGTCCGCCTTTAATACGACTTGAATCATACCTTACCAACGTTTTGAGATGGGAATGAGGGACACCTATCTGCAAAAGTATGCAGGCATAGGACACACCCATTGCCACGCCCCCTTAAAGGAGAATTGTACAAAAAAAGTGCCTCTTTCTGAGATTTGGTGTTTCCAAGTTAAAAAATGTTTTTTTTTTTTTGCTAGAAAATTACTTAGAACCCCCAAACATTATATGTTTTGTTTTTCTAACACCCTAGAGAATAAAATGGCGGTCGTTGCAATACTTTTTGTCACACCGTATTTGCGCAGCGGTCTTACAAGCACACCTTTTTTGGGAAAAAAAAAACACTTTTTTGAATTAAAAAATTAAACAGTAACGTTAGCCCAATTTTTTTTAAATTGTGAAAGATAATGTTATGCCGAGTAAATTGATACCCAACATGTCACGCTTCAAAGTTGCGCCCGCTCGTGGAATGGCGACAAACTTTTACCCTTAAAAATCTCCATAGGCGACGTTTAAAAATTTCTACAGGTTGTATGTTTTGAGTTACAGAGGAGATCTAGGGCTAGAATTATTGTTCTCGCTCTAATGATCGCGGCGATATCTCACATGTGTGATTTGAAAACCGTTTTCATATGGTTTTTTTTTAATTCTCTTTATTAAATTTTCTTTTTCTTTCTCACATTACATCATACATTTTACATCTTATACATCCTATTATATTGTACATTTTACATCCTACATTTTACATCCTACATTTGACCCACAAAAAAAAAAAAACGGGGCACTTTAAATAATTATTATTTTTTTCTTATTCATTTTACTTTAATTTTTATATTTTAAAACTGTTTTTAAAAAAAAAAAAAAAAAGATCTCATATTTACACTAATGTCCCTTTAAAAGCATTGGGCAGAAGTGACATTTTTCCGTCGCTTCCGCCCTGCAATGATATGGAGACGAGTGGGGGCCATCTTCCCCTCACTCGTCTCCATACCCAGCCAGGGACAACATCCGATTGCCTCCGCCGCTGCCGACAGCTCCGGTAAGCAGTGGAGAGCACCGGAGAGTGGCAGGGGCGGCTCTCTCCCGCCACCGATAAAAGTAATCTTGCGGGGAATCCACCGCAGAGACGACTTTTATCTGAAAGAGGACCGCCCGCTCTTGAAGAGGATACCGGGGTTATGGTAGCTAGCTGCAACCATAACAACAGTATTCCTCTTCAAAGTAGCGACGTATTCCTGTGACGGGCGGTCCGTAAGTGGTTAAATCCAAAAGTGCTTTTTTACCACTACTATTCCTTTATATTGGCTCTTGGAATTTACAAATGCAGCAATTTAGATTTTGGATAAAAGGTTTAGCACTGGAAAACACTTTTTGATAGATAAAAAGTGCATTTTATATACAACTATATAGATCAGACCAAAATGAGGGACAAATGAAGAGGAATGAGGGACAGAGGGACATTGCTCGAAATCAGGGACAGTCCCTCGAAATCAGGGACAGTTGGAGCTATGCTTCAATGCCATAAAGCCCGTACACACGATTGGATTTTACGACAATAATTGTCTGATGGACGTGTTGTGTCGGATAATCCGATAGTGTGTATACTCCATCAGACAATTGCGTGTGTACAAAAGTCCGACAGACTAAAATCCAAAGTACAAACACGCATGCTCAGAACCAATACTAAACATTAAGACATTAGCAGAAGTTGCCCAAAGAGTGGCGCTAAAGAGCAGAAAAAGCACATATTTAGGTTTTGTTGGCTGAAAACGTTCTGCCGTCTGTATGCATACCAAGTTCACGGCCAACGCCCTTCGGACCAAAATCCACGGTTTTGGCCAACGGATATCCGATCGTGTGTAAAAAAAAAAGTCACATCAAGTCGGATTAAAGTTGGATTGAAGTTGCAAAGCAAAGTCGGATGGGAAGTTGCGCGACTTTCATGTCAGAGCAGTGTGAACCTTGAAACATTTGAATTGCTTGCTTGCCACATTTATCTGCTTCACTTTTCTTTCCTTGCGTTTTCTTATTTGCTTTGTCTATGCAGGTCAGTTCAATAGGTTGACCTAACTCCACCATTCTCAGAAGCCTATACAGTGCCTAGAAATTATAATCTTTTATCCCCATAGAACATTGAAGGACAGCAGAATTACTGTAATTTTCTTTTTCATATTGATCAACTCAAATAGACTTGTAACAAATGAAAACAGATCTCTGCTAAATGATTTAATTTAAAATGGTATTAACCCCTAAAGCAAATATTTTGTATACCTCAGCTTAATAAATCTTAGATGTGGTGGCTGCACTAGTTTTCTTTTTTAGGCATTCTTTTTTTTTTACCTGGTGATCTGGCTAGTAGGTCTGTTGTTTTCCAAAAGAACATGCTGTCCTGTAGATGTAGCAGTTACAGAGTTGAGACAAACCATTTACCACTTACAATGATCAGCTTTTATTTATTTATGTAAAACCTTTATCCCTAAAGGAACAAAATTATCTGGTGTTACTAAATTATAATAGAGCTATATAAATTATATAAACAATACACATACAAATCCATGAAAACTAATATACATACAAATCACTACATTTTTTGCAACACTCAAAAGTGTATATATAGATATTAAAGGGACACTAAAGCTTCCCTTTTTTTTGCAAAAAAATAACAAACAGTTTATACTTACCTCCACTGTGCAGCTTGTATTGCACACAGTGGCCCCGATCCTGGTCTTCTGGGGTCCCTTGGCGGCTGTCTTGGCTCCTCCCCGCAAGGACTCCACACCATAATGCGAGCAAGCTCGCATGGTGTGGAGTTATTGCGGGCGCGCTCCCGTGATACAGCGGCGACCATAGCCGTCGACTGTATCACTCGGCCCCGCCCCCCGGCGCGCCGCGTCATTGGATGTGATTGACAGCAGCGCCAGCCAATGGCTGCGCTGCTTTCAATCCATCCAGTGTAGCCAATCGGCGGCCAGGCTGAGAACCGAAGAGGATGACGGGGAGGAGCGCGGGACTTTCGAGGGGTCAGGTAAGTAAAACGGGGGCTGGGGGGGGGGGGGGGCGGTATTGTCGGATGTTTTTTCACCTTAATGCATAGGAAGCATTAAGGTGAAAAAACATGTACCTTTACTACTCCTTTAAAGCGCAAAAAGTTCATCAAAAAGTGCAAGTGTCCAATTGTGCCAATGTACTGATATTACACAAGTGATAATGCCTTCAAGTAAAAAAGTGCTTTTGTGCATGAAGACCTCTTCCACGCCAATCCACCCTGTTTGTGCCCCCCAAAGGGTTTGCACTCACTAGCCGGAGTTGACCCCTTTAAATAGTTAGTCGCCATGGCTTTAAACTGCTGCATTCATAGAAAATATCCCCGTCCAGGGGCTTTACACTCCAGGAAAACTCAGGAGAAAGGAATCATGGGAAACATCATAGTGTATCACAAAAGTTTAGTAAAACCTTTAAAACCATGTAAAATATATGCACTCACAAGTCTGGTGCCAAACCCGGCACCCGGAATGATCTGCCAATGTAACAAAAGGGAAACGCCACTGCTCCGATCCGCTTGCGAGTCAGCATACGCTTCAAACAGCAGGAGTGATGTAGCAGCCAGAGGTCCCCGCCCCTACATGTTTCATCACATCCAGGACTTCATCAGCAGGCATGCTTCCACTGTAACTGCTTGTGAAGTGTTAGATGGAAGTTGGCATCAATTTGTTAGTGTGTTTAAATCTGCTAGTCCATCTAACACTCCCCTCCCCCAAGGCTGGCAATACTGCTGTGCAGAGGTGTCCTTGTTCTCGTTCATCCAGAGTGGGGGCACTCTAATACAGGAGGTTTGTTGCTGGCCAGATCACCAAGTGAAAACGGTGGGAAAAAAAGCCTAAAAATAGAAAACAAATGCAGCCACCACATTAATTGATTGGTCAGCTGCAATCTATTACATTTTTGGTATTTAGGTTTAATACCGCTTTAATTTAAAAAAAAAAAAAATGCACAGGCTTCTGTTATTCCATGTAAAAAAAGAAAATCTAGTTTGATTCAATATTCTATAACAAAAAAACATGAAAACTTTCATGGGGTTGAATACTTTCTATGGGTTCTGTACCTTCTCTTTGAATAAAGTTATGGAGAAGAAGCATGTCACACACCCATTTTCTACCATTGTATCAGCTCTGTCGCTTGGTGATTAGTCCTGCGCTGTTAAATGGGAGCAGGGTGGGAGTTCTTGGGATCCTGCATGGGGTTTTCTCTCTTTGCTTCTGGTGGATGGATGGAGTGCCATGGAAGTGAAAAGTAGGCGTGAAGTTGTGTGATCCTACGCACGGGTTCACTTTAAGATTGGTCATGTCTTTCGGGAAATTATGCTGGCCACAAGAAGATTTTTTTTGTCCTACAAAACAAATGATTCAGCATTTGTTCATTCTCAAAACAATTTCCTTTTCGTCATGAGGAAAATTAACAATCATAAAACACATTGAAGTTAAAGCAGAACAGAAGGATATACTTAAAGCGGAGCTCCACCCTATTTTATAACATTACATTAATCATACCGCAGCAATGAACACATTTATAAACGGAAGTTTTTTTGTTTTTTTTCTACGGTACCTTTGTTATCTTTATTTTCCTGTCTCTCTTTACTGCGGATATAGGCGGGTCTGCTGCGGCTATTTCGTCATCTCCTTTTGCCGCACTGTCTCCTGGGAGCTTGTGTCATTTCTCCCAGGAGTCATTGCGGATGCCTGCTGCGAGATATGGTGGGATTGTTTTTTTCGTTGCCATCACAATGGGGCGGGCACTTCCTACGACGCTGCTGTTGTGATAGCAACCCCAGAGGATGTCGGCGCTGCGGTGAGGTGCGGAAAGCGCATGCGCGAGAATGGGGCGAGACGGTGCATGATGGTCATACATCATCACCGTATCCAGGAAGTAAGTGCTTGTGGGCTTCACCATGCCCACAAGCAAAATGAGAACCACCGAGAAGAGTTTTATAAAGTGTCTTTCTAAGATTACTCGGGAGATTGGCAGCGGATTTAAATACAGTAGGTGAACTTACATATACAATGTGATTGCCTCATGAAATATATTTTTGTTTAAAATTGTTAAATGTAGTGGGAGCTCCGCTTTAACACTGTAGGAAAGTCACACAATGTTCACCAGTATACTGTACATACAGGGATGGACTGGCCATAGGGACTACCGGGAGTTTCCCGGTGGGCCGATGGCTCAGTGGGCCGTTTAAAAAAATAAATAAATAAAATAAAAAATAAAAATAAATAAAAAATAAATAAAAAAATAAATGTTTTTCTTTTTTGTGGGCCGTTTTTTTATGCAGTTTTGCGGCAGTGGGAGCGTGGCAGCAAACAGCGGCAGGGATTCGGGGAAGGTGGCCATCGGTGAGGGCAGTTGGATGTAAAATTCCGAGGGAGAAGAGCTCCACCCCCTCCCTGAGCACTGAAGAGGCGGACAGTAGCGAGCGCGGCCACCCCGGCGCTCCCAGAACCTCGATTCCTCTACCTCCTCTCTGCTCCAGGAGCCATGCGGCCTGGGCCGGAGGGCAGGCTGACTGTGAGCCCGGAGGAAGAGAACATTCGCCGCTTTAAGGAGGAGAGCAGCCTGAGCACCCCCCGGATCAAGAGGGAGACTCGGCGCTGCCGCTGATGGCCATCAGGTACCTGGCATCCTACACAAACATGCCAGAACACTGAGACAGCGGGGAGGTGAGCAGAGGAGGGACTGCAGAAAGGGACAGTGCTATGTGGTCTGTCTCAGCCCTCCCCTCTGTCTCTCTGCCCCCTCTGTCTCTCAGTCCCCCCCTCTGTCTCTCAGTCCCCCTCCCCTCTGTCTCTCAGCCCCCTCTGTCTCTCAGCCCCCCACTATCTCTCAGAACCCCCCTCTGTCTCTCAGAACCCCCCTCTGTCTCTCAGAACCCCCTCTGTCTCTCAGCTCTCCTCCTCTGTCTCTCAGCTCTCCTCCTGTCTCTCAGCTCTCCTCCTGTCTCTCAGCTCTCCTCCTGTCTCTCAGCTCTCCTCCTCTGTCTCTCAGCTCCCCCTCTGTCTCTCAGCTCCCCCTCTGTCTCTCAGCTCCCCCTCTGTCTCTCAGCTCCCCCTCTGTCTCTCAGATCCCCCTCTGTCTCTCAGATCCCCCCACTGTCTCTCAGCCCCCTCCTCTATCTCTCAGCTCTCCCCCTCTGTCTCTCAGCTCTCCTCCTCTGTCTCTCAGCTCCCCCACTGTCTCTCAGCCCCCTCCTCTATCTCTCAGCTCTCCCCCTCTGTCTCTCAGTCCCCCCTCTGTCTCTCAGCTCTTCCTCTGTCTCTCAGCTCCCCCCTCTGTCTCTCAGACCCCCTGTCTCTTAGACCCCCCTCTGTCTCTCAGTTCCTGTGTCTCTCAGTCCCCCCTCTTTTAGCCCCTCCTCTGTCTCTCAGCTCCCCTCTATCTCTCAGACCCCCCTCTGTCTCTCAGCTCTCCTCCTCTGTCTCTCAGCTCTCCTCCTCTGTCTCTCAGCTCTCCCCCTCTGTCTCTCAGCTCTCCCCCTCTGTCTCTCAGCTCTCCCCCTCTGTCTCTCAGCTCTCCCCCTCTGTCTCTCAGCTCTCCCCCTCTGTCTCTCAGCTCCCTACTCTGTCTGTCTCTCAGTCCCCTCCACTGTCTCTCAGACCCCTCCACTGTCTCTCAGCCCCCCCTCTGTCTCTCAGCCCCCCCTCTGTCCCTCAGCCTCCCCTCTGTCCCTCAGCCTCCCCTCTGTCTCTCAGCCCCCTCTGTCTCTCAGCTCCCCCCTGTCTCTCAGCTCCCCCTGTCTCTCAGCTCCCCCTCTGTCTCTTAGACCCCTCTCTGTCTCTCAGACCCCCCTCTGTCTCTCAGTCCCCCCTCTGTCTCTCAGTTCCTGTGTCTCTCAGTCCCCCCTCTTTTATCCCCTCCTCTCTCTCTCAGCTCCCCTCTGTCTCTCAGACCCCCCCCCTCTGTCTCTCAGACCCCCTCCTCTGTCTCTCAGACCCCCTCCTCCTCTGTCTCTCTGCTCCCCCTGTCTCTCAGATGCCTCCACTGTCTCTCAGACCCCTCCACTGTCTCTCAACTCCCCTCCACTGTCTCTCAGCTCCCCTCCACTGTCTCTCAGCTCCCCCTGTGTCTCTCAGCTCCCCCTGTGTCTCTCAGCTCCCCCCTGTGTCTCTCAGCTTCCCCCTCTGTCTCTCAGCTTCCCCCTCTGTCTCTCAGCTGTCTTTCAGCTCCCTCTCTGTCTCTCAGCTCCCTCTCTGTCTCTCAGCTTCTCCCTCTGTCTCTCAGACCCCTCCTCTGTCTCTCAGACCCCCCTCTGTCTCTCAGTCCCCCCCTCTGTCTCTCAGTCCCCCCCTCTGTCTCTCAGTTCCCATGTCTCTCAGTCCCCCCCCCTCTTTTATCCCCTCCTCTCTCTCTCTCAGCTCCCCTCTGTCTTTCAGCTCCCTCCTCTGTCTCTCAGAACCCCCCTCTGTCTCTCAGAACCCCCCTCTGTCTCTCAGCTCTCCTCCTCTATCTCTCAGCTCTCCTCCTCTGTCCCTCAGCTCCCCCTGTCTCTCAGACCCCTCCACTGTCTCTCAGCTCCCCTCCACTGTCTCTCAGCTCCCCTCCACTGTCTCTCAGCTCCCCTCCACTGTCTCTCAGCTCCCCTCCACTGTCTCTCAGCTCCCCTCCACTGTCTCTCAGCTCCGCTCCACTGTCTCTCAGCTCTGCTCCACTGTCTCTCAGCTCTGCTCCACTGTCTCTCAGCTCCCCTCCACTGTCTCTCAGCTCCCCTCCACTGTCTCTCAGCTCCCCTCCACTGTCTCTCAGCTCCCCTCCACTGTCTCTCAGCTTCCCCCTCTGTCTCTCAGCTTCCCCCTCTGTCTCTTAGCTTCCCCCTCTGTCTCTTAGCTTCCCCTCTGTCTCTCAGCTTCCCCCTCTGTCTCTCAGCTCCCTCCCATTGTCTCTCAGCTCCCTCCCATTGTCTCTCAGCTCCCTCCCATTGTCTCTCAGCTCCCTCCCATTGTCTCTCAGCTTCCCTCCCATTGTCTCTCAGCTTCCCCCTCTGTCTCTAAGACCCCTCCTCTGTCTCTCAGCTCTCCTCCTCTGTCTCTCAGCTCTCCTCCTCTGTCTCTCAGCTCTCCTCCTCTGTCTCTCAGCTCTCCTCCTCTGTCTCTCAGCTCCCCCTCTGTCTCTCAGATCCCCCTCTGTCTCTCAGATCCCCACACTGTCTCTCAGCCCCCTCCTCTATCTCTCAGCTCTCCCCCTCTGTCTCTCAGCTCTCCTCCTCTGTCTCTCAGCTCCCCCACTGTCTCTCAGCCCCTCCTCTATCTCTCAGCTCTCCCCCTCTGTCTCTCAGCTCTCCCCCTCTGTCTCTCAGTCCCCCCTCTGTCTCTCAGCTCCCCCCTCTGTCTCTCAGACCCCCTGTCTCTTAGACCCCCCCTCTGTCTCTCAGTTCCTGTGTCTCTCAGTCCCCCCTCTTTTAGCCCCTCCTCTGTCTCTCAGCTCCCCTCTATCTCTCAGACCCCCCTCTGTCTCTCAGCTCTCCTCCTCTGTCTCTCAGCTCTCCTCCTCTGTCTCTCAGCTCTCCCCCTCTGTCTCTCAGCTCCCTACTCTGTCTGTCTCTCAGTCCCCTCCACTGTCTCTCAGACCCCTCCACTGTCTCTCAGCCCCCCCTCTGTCTCTCAGCCCCCCCTCTGTCCCTCAGCCCCCCCTCTGTCTCTCAGCCCCCTCTGTCTCTCAGCTCCCCCCTGTCTCTCAGCTCCCCCCTGTCTCTCAGCTCCCCCCTGTCTCTCAGCTCCCCCTCTGTCTCTTAGACCCCCCTCTGTCTCTCAGACCCCCCTCTGTCTCTCAGTCCCCCCCTCTGTCTCTCAGTTCCTGTGTCTCTCAGTCCCCCCTCTTTTATCCCCTCCTCTCTCTCTCAGCTCCCCTGTCTCTCAGACCCCCCTCTGTCTCTCAGACCCCCCCTCTGTCTCTCAGACCCCCTCCTGTCTCTCAGACCCCCTCCTCCTCTGTCTCTCTGCTCCCCCTGTCTCTCAGATGCCTCCACTGTCTCTCAGACCCCTCCACTGTCTCTCAGCTCCCCTCCACTGTCTCTCAGCTCCCCTCCACTGTCTCTCAGCTCCCCCCTGTGTCTCTCAGCTCCCCCCTGTGTCTCTCAGCTCCCCCCTGTGTCTCTCAGCTTCCCCCTCTGTCTCTCAGCTTCCCCCTCTGTCTCTCAGCTGTCTTTCAGCTCCCTCTCTGTCTCTCAGCTCCCTCTCTGTCTCTCAGCTTCCCCCTCTGTCTCTCAGACCCCTCCTCTGTCTCTCAGACCCCTCCTCTGTCTCTCAGTCCCCCCCTCTGTCTCTCAGTTCCCATGTCTCTCAGTCCCCCCCTCTTTTATCCCCTCCTCTCTCTCTCTCAGCTCCCCTCTGTCTTTCAGCTCCCTCCTCTGTCTCTCAGAACCCCCCTCTGTCTCTCAGAACCCCCATCTGTCTCTCAGCTCTCCTCCTCTATCTCTCAGCTCTCCTCCTCTGTCCCTCAGCTCCCCCTGTCTCTCAGACCCCTCCACTGTCTCTCAGACCCCTCCACTGTCTCTCAGACCCCTCCACTGTCTCTCAGCTCCCCTCCACTGTCTCTCAGCTCCCCTTCACTGTCTCTCAGCTCCCCTCCACTGTCTCTCAGACCCCTCCACTGTCTCTCAGCTCCCCTCCACTGTCAATCAGCTCCCCTTCACTGTCTCTCAGCTCCGCTCCACTGTCTCTCAGCTCCGCTCCACTGTCTCTCAGCTCTCCTCCACTGTCTCTCAGCTTCCCCCTCTGTCTCTCAGCTTCCCCCTCTGTCTCTCAGCTTCCCCCTCTGTCTCTCAGCTTCCCCCTCTGTCTCTCAGCTCCCCCTCTGTCTCTCAGCTCCCTCCCATTGTCTCTCAGCTCCCTCCCATTGTCTCTCAGCTCCCTCCCATTGTCTCTCAGCTTCCCTTCCATTGTCTCTCAGCTTCCCCCTCTGTCTCTAAGACCCCTCCTCTGTTTCTCAGCCATTTATTTCAATGGGCAGGAGCTCCTCCACCGCCCCAAAGATGCTGCTTGGAGGACTTTCACACTTGGACTGCAGCGGAGGCGTTTTTTTAGGGGCTTTACATGCGCTATTTTTAGCCCAAAAGCGCCTGAAAAACACCTCAGTGTGTAAGGGGTCCTACACTCACCCCCTCTTTTACACTCACTCTCTCTCTCTTACACTTACCCCCCTCTCACCCACCCCCTCTCATCCCCTTTCCCTCAACCCTCCCTCTCTCTCTCTCTCTCTCTCTCTCATTCCCCTCTCGCTCACCCTCTCATGATATACAATAATGGATGTAGGGGCCTTTTAGTGGGCGTGATTTTTTTGGGGGGGTGGGGGGCAGCATTTTATTGAATTAAAGTGGGCCGGTCTGGATGAAGTCCAGGGCCAAATTTTGGTCCCAGTCCAGCCCTGTGTACATATAGTATGTTCCATTGACAAGCAAAGTGAAATCAGTCCTGGCATTGAAGCTGCCATTTCTCTTGATACCAAGAGCTTGGGGCGTTATTACCAAACTCAGACAAGTCTCCACACAATATCTGCAGATCACTCCAATAATACACCATCATAACACTATGCAAACTGACCACCACAGGGCCTTTGATAAAGGGTAGAATCTGCACTGTTCCCACCTTTATGTAGTCACGGAGTGGGCTGAATGAAAAAAAGCTTGGGAGGAGACGCTCTCCTGCTGAGCTATTGTGTTCTGCCAAGGGGACGTGGACTGCCCCTGCCCCCGCCAAAACACACCAGTCAGCACTCACAACCATTGGCTGCCAGCATTGATCAAATGCTGATCAGATGCTGGTTTTCCAGCATGTCCATTCGACATCCATTCGGCTTCTGTCTGATAGGATGGTGTACATACAAATCAATATTTGGCCTGTGTGTACCAGGCTTTAGACTAGGTCAGTGATGGCAAACCTTGGCACCCCAGATGTTTTGGAACTACATTTCCCATGATGCTCATCTACACTGCAGAGTGCATGAGCATCATGGGAAATGTAGTTCCAAAACATCTGGGGTGCCAAGGTTCGCCATCACTGGACTAGGTTATTGGACTGGTGGAATGGCAAGGCGTAGTGCTTACGTCTAATGCCGCGTACACACGACCGTTTTTCATGACGAGAAAAATGCAATTTTTTTATTTGGTCATTAAAAACGATCGTGTGTGGGCTCCAGAGCATTTTTCGCGACGTGAAAAATGGGCATTAAAAATTTGGAACATGCTCTATTTTTTCTCGTCGTTTTTCACGTCGTTGTTTTTCTCGTCGTGAAAAACGGCCGTGTGTAGGCTTTAACAACGTGAAAAAAACGCACATGCTCAGAAGCAAGTTATGAGACGGGAGTGTACGTTCTGGTAAAACTAGCGTTCATAATGGAGATAGCACATTCGTCACGCTGTAACGGATTGAAGAGCACGAGGCTGAAAAGCGCGAATCGTCTCTCACCAAACTTTACTAACACGAGGATCAGCAAAAGCAGCCCAAAGAGTGGCGCCATCCGAATGAAACTTCCCCTTTATAGTGCCGTCGTACGTGTTGTCGAACGTGTTGTACGTCACCGCACTTTGCTCGAGCATTTTTTTTCACGATCGTGTGTAGGCAAGGCAGGCTTGAGAAGAATCACGTTGAGAAAAACGTTGTTTTTACAATGACATTAACCACTTGACAACTGGGCACTAAACCCCCTTCGTGCCCGGACCAATTTTTAGCTTTCAGTGCTGACGCACTTTGAATGACAATTGCACGGTCATACAACGCTGTACCCAAATGATATTTTTATCATTTTTTCCCCACAAATAGAGCTTTCTTTTGGTGGTATTTGATCACCTCTGCGGTTTTTATTTTTTGTGCTATAAACAAAAAAAAGACAGAAAATTTTGAAAAAAAAACACAATATTTTTTTACTTTTTGTTATAATTATATCCCAATTTTTTTAAAAAAACTATTTTTTTTCTCAGTTTAGGACGATACGTATTCTTCTATATTTTTTTGGTAAAAAAAATTGCAATAAGCGTATAGTGATTGGTTTGCGAAAAAGTTATAGCGCCTACAAAATAGGGGATAGAATTATGACATTTTTATTATATATTTTTTTTTACTAGTAATGGCGGCGATCTGCGATTTTTGTCAGGCCTGCAATATTGCGGCGGACATATCGGACACTTTTGACACTATTTTGGGACCATTCACATTTATACAGCGAACAGTGCTATAAAAATGCACTGATTACTGTATAAATGTGACTGGCAGGGAAGGGGTTAACACTAGGGGGCGAGGAAGGGGTTAACTATGTTCCCTATTTGTGATTCTTACTGTGGGGGGAGGGGACTGACAGGGGGAGGTGACCGATCTGTGTCCCTATGTACAAGGAACACAGCATCGGTCTCCTCTCTCCCTGACAGGACATGGATCTCTGTGTTTACACACAGAGATCCACGTCCTGCCTCTGTCACAGCCGATCGCGGGTGCCTGGCGGACATCGCGGCCTCCAGGCACGCGCATCGGCATCACGTGACCGCGGCGGGCACAGCTGTTCCCCCGCCGCGCGCCCTCGGCGGCGCGCAGGGGGAGAGAAACAGCAGGACGTCCATGGACGTCCACTCAGCACTTGAGAGCCGCGCTGCAGACGTCTTTTGTCTATAGCGCGGGTCTCAAGTGGTTAAAAACGGTCATGTGTACGCGGCATAAGTCTGACGGGCATGTTATTAGTGTGAACTCGGAATGTAAGGCTCTGCTATTGGACTGTTGAGGTACTTGAAGTCACTACAAAATGCCTGCAACTTGTCAGTGCTGTTAGTTTAGATATACTAATGAACCTAAACATTTTTCTTTAACCACTTAACGACCGCCCACTGTAATTATACGTTGGCAGAATGGCACCGACAGGCAAAGTCACGTATATCTACGTGATCGCCTTTGTATAGTTGGGGGGTCCAATCGGACCCCCCTCCTATACAGTGAGCGGTCGTTTTCTGTTAGGGAGCGATCCGAGATGAGGGGACGGGCGTTAGATTCCGGCCACCCCCTCGCGATCGCTCCCGGCGAATGAAAAGCTTCCTCTGCTGTGTAAATGTAAACACAGGCAGAGGAAGTGATGTCATCTCTCCTCATGTCGGTCTTTTCGATCCGGCGTGAGGAGTGAAGACATCTCACAGTAAGTGCACCAACAGCCGACTGACACCAGTACACGTAGGCACACTTTTCACCCCCCAGTCACCCCCAGATCACCCCCAGTCACAGTGCACCGTTTGCAGTGGTCATTTTTTTTACTGATCACTGCAATCAGTGTCATTTGTGACAGTAAAAAGTTGCAGGGCAGTTAGGTTTAGGCCCCTTTAGGTCCAGGGTAGCCCCCTAACCCCCCTAATAAAGGTTTAACCCCTTGATCGCCCCCCAGGTAACCTTTTCACCCCCTAACGCCAGCGTCACTAAGCGATCGTATTTCCGATCGCTGTATTTAGTGCCGGTGGTGCCCTAGATAGCCAGTTATTTATTTTTAGTTTCGCCGCAGGTTTTTATAGTGTCAGGTACCCCCATATATTATTTTAACCCCCTGATTGCCCCTAGAGTTAACCCTTTCAACAGTCATCACCGTATAAGTTTTACTGGTGACACTGGTTAGCCAGTTAGTTATTTAGTTATTTAGGTTACCCGTCGGGTAATAAAGGTTTTAACCCCCTGATTGCCCCTAGTTAACCCTTTCACCAGTGATCACCATATAAGTTTTACGGGTGACGCTGGTTGGTTAGTTTGCTTTTTATAGCATCAGGGCACCCGCCGTATATAACCCAATAAAGGTTTAACCCCCTGATCGCCCGGCGGCTGATATCAATTAGGTTTTAGCGCCAGAGAGGGTCTGCGTTGCCCCAGGCAGCGTCAGGTTAGTGCCAGTAACGCTAACACCCACGCGCAAAGCATACACCTCCCTTAGTGGTATAGTATCTGAACAGATCAATATCTGATCAGATCTATACTAGCGTCCCCAGCGGTTTAGGGTTCCAAAAACGCAGTGTTAGCGGGATCAGCCCAGATACCTACTAGCACCTGCGTTTAGCCCCTCCGCCCAGCCCAGCCCAGCCCAGCCCACCCAAGTGCAGTATCGATCGATCACTGTCACTTACCAAACACAACACACATAACTGCAGCGTTCGCAGAGACAGTCCTGATCCCTGCGATCGCTAACAGTTTTTTTGGTAGCGTTTGATACATTTGCTGACAGTCAGGTGCTTTTTTTACCTGTGAATCTTACTAGTGTACCCCTAAATTTAGAGCCCAAAATGGCAAGACGAAGGTACACTAGTAAAGAGGCCTACGAGATTCTGAGCATGACAGATAGTGAAGAGGAGGTCACGCATCTGTCAGATTCAGGCTCAGAATATCTTCCCGTAGAAGACAGTGAAGTCAGCGGCTCCACGCCAGATAGCTCTGACGACGAAGGTGAGGTCCCTGCTAAGGTCAGGCGTACCCGATCCCGATCTTCTGAGGTTGTTGAGGAGCAAGAACCGCAGGGCTCTCATATCATGGAGCAGAGTAGTACTAGCGCCGCTATTCCTTCTGATGAATTGGCAAGCACCAGCGGCCTAGTACAGCCTGGGCGTACATCCAGCACTGCAGTATCACGTGGTGAGGTGGCGAGTCCCATAAGTGCAGTTCAAGCTGGCGAGGTGGCAAGCACAAGTAGTGTCCCGCTGCCAACAAGAAGACAAAGGCAGGCCCGTCGTGCCCATAGTGCCCTTCCTGCAGAATTCGCCTATCCTGATTGGGTCCCCACTACTTCTGCAGAACCCGTACTTCCCCCATTCACTGCCCAACCCGGTATTCAGGTGGAAACAGCTGATTTTATGCCAATTGATTTTTATTCGCTGTTTTTCACGGAAGATCTCTATAGATCTATTGTGGACCAGAGTAATTTATATGCTGGTCAATTCATCACCGCTAACCCACAGTTGGCCTTCCATTGCCAAAGATTGGAAACCAATTACGGTTTCCGAATTTAAGACCTTTCTGGGCCTTTCCCTCAACATGGGCACACATAAATTCCCGTCATTGCGTGCTTATTGGTCCGCGCACCCAATTGACCACATGCCCGTGTTCTCTGCCTCCATGCCCAGGACACGATACGAGCAGATTTTGCGGTTCATGCACTTCAACGACAATTAACTTTGTCGTCCACGTGGAGACCCTGAATACGACCGGCTCTATAAAATTCAGCCCCTCATAAACCACTTCAACGAACGTTTTGCAGCCTTGTTTATTCCCAATCAAGTTGTCTGCGTTGATGAGTCCCTGATTAAATTTTCTGGCCGCTTGTCTTTCAAGCAGTACCTTCCCAGCAAGCGTGCCAGATACGGGGTCAAGCTCTATAAGTTCTGTGACAGGGCAACAGGCTATGTATGGAGCTTTACGGTTTATGAGGGAAAAGACAGTCAGGTTGAGCCGGTCAACTGCCCGGATTACATAGGGAGCGCTGGCAAGATAGCGTGGAACTTGGTGTCACCCTTATTCGGAAAGGGGTACCACTTGTATGTGGACAATTATTACACGAGCGTGCCACTGTTTAGTCACTTGTTTGATCATCAGATTGGAGCATGTGGCACCGTGCGACCTAATCGCCGGGGCTTTCCCCAGTGGCTTGTAGATGCCCGTCTTAGGCTGGGGGAGAGAGCCTGCTTGAAGTGTAATAACTTGCTCGCTATGAAGTGGAGGGACAATAAGAATGTTTTCCTTCTTACCTCCCTTCATGCAGACACGACAGTCCAAATTCGTACGGCGACTGGCGTTGTGGAGAAACCCCTCTGTGTCCACGAATATAACCAAAATATGGGAGGGGTGGACCTCAACGACCAGTTGTTGGCGCCGTATGTAATTGACCGTAAGGCGAGACGCTGGAAAAAAAAAGTGTCTCTATCCTTATTCCAATTGGCTTTGCTAAACGCTCTTGTGCTATACAGAGCTTCAGGCGGGACGTTATCTCTTCTAAAATTCCAGCATGAGATAGTCACAGAACTCCTCTATCCAGGCGGTTCTGCACCTCACCATCCCCTACCAAATGCAGTAAGCCGGCTGCATGAGAGGCATTATCCGTATGCCCTCCCGAGTACCCTTACCCAACAAACCCCCCAAAAAAGATGTCGTGTCTGTAGCAAGCGCGGGTTTAGGCGTGACACCCGTGTTTTTTGTCCACTCTGTCCTGACAAACCTGGACTTTGCCTTGGTGAATGTTTTGAACGCTACCACTCAAAAGTGAAGTTTTAGCGTAGGGTACAGCATTTCACAGACTAGCACACACTTACACAGGGTCTCCCAAGATGCCAATACATTTTGAGAGACCCGAACCATTACAGTTGTTAAAGTTAAAAAAAAAGTGTAAAAAATAAAAAAAAAACGTAAAAAACAAAACACAAAAAATATATAAAATAAAAAAAAACAAAAATAGTTGTCGTTTTATTGTTCTCTCTCTCTCTCTCTATTTTCTCTCTATTGTTCTGCTCTTTTTTACTGTATTCTATTCTGCAATGTTTTATCATGCTTGCTTTTCAGGTATGTAATTTTTTGTTTTCAGGTGCACCATTCAGCTGCAGCGCGGAATTATTTATCTTGACAGCAACAGCGTTTGCTCCCACGATACATAAAGCCGTGACTACAGTGCTGTAGGAGGTGATTTCATCACCACAGTTAAAAAAAAGAGCATATATGCCGAAGCATGGGGGCAGCAGGGGCGGAGGAGCAATTTTGCTCCTAATGCCGCGTACATACGGTCGAAATTCCGACGGAGGCTTGCCCGTGGAAAAGTCAGACCGTGTGTACGCGGCATAACTTTTTTGCGGGAGGATGCCCCCATGCTTCGGCATATATATATTTTAGGCACAGGTTGCGTTAAATTTTTTTTTTATTTTTTACTAGGTTTTGTTTTGGTATTTGCTTTGCAGGTATGGTATGGTAAGGTCTTACTGTTGTAATGTAATGTTACTTTGTTTTAATGTTAACCATCATTTGCTTATCAGGTACGCCATTCAGTTGCAGCGCGGATCTATTTATCTTGACAGCAACAGCGTTTGCTCCCACGATACATAAAGCCGTGACTCCAACACTGTAGGAGGTGATTTCACCACCACAGTTAAAAAAAGAGCATGGGGGCAGCAGGGGCGGAGGAGCGATTTTGCTCCTAATGCCGCGTATATACGGTCGAAATTCCGACGGAGGCTTGCCCGTGGAAAAGTCCGACCATGTGTACGCGGCATAACCTTTTATGCCGCGTACATACGGTCGAAATTCTGACGAAGGCTTGCCCATGGAAAAGTCTGACCGTGTGTATGCGGCATAACTTTTTTGCAGGAGGATGCCCCCATGCTTCGGCATATATAAATGGTGCATGTATTCTCATCATTAGAAGTGGGTGGATGAAGGGTGGTATTCTAATGGTGGGCATACCCACCGATCAATCTCTTTTTTTCGTTCAGCCAACAGGCTGCATGAAAAAAAAGATTACAATACATGTCCAACAAGGACCAGCAACGTACTGGTATGTTGCTGGACTTTGAATGTTTATACCAGAATGATGCCTGCAGGTTTAGGTATCATCTTGGTATCATTCTTTTCAGCCAGTGGCCGGCTTTCATGTAAAAGCAATTCTAGCAGATAATTAGCCTCTAGACTGCTTTTACAAGCAGTGGGAGGGAATGTCCCCCCCCCCCGGATATAAACAGCGCCATTGGGAAATTGGGAAAGCATTTTATCACACTGATCTTGGTGTGGTCAGATGCTTTGAGGGCAGAGGAAAGATCTAGGGTCTAACCCCCCCAATTTTTCTCAAAAAAAGAGTACCTGTCACTACTTATTGCTATCATAGGGGATATTTACATTCCCTGAGATAACAATAAAAATGGTAAAAAAAAAAAAAAAATATGGAAGGAACAGTTTAAAAAAAAAAAAAAAAGCCAAATAAATAATAAAAAAAAAAAAAAAAAAAAAGCACCGCTGTCCCCCCCTGCTCTTGTGCAAAGGCGAACGCAAGCGTCGGCCTATCGTCATATGTAAACAGCAATTGCATCATGCATGTGAGGTATCACCGCAAAGGTCAGATCGAGGGCAGTAATTTTAGCAGTAGACCTCCTCTGTAAATCTAATGTGGTAACCTGTAAAGGCTTTTAAATGCTTTTAAAAATGAATGTAGTTTGTCGCCGCTGCGCGTTTG
Source organism: Rana muscosa (assembly GCA_029206835.1). Lineage (NCBI taxonomy): Eukaryota > Metazoa > Chordata > Amphibia > Anura > Ranidae > Rana > Rana muscosa. The sequence goes on from CM055118.1 coordinate 869,223,579, forward strand.
TGCGCAATTTTAAAGAATGTCGTGTTTGGTATCCATGTACTCGGCCTAAGATCATCTTTTTTATTTCATCAAACATTTGGGCAATATAGTGTTTTTTAGTGCATTAAAAATAAAAAAAGTGTGTTTTTCCCCCAAAAAATGCGTTTGAAAAATCGCTGCGCAAATACTGTGTGGAAAAAAAAAATGCAACACCCACTATTTTAATCTGTAGGGCCTTTGATTTAAAAAAATATATAATGTTTGGGGGTTCAACATAATTTTCTTGCAAAAAAAAAAATTTTTTTCATGTAAACAAAAAGTGTCAGAAAGGGCTTTGTCTTCAAGTGGTTAGAAGAGTGGATGATGTGTGACATAAGCTTCCTAATGTTGTGCATAAAATGCCAGGACAGTTCAAAACCCTCCCAAATGACCCCATTTTGGAAAGTAGACACCTCAAGCTATTTGCTGAGAGGCATGTTGAGCCCATTGAATATTTTTTTTTTGTCCCAAGTGATTGAATAATGACAAAAAATAAATAAAAATATGTACAAAAAAAATGTATGCCCTTAGAAACCTTGAAGGCGGTACTTGGTTTTTGGGGTCCCGTACGCGGCTAGGCTCCCAAAAAGTCCCACACATGTGGTATCCCCGTACTCAGGAGAAGCAGCAGAATGTATTTTGGGGTGTAATTTCACATATGCCCATGGCATGTGTGAGCAATATATCATTTAGTGACAACTTTTTTTTTTTTGTAAAATCTTTTTATTGAAGTTTTATAGAACATACATACATTTTGCCCACACCTAGGCACAACATCTGCCCACGCAGGGGCCATTACCCTGTTTCGGCATCAGACCGCCACAGGGCGACAAATAACATATACACTTAACTTAACCTATACTATAACCCCAAGCTTGGGGAGAGGGTTCATTCAAGATAAGTCATGCTCAAAGTGATATTGATAGAGGAAGGTAGCCTGGAAACAGTATTTGGGTTAATAGATCGATATTCCAACGATACAATAGGAGTCTAGGCAGTAATCACTGTATCACTTGCTGTGCTTCTGTCATATAGCCAACAACTCCGCACCTTTTCAAATTTGTGCGGACAACCTCTAGACAAGTACATGGCTCTATACAGGGGCAACTGGCATTAACTAAATTTTTCCAAAATTTAACAGAGGGGGGAGACGATTGTTTCCAGTTCATTGTAATGGCTTTGCGCGCATAGTACAATAGTAGGGATATGAGTGTTTTTCTGGCTCTGAGCATTGGCAGTTGGTCAACCAGTCCTAGCAAACAGTGTATGGGCTCACATGGGACGCAAGTCCCAGTGGCCTTAGTGATCACCCGTAGCACTTCACTCCAATACTGTACAATTGCTGGGCAAGCCCAGAAAATATGGAAGAAACCCCCTGGCCGGTAGGAGCAGCGCCAGCACTCCGGAGAATGCTCCGGTGACATCTGGTGCAGCCTGTGAGGCGTGTAGTGAGCCCTGTGCACAATTTTATATTGGACTAATTTGTCCCTTGCTGAGATCAGAGGGGAGAAGGGATAATCCCAAACCTCCCTCCAGTCGTCCGCGTCCAGCCCCGGTATGTCCTCCACCCATTTCCTGCGGAGGGAAGACAGCTCGGGGATAGCAGCAACCAGCAGGGATCCATAGATCTGAGACGCGGGTTTCTCCAGGTCCTTCTCCCGATGGTAGATTCCAGCTCTGAGTATGCCAGTTCAACTGGCCTGCCCAAAAATTGGCACCTGAAGGCATGTGCAATTTGGAGATATCTAAAGTGGGCTCGGTCAGGTACGTTGAATTTAGCACATAAAGTGTGAAAGGGGGTGAGATCTCCGTTGGTGATGATATGTTTGAGGGACAGTATTTTATACTTGGCCCAGGCCTGCGGATCGGGGATAGTGTGGAATTGGGATAGGTTGGGATTCAGCCACAGGGGGGTGTGAGGAGACCAAGAGTTCGGCTGGGGTGCCCTTAGTGCCTCACCCGCCCTCCATGCCATTTAGTGACAACTTTGTGCAAAAAAAAAAAGTTTGTCATATTCCCGCAACTTGTGGCAAAATATAAAATATTCCATGAACCCAACATGCCTCTCAGTAAATAGCTTGGGGTGTCTACTTTCCAAAATGGGGTCATTTGGGGGGGTTTTGTGCTATTTTGGCATTTTAAGGCCTTCAAAACTGTGATAGGTAGTGAGGAGTGAAATCAAAAATTTACGCCCTTAGAAATCCTGAAGGCGGTGCTTGGTTTTTGGGGCCCGCACGCGGCTAGGCTCCCAAAAAGTCCCACACATGTGGTATCCCCGTACTCAGGAGAAGCAGCAGAATGTATTTTGGGGTGCAATTCCACATATAACCATGGCATGTGTGAGCAATATATAATTTAATGACAACTTTTTGTAAAAAAAAAAAAGTTTGTCATATTCCCGCAACTTGTGGCAAAATATAAAATGTTCCATGAACCCAACATGCCTCTCAGTAAATAGCTTGGGGTGTCTACTTTCCAAAATGGGGTCATTTGGGGGGGTTTTGTGCTATTTTGGCATTTTATGCCCTTCAAAACTGTGATAGGTAGTGAGGAGTGAAATCAAAAATTTACGCCCTTAGAAATCCTGAAGGCGGTGCTTGGTTTTTGGGGCCCCGTACGCGGCTAGGCTCCCAAAAAGTCCCACACATGTGGTATCCCCGTACTCAGGAGAAGCAGCAGAATGTATTTGGGGGTGCAATTCCACATATAACCATGGCATGTGTGAGCAATATATCATTTAGTGACAACTTTTTGTACATTTTTTTTTTTTTTGTCATTATTCAATCATTTGGGACAAAAAAAAAAAAAATATTCAATGGGCTCAACATGCCTCTCAGTAAATAGCTTGGGGTGTCTACTTTCCAAAATGGGGTCATTTGGGGGGGTTTTGTGCTATTTTGGCATTTTATGGCCTTCAAAACTGTGATAGGTAGTGAGGAGTGAAATCAAAAATTTACGCCCTTAGAAATCCTGAAGGCGGTGCTTGGTTTTCGGGGGCCCGTACGCGGCTAGGCTCCCAAAAAGTCCCACACATGTGGTATCCCCGTACTCAGGAGAAGCAGCAGAATGTATTTGGTGGTGCAATTCCACATATAACCATGGCATGTGTGAGCAATATATCATTTAGTGACAACTTTTTGTAATTTTTTATTTATTTTTTGTCATTATTCAATCACTTGGGACAAAAAAAAAATATTTAATGGGCTCAACATGCCTCTCAGCAATTTCCTTGGGGTGTCTACTTTCCAAAATGGGGTCATTTGGGGGGGTTTTGTACTGCCCTGCCATTTTAGCACCTCAAGAAATGAGATAGGCAGTCATAAATTTAAAGCTGTGTAAATTCCAGAAAATGTACCCTAGTTTGTAAACGCTATAACTTTTGCGTAAACCAATAAATATACGCTTATTGACATTTTTTTTTACTAAAGACATGTGGCTGAATACATTTTGGCCTAAATGTATGACTAAAATTGAGTTTATTCGATTTTTCTTATAACAAAAAGTAGAAAATATCATTTATTTTCAAAATTTTCGGTCTTTTTCTGTTTATATCGCAAAAAAAAAAAAATCGCAGAGGCAATCAAATACCATTAAAAGAAAGCTCTATTTGTGGGAAGAAAAGGAAGCAAATTTCGTTTGGGTACAACATTGCATGTCCGCACAATTTACAGTTAAAGCAGCGCAGTGCAAAATTCTGAAAACACCTCTGGTCCTTTAGCTACCAAATGGTCCGGGGCTTAAGTGGTTAAAGTGGTTGTAAACCTCAGCCACGAAATCTGAACAAAGAACATATATCTATAGTGTTTACTTGTCTATCTCCAAAGCTCTAACGCTGCGTACACACGATCGGAATTTCCGACAACAAATGTTCGATGTGAGCTTTTGGTCGGATATTCCGACCGTGTGTAGGCTCCATCGGACATTTGCTGTCGGAATTTCCGACAACAAATGTTTGAGAACAGGTTCTCAATTTTTCCGACAACAAAAGTTCTTGTCGGAAATTCCGATCGTGTGTATCCAATTCCGACGCACAAAAATCCTATGCATGCCCGGAATCAATTCGACGCATGCTCAGAATCATACTTAATTTTTCTCGGCTTGTCATAGTGTTGTACGTCTCCGCGTTTTTGACTTTCAGAAATTTCCAAGCAACATTTGTGTGACCGTGTGTATGCAAGACAAGTTTGAGTGAAAATCCGACAGAAAAAAAACACGGTTTTGTTGTCGGAAATTCCGATCGTGTGTACGCGGCATAAATGTAGTTTCTCACAATCCACCCACAACATGTTATTGCCAAAATAATTATAAAGATTTGATTTCAAATATATATTTGTATGACAATTTAAACAGTTTATTGATAATATTTATTTTTACTCTGTATTTTAAATGCAATTTTTTTCATTATTTTGAACATGTGACCAGCAGAGGAAGACCAGAAGCTCCTCCTGCTTATGTTTCCCTACAGACAGGCTTGGAAAGAACTGGGTCATGTGACAGCTGTATATCAATTAAGAAAAGGGTACTTGGATGTTATTTTATCAAGATAATTACAGTGCCATCATGCAAATACAGAAATAGAAGGGAGAATCTAAATGAAAGAGTGTGTGTTTAGTATCACTTTAAGTAAATTAGGAGTAAGTAGGATTGAAGATGTAGAGAAGGGATCACAGGTTTGCGTCTAGAAGCAATATTTCATACAGTATATTGTATTGCAGCTCAGGAAGGTTGGGGTACATCTATGTAAACAGATACTTTCAGCATTGCAATAAACATTTCTGGGCAGCCTATAATTGCTGTTTAGCAGACTTTTACATTATTGGAGGTTTTTGTCTGGCCAATGCTGGGAACGAACAGCAATTTAAAAAACATTTACTAGTTATCTCTCGTCATTTTCCACTATGATCTTCTCTCTAACCCTGCGGATGTGAAGATGTTTCTCCCATACCAACAGAGCTTCATTTTCTTCAAAGAAAAATTCGCCATTGTGCATACCTCCCAACTTTAAGAGATGGGAATGAGGGACACCTATCAGCAAAAATATGCAGGCATAGGACACACCTCTTACCACTCCCCCTTAAAGGAGAATTGTACAAAAAAAAAAGATTGGCTAAATCCACAAGTGCTTTTTTTTTACCACTACTATTCCTTTATATTGGCTTTTGGAATTTACAAATGCAGCAATTTAGAAATCAGATGAAAAGTTTAGCACTGGGAAACACTTTTTGATAGATAAATAGTGCATTTTATATACAACTATATAGATCAGACCAAAATGAGGGACAAATGAGGAGGAATGAGGGACAGAGGGACATTGTTCCAAATCAGGGACAGTCCCTCAAAATCAGGGATAGTTGGGAGCAATGCATTGTATGTGCAATAATGTGGACATCTGACATTCCCTATGGTTTCTGGGCCTCTGAATACAAGGTCAAATGACAGGTGTTTTAGGTAGGCCCATCAAAATATCTTCTAGGTATTTTATAAAACTGGCAAACTTTCCTTACCTCCAATGCAATGTTTTCTCTATTAGTGGATAATTTGTCCTAATTAGCACTAGCTCACCCATAGTTGCAATTAGTGAGAGATGCCACTTACGGTATGTCTTCTCCAATGCTAAAGTAACATCACTCCATTATAAAAAGGTATCATCAAAGATAGTACCACAAAATGAGGAGTGCCACAATAACAAACGGTACAAGCTCAGTGTTTATTGTACACCATGATCTACTTTTTAAAGATAAACATTCCTTTTTCATATAGCTTCCATATGTAGCGCCCTGCTCCTATTGGGTAGGCGCTAGTGGTAAATTTAGTTGTCTGAGCTGTAGTTTAGCTCAGAATAATTGTACCAAATTATTGGTCTCTGTTCCAGTTTAGCTGAGTTGCACATTTTTCCACCTGACTGTAGGTGTCGTTGTCACCACAGGTCAAGGTTGGAAATGCAACAGGCTGGATGTATTGGGTACCTCTTGCCCAGAAGCAGCTCAGTGGGATTGTTCACTCCGCTATTCATTCTGGGAGGGGGTACTTAAGGGACAGACACCGTTTTCTCAGGGTCTTACGATCCAGACCTGACGGCCCTCCTGGCCTCAGGGATGTGTTAGCAGTTTTTCTGCCTCGGGGCTTGCAGGCCCGAGGCTCCGTTACTGAGAGTAGGCCCAGGAGTTTCTGGGGCCTACTGATCTGGGGATGGTCCGGTGTCGCCTTGCCTGCGGGAAGGGACCAAACAATTGAGGGCTCAATTGGAGGACGCATCCGGATAAAAATCTACCTCACAGTGCAGCTGGCTGGCTGAAAGATCCTGGTACTGTGTGTTATGGTTTCAGAACTTTACCAAGCGAGTGATTCTTCAAGTCTGTGGCAGAGACTGTGTATTCTTCAAGTCTGTGGCAGAGACTTTTGACCGAGCACCGCACCGGCTGCTGGGTCAGTGAGAGAGGCCTATCCGGTGGTTGCTAGATCCAGGGTGGAAACTGTTGTCCTCTGGATTAGGAAGTACCCGTGACCCGCAAGCAAGGTACCTGAATTTCCCAAACCCTCTGGCTGGAGGTTCTTTAATAGAACCCTTGAGAAAAAGAGACTAAGTGTTTGGTGCAGACATTTGTGAACAACTCTTCAAGGAAGACCCCTAAGACGGACGTGGTGAACAGTAAGGTAACGGCAGGCCCAAAATCTTAAACCAGCGGCCCCTTCGAGGGTATTGCTACACATACATAGGAAAGGAAAAGAAAAAAGGCGCTAATTTTCTATATCAATTTTTAAACATGAAGGTACAAAGAGCATATCTTTGCAGCACCCTTATGCCTCAGGCAAAGTTATTCACCAATAGACTAGCACACATGTTCCTGACAGAGCAATGCTACGTGTTCTTATCAGGATCTAGCTATCAGCTACCTTTTCGCTCACTGGTACCAGGATGTAACAGATTACTCACTTTCTCGGATGTGTGCTCCAAAGCTTGTTGTATTGTTCCAAGTCACAGGCACAAGTATCAGACGGCTTGTAAATGCTAATCAGACCTCAATACTCACAGTAAATTAAGTTGCAGTTCAGTGAGTAAAATAAGTATTTGATCCCCAAACAAGACTTAGTACTTGATGAAGAAACCCTTGTTGGCAAGCACAGAGGTAAGACGTTTCTTGTAGTTAGTGACCAGGTGTGCACACATCTCAGGAGAGATTTTGGTCCACTCTTCTTTACGGATATTCTCTAAATTCTTAAGGTTTCTTGACAGTTTCTTGGCAACTCGAAGTTTCAGCTCCTTCCATACATTTTCTATAGTATTAAGGTCTGGAGACTGACTAGGCCACTCCATGCTTCTTCTTGAGCCATTCATTTGTTGCCTTGGTCGTATGTTTTGGGCTATTGTCATGCTGGAAGACCCATCCTCGACCTATTTTCAGTGTTCTGCCTGAGGGAAGAAGGTTCTCATCCAAGATTTTACAATACATGTCCATTGGTCCCTCAATGTGGCAAAGTTGGCCTGTACCTTTAGCAGGGAAACAGTCCTAAAGCATCATGTTTCCACCCTCATGCTTGACTGTAGGGATAGTGTTCTTTGGGTCATAATGAGCATTTCCTAATAACAAGTGCTCCTGTCTGTGTGCTTTATTAAAAAAAAAATGGGTCCTTTACCAGATTTCACAGCGGTTCCCCGCGATTACGTGTCAGGTTTTCTCTCTCTCTCTCCTCCTCGTGTCCTGGCTGACGTCAGCAGGTGAATCTCGGCCCCGTCCACTATATCTGTTTGCCAGGCAGAGGAGAGAGCTGGCTGGTGACGTGATTGCAAGGAACCGCTGTAAAATATGGTAAAGGAGGCATTTTTTTAAATAAAGCACACAGACAGGAGCACTTGTTATTGGGACACAGAGGGGCTTATATAAAGTTATATCAGTGGGTTAACAACCACTTTAAGGATTTAGAGAAGATCTGTAGTGAAAATGTCCAAATTGGGCCAAAATGTTCAATTTAGTGAGGCCACCAATATTTTCCAGCACTGCCTTAACCCCCTTGGGTATGGAGTTCACCAAAGCTTCACAGGTTGCCACTGGAGTCCTCTTCCACTCCTCGATGACGACACCACAGAGCTGGTGGATGTTAGAGACCTTGTGCTCCTCTACCTTCCGTTTGAGGATGCCCCACAGATGCTCAATAGGGTTTATGTCTGGAGACATGCTTGGCCAGTTCAACACCTTTACCCTCAGCTTCTTTAGCAAGGCAGTGGTCGTCTTGGAGGTATGTTTGGGGTTGTTATGTTGGAATACTGCCCTGTGGCCCAGTCTCCAAAGGTAGGGTATCATGCTCTGCTTCAGTATGTCACAGTACATGTTGGCATTAATGGTTCCCTCAATGAACTGTAGCTCCCCAGTGCCAGCAGCACTCATGCAGCCCCAGGCCATGACACTCCCACCACCATGCTTGACTGTAGGCAAGACACACTTGTCTTTGTACTCCTCACCTGGTTGCCGTCACACACGCTTGAAACCATCTGAACCAAATAAGTTTATCTTGCTCTCATCAGACCACAGGACATGGTTCCAGTATTCCATATCCTTAAGCCGTGTACACACGATCGGTTTTACCGATGAAAACAGTCCGATGGACTTTTGTCATCGGACAAACCGATCGTGTATGGGCCCCATCAGTCTTTTTTCCATCGGTGAGAAAAATAGAACGTTTTAAATTTATCCGATGGAAAAAAAGCGATAGCAAATTCCGATCGTCTGTGTGGAACTCCATCGGACAAAAAACCCACGCATGCTCAGAAGCATTGAACTTAATTTTTCTCGGCTTATCTGAGTGTTTTACGTCACGGCATTTTGGACGATCGGTTTTTTGACTGATGGTGTGTAGGCAAGACTGATGGAAGTCAACTTCATCGGATTTCCGATGGAAAAATCCATCAGATTAGAATCCATAGGAAAAGCGATCATGTGTACAGTGCTTTAGTCTGCTTGTCTTCAGCAAACTGTTTGCAGGCTTTCTTGTGCACCATCTTTAGAAGAGGCTTCCTTCTGGGGCGACAGCCATGCAGTGTGTGGCGTATGGTCTGAGCACTGACAGGCTGACCCTCCCTCACCCCTTCAACCTCTGCAGCAATGCTGGCAGCACTCATACGTCTATTTCCCAAAGACAACCTCTGGATATGACACTGAGCATGTGCACTCAACTTCTTTGGTCGACCATGGCAAGGCCTGTTCAGAGTGGAATCTCTCCTGTTAAAACGCTGTATGGTCTTGGCCACCGTGCTGCACCTCAGTTTCAGGGTCTTGGCAATTTTCTTATAGCCAAGGCCATCTTTATGTAGAGCAAAAAAAAAAATTTTCAGATCCTCAGAGTTCTTTGCCATGAGGAGCCATGTTGAACTTCCAGTGACCAGTATGAGAGAGTGAGAGTGATAACACCAAACTTAACACACCTGCTCCCCATTCACACCTGAGACCTTGTAACGCTAACGATTCACATGACACCAGGGGGGTAAAATGACTAATTGAGCCCAATTTGGACATTTGCAATTAGGGGTGTAATCACTTTTATTGCCAGCAGTTTAGACATTAAAGGGGTTGTAAAGATTTGCGTTTTTTCACTATAATGCATCCTATGCATTAAGGTGAAAAAACATCCGATGCGTACAAGCCCCACAGCCCCCCGGTTTACTTACCTGAGCCCTCGAAAGTCCCGCGTCGAGAACGCACTGGCTTGTCGCCCCTGTCTTCTCGGCTCTTCATTGGAGATTGATAGCAGCGCAGCCATTGGATCCCGCTGCTGTCAATCTAATCAATGACGCAGCGCGCCGGGGGGCGAGTCGAGTGATACACTTGGCGGCTATGGCCGCCACTGTATCACACGGGAGTGCGCCCGCAAGCTAACCCCCTTGGGAGAGCACTTCCCAGAACGGGGGTTAACTCTTGCAGGGAGGAGCCGAGACAGCCGTCGAGGGACCCCAGAAGACCAGGATCGGGGCCACTCTGTGCAAAACGAGCTGCACAGTGGAGGTAAGTATAACATGTTTGTTATTTAACAAAACAAAAAAACAACCCCAATAATGGCTGTGTTGAGCTATTTTGAGGGGACAGCAAATACACACTGTTATACAAACTGTACACTCACTACTTTACATTGTAGCAAAGTGCCATTTCTTCAGTGTTGTCACATAAAAAGATATAATAAAATATTTACAAAAATGTGAGGGGTGTACTCACTTTTGTGAGATTCTGTGTGTGTGTGTGTGTGTATATATATATATATATATTTTTTTTTTTTTATTACAGACAAAAAAAAGAGAGACCACAAAAATAATTTGCTGCTTAAATAAACTTGCCTGAATGTGAACAAAGGTCATTGTAGAGGTTCCAGAACTGCTCCTTGGTCTTTCTTTCCATCAGTAGGGGATGAACCCAGTAACGATGCCTCCTACAAGTAGGTTGTATGCAAATGGCAGAATTATGCCGACAAGAGCAGACATTCTTACTTCTCTCCACACACTACAAAGAAGAAGGAAGTGACCTCAAAGGAAATACATGAAAGCAAAGCCCAAAAACATAGAAAAATGCACTGCAACTGCACAAAAACGCAGCGCTGAAGCGCGCTTCAAATGCGCATCAAGCACACTTTAAATGTACTTTAAAGCGGAGGTCCACCCTAAAAAAAAAAAAAAATAATTTATACTTACCAGAAATGGCTGTTACTAGGCAGATCTTCCTAATCTGCCCCTTCCTTGTCCGCGGTGCTCCTCAGTCTTGTCCTCCTCGCATTGTCTTCTGGGGAATGGGGCACGCTGACTTCTGGGAACTGTGTGCCTCCCAGAAGTCAGCCGCCCATTCACAAAGCGCCATGCGACTCGTGCATGCGCAGTAGGAAACGGGCAGTGAAGCCACAAGGCTCCACTGCCTGTTTCCCTTAGTGAGGATGGCGGCGCCAGGACCTGCCACGATCGACGGATCGGCCTCAGGCGGCCGACATCGCAGGGCAACCTGGACAGGTAAGTGTGCTTATTAACCACTTAAGCCCCGGACCATTTTGTAGCTAAAGGACCAGAGGTGTTTTCAGAATTTGGCACTGCGCTGCTTTAACTGGAAATTGTGCGGACATGCAATGTTGTACCGAAACAAAATTTGCGTCCTTTTCTTCCCACAAATAGAGCTTTATTTTAATGGTATTTGATTGCCTCTGCGATTTTTATTTTTTGCGATATAAATGGAAAAAGACCGAAGATTTTGAAAAAAAATGATATTTTATACTTTTTGTTATAAGAAAAATTGAATAAACTCAATTTTAGTCATACATTTAGGCCAAAATGTATTCAGCCACATGTCTTCTGTAAAAAAAATGTCAATAAGCGTATATTTATTGGTTTGCGCAAAAGTTATAGCGTTTACAAACTAGGGTACATTTTCTGGAATTTACACAGCTTTAAATTTATGACTGCCCATCTCATTTCTTGAGGTGCTAAAATGGCAGGGCAGTACAAAACCCCCCAAAATGACCCCATTTTGGAAAGTAGACACCCCAAGGAAATTGCTGAGAGGCATGTTGAGCCCATTGAATATTTTATTTTTTTTGTCCCAAGTGATTGAATAATGCCAAAAAAAAAAAACAATTACAAAAAGTTGTCACTAAATGATATATTGCTCACACATGCCATGATTATATGTGGAATTGCACCCCAAAATACATTCTGCTGCTTCTCCTGAGTACGGGGATACCACATGTGTGGAACTTTTTAGGAGCCTAGCCACGTACGGGACCCCGGAAACCAAGCACCGCCTTCAGGATTTCTAAGGGCGCAAATTTTTGATTTCACTCCTCACTACCTATCACAGTTTCGAAGGCCATAAAATGCCAAAATAGCACAAAACCCCCCCAAATGACCCCATTTTGGAAAGTAGACACCCCAAGCTATTTACTGAGAGGCATGTTCAGTCCATGGAATATTTCATATTTTGCCACAAGTTGCGGGAATATGACAAACTTTTTTTTTTTTGCACAAAGTTAGCACCTCAAGAAATGAGATAGGCAGTCATAAATTTAAAGCTGTGTAAATTCCAGAAAATGTACCCTAGTTTGTAAACGCTATAACTTTTGCGCAAACCAATAAATATACGCTTATCCCCATACTCAGGAGAAGCAAACAGAATGTATTTTGGGGTGTAATTCCACATATGCCCATGGCATGTTTGAGCAATATATCATTTAGTAACAACTTTGTGCAAAAAAAAAAAAAATACAAAATAAATTGTCTTTTTTCCGCAACTTGTGTCAACATATAAAATATTCCATGGACTCGACATGCCTCTCAGTATATAGCTTGGGGTGTCTACTTTCCAAAATGGGGTCATTTGGGGGGGTTTTGAACTGTTCTGGCATTTTATACACAACATTAGGAAGCTTACATCCACTCCCATTATATATTTTTTCAAAGCAAAGGCCCTACAGATTAAAATGGTGGGTGTTGCATTTTTTTTTTCCACACAGTATTTGCGCAGCGATTTTTCAAACGCATTTTTTAGGGAAAAATACACTTTTTTAATTTGAATACACTATATTGCCTAAATGTTTGATGAAATAAAAAAGATGATCTTAGGCCGAGTAGATAGATACCAAACACGACATGCTTTAAAATATTGCACAAACGCGCATTGGCGACAAACTACATACATTTTTAAAAGCCTTTAAAAGCCTTTACAGGTTACCACGTTAGATTTACAGAGGAGGTCTACTGCTAAAATTACTGCCCTCGATCTGACCTTTGCGGTGATACCTCACATGCATGGTGCAATTTCTGTTTACATATGACGCCAGACCCACGCTTGCGTTCGCCATTGCGCAAGAGCAGGGCAGGACAGGGGTGATTTTTATTTATTTTTTATTATTATTAATTTTGCTTTTTTATTTTATTTTTAAACTGTTCCTTCCATATTTTTTTTTTTTTTAATCATTTTTATTGTTATCTCAGGGAATGTAAATATCCCCTATGATAGCAATAGGTAGTGACAGGTACTCTTTTTTTGAAAAAACTGGGGTCTATTAGACCCTAGATCTTTCCTCTGCCCTCAAAGCATCTGACCACACCAAGATCGGTGTGATAAAATGCTTTCCCAGTTTCCCAATGGCACTTTTTATATCCGGGGGGGGGGGACATTCCCTCCCACTGCTTGTAAAAGCAGTCCAGAGGCTAATTAGCCACTAGGATTGCTTTTACATGAAAGAATGATACCAAGATGATACCTAAACCCGCAGGCATCAATCTGGTATAACCATTCAAAGTCCAGCAACATACCAGTACGTTGCTGGTCCTTGTTGGACATGTATTGTAATCTTTTTTTTCACGCAGCCTGTTGGCTGAACGAAAAAAAGAGATTGATCGGTGGGTATGCCCACCATTAGAATACCGCCCTTCATCCACCCACTTCTAATGATGGGCATACATGCACCATTTATATATGCCGAAGCATGGGGGCATCTTCCCGCAAAAGTTATGCCGCGTACACATGGTCAGACTTTTCCACGGGCAAGCCTCCGTCGGAATTTCGACCGTATGTACGCGGCATTAGGAGCAAAATCGCTCCTCCGCCCCTGCTGCCCCAATGCTTCGGCATATATTCTTTTTTTTTTAACTGTGGTGGTGAAATCACCTCCTACAGCACTGGAGTCGCAGGGATCAGACCTGTCTCTGCGAACGCTGCAGTTATGTGTGTTGTGTTTTGTAAGTGACAGCGATCGATCGATACTGCACTTGGGTGGCCTGGGCTGGACGGAGGGGCAAAACGCAGGTGCTAGCAGGTATCTGGGCTGATCCCGCTAACACTGCGTTTTTGGGAACCCTAAACTGCTGGGAACGCTAGTATAGATCTGATCAGATCAGATATTGATCTGTTCAGATACTATACCACTAAGGGCAGTGTATGCTTCACGCGTGGGTGTTAGCGCTACTGGCACTAACCTGACGCTGCCTGGAGTGTGACGCAGGGTTAACTAGGGGCAATTAGGGGGTTAAAACCTTTATTAGATAATATATGGGGGTACCTGACGCTATAAAAACCTGCAGCGAACCTAAAAAAAATAACTGGCTATCTATCGGCACCAGCATAACTAATACAGCGATCAGAAAAACGATCGCTTAGTGACACTGGCAAAAGGGGGTGAAAGGGTTACCAGGGGGGCGATCAAGGGGTTAAACCTTTATTAGGTAATATATGGGGGTACCTGACGCTATAAAAACCTGCGGCGAACCTAAAAAAAAATAACTGCCTACCTATCGGCATCACCGACAATAAGACAGCGATCAGAAAAACGATCGCTTAGCGACAGTGGTGATAGGGGGTGAAAGGGTTACCTGGGGGGCGATCAAGGGGGTTAAACCTTTATTAGGTAATATATGGGGGTACCTGACGCTATGAAAACCTGCAGCGAACCTAAAAAAAATAACTGGCTACCGATCTGCATCACTGACAATAAAACAGCGATGAGAAAAACGATCGCTTAGCGACAGTGGTGCTAGGGGGTGAAAGGGTTATCTGGAGGGTGATCAAGGGGGTTAAACCTTTATTAGGTAATATATAGGGGTACCCGACGCTATAAAAACCTGCGGCGAACCTAAAAAAAATAACTGGCTACCGATCGGCATCACCGACAATAAAACAGCGATCAGAAAAACGATCGCTTAGCGACAGTGGTGCTAGGGAGTGAAAGGGTTATCTGGGGGGCGATCAGGGGGTTAAACCTTTATTAGGGGGGGTTAGGGGGCTACACTGGACCTAAAACTAAACTGTAGTGACACTTTTACAGTCACAAATGTCACTGATTGCAGTGATCAGTAAATAAATGGTCACTGCAATCAGTGACACTGTGACTGGGGGGTGATCTGGGGGGGCGATTTATGTTCCTATATGTCCTGGTGTCAGTGTGCTGTTTGTGCACTAACCTGTGTGTCTTCTCTTGTACGGAGCTCGGTATATGTGAGCGCCGCATGAGAGATGACATCACTTACTCTGCCTGTGTAAACATTACACGGCAGAGGAAGCTTTCTCATTCGCCGGGAGCGATCGCGAGGGGGTGGCCGGAATCGAAAGGCCGTCCCCTCATCCCGGATCGCTCCCGAACAATTAACGACCGCTCACTGTATAGAAGGGGGGTCCGATGGGACCCCCCAACTATACAAAGGCAGTCACGTACCGGTACGTGACTTTGCCTGACGGTGCCATTCTGCCAACGTATAATTACAGTGGGCGGTCGTTAAGTGGTTAAAAGTCAGCAGCTACAGAGTTTGTAGCTGCTGACTTTTACATTTTTTTTTAAAGCTGGACCTCCGCTTTAAGCGCGCTTCAAATGCATGTAAACGTGCAGTCAAAAACGCGCAGTTACCTGCAGCTTCTGGTGTGAATGGGCCCTTATAATACATGACACCATATTGACTGCTATATTTTTTGTACGCAACCCTGTTGCCATTAACCACTTAAGGACTGCCCCACGTACATTTACTGCGGTAGGGTAGCCCTTAAGCGCAAAATCACCTAGCTGTACGTGATTCTCGTGCACGGCTCTAGGGCGCGCGCCGTAGCCGCGCTCCCGCTGTGATTGTACACATCGGGAGCCAATCAGCGGGTCCCGTGGCCACCCGCGATCGCTGGAGAGACAGAATGACAGTGTGCCGCCCAATGGGCATAGAATTGTTATATATATTGTTTCTCTCAACCATTTTCTATGGACGTTCATGTTTAGTTTACATGCTGCCATCTTGTGATCTTTTGTGGTAATGCACATATTCTTTGTATTTCTTTTGTCTGATCTATGACACACTTCCTTTCTGTATAATGCTAAACCCTTCTTCCTGAGTTTTTCTACTTCCTTATGAAGTAAAAGAGAAGCCTCTTGACATCATCCAAGTACCCGATGTCCTATCCTTTGTGATGACAACCTAGGTACCACAGTGTTTTGTACTACAAGTGATGACAACAAAATAGCCTTGTCAGTTGAAGACAGAGAGTTCATCAAGATAATGGACAAAGAATTCTTCCAGGATGAGTCTAACAGCTGGGTGGCACCATTACCTTTTTGTGCTTCACAGGTTAAACTGACAACCAATCGTGAACAGGCTCTATCCAGATTCAACTCACTTCAGCGAACTCTAAAGAACAGGCCTGATATGAAGGACCATTTCATCACCTTTATGAAAAGGATCTTTGACAATGATCATGCCGAACCAGCTCCACCACTGCAAAGACACGATGAGTGCTGGTACCTGCCTTTCTTCGGAGTGTATCATCCACGTAAGCCAAAGCAAATCAGGGTAGTATTCGACTCCAGTGCCAAGCATCAAGGTGTATCCCTGAACGATGTTCTTCTCACTGGTCCGAACCTAACCAACAACCTTGTAGGTGTACTTATGAGGTTTAGAAGAGAGACAGTTGCCATAACTGCTGACATTGAACAAATGTTTCATTGCTTTATTGTACGTGAAGACCATAGGAACTTCCTAAGGTTTCTGTGGCACCGTGACAATAACATGGACAATGAGATGATTGAATACCGCATGAAGGTACACGTCTTCGGAAATAGTCCATCACCCGCTGTTGCAACTTACGGTTTATGAAGGAATGCCCTTGTTGGAGAAAAGGAGTATGGCGTGGACGCTTGACACTTCGTTGAGAGAGACTTCTATGTGAACGATGGACTTAAATCTTTACCTACAGATGAAGAAGCCATAGACCTGCTCTAAAGGACACAAGGTATGCTTTCTGAGTCCAACCTCAGACTACACAAGATTGCCTCAAATAGTGTTGCTGTTATGAAAGCCTTTCAACCTGGCGATCATGCCACAGGGTTTAAAGACTTAAATATGGGAATGGACATACCACCTGTACAGAGAAGTCTGGGCCTACGGTGGGACTTATTAAAAGATACCTTTGGCTTTCAAGTCAGCTCTGCAGAAAAGCCATTTACCAAACGTGGTGTTCTGTCAGTGGTGAACAGTCGATACGATCCATTGGGATTCGTAGCTCCCATCACCATACAAGGTAAATCCCTACTTAGATAGCTCTCAGAGACTATTAAAGATTGGGATGCTCCACTACCAATGGACCAGGCTTCAAAGTGGGAGTCCTGGAAACAATCTCTACATGCCTTAGATGGAATCTGTATACCACGCTGCTACACTTCTGCCTCCCTTGTTTCAAGTCAAAGGAAAGAGCTTCACATCTTCTCAGATGCATCTACTGAGGCCATAGCAGCTGTCGTTTACCTCAAGGTAAGAGATTCTTCTAATCAAGCCCACATAGGGTTTCTGTTTGGGAAAGCTAAGTTAGCACCTAAGCCTGAACACACGATTCCCAGGCTTGAACTTTGTGGGACTGTGCTAGCTGTAGAAATTGCAGATTTCATACTGCATGAGCTAGACATTCAGATAGATGACATCAAATTCTACACAGACAGCAAAGTTGCTCTGGGCTACATATACAACCAGACTAAACGTTTCTACGTCTATGTCAGCAACCGTGTAGAGAGAATCAGGAAATCATCTAAACCTGAACAATGGCATTATGTTCCATCTGAAATTAACCCTGCAGATCATGCCACCAGGCCAATGTCTGCAAGTGTCTTTGCAAATTATCCTTGGATAACAGGTCCTAAATTCCTGCTGGGTCATCCAGAGGAATGTTCAGCTGACATCTTCAGTTTTCTAGAACCTGACAAGGATCCAGAGATTCGTCCTGAAGTCAAAACCTTTGCCACTGATCTGAACCCTAACCTCCAAGTTGGAGATCTCGTTTTGCTCAAGGACCAGCAAGCCAAAATAATCGAATGGCCCATGGGACTTATTGTAAAGAGCATTCCTAGTGCCGACGGTAAGGCACGCAAGGTGGAGGTGAAGGTTTGAAGACAAGGGACTGTAAAGACTTTCATCAGACCTATCACGGAACTTATTCTGCTCTTGCCCTTTGGAGAATTAACTTGTTTGCTTACGCTGCTGGATCCTACTTGTGACTTCAAGAAGAATGTGCCTTGAAATTTAAGGGACGCTTCTTGATGCCTTATTGCAGTTATCATTGTTGCATATATATGTATGTTTTCTTTTTTGTCTTTCAGGTCTTCAAGATATCAAGGCAAATTACACTGTTTGTTATTTGCAGTTGCATCACTACCGTTCTGATGTATATAGTGACATTCACAATGCCAGACGGGGAGTGTGCCACCCAATGGGCATAGAATTGTTATATATATTGTTTCTCTCAACCATTTTGTATGGACGTTCATGTTTAGTTTACATGCTGCCATCTTGTGACATTTTGTGGTAATGCACATATTATTTGTATTTCTTTTGTCTGATCTATGACACACTTCCTTTCTGTATAATGCTCCACCCTTCTTCCTGAGTTTTTCTACTTCCTGTCTAATGGAGACTGCTTATAGGCCACATGTAACATGTAGCACATGTATTCTGCATAGTAAGCTACAGACAAGTATCATCTTTTGACCGCACAATACTACAACCTGTTCATCTGCTGTAACCTGTCATCTGATGTATTCTGATGTTCTGGATTAATGCACTTCTGTGAATAGAATCGGTATTGGTGAGTTCAAGCTATCTGATAAGGATTGTCCTCAGTGATCATATCTGCTTTTACAGGCCAGGCATAGAGGTCTCACAAGGGATAAGTCACTTCACAACAATCGGAGTCAGAATAGACGGTCTGCCTATGTAAACAAGGCAGATCGTCCTACTGTCAGACAGGAAGCGAGACATCTGTGATTCCTGCTAATCAGGAACACAGATGTCGCTCTTCCTCGAGTGCATTCGTCCCCCACACAGTTAGAAAACACTCCCAGGGAACACAGTTAACCCTTTGATTGCCCCTGATGTTAACCCCTTCCCTGCCAGTGTCATTTATACAGTGTCGGTGCATCTGCTTTAGCACTGATCACTGTATTAGTGTCACTGGTCCCCAAAAAGTGACAGTCCTGCTAAAAATCGCTGATCGCCGCCATTACTAATAAAAACATTTAAAAAAAAAGAAAGTCCCTATATTTATCCCATAGTTTGTAGATGCTGTAACTTTTGTGCAAACCAATCAATATATGCTTTTTGGGATTTTTTTTTACCAAAAATATGTAGCAGAATACAAATTGGTCTAAATTGATGAATAAATTAGATTTTTTTTTATTATTATTGAGAATGTTTTACAGCAGAAAGTCAAAATATATTGTTTCAATTTTTTTCTTGTTTATAACGAAAAAAATAAAAACCGCAGAGGTTATCAAATACCACCAAAAAAAAAGCTTTATTCGTGGGAAAAAAAAAAGACATTAATTTTACTTGGGTACAGCGCCGCATGACCTTGCAATTGTTAAATTAACGCAATGCCATATCGCAAAAAATGGCCCTGGTCAGGAAACGGGCAAAACCTTCCGCAGCTGAAGTGGTTAAAGTCCAACTCATGAGGGTTCCTTTTCATTACTTAGTCTTCTTAGAATGGTTAAATTCAGCTCAAAAAAGTTATAATTTTCAAACGTTAAGTAATTATTATGCAAAATAATTAACACAATGTCAATTTTTCTTATTGACATTGTGCTTATTAGTTTGCATAAAAATTACTTAACGTTTGAAAATTATAACTTTTTTTACAATTAAGGGCCGCAACGATGGGGCAAGATCATTCGGCACCCAGGCTGAAAGATGTGATTGGTCTGAATTTTAAGTTTGGAGTTTCTGTTATATCCCCAAATTTTTATGCGTGGTATAGGAGTGAAGATACATAAGAGAATTATATACTTTCTTGAAGAAAACTTTTACCCCAAGTGGTTTATTATAGGATAATAGGGAGTTGTTTAATGATTATTTTTCACGTCCATCACCAGGACTCTTTTTCTTGGTGGGGTGTTTTTTTCTTTTTCATAATTGGCCAATCATAATTTTAACTGTTATTTTATTTTGGTAGTTTTTTTTTTTCATTTAGGACATCAATAAAGAATATTTACAGTTGTGTTTATAAGTTTACATACCCTGGCAGAATTGATGATTTCTTGGCCATTTTTCAGAGAATATGAATGATAACACAAAAAAAAATTCTTTCACTCATGGTTAGTGTTTGGCTGAAGCCATTTATTATCAATCAACTGTGTTTACTCTCATAATCACAACAGAAACTACTCAAATGACCCTGATCAAAAGTTTACATACCCCAGTTCTTAATACTGTGTATTGCCCCCTTTAACATCAATGACAGCTTGAAGTCTTTTGTGGTATTTGTGGATAAGGCTCTTTATCTTCTCAGATAGTAAAGCTGCCCATCAGTTGATTGGTAATAAATGGCTTCAGCCAAACACTAACCATAAGTGAAAAAAGTTTTTGTGTTATTTATATTCTCTGAAAAATGGCCAAGAAATCATAAATTCTGCCAGGGTATGTTAACTTATGAGCACAACTGTTTATGGAGAATACGGTGCTGAGTTGTCTCCCAGGTCCCATAGTTTCCTATATACGGATCTTGGAGGGTACATTTATCATATGTGGAGAGGTAGAGCCTTAGTCAGATTTTTATTTATTATTTTTCCATAATCTAGTACCGTATTTTTCGCTCTATAAGACGCACCTGACCATAAGACGCACCTAGGTTTTAGAGGAGGAAAACAAGAAAAAATAATTTTTTAACCAAATGATGTACTAAAATATTTACCAGTGCCCATGAAATGCAGCCTGACCATTGCCAAAGAAATGCAGCCTGACCATTGCCAAAGAAATGCAGCCTGACCATTGCCAAAGAAATGCAGCCTGACCATTGCCAAAGAAATGCAGCCCGACCATTGCCAAAGAAATGCAGCCCGATCATTGCCAAAGAAATGCAGCCCGACCATTGCCAAAGAAATACAGCCCGACCATTGCCAAAGAAATGCAGCCCGACCATTGTAGCGCTCCTCTTACCTTAACTATGGGTACTGTAGCTGTGGCTGGCTGGCTCTCACGTCCTCTGTGGCTGGCTCCTGTGACTGGCTGGCACCCTGGCCCTGCTGTGGATGGGTCACTGTGGCTAGATGGCTCCCTGCTGTGGTTGGGTCACCATGGCTGACTGGCTCCTGTGTGTGGCTGGCTGGTTTCCTGGTGCGGATGGGTCACCCTGGGTTGCTGGCTGGCACCCAGACCCTGCTGTGGATATGTCACTCTAGGTGGCTGGCTGGCACCCTGCTGCGGGTGGCTGGCCTGGCTCCCTGCTGCGGGTCAGTGGGAGGCTGCTGCGGGTCAGTGGATGGCTGGCATGGTGCACCCTGCTGTGGGTGGCTGGCCTGGCTCCCTACTGTGAGTCAGTGAGTGGGTGGCTGGCACAATGCACCCTGCTGTGGCTGACAAAGGGCTAGGCTAACAGAGGTGGGCTGACAGAGGTGGGGTGACTGACAGGGGGGGTGGCTGACAGAGAGGGAGTAGCTGACAGAGAGGTGGGCTGGCTGACAGAGGGGGAGGGGGGCTGACAGAGGGGAGGGGACGCTGATAGAGAGGGGGGCTGACAAAGGTGGGCTGACTGACAGAGAGGGGGGCTGACTGACAGAGGGGGAGGGGGCGCTGATAGAGAGGGGGGCTGACAGAGAGGGGGGGCTGACAAAGGTGGGCTGACTGACAGAGAGGGAGGGGGCGCTGACAGAGAGGGGGGCTGATAGAGAGGGGGGGCTGACTGACAGTGAGGGAGGGGGCGCTGACAGGGAGGGGTGGGCTGACAGAGGGGGAGGAGGCACAGACATAGGGGGAGGGGCCACTGACAGAGGGGAGGGGCACTGACAGAGAGGGGTGGGCTGATAAAGAGAGGTGGTCTGACTGACAGAGGGGGAGGGGGTGCTGATAGAGAGGGGGGCTGACAGGGGGCTGACTGACAGAGGGGGGGGCGATGACAGAGAGGGGGTGCTGACAGAGAGGGGGGCTGATAGAGAGAGGTGGGCTGACTGACAGAGGGGGAGGGGGGCTGACAGATAGGGGGGGCGCTGATAGAGAGTGGGGCTGATAGAGAGGGGGGGCTGACTGACAGAGGGATAGGTGGGTTGATAGAGTGGGGGACTGACAGAGGTGGGCTGACTGACAGAGGGGGAGGGGCGCTGATAGAGGGGGGGCTGACAGAGGTGGGCTGACTGACAGAGGGGTGGGCTGATAGACAGAGGGGGAGGGGGGCTGACAGAGTGATCAGAAGGAGACCTCAGGAGACACACAGAGTGCCAGGCAGAGAGGCGGGACTCACACGTGCAGCTGTTCCGGTCGCTATATCTGACGGAACACCATGGTCACTCACAGACCAGTCCCGCCTCCACATCCACCACCGGGGCCAATCGCAGACGCCCATGTCGGCAGCCCACACATGACCCCATTCGGCCAATCACAGGGCGCTCTTTGCCCATCGCTAAGCAGCGTTCAGTGTGTGAAATGTGAAACAGCGCAGGTGTTCTGTCGATTCCGGTCAGTCCGCCCCTGCAAGTGCCGCTGCATTTGTGCGGGAGGCGGCCGCGGGAAGACGGGTGGGGGGCTTGGCTTTTTTTCATGCCTAGGTCAAAACACAGCACTGAGAGGGGGGCGTTGCCGGCAGTGGCGGGGGGCGTTCCTGGCAGTGGCGGGGGGCGTTGCCGCAGGCGGCGATGCCTGATGCACATTCGCTCCATAAGACGCAGAGACATTTTCCCCCATATTTTTTGGGGGGAAAAGTGCGTCTTATGGTCCGAAAAATACGGTAAATACCAGTGGGTCTCTCTTTTTCTGGAGGTGATAAACAGGGTATCTGGAGGACACATTTATTTTATTTTTATTTTTTTTTACTCTAAAAGGGTTACAAACTATTAGGCTGCATTCACACTGATCCGCGGGTGCACCTGCAGCTTTCCTGCGGGTTAGCTGCACCGAAACCATAGACTTCTTTTATATCCTGTGGTTTTGGTACATTTCTGAAAGCCCAGTCCTGAATGCAGGAGTTTTGGTGTGCTTTCCAAAAGTGCACCATACCCACAAGATACATTAGGTTTGTTGTAAACCGTTGCTGCATTACTTTAATACAAGTTTTAAATTGTGCCCGAAGGCTTGATGCTGAAAATCTCACAAAGCATCAATGTTTCTGGTAGAATTAAGTGAAGTATTCACAGAAAGTGGAGGAACCTTTCCCTTTGGGTCATATGCCTGACTTAGGACTTGCCTGATCCATCCAGCAAGTGTAGAGATAGAGACAGACTGTAAGGAACATATTAAATGATGTGGTTTAATTATTTTTAGATCCTGTTTTCCTTTTTTTTTTTTATATATGTTAAGTGTTTTTTGGACTTACCCAGCACAGAGTGGTCTGTGATATTTTGTTGATTTGTATAAAGCCAACAAAGAAGTCATGAATTATGGGCAGAGCTACAGGTTCAATTTAACGTAGACCTCGACTGAGACATATACTCACCTTCCAGTCACAAAATCCACCAGTCTTTCCAGCTACCAGGAGTCAGTAGTCAGTGGGAGGATTAATGTCTGGTGATGACCAGGCATTCCAGTGGATGGTGAGGCATAACCAGTGCGTGGTCAGTGGGAGTAAGAAAAGGCCGGTGTCTGTAGCCAGTTAGAGTAAGAATGCCCAGGCATTGGTGGTTAAAGAGGAAGTAAACCCTCTTTAAAAAAAAAAAACCAAGGCAAAGGCATAATGAGCTAGTATGACTAGCATACTAGCTCATTATCAATTACTTACCTTAGATCGAAGCCGTCCTCGTCTCCCCCTCCGGCCGCAGACATCTCTCCCGGAGGTTACTTCCGGGTATCGCGGCTCCGGCGCTGTGATTGGCCAGAGCCGCGATGACGTCACTCTGCGCATGCGCGCAGTAACGGCACACGCTAGGAAAGAAACGTCACGGAGTTTCGTTTCTTACCAGCGTGCGCGCCGTTTGAATTTCCGGCAGACTACAAGTGAAATATCTCCTAAACGGCACACGTTTAGGAGATATTTCCACTAACTATAGGTAAGCCTTATTCTAGGCTTACCTATAGGTAGAAGTACAAAAATAGGGTTTACAACCACTGTGAGAAAATGCCTAGGCATCTGTGGTCGGTGGGAGGAAAAAAGGCTCTAACACCCCAATGTGATTATCATTATTTAAGGGGTTTCCAACAAAGTCCAGCTAATGCATAATGAACATGCTAATGAATCAATTCACCTGTGTAATATAATAAAGCAAAAGGGTTTGGGACTTTATATGAAGCGCACATAGTGATGCCTCCATCCCTAAATACTAGGATAAAGAAAGAGGGTTTTTTGGGACTTTATGTGAGGCACGTGACATAGATAAATCAAAAGTAATTTCATAAAAACATATTTATTTGCAGACAACATAGTAAACTGCAATGTGTACACACATAATTGTAGGATAATGAAATAAAAACATCCACAGTATAGTTCATACATATACAGTAGGTATCATAACACATATTGATGGATGGTAATAGCCGCTAAGTGTTCCATATCACTAATTCAATAAAAAAGTATGGCATTTGTATGGTATGGTTAGAATATGGTGAACTGTATCCAAAAAAATTGGATAGCTGCACCGTGTTAGCGCTACGTGTTTTGGGGATTCGTCTCCAATTCCTCAGGAGCATATATTTGCAAATGATATGGGATATATATAAAAACTGTACCAATATGGTCTACATATCATAAACCCAATTATAGGGAAAGAATAGTGACCAACAAGTAGATAGACATCCCAGGAATACTTACATATCGGCTAAAAGGCGGTGCTAAAAAACAAGGGCCAACAAAGTTGTCTGCCACGGGAGCTGTGGTGGCGGAAACTACGAGGGGGAAGCAAGGCGAACACAATAAATTCCCCAAGAGAGCAGGGATGCCCATGATGTGGTCCGATAGTGTAGAACAGTAGGTCCATAAAAATCTAAAGGGTGAATGAATGTATATGAAACTAATAAGTATAAAATAGAAATAAAGCTACTGTCAATTTCAGCCAGTAAACACTGTGACTGTAGAAAAAGTCAGATGTGATTAGGGGAAAAACCATAGACCATGACCCAAGTAAAGGAGGAGTAAGGTTCAGTTCACACCTAAACCAGCCGAGGATCTCACAGGAATGCTGTGCATCCCTGTTCTCCGTTTTAGGGATGAATCAGGGCCGAATCTGCCTGAATTTTGGCCCCGAAATGGAGCCAAAGACGCACAGCGTTTCTGTGCAGTGCGCTCTGCAGCCGCCCTGGAGATATGTAAACCGGCTCCATAGAGAGCCGGTCACATTCTCCTGCTATGCGAATTGAATGCGGGGAAACCTGCATCCAATTCGCATAAGTGTGAACCCAGCCTGATACTAGTGAAGGAGACATTACATGGAACCCACCATGCACGCTCTCAGAGAAAAGAACAAAGTGAGTAAGACATATGTGCAAAAAAATCTGAGATATAGGCACAAACTAACAAGGTGGTTACCTAAGTTCTCAGCTGGAGCCATGATCCAAAGGTGGTGTGCTCAGTGCCCAAAGTGTGCAACAGTGAAGGCTGTCAGCTACACTACCTAAGTTGGACCACAGCGTACGGCAATGTTTGGAGAACTGTGCCATTGTGAGGGGAGCCAGAGGGAAGAGCAACAAGGGACTATCCCTGGGTTTGTTGCCGACCAGCGCCATGAGCTGGTCCAACACTGCCACGGGACACCATGCACTATCAGTCTTGAAGAACAAGATGTCCGTGCCAGCCCCAAACTGTTGAGTCTTACATGCAGACAGATGTAACCTGTAATGATCTAGATGTCTGATCAACTGGCCAACTGAGAGCAGCCGGGAACCAGGGCCAGTACGGGTAAACTCACCTGGTCTGAGAAAACCAAAGAAGGCTAAATAAATAGCAGCTTTAAGGACCAAACTGAGGAGCCTCCCGAAAGGCCGCCTGTCCAGAAAACCAGACATACCCCGGAAGATATGTCCCGTAACTGGAAGTCTACAGACCAAAGCAGGACGACAACTCCTTCGGAATTCCTCTCAGAATAGCCTTGATCGCATGAGCAGCAAAGACGGAAGGTCTGTTCAGATCCTGTAAAGATAGGTGGGTGCTGAACCCCGGCAAGATATGTCTTAATGGTACCATGAGACAACCTTAGTTGAGCATGGCAGAAAGCTACAAAAGCCAAAAGATAACGGAAATCATGGCCATTGAAGCATGGATATTGGGACTGGAAATCCTGAAAGGTTTTCCAGGCCGAGGCGTAAGCCTTCTTGGTATTGATTGACAATGAGGCACTGATCAGGGCTGCTGCGTCAAGCAAATGGGAGTCTAGTCCAACATCAGAAATGAGGCCTGCGGGGATGGTGTGGCGCATGCGTCGGCAAGCGGGACCTGATGAAAAAAAGTCGTAAAATTGAGCCGAGACAGAGCATCCGCAGCAATATTCTCCACACCACTGATAAATTGGCAATGTATGTGAAAATTATACTGAAGGGATAACCAAATAAGTCTGCGTACAAAGGACATGATGACCAAAGACCAGAATCTACCCTTGTTGATGATCTCCACGGCCGCTTGATTGTCCGTGGAGAAAACCACCGTCTGTCCTGACCAAGAACTACCCCACACCCGGGCTGCTGCCACTACAGGGAAGATTTTAAATAATGCAGACGAGTCTGTGAACCCCGGGATGGCCAACATCTCCTCTGGCCAAGGCCCTGCCAACCAGTGGGTGCCAAAAATGGCAGCATAACCCACTGAGGCTGCTGCATCTGTCACCTGAGGAGAGGAACTGGACTCTGCGGGAATGAACATGGCTATCCCATTCCAATGCCGGAGGAACTCGTCCCACATGTGAAGGTCAGCCAACGCCGCAGCGTCCAGTTTGACTCGTGAGTCCGGACCCGGAGCTGATGGTAACAGAGCTAACAACCTAGATATAAAAGATCTACCCTGAGGAATGATCCTCATGGCGAAGTTCAACATGCCTAATAAGGATAACAACTCAACCCTGGTGCAAGCCTGAGAGACGGAAAAAGGAATGTATGCAATCTCTGATCCTGGAGAGCTTGTCAGCCGGCAGACTGGCCGGCATGGCCCTGGAGTCCAGAATGATCCCCAAAAAAGTGAGCGCCGATGCCGGGCCCTCCAACTTCTTTGTAGCCAGCGACACATTGAGAGCCGCGAAAACAGACAGTAACTTTTGTAGATCTATGGGGGCTTGCTGGGGACTCTCAATGAGGAGGAAGTCATCCAGGTAATGAATGACCTTGTGACAACGCTCCACATGCACGAGAATCCACCTGAGCGCCTGGGCAAACACATCAAACAACCAAGGGCTACTCTTGGACCGAACGTGAGTCTGGTAGCAAAATAGTACAAACCTCTCCACTTCACCCCATGCCACTGCCAGAGTGATGGCATGATCAGGAGAAGTTTGAAAGCGTCAGCTATGTCCGCTTTGGACAGCCAAGCACCCTGCCCCACCCTGATGATCTGCTGGATAGCCTGATCCACTGACGCATATTTCAAAGAAAACTCTTTAGACGGGATTAAAGAATTAAGGCTAGGTACCGCGGAGCAATGAGGGGCGGACAAGTTGTAAATTAATCTCAATTTATTGGAAAACTTTCCCTTGACCAACCCCAGAGGATTGACCCTCCAAAGCTGGAACGGGGATACAGGAAAAGGACCAATGATAAACCCTTTGTCCAGTTCAGACTGGAGTAAAACATCCACCGCCCCCAAATCCACTGCAGAAGATCTAAGATTGGGACTTTCAAACGTGCCTGAAGGTAAAGTGACAAACCCAGTGTGGAAACCCCTAGTAAACTCCTCCACCAGAAATGAACATAAACTAGGGGAAGGGTGAGAGGACAAGCAGTCCTGCAAAAAAAAACACGTTGACCCGGCTCAGTCAGCTGTTTTTACCCTGTCTGAGCGAGCAGGATGATTTTGGATGGGCCCTGAAACAGCCTGAGCAAATGTGCAGCAGAGACGGCACTGACTATAGTTGCAAACACCGTGATTAAAATTGTTGCATATTGGTGATTTCACCAGATACTGGATAGGCTGACCCAGCTTGTCCACTGTAGCAGCCTGAGCCAGCGCTGGCAGTGAACTGGGGAAAGCCCTAGAAGTGCCTGGGAGAATCGGGAACTCAGAATTGGGGCACCAGTAAGCCGTGTGTGATGAAGATGGACATGTAGCGCAAACCAGTGACCAGTGACGGCAGAAAAGCTCAGTGTCTACCCTGCTCCAGACCGCGACCACCTGATGTTGGTCCCACAAAGCAGCTGCTTTGGCAGAGAACGACTGGTGGTAGTTGTAGAATGCCATGCCCCCAAACTTGTGACCCAACTCGACAACCGCATAAAGATAATGGTCCAGTTCCTCTCTCCTCTGGGGACTTGCTGAGCACACAATATCCCTAAATATGCTGAAAGCTAGCACAAACTCGGGGATAGAGAGTTTGCGATTCAATCTGTGGTCCTTGGACTTGATAATGACTGACACGTCGCCACAGGCATAGGACTTGTTGTCAGCCCCATCATGGGCGGCAATCAACAAGGATGCCAGATTGACATCCTTGCCATCAAGAATATCCTTCCTTATGTTCCCTGGGATGAAATGGGCTGGGGTGAAGGAAGGAACACTAGAACTAGTACCTGCAACCAATAGCCCAGGAACCACGGGGACCTCAGACCCTGCTGCAACCACAAAAACAGACAGAACCGCCGGGGCCGCAATCGGACTGGTCTCCAGAACCTCCACCCTGGCCCGTAACTCCTGGAATGAGTGAGGAGACTTGCCACTTCCCAAGTCAATTAAAAACAAAACATCTCAACCCGCTAAGACCTAAACGAAATAGGTAAACCACAGTGGCGAACAAACCCTAAGTAAAACTAAAATTATGAGAGAATAACGCACCAGTACCCAGGCTTACCTTGATCGTAACCTTTGACCCTAACCGAAAACCTTGCATCTGGCACCCGAAGTAAGCCCTGAAATAAAATGTACGAACTGGGACTGAAAAACGAGTCAGACCCCCAGGATGAGAACCAAAGTACAAAAGATGAGGCCAAGAAATCCCCCCCACGAGATCTGAAAACGTGTCAGGCAACCGAAGGCGTGTCACATAAAGCACGAATGAGATTTGAAACGTGAAATGCCAACGGTTGAGGAAACTTGCCACTGACCAAGTCAATTAAAAACTAAACATCTCAAACTGTTAACACCCACAAACGTGGTGGGTGACCCCGCAGTGGAACCACTACCCTTAAAACTCAAGGTCTGGGAAGGAAGAACAACACCTGAGCAAATCTGACCTGCCCCAACCCAAGGAGCTGCCCCCCCCCTAAGGTGCCCCCATCACCTTGTGAACCCAGCACCCTGAACGAGGATGAAACGTGACACTTACTGAAGCAACCTGAAAAAGAAACATAGTTTTGACGAAAACTTAAACCCTGAACAATGTCCTGAGAAGGAAAATGACAGACATGCATCAAACATTTGCAGGGAAAACGACAGGTATGCTTGAACATGAGGAAATGAAGAGCTGTGGAATACACGTATGAGCCCTCCCCCCTTCCTCGTCCCCCACAAGGCCCTACCAGCAGACCTGTGATCCAGGGAAAGCATGTGGGGAAAAACCATGAGACGATTGCACGGATGCCCAGCAGCAACACCAGCGTGATGTGAACATGAACCCCCCCTCCACCCCTCCAAACCCACCTGAGCTGACAAAATGAAGCCAAGACCCAAGACCCCCCCCACACACACAGGCAACAACCCCTGGCCCGCACTAATGATACTCCCCAACCACCTATGAAGGGCATCAGAAAAACGGCCTGAGCCCCCCGCACGATACCTGTACACCACACGCTGGAAAGGTGAGAGCCTGCCGCGGGCCGCCAGCGGAACTGAGAGAGGGTGGCGACTGCAAGCTGAAGGCCGCTGAGTGGAGCTGAACCTGCCGCAGGTCGCCGCGAGGAGCCGAAAGGCCACCGGGCCAACCAAAGAGCCGACAGCCGCCGAAGCCTCGTGGAGCCGGAACCGGAAGTGACGAACACAGGAGTCGCCCAGAAATTACGTAGGTAAACAAGAACGTCAGGCCGACAGGAGGAGGAGGGCGGGTTTAAAAAAAAACGACTCCTCCTACAAACTCAGGCCAGCCTCCGGCCGGCCTTCCCATATGTACACATTGCAGTTTACTATGTTGTCTGCAAATAAATATGTTTTTATGAAATTACTTTTGATTTATCCATGTCACGCGCCTCACATAAAGTCCCAAAAAACCCTCTTTCTTTACACGTGTGTAATATGTTCAGGTATATGTAGAACAGAATCTGTAGAACTAAGCTGTTTTAAATACTAAACAGAATATAATTAACAGAATAAGGACAGGTTCTCCTGAAGTGCTGATAATAAATGTTACTTGTAAGTTGTAAAATATAAGTCTGGCACTAAAGAGAAATTCATCCCTGTGTTCCGGTGTGTAAATATACACATGAAACAGGAAGCGGAACCGAGTGACAAGTCCCAGACACACTGGAATTGGAAGCCATCATCTGCTCAGGATCTTTTGGTTTCAATCATAGGTCATTACGGACAAGTAAATGTAAACTTATTTATGGGTTGTAGAGGACAGTATCACATCTGACATAATGAGGCACACACACTCCCATATACAATGAAATCACCTGTGAACTTTCTCCATCACTTATATGAATCCTTTTTGGGATATTTAGGCTATTCAGAGCAAATATTGTTTATACAGTATAAACCCACACAGCCAAATCTTTCCATGTCTCAGAGGACTCCAATTTGTGAGTGCAGAAATTCAGCAATGACCTTGTGAGCTATTACTGAAACATGACTTCACTCAAGCCGTTAGCTGTTCTGCTTTGGTAAGCATGGCCCATACAGTAAGGAAACCCACTGTGCCTATGCACAGTGATTGCCCTATGAGGCTGCAGCAACATCAGTAAGCCAGCTTCTCTCGGACAGACCGACATACACACGGGCAGAATGTCGGGCGGTATTTTTTGTACTGGCAAAGTTCTATCAACATTCTGCCAGTGTGTACGGGGCTTTAGAGCTGACCCTATCCACCTTTTATGGGCTCTTTCTGGTAGGAATGCATTTTTTCTATTCCATTTTCGTGTGTTGCCTACAAAGTCCGATCCTTGTCTTGCTCCTCCTGAGTAGATCATTTTTTCCTACAAATATACGGATGTGGCAATGTGAGTGCCTTCCCCCTCCCCTTTCATTTCTTACACGGGCTCTTTCTGGTGTTCCCCATGTCAACTTCCTGGTTCCAAGCACCTTACACAATATCCACAAGGAGGGGGTTGCTCACCATCGACCACCTAGAAAACTGCCATCTGCTGGAGACTTATTGATATGCTTTTTATTGTTTTTCAAATGTGCATATTTATTGTTTTTAATTTTACCAATATGTTTTAATAAATGCTACACTTAGGTGGCGCTTTTCTCTCCTTTTTTCTGTTTATACATGGTCTTCCTTTGATCGGTTGACCCTTCCTTCCTTTGATCCTCCCATCAATCGATTGCCCGATCCTCCCATTGATCGATCAACCAATTCTCCCATTGATTGATCAACTGATCCTTCCATCAATCCTTCCTTCAATCAATGGATCCTTCCAGGAATCAATTGACTGAATCTTCCATTAATTGATCGACAGACTTTTTCATAGATTAATTCGTTCTTAGATTGATTCGTTCTTCTTTTGATCGGCTGATCATTCCTTCTTTCCATCGCTCGATACTTCCTTCATTTGATCTTTTCAATCAACCGATCCTTCCATCAATCAACCAATCGATTCTATGTGTGATCCTCCCTCCCTTCGATTGATTGATCCAATCATTGATCCTTTGAACGATCCTTCCTTCGATCGACTGATGCTTCCTTCATTATTTTTGTGCAAGTAATTTTTTGCAATGTTTTTTTATCCTTTTCCATATATTATAATACCTGGTTAATCCTGCTTGTACCTGTCAGTAAACTGACTTTTCGTCATCCTGCTCTCTCTGCAGCATCTGCATCTCCCTCTCTCCCCCTCCCTTCCTATCATTTTCATGGTCTG
Source organism: Rana muscosa (assembly GCA_029206835.1). Taxonomy (NCBI): domain Eukaryota; kingdom Metazoa; phylum Chordata; class Amphibia; order Anura; family Ranidae; genus Rana; species Rana muscosa. The sequence continues at coordinate 869,255,641 of CM055118.1, forward strand.
TGTGAAGCTGCTTAACTCCCTGCCCCTCCCCTCCTGAAACTAAACCAGAAGAGGATTGTAAGCCCCTCCCACTGGATTCCATCTGCTTGGAAGTAAAACCTGAGAAAACCATGTGACTGTACAGAAGCACTGGTGGGAAAAGCTATTTAGAGATTATATTGCTGAAAAAAAAACAAAAAAACACACTGCCATTACTCTTGCCCCAGAAGAGAAGCAATCATGGGAGTTGATTGTGAAGACTTTATAACCACTTTTAAGACCTGACTGAAAACATTTACTATAATACAGTGGAACCTCGTTTTACGAGTAACGCGGTTAACGAGCATTTTGAAAGACGAGCAACTTTTTAAATTCTGACTCGGTTTGCGAGTGTTGTCTCGCAAGACAAGCAGAATTCAAACTAATAGGGCCCGCAGTACCGCATTTGGCCTGAGGTGCGGGGGCACCGGAGCCGAGCAGAGTCGAACGGAAATGCTTGGAAAAACACGGAAATACTCAGTTTCCGAGCCTTTGAGGTTTTCCGAGGCCTTTCCGGACGTTTCCGAGGCTCTCCGGCGCCCCCCACCTCTGCCATTGAAGTCAATGCGGAACAAATTATTTTCATTTCCATTGACTTCAATGGGGAAACTCGCTTTGATATGCGAGTACTTTGGATTACGTAATTCGCAGGTTCCACTGTATAGGTTTTTTATAGTTATTGATTTACAAAAAACATAGTCTTAGTCTCCAGAGGTATACTGCTATGCTCTCTTGAGACAATTGACACTCCTTAGGCCCCCCCCTCCCCGAGAATGCTGAGGAGGCCAGGCTGGGACCAATAAATGGTCCCCCCACCTTCCTTCTGTCAGAAGGACAGCTGTACACATGGTCAGAATGTTAGCCAGTACCTGCTGAACCGGCAGATACTCAGACTGTGTGTATCTAACTCTAGGGGACTCTTTCTATCCAATTAGAGATGTTGTACATTGTTAAATGCTTAATGATTTTACTTGGGGTCCTCTGCTCCTGCAGCAATTTATTTGTAGTCCCTGCTAGACTTAGCACCCTACGTCCTCCCATTCGCCTATACTGGGGAAAAAGGTGCACTATAAAGGCCTCGCTCTCACCTCATTGTCTTCCTCTTCCCCCACATAGATCTCCTGAGTGGCTTCCCCTCCTTCCTTGCTCTTCCAATTTGTTTTGGGATTGAGGTGAGATGGGATTAGACCCTTAGGCCATCAGGCATATAATTGCCCATCTTCTGTTTTTAACCCCACACAAGTTTATCAAATAATCTTTCCTTACCTAAAATTAATCCTACATTTAGGGGATGACCTTGAATCGCCTACTACAGAAGCTGTATTAGCTTTTTATGATCTATAAAGCCAGGCAACGCCCCTAGACCTGATGGCTTCACTCTGCCCTACTACAAACTCTTAAAAAAATATCTGATTTCATTCCCTTGAAACACACTCTTGGCTCACATTTCAATAATCTCTAATGACCGGTTCACACTGGAAACTCTTCTTGTTTTGACAGCCTCTTAAGTTCAATGGGTTGCCAAAATGTACTAAAATGCAGAAAACGTAGTGCAAGCTCTTTTTCAGATTACGCCACAAACCCATGTTTGCGAGATGTGTTTCGGGTGCACCTCTCCTGCACTGCATTTTGGTGTGAATATGCACTAGAGAAGGAAAGGATATACACAAATGCAGTAATTATTGCCCTACTAACCACTTCCTCCCCCAACTGTCAAAGCTCCTGATACACCCTGATCAAGCAAGCTTGAATTATCGGACAAGGAAGCGAGGGACTCGTGGTTTGATTCGCCATGTGACCTCGCCAAAAACACAGCTTCTCCCTTATGCTACTGATGCTGAAAAAGCATTCAATAGCATTACCTGGTAATTCATCCATGAAATTAACTTCTATTGGTCCAGGGTCCAACATGCGAAAATAAATTCAGGCTATATATCGGGGGTTAACAACCAGTAGATCTCGGACAGGTGACTGGTAGATCTTAGTCAGGGCTTGCTGACCTGCCATTCCAGAGCATCAAAAAGAGTGCATTGCAGAGGGACTACTTGTAAAGTTGGAGCCATAGTATAGGGAGCAAAAGGCACATAAGCCGATGCCTTCTCTGTAGTGCTGGCTCCTGTCCCATGCTGAGTGGTTCCAACTGCACTTCATCTCATCTCTTTCGTCTCTAGCGGTGCCAACAGCAGGAAATAAGAAATCTTCAGGTCAGTGTGAAGCAATACACTGGGCATAATAGTATAGGGCTTCTTTCACACTGATGTGTGAAAGCACAGCGTGTGCAGTGCAGTGTACATGCACCTTTTCTGTGGATTTGCTGCGCTTAGCCATAGACTTCTATAATAGCCAAACCAACAGAATATAATAGAAGTCCATGGCAAAGGGCAGCTAACCGAGGAAGGTTGCAGATGCACTGCGCTGCACCCGTGCAGGTAAACCGCAACACATCAGTGTGAAAGCAGTCTTATAGGGGGCTCAAAACAGCAAGGGTTAATTTAGATTTGCAATTTGGTAAATGGTAAAACCCCATGGTTGTGTTTTTATCACCCTGCCCCAACCAACCCCCTCTTGCTGCAGTTGCCAGGGGTGTACACATGTCCCAGCCACAGCATGGGCATGTGAATAAGGCCGCTCTGCAAGAGCGCTGCAACCTTGTGCAGTACAGCAAACAAGGGGTTAAAGCATTCTGTTGCTTTCTCACTACCTGCTTTAACCACTTGGACTCCACAGAAGCATGCAGTTGTGGGGCACTTGCAGAGTGGCCCTATTTACTTGAATGAGTCATGATAGGCAGGCGGTGGCACCTACCAAAAGCAACATGGGACTCCCACCCCCAACTTTACATGTGAACAAGCACTGAAGGTGCAGCTGCCGAATGCAACCAAGGGCTCATTCACAAGAGCAGCAGTCACTGCTGCTCCTCTGAAAAGCGATCCAAGTGTGTTTGACAGGTGGTGAGGAGGCAACATTGCTGTGCAATGCATGCAATTGCAACACGGTAGTACAGCAATTGGAAAATTAAATCATGTGTGAGGAGGCGACACTGTGCCTGGTGATTTTTGACTTCTCCCCTGTTGTCCAGGTAGATCTCCACCTCGTTATGATTGCCTACCCCTGCTATATATTCTTCCCCCATAGTGTCATCTCAAATACATTTCCCATTACAAACCCTATGAGACAAGGGTACTCCCTTTCCCCCTCATAATCATTCTCACTATGGAACCTCTTCTTTGTACAATCTGCACTATAACAGACACCTGTGGCTTTTCAACCCATTCGGACACCACAAGGTAGCAAGTAGTCTATGCAAATGTTTTTGTTTTCTTCCTTTCACACCAAAACCAACCTCCCCTCACTTATGGCCCAACTTAAAATATTCAGTCAGCTTTCCAATTACAAAATTAACTACCACAATCTGAAGCCCGGAGGATTCTCCTGCCCAATTTATCAGTAAAAATTCTTAGGGCTAAATTTCCTTTTTAAAATGGTATTCTCACACATTAGATATCTGGAGACCAATATCTCTGCAGAGCTTCATGAACTCTTTAAACTTAAATTTAAACCCTTGCTACAGACAGAAAAACATAAACCTGATAAATAGCATCAGAGTATTTTTACCAGGTTTAGCTATAAAAGTGAGATTGCAGCTTTAAAAAGTTGTATTGATATGAATATGCCCCCGAGACTTATTATTTTCCAAACTATCTCAACACTTTCAAAAGGGATTCAAGGTTCTTATGTTTTTTTATGGGCCCAGGAAAAGGCAAGAATCAAACTTTAGGTTCTCAACCGTTCTCAGACACCATCCTCTAATAAAATCCACTTGTTGGGTGTCCGATCCCTTATGCCGCGTACACACGATCGTGATTCACGGCGGTGAAAACACCGCCGTGAATCACGGCATGAAAAAAAATGAAAAACGAGGGAACGGCATGTTCCCCCACACACGACCGTTTTTCCCGTCATTTTTTTCTTTGTCGAGAAAAACGAGCGTGTGTGGGCTCCGTGGCAGTGATTCCCTATGGGAAAACTGCTGCGGAAAAAAATGCTGGAAAAAACGATGAGAAAAATTAGAACATGTTCTAATTTTTCTCATTGTGATTAATGCCGTTTTTCCCGTCGGGAAAAACGGCAAAAAGCCCACAGACGATCGTTTTTCTCGTCCAAAGGAAAAAATGTAATTTTTCCCGACGGGAAAAATGATCGTGTGTACGCGGCATAAGGATCTCATCACTCCCTTCCTAGAAAAGCCTGCTTTTGACCTTCTGATGCTCCCTTTCTAAATCTGATTCGGGCAGGCCAATTTCGAGCCATTCATTTTGCTAATGCTGGAGAAATTTCACTCTCGCCCTCTCACACTGTAAAATACAGCTTGGTCCCCAGTTGGATTACTGGCGTCTACTACAACTTTCTCAATTTCTATGCTTAAAATCCACAACACGAAAGGCTCTTCTGAGCCACCACATTTCTAGAAGCTATGCCTAGAATTGTCCCCACATTGCCACACACTCTCCCTTGCATATTCAACTTTATTGGACTCGCTCATTCCCGACCTCCCTATATTTGAGCCAGGGGAAACAAATTTCAAGTGTTCCTTTACAGAAAACCAAATTGACTGAATCCTAATTTCAGCACATACATTTTTCAGTTTCCAGGAAAATCCAGGAATTTTAATACAAGCTGCTGACATGATGGTACAAGACCCCAGAATCGCTACACAAAATGTACCCTCAAAGCTCTCTGTCCTGGTCTGACATGTCTTTTTTAGCACTAAGAATTTACTTTTTCCTTTCTACTTCCCCTTTAACTGCAGGCCCCACAATGTCCTATGTTAACCCCCCCTACCATTTATTTTTCAAGCTGGCCATAGAGGGATCTTCTTTCAACCACATGAGCATGGTGGATGGTGGAATCCTACTGGGACATTGTATTTTGACAGCAGGACTCTCAGCTGTCAGAATACATTGATCAGCAGCTGCAGCCGCTGATCAAAGGTTTTTTAGCATTCCTGATCAACTTCTGTCCTGTGGGAGCAGCCATACATGGATCGAAATTCAGCCTGTCCCTGCTGAACAGCTGAATTTTGATCCATCTACTGCCAGCTTTACATATCCCCACCTTTTTCCTCCCCTGGATATGATCTCAAATCCTCCCCTTTCTCTTGTGGAAACTTCCTTTCCCCATTGCTCTCTTCCAATTAATTTTACCTGTTTTCCTTAAAATTAGGATCTCCAGCGCTCAGAAAACTGTACAACCTACAACTGTATGGAAGAGTAACAATTCATTGTAGCTCAGTCTGTGTTCTTCTTACAATAAAAGAATAATTAAAAAAAGCAAAAGCAGCATCTTTTATCATTAGCCTTCACTAAGAAATAAGCAAGTGACTTTGTCTAGGTAGAGGTTGCTCTGTGTCAAATATTTGTGAACACAAAAACTGCACTAGCATCAAGAGTTACATGACTGTGTTGATCCCTATCCAGGAATAAAATGTTGACCTTTAGTGGTACCTGAACAAAGATGGCTCTGTTTTTCTGTTGAGAAAAACAAATTGGAGCATTGTCAAGGGGAATATTCTGATCTATTTAAGAGCGAATACATACATGTAGGTGTTTTATTAACATATTACTACCGTGCATGCATTTAGTAGTGAAAATTATATATGATGGTAGGTCCATTAAAAAATAAAATCTAAATATATTAGCCACATAAAAGGATACTTACTCATTTTTAAATTTTAATTTATTTCTCTGTGAAACTTCCACGAAACAGAATAATGCGAAAATACAAGCAGATGGCACAGTGTATACTGTCTCATGAGATTTATGACAAATATAAGTCTTCTGGAAAATGAACATTTCATGATACAACTTTTTAAAGGTGCAATCACACTCCCACTTTATATTCAAGCTTTATGCTTACTATCATAAACCATACAAAAAGACATCGTACAATTATCAGTCGCACATATTCAACTTCAGCCACACAAATCTCAAGAAGTCAGGAATAGTAAACATATTTGACCTTTCAGATATTCTCCTATCCTCCAAAGACATGTTATGCCAACTAATGCAGGCCATACATGGGTCAAATTCTGAACAAATTTTCTTTTGAAAATCAGAAATTTTGTGATCCGATGGTACCACCAATGATTTTGAAATTCAACCAACCAAGCCATTAATTTCACCTCATTTTGCTACAGAAAAGAATGTTCGCGGCTGGGAATTTTATTTTCTTGCGCATTTCTTTTTCAATTATATTTCTCGCACGATTCTCCCATCACGAATTAGAAAATTGATAGTTTTAAAAAAAAAATTCAACACGCCGATCACTCAAATTCGATAGCTGCACAAAAACTGGCTGTTGCTGCGGCCCACTAATGGTACGAAGTTCGAACTCAAAGTTTAGTTAGGATTTTCAAATGAAAATTATTTTGAAATTCAACCCATGTATGGTCGGCCTTCTGAAAGAGATTTCTCCAATTTTTGTTGGTAAATGCCTACATAGACTAGATTGGGTCAGCAACTCAGCTTACTAACCTTTGGAAGAACCAATACATTTTACATCAAGGTAAAAGCTGTGGCAACCAGGCCCAAGAGGTATAGAGAACCAGTACGGTCAAAACCCTTGATATGCTGAACATTACAGGCCTACTGAATGTCTCCCATCTTAGTGACGCTAGACAAAGACTTCTAGCAACTGCCAAATTAATATCAAGGTAGAAGGTACCACAGGGAGCTGTGGAAAGCTGAGGGGTAAGGCATACCCTCCCCCTACCCCTACATCAGGGCCCAGGGTTCTCTGTCTAGACTTATGGCTATTAGATCTTATAAGATAATTAAAGAGATTGATTTGTTCTATTTAGTATTTAGCTCATTAGTAACCAGAATCATTCATTACTCATGCTATAATTTTAACAGGTGCTTGAATCTGTTTTCTTAGCCAAATGGTTGAATGACCTGTCTTCCTAGATGAAGAAGCCAAACCTTTTCAGATGAACTGAAAATCTATACAATAAGGTAATATTTCACCGAAATGCTTAAAAGAGGAACTGCAGTCTGCTCACATAATTTGTAATAAAAACATATTTTTCATTCTAAAGCTTCCCTCCAACCACTTTGCATATTATTTTAGATATACACTGTGATTCTGTAATTGCCAAATATGCTGCAGAAATCTCCCTCCACTGAGTCTGGCTGCATCCTTTTTTAACTTTGGACAGCTGAAGCTGCTGCCTGTTCACTTCCTGGATTTACACACACACCTCCAGCTCTGCAGCTTTCATTGGCCCCCTTATGACTCATCCCCAACTTCCTGACAAACTCTCACGAGAGTGAGAAAGAGAGCTGTGCATGATGTCATAAGCCTAGGCTAATGACCAGACCAGAAACAGGAAGTGGGCTGTAAAAGGTATTTACTGGCAGAAAAAAAAATGTTTTACTATCCAAAGTTAAAAGAAGAGCAGAAGATTTAATAGATGGAAAGTTGAAAAAATGACTGAAGTTCCGCTTTAATTACTGGCAATCTAGTATGTACATATAAGTGGTTTTGAGGCAAGTTCAATACAGTACAACATAAACACAAGGCAATCACAAATGTTCCTTGGCAGAGAACTGCAAAGTAACATGATAAAGATGAGACTACTACCGTGGCTTTATCAGAACATGGGGTGTCATTGTTAAAGCAGATCATAAAAGGCCTGTGTTGGGATAGCTCTAAAAAAATGAATGTACACAGATCGTGTTAGATCACATTAAAAACATTACTGGTTACAAACCTGGCAATTCAAACTTGAAGACAGCATTCAAAAATGATCAGGAGATCCACAGATATAGGTAAGTGAAATTGTAAGCAACAGCCCTTTCCTGCATATTTCAAGATGGCCCCATTCCATTATTGTATTCTTGGTGGCCTGATAGACCAAAAAGGAGGCTCAGAAATGGGGCATGCTCAACATTTACAGTTGAGATCTGCAAATACAGTAGTGTTAGTTGCCTTCACTTCTAAATTCACTGACTGTTTTCACATGTGAACTGAGGATAGCATCGCTTATGTATTATTTTTTATCATAAAGAGTTTTGATTTCCCAGATTTGTGTTAAGTTAGTTTAACCACTTGCCCTCCTGAAGATTTACCCCTCTCCATGACCAGGCCATTTTTTGCGATACAGCACTGCATTATTTTAACTGACAATTGCGTGGTCGTACAATGCTGTATCCAAATAGAATGTATGTCCTTTTTTCCCTACAAATAGAGCTTTCTTTTGGTGGGATTTGATCACCTCTGTAGTTTTTATTTTTTGCGGAAAAAAAAAAAAAAGGAACCGACAGTGTAAAAAAAAATAAAAAAAAATCCCAAATTTCTTCATCACATTTAAAGTGACAGCATATTTTTTTTTTTTTTTTAGTCCCATCGTAACTGTCTGGTATAAACATACCGGGATCACTGGATAAATATTTTCATTTTGCAGGAACTTTCCTAGTTTCCATAAGGTTCCTATCCAAACATCATTCCTGCCTGCTTTGAGACACAATACAATAGCATAGGATCTGACTTTGTAACAAAGTATACACATGACATTGGCAAGGGTAGCAATGAATAAAACGGACTGCGGGTGTTAAGTGAATGACAGTTAGGTAAAATTAATGCACAAACACAACCCCATGACAACATTTTTTGCTATAAAAGAAAATGTCCCTTGAACATACAAATCATTTCCAGTTTACCAAACCACAAAATTAAAAAGTCTTTTTAAAACCTAAAATAAGTGATGAAAAAGTTGATGAGTTTGCTACATAAGGCCCTTTATTTCCATTGCTTCAGCTGCTATAAGATATGGTGTTCCATCTCTCCACTGTTCAGTAGAGAACATACAAATGCAGAGTCATGATGTTGAACTTATCCAGTGTTGAATGCATAATGCCATGGCAAAGTGTTGATAAACCATTCTATGGCTGTTTGATTTAAAGTTCAGTTTTAACTTTGTGCATCAAATCTTGTTGGTCTATTTTCTCAGTGAGCTCAAACCAGCGGTTGAAAGCAAGCAAAGCCACGTTTTTTGCAGCCACAGCAATCATTTCCACTGAGCTGGCTGCCCATTCTGCACCACTAACATAATACAGACCATCATGGAGAATGATAGGAGGAAGCGATTTGGAAGAACTGGCTGTGCCATAGTTTGGGAATGCCTGCCACTCAATGACCTGAACAGAGTAATAGGACTTAAACAGAGTCTTCAGTTCCTTCCTGTCCAAAGGCAGCGAAGATAGCACCCGCCAAACCCCAGCTTCCTGTGGAGGTTTGCGCCGGAAGCCAACAGACACATTGACTGGGCACAAGCTCTCTAGACTGTGAAATATAGCTTCTGGGCTGTCTGTGGAGAGGATACTGGCAAACGGAAACAGTTTGGGATCCGTGAAGCCAAAATAGGAAGAATTGAGGTAGCCATGGACGATGGATGTCACCACTCGATGGTAAGAACTTGTATGCTCTGGAAGAGTAGGCTGGAAATTCAGAAATGAGATAGGGAAGCCTGTTTTTTGTAACGGAGCAGCTATAATCACCACATCATAGTAATCAGAACCCAGTGTCCCATCTCTCTCATACTGCACTTCATATCGGGGCTTTTTTTCTGGAAGGAAAAACAAACAAAGCAGATTCTGTCATGAAAGGTCCTGATCACTTTGTATGCTGTTAGGGAGTGACCTGTACATTAAAGCTCTACCACAATAAAGTTAACATATAGTGGAAATTTTGTACTATTTGCCAGCACAATTCTGGAGAAAAGAACCTGAATGGCTATGGTTACGAAATTGGCTATGCCATCTGGCAGGGTACTGGGTGGATAAATACAAATCCCTTGGTAGGTAAAAAGCTGCCATACATTTATTTTAGCTGTTTGTCTGCATAACAGTGATAATCGGATTACTAAATTTCAGCCACTGGTTATGTGATAACCAATCATAAGCTAAAATCATATTGGGATAACAGATGAAAGCCACTTGCCTACTTGTTAAAGCCCTTTGGATCAGTCATATGTTTTTTTAAAGCAAACACATAAATCTATTAAGCAAAACAGTAATGAACAGGAGCCTTATTCCCAATCCCAAGATTAAAGTTGCACTCTGAAGGGAGCACTCCTTAATTTACCAGGCAACATGCAAGTCAACTTTAGCAGAGAACAAGCTCAAATCAGATTATCATGTCAATCATATGGTATTCAGACCTTATCTGAAATGTATAAAGTCATAAATGGCACAAAATGACACACAGCTGATCAAATAATATTCAATGCTAGACATGGTCACACAATGTGTGTATTTGGACACAACCCCTCCACCTTTCTGCACACACATCTTTCATACATGCTCACACACTTACATATTTGAAGGTCTTCATGGAATAATACCAGCATTCTGCCCTAATTTACTCAACCATGCTTCATTTGACTGCTTAGCCTTGCTAAAGCAGGAAATTTGTATGAGGAATATCCAAATGATCCAGGGTTCCACTTAGGGCAAAGTGACAAAGTCTCTTACAAGCCCACCACGACTCAAACATATATGAGCTCTGTGTCAGAACTTACCTAATGTCAATGACATGCTATTATCCTTATGTGAAAGTTTTTAAACCTGACGATTGGTTGATAGACCTAAAAACTGCACCATGGCAGAAAGTCACATTGTTCCCACATCCAGAAGCACAACGTATTTTATTTATTGGCGACTCCAACACCATGGAATGGGCAAAATGCTCCTTTAAAAGTATTCTAACAAACAAGAATTTTAAAATACATACCCTTATACATACCTTAAAAAAGAATTCCAGCTTTAATATCATTTTAAATAGTTTGTTTGGGTCAAACAGAACGATGGGGCAGCTGTGTGTGCTGTAAGATACTTTAGTAGCATTAGCTACATACAGTAAGTGGCACTGTGCTCTGGCAGCAGTATGGGTGACTACCCATCTGCTGCCAGTGTAAAAAGAGAGTCGGCTTGAGCGCTTCTCCACCATTCAGGAGAAGCCTTATATTTTTATGAGTGAATACAAGGGTTGTTCTGATTTGCTGGGGTGTAGAGAGGCGGGCAGATTACATCACAATTTCCACCCCAGCTAATCAGAGGAAGCCTTGTATTCATTGATTAAAATACAAGGCTTTGAAGTCTGGGTGTTCCAGATCTACAAAAATACTATCAGGCAGCTCACCCTGGGTAGACTCATCGGCTGATGCAGTCACGTGGACATTAAGATTTGGCTGCAACTGGAACAGGCCCAAAACCAGAAATGGCTATGTAGATTGCAGTGGTGCTATGGTGACTTGCCCTCCTCGCTCAAGGCTCACCCTTTAATAGGACCTACAGCGTGCATATGTTCCTTGCTTTTCTCCACTGCCGCATTATCTCCCGCTGTCTCCCCACTTTTCCCTGTTTTAGGCATCCTGCACTTTCCCCCGGGCCTTCAGGATGGGACTTTCCGCACTTTAAATTGATCCTGGGAGCCATCAGGCCTCCAACTTTCTGGTCACGGATGCCTGGCCCACCTTGAAGGCCCCGGCGGACTCTAAGGGCCACCTCCACTTGAACTTCTGGAGGGCCCTGCAATTTCTCTTTATTTTTTGGGCTCCCTTTCACCTCCACGTGACTTCCGCCGCAGTCTGACTACATTAGAGGTATATTGCTCTGACCAAGGAGCTTTACCTCATACACTCCAGAAGATGTAGTCCCTGCTGATAGCACCCCCAGATGATTACCAACTGCCCTTTCTTGAAAAGTGAGAATTGGACCTGGGTAGGACATTTACAGTGGATCAACGTAATAACATTATTTGGTGTGCCTTAAAATACTTGAAGCGTCCTGATCCCAATGTACACGTTCCTGTCAAAATGGCTGTGCAACGGAGTGAGTGTTGTAGTGACCAATGTCTGGAACCGTTTAAGGTCAAAACGAAAAAATGCATTGTCACATGCCTGATGAAGGGGTCCTCTGAGGCTCCGAAACATTGCTAACTGCTGTAACGATGTGATCGCAAATAAAGCTCTAGACCCATCTTTGGAGATCCTCGGTGGGATGGTGAAATTTTTTTCATTTTCACCTTAAAATACTTGATCTGTACAAGAGTTCAGGAAACCAATTTCAAAATTTTGACTCGCTGGTACCATACTTCGTCTCTCTTCCATAAATAATTCATGAATACTACTGATCACTCAAGGGACGCTATTGCATATCTTCTGGTCCTGTCCCAAGCTCAACAATTACTGCAATAAGGTCCAGAGGATTAACCAACAATTTACAGATTACGTTATCCTGGAAGACCCGGCCTTCTTCCTCCTTCATGCCTCAAACATACCCACTAAACACTACAAAAACACTGTACTATGCCACCTCCTGAACTCCACCAAATCATGCATTCTCCTTACCTGGAAAAATTCAGCGCCACCATTCACTGGACTCTGGCTCAATAAGTTTGAAGAGCTACACCAGATGGAAGATCTGGTGCTTTCTGTGTAACATACACAAGAGGCATACTCAAAAATCTGGACTTTGTGCAACAAGTTCGTTCTACTCTGAGGACAGTAAAGCCCTCTTCTGTGCCTCACTTATCACTCTCCTTTATATAATAAAAAATTCTAGCAGTTCCCTTCTTTGCCATGGTTAGACACTGTATTTGCCATCATTGTAACCATCTTTTCCTGGTGCCTTCCATGGCAGCATACTAATGGTTGATGGCTCCGCCCCCGATCAACCCCCAGGACCACGTAACTCTATAAAAGAAAGAGTTACTCCCCTCTTCAGACATTCTTTTTCCTGTCCTCAATCCCTACAGGATCACTAATCAGCCTTACCTCACCGTCTCATGGTGCTACCGTTGCAGGTTCATGCTCTCCTGCAGTACGGAGTCCCGCATCTTGGGCTGCTAAATGCGCCATATAAGTGTGGGAGCCCCTTTTTCTGTGGATCTTTTTTGGGCATGAAGGGCACACAGGAGCATATTTTCTCCTCAGCGGCAGTTACAATCCTTGGGTCACACATTGCTTTACCCGGGTAATGATCTCTATAAGCAGCGTAGCACTGCTGCATTTGAATGTCTGCTTTCTGCAATGTCTCTGGCTAGTGTGGACGCTTCGCGCGCCCCACACAGCCTGGCTTTACTCGTTCCGGGGGCGGAGTCACGGCATGACGCAATCGCGCATGCGCAATAGCCGGAGGAAGTCGCGCGGCGGCCATCTTGGTACACCCAAGCAAAAAATCCTATTTAAACAGCCTGGGACCACAATCAAATGGCAGATTGTCAGAAAATACACCTTGCTGTGAGTATTAACTATTCTACATGCCAGATGGAACCCAGCCAAGGTAATTACCTGTGTGTTAATGCTAAAATGTTATTTTGCAGCGTAATGATGTTAAACATATAAATGTACATTCGCTGACATTGCACGGTGCTGTATTGACTAGCTAAAAAAAATTTAACAAAATTTACCCAGCTGCCCCAGTATTGCCGCATCAAAAAGATCCTCAACATACCACTAGGTAAGGGCTGCAACGTTAGGTAAGTTGTTTCCATTCAAAGAGCACTACTACTTTAGAGGATATATAGAAACACCAGTTTTTTTGTTTCTTTATAGCCCACGCCGTGAAGCAGCCCGCACTTCTTCTCATCGAAGTTCTCGTGACGGACGTTCGGGGGGACATAGAAGCTCGGGTCGCTCACCCTCAACCCATGCTTCCCGTAGTGACCGAAGGTCACCCCGCCACTCCTCAAGTAGACACGACTCCCAGCGCAAATCTTTGCAACCAGGGAGGAAGGATTGCTGGGTATGCGGCAAGCAAGCCTTACCAGACAAGCTAGCCTGTGGCCAGTGTTTTTTGGAGGCTACGGCCGACAGACAAGGGTCCATAGGCTCAATCAAAGAATTAGTCAAGGACACCATCAGGGAATTGGCCTCATCCCAGGATCAATCCACCCCACTTGTTGAACAAAGGGTAGCGGAGACAGCTAGTCTCCAGCCTGATTCTGAGCTCAATTCGGAAGATGACGGAAATATACCAGAAGAGGGCACATCAACCTTCGACTTTGGGTTAGTTGAACCCTTTATTGGCGCAGTTAAGGACGCAATTCAGTGGGAGGAAGATCCTGAACCTCCACATAAAGCAGGAAAATACTTCCCGCATTTGACCAGGAAGAAATCAGCCTTTCCCCTAATAGAGGAGATTAAGGGGGTGGTATTGGAGGAGTGGAAGAAAGTAGATAAACGACCCTTTGCCCTCAACCGCTTTTCCAAACTCTACCCACTCACGGAAGGAGATGCTCAGATTTTTGATGCTGTCCCGTCAGTAGATGCATCTGTCATGCGACTGGCTAGGAATACAACACTACCTTTAGAAGGCGCAGTCTTCTTTAGAGACGCCCTAGACTGCAGAATAGACGCCGATCTGAAAAAAGTATACCAAGCATCGGGGGGAGCCTGCAAACCGGCGGTGGCCCTATCCTCAATCTCCAAAGCCACCAGGGTGTGGACAGATAATATTGAAACGGCCCTCAGACGTGGCCTAGATACTGAAGAAATCATTAAAGCTCTAGATGAATTGAAGCTGACCTCTGATTTCATGGCGGAAGCAGCCATAGACGTTCTAAGGTGCTCCTCCAGAGCAATGCTTTACTCTATCACAGCCAGGAGAGCGTTATGGCTTAAGCCATGGTCAGCAGACCCGTCGTCAAAACAGTCATGGTGTCGCATCCCGTATGACGGGAAGTCCTTATTTGGAGATAAAATGGATACGGCAATATCCAGAGTCACAGGCGGGAAAAGCGGTCTTATTCCCCAGGATAGGAGCAGAAGGAGGAAGTTTACTCCGCAGGCAAATTTCCAACAGAGATCAAGAGACTCCAGGGCTTATCGCCCGGGTAAACAATACAGAAGGGACTGGAAAGGCTCACAGGCCTCTTTCCTCAAACTAAAATCAAAGGCCCCTACACTGGCGATAGAAAACCAGAAGTCCTTTTGACACGCCCTCCACCCAAGCCGGGCCAGTGGGAGCAAGACTCAGATCCTTTGCCCGGGTTTGGGTGGAAAATTGTACAGACCAGTGGGCGGTATCCACAGTCCTTCAGGGACATTTCTGGAAATTCAGATCCCGCCCTCCATCCTTCTCCTACCAATCAACCAAGATACCAGCCGGAAGACAAAAGAGGGAAACACTTGTCCAATACGTGCAAATACTTCTATCTCAACGGGCAATCCTGCCGGTTCCGGAATCGGAAAAGCACTTAGGGTTCTATTCCCCAGTCTTCTTGGTCCCCAAAAAAACAGGGGGCTGGAGACCGGTTTTAGACCTGAAAAGGCTAAACAGGTACCTTTATGTAGAACACTTCAAGATGGATTCTCTGAACACGGTAATCCTTTCAGTACAGCCAGGGGACTGGATGGTGTCTGTAGACCTCCAGGACGCATATCTTCACATCCCCATCCACTACAACTTTCAACATTTTCTACGGTTTCAAATAGGCAACCTACATTTTCAGTTCCAGTGTCTCCCCTTTGGGATTTCATCAGCACCCAGAACCTTCACCAAAGTTCTGGTAGCCATCTTAGCCCCCCTTCGGGAGAAGGGCATACGAGTCCTACACTATCTGGACGACATATTAATTCTGTCTCAGCACAGAGAAGTTCTACAGTCTCACCTGCAGATGGTCTTGAACACCTTGACACAATTCGGATGGCTAATCAACCACTCGAAGAGTCAGTTTGTACCTACACAAAAAATGATGTACCTAGGTGCCTTATTCAACACGCCGAGGAAGTCAGTGTCCTTTCCACCAGCCAAAATTCCGGCGTTGGTGCAAAAGATGAAGCATACATTGGGGAGTCACGCTATGCCAGCGTCAGATTGCCTGAGCCTCCTAGGGTCCCTCTCGGCCTGCATACCGATGGTAAAGTGGGCCAGAAGCCACTTACGGGGTTTTCAACAAGGTTTTCTGAAGCAGTGGAGGAGAAAGCGTCTCGGTCAGAGGATAGCTATCACTCCCTCGATGAAGTCCAGCCTCTGGTGGTGGACAAGGTCTCCGAATCTACTAGCTGCTTGTCCTCTCGGCCCAATCTCATGGACCATTATCACATCAGATGCAAGCCAGCTGGGTTGGGGGGCACACCTCCAAGATCAGCTGGTTCAGGGCAGATGGAGTTTCAATGCGGAAGGGATGGTATCCAACATCCTGGAACTAAGGGCAGCATGGATGGCAATCCTGCATTTGGCTCCTCTCCTCAAGGGAAAATCCGTGCTACTACAAATGGACAACAGAGCGGCAGTAGCCTATGTCCAAAATCAAGGGGGAACACACAGCAATACACTAGCCAGCGAAGCAGCCCCTATTATTGCATGGGCCGAGAAGAATTTATTAGATCTCCAGGCTACCTACATTCCAGCCCCCGAGAATCAGCTAGCAGATCATCTCTCGAGATCCTTCACATCCAACAACGAATGGTCTTTGGATCCACAGGTTTTCAGCTGGATATGCCAACAGTTGGGGAATCCCCAGATAGATCTCTTTGCCTCTCCGCACAATGTGAAAGCACCTCTCTTCTTCACGAGGTCACCATCTCCGATGTCGGCAGGGGCGGATGCTCTAGTCCAACCATGGGAATTCCAGATAGGCTACGCCTTCCCTCCGACACCCTTAATCCTCAGGTTTCTCCAGCGACTGACTCTAGAGAGGGTCACCATCCTGGCGGTTGTTCCTTACTGGCCGAGAAGACTGTGGTTTCCGCTCTTAGTAGAGATGGCCCTGGGCAACCCATTACCCCTCCCACCCACGAGCAAGCTGCTATCTCAAGGCGCTTTTCTACACCCGCATCCAGAGATCCTAGACTTGAGGGTCTGGAAGTTGAAAGGAGGAGGTTGGGCGACCTAGGTTGCTCTCGGGACGTTGTACAAACGTTATTACAAGCAAGAAAGGCATCCACTAATGCCACCTACTGCAGAATATGGAAAAAATTCTCTACACTGGCCGAAACGAATCGTTTCAACCCTCTGAATCCTGGGGTCCAAGATATCTTACTTTTCCTGCAAAATGGTCTGGACCTAGGCTTAGGTCTCAGCACGCTAAAAGTGCATATTTCGGCCCTGTCAGCCTTTACAGACACACGCTGGGCACTAAACCCCTTGGTGGAACGTTTCTTGAAGGCGGTGTTAAGATTACGTCCTCCCAGGAAAACGCTGTATCCCAAATGGGACCTAACGGTCGTTCTTAACGTCTTAGCAAGCTCTCCCTTTACACCCACAGAGGAGTGCTCCTTGGAAGATATCACCGGCAAAACGGTTTTCCTGATCGCTGTCACCTCGGGTCGAAGAATATCAGAGATACAAGCCCTAGGGGCAGAGGAGCCCTACGTCACCTTTTTTCCGGACAGGGTAGTCCTACAGCCTATCCATCAGTTTATCCCCAAAGTGCCTTCAGTCTACCATTCCAACCAGGAGTGGGTACTCCCAGCTTTCGGAGAGGATCCATCCTCCTCAAAACTACATGAGCTGGACGTGGCCAGATCTCTAAAGCGTTATTTGGAGCTGACACAGCAGTTCAGAAGGGATCAACGACTCTTTGTTATCCCCAAAGGCACCAGAAGAGGCTTGGCAGTTTCTAAAACAAAATTAGCCAGTTGGATCGTGAAAATAATCCAAAAGGCATACCGGGCTAGTGGTCTTCCAGTTCCAAACGCGGTGAATGCACATTCAACAAGAGGAATCGCATCATCCTGGGCGGCTATGGCAAGGGTCTCCCCGGAGACAATTTGTAGAGCGGCTAGCTGGTCATCGTTCAATACCTTTATGTCGCATTATAGCTTGGATCCTGCGGTCCTTACCTCCCGAGATTTTGGGAAAAGGACTCTGGAACTATCACTTTCAAAAAGTCATTAAAAAATTTATTATCGCAGTTCCCTTCCTATGAGCGTGTTATTTACCATTAGTATGCTGCCATGGAAGGCACCAGGAAAACGGAAAATTGAATACTCACCTTTCCGTAATTTTCCTTTCCTGGTGCCGACCCATGGCAGCATGCACCCTCCCTGCTATAATCCTTAAAGTTCTGAAGTCTAGTTACAAAGAATGTCTGAAGAGGGGAGTAACTCTTTCTTTTATAGAGTTACGTGGTCCTGGGGGTTGATCGGGGGCGGAGCCATCAACCATTAGTATGCTGCCATGGGTCGGCACCAGGAAAGGAAAATTACGGAAAGGTGAGTATTCAATTTTCCGTTATCATTTTTATTGAATGAGGTCCATCACCGGTTTCTAGACCTTTCTGCTGTATTAGTCCTTGCGCATACCTTTTCACAGATCAAACCTACCCCTGGCTGTGATAGTGAATTATTTACTTCAACCGGTCTATATACAGTATCTCACAAAAGTGAGTACACCCCCTCACATTTTTGTAAATATTTTATTATATCTTTTCATGTGACAACACTGAGGAAATAACACTTTGTTATAATGTAAAGTAGTGAGTGTACTGCTTGTATAACAGAGTACATTTGCTCTCCCCTCGAAATAATTCAACACACAGCCATTAATGTCTAAACCGCTGGCAACAAAACCGAGTACACCCTTAAGTGAAAAGGTCCAAAATTGGGCCCAAAGTGTCAATATTCTTTGCAACCACCATTATTTTTTAGCACTGCCTTAACCCCCTTGGGCATGGAGTTCACCAGAGTTTCACAGGTGGCCACTGGAGTCCTCTTCCACTCATCCATGATGACATCGCAGAGCTGGTGGATGTTAAAGACCTTGCGCTCCTTCACCTTCTGTTTGAGGATGCCCCACAGATGCTCAAATAGGGTTTAGGTCTGGAGACCAGCTTGGCCAGTCCATCACCTTTACACTTAGCTTTTTTAGCAAGGCAGTGGTCGTCTTGGAGGTGTGTTTGGGGTCGTTCTGTCTAAAAAAAAAAAAAATACTGCCCTGGGGCCCAGTCTCCGAAGGGAGGGGATCATGCTCTGCTTCAGTATGTCATAGTATATGTTGCCATTCATTGTTCCCTCAATGAACTGTAGCTCCCCAGTGCTGCCAGCACTCATGCTGCCCCAGACCAGGACACTCCCACCACCATGCTTGACTTTAGGCAAGACACACTTGTCTTTGTACTCCTCACCTGGTTGCCGCGACACACGCCTAAAACCATCTTAACCAAAAAAGTTTATCTTGGTCTCAGACCACAGGACATGGTTCCAGTAATCCATGTCCTTAGTCTGCTTGTCTTCAGCAAACTGTTTGCGGGCTTTCCTGTGCATCATCTTTAGAAGAGGCTTGCTTTTGGGACAACAGCCAAGCAGACCAATCTGATGCAGTGTGTGGCATATGTTCTTAACACTGACAGGCTGACCCCCCACCCCTACAACCTCTGCAGCAATGCTAGCAGCACTCATACGTCTATTTCCCAAAGACAACCTATGAATATGACGCTGAACACGTGCACTCAACATCTTTGGTCGACCATGGCGAGGCCTGTTTTGAGTGGAACCTGTCTTGTTTAAAAATGCTGTATGGTCTTGGCCACCGTGCTGCAGCTCAGTTTCAGGGTGTTGACAATCTTCTTATAGCCTAGCCCTAGACCATCTTTATGCAGAGCAACAATTCTTTTTTTTCAGTTACTCAAAGTTCTTTGCCATGAGGTGCCATGTTAAACTTCCAGTGACCAGTAAGAGAGTAAGAGCGATAACACCAAATTTTATTTTTGTTTACAAACGATATTTATTATTGTAAAAGGTCATAGTTTAGTACAAATGTATAACAGAAACATAGGTGCATCCGATATATCAAGTATGTACTTAATATGAGGTGAATGGTACATATAAGAGGAACATAGCAATACAACATAATGGCGAGATCTAAGTATGAATATTTCATATCAGGTTATATAATTTAAAACACAGTTTTGTTTTATAATATGTATTATTAGGCTATGTAAAGTGAAATTTAACAAAGCGTTATACAAGCAAATTTATACTGTTATACAAGCTGTGCGTTCACTACTTTACATTGTAGCAAAGTGTAATTTCTTCAGTGTTGTCACATGAAAAGATATAATAAAATATTTACAAAAATGTGAGGGGTGTACTCACTTTTGTGAGATACTGTATGTCATCAATCCCGGTTTACTATTCTGTTTTGCAGTCATGACCACCAGAAGTCTATGGTTGTACTTAACATTAATGGATGTATTTTATTTAGGGCTGTGGAAATTAACTATTAATTCCTCGATTAATCGATTGTTTTGATCGATCAAAATTCTTTTGATCGATCAAAATTCTTTGGGCTTGCCGTGTCCATCTGAAGGGCTCCTTTGCTGTGCCTTCATATCTGCATGCCGGCGGGACCTTACTATCTGCCACACGCAAGGGCTGTTACACTTCCCTCTATCAACCTGGGATTCTACAGCCATCCACTGGGAGTTGTGATAGTTCCCTTCACGGGACATCTACATGCCGACGGACTGAAGTTAACCCCTCCTCATCTGGATTCAGCAGTGGTATCGTTGTACACATTTTTAGACCAGTATCATACTTGGCTACATGTTTTTATGACTGCTTTTGCTACCGTTTGGTATTACTCGCACCATTTTTACAGTTTATGTTGCTACATCGATTTTATCTCCAGTGCAATATTTATTTTGTTACCTACTTAAAGACTATCAAAGTTTTAATGCTATTCCCATCGAGCGCTGCCTTTTGTGTGTTTTTTGTATCCTATCGATTTTTCCAGTGGTTGGTAGCTGCACTGGGAATCGGCCTGCAAGGAGATCAGCTAAAAGTAGTTGGATCTATGTGCGTTATAATTAATCGAAATTAGTCGATTAATCGATTTAAAAAAAAAAATCGATTAATCGAACACGAAAATTTTAATCAGTAACAGCCCTAATTTTATTCAATTTTGTTGTTTGGATGTACTGGAAAATGCTTCTTTGTTAACCACTTAAGCCCCGGACCATTTGGTAGCTAGAGGACCAGAGGTGAATTCAGAATTTTGCACTGCGCTGCTTTAACTGTAAATTGTGCGGACATGCAATGTTGTACCCAAACGAAATTCGCGTCCTTTTCTTCCCACAAATAGAGCTTTCTTTTAATGGTATTTGATTGCCTCTGCGATTTTTATTTTTTGCGATATAAACGGAAAAAGACCGAAAATTTTGAAAAAAAATGATATTTTCTCCTTTTTGTTATAAGAAAAATCGAATAAACTCAATTGTAGTCATACATTTAGGCCAAAATGTATTCAGCCACATGTTTTTAGTAAAAAAAATGTCAATAAGCGTATATTTATTGGTTTGCGCAAAAGTTATAGAGTTTACAAACTAGGGTACATTTTCTGAAATTTACACAGCTTTAAATTTATGACTGCCTATCTCATTTCTTGAGGTGCTAAAATGACAGGGCAGTACAAAACCCCCCCAAATGACCCCATTTTGGAAAGTAGACACCCCAAGGAAATTGCTGAGAGGCATGTTGAGCCCATTGAATTTTTTATTTTTTGTCCCAAGTGATTGAATAATGACTAAAAAAAAAAAAAAAAAAAATTACAAAAAGTTGTCACTAAATGATATATTGCTCACACATGCCATGGTTATATGTGGAATTTCACCCCAAAATACATTTTGCTGCTTCTCCCGAGTACGGGGATACCACATGTGTGGGACTTTTTGGGAGCCTAGCCGCGTACGGGACCCCGGAAACCAAGCACCGCCTTCAGGATTTCTAAGGGCGCAAATTTTTGATTTCACTCCTCACTACCTATCACAGTTTCGAAGGCCATAAAATGCCAAAATAGCACAAAACCCCCCCAAATGACCCCATTTTAGAAAGTAGACACCCCAAGGAAATTGCTGAGAGGCCTGTTGAGCCCATTGAATATAATTTTTTTTGTCCCAAGTGATTGAATAATGACAAAAAAAAAAAAAAAAAATTACAAAAAGTTGTCACTAAATGATATATTGCTCACACATGCCATGGTTATATGTGGAATTACACCCCAAAATACATTTTTCTGCTTCTCCTGAGTACGGGGATACCACATGTGTGGGACTTTTTAGGAGCCTAGCCGCGTACGGGACCCCTAAAACCAAGCACCGCCTTCAGGATTTCTAGGCACAAATTTTTGATTTCACTCCTCACTACCTATCACAGTTTCGAAGGCCATAAAATGCCAAAATCGCACAAAACCCCCCCAAATGACCCCATTTTGGAATATAGACACCCCAAGCTATTTGCTGAGAGGAATGGCGAGTATTTTACAGCTCTCATTTGTTTTTGAAAATGAAGAAAGAAAATATATATATATATTTTTTTTTTTTCAATTTTCAAAACTTTGTGACAAAAAGCGAGATCTGCAAAATATTCACAATACCTCTCAGCAAATAGCTTGGGGTGTCTACTTTCCAAAATGGGGTCATTTGGGGGGGTTTTGTGCTATCTGGGCATTCCATGGCCTCCGAAACTGTGATAGGCAGTGAGAAGTGAAATCAAAAATTTACACCCTTAGAAAGCCTGAAGGCGGTGATTGGTTTTTGGGGTCCCGTACATGGCTAGGCTCCCAAAAAGTCTCACACATGTGGTATCCCCGTACTCAGGAGAAGCAACAGAATGTATTTTGGGGTGTAATTCCACATATTCCCATGGCATGTTTGAGCAATATATCATTTAGTGACAACTTTGTGCAAAAAAAAAAAAAAAATTGTAGTTTTTCCGCAACTTGTGTCAACATATAAAATATTCCATGGACTCGACATGCCTCTCAGTATATAGCTTGGGGTGTCTACTTTCCAAAATGGGGTCATTTGGGGGGGTTTTGAACTGTCCTGGCACTTTATACACAACATTAGGAAGCTTACATCCACTCTTCTAACCACTTGAAGACAAAGCCCTTTTTGACACTTTTTGTTTACATGAAAACATTTTTTTTTTTGCAAGAAAATTATGTTGAACCCCCAAACATTATATATATTTTTAAAGCAAAGGCCCTACAGATTAAAATGGTGGGTGTTGCATTTTTTTTTTTTCTACACAGTATTTGCGCAGCGATTTTTCAAACGCATTTTTTGGGTTAAAAAATACACTTATTTTAATGCACTAAAACACACTATATTGCCCAAATGTTTGATGAAATAAAAAAGATGATCTTAGGCCGAGTACATAGATACCAAACACGACATGCTTTAAAATTTCGCACAAACGCGCATTGGCGACAAACTACATACATTTTTAAAAGCCTTTACAGGTTACCCCAGTAGATTTACAGAGGAGGTCTACTGCTAAAATGATTGCCCTCGATCTGACCTTCGCGGTGATACCTCACATGCATGGTGCAATTGCTGTTTACATATGACGCCAGACCGACGCTTGCGTTCGCCATTGGGCAAGAGCAGGGCAGGACAGGGGTGCTTTTTTTTTTTTTTTTTTTTTTATTATTAATTTTGCTTTTTTATTTTATTTTTAAATTGTTCCTTCCAAGTATTTTTTTTTTTTTATCATTTTTATTGTTATCTCAGGGAATGTAAATATCCCCTATGATAGCAATAGGTAGTGACAGGTACTCTTTTTTTTGAAAAAACTGGGGTCTTCTAGACCCTAGATTTTTCCTCTGCCCTCAAAGCATCTGACCACACCAAGATCGGTGTGATAAAATGCTTTCCCTCCCAATTTCCCAATGGCGCTTTTTATATCCGGGGGGGGGGGGGGCATTCCCTCCCACTGCTTGTAAGAGCAGTACAGAGGCTAATTAGCCGCTAGGATTGCTTTTACATGAAAGCCGGCCGCAGGCTGAAAAGAATGATACCAAGATGATACCTAAACCCGCAGGCATCATTCTGGTATAAACATTCAAAGTCCAGCAACATACCAGTACGTTGCTGGTCCCTGTTGGACATGTATTGTAATCTTTTTATTTCATGCAGCCAGTTGGCTGAACGAAAAAAGAGATTGATCGGTGGGTATGCCCACCATTAGAATACCGCCCTTCATCCACCCACTTCCAATGATGGGCATACACGCACCATTTATATATGCCGAAGCATGGGGGCATCCTCCCGCAAAAAAGTTATGCCGCACACACATGGTCGGACTTTTCCACGGGCAAGCCTCCGTCAGAATTTCGACCGTATGTACGCGGCATTAGGAGCAAAATCGCTCCTCCGCCCCTGCTGCCCCAATGCTTCGGCATATTTGCTTTTTTTTTTTTTAACTGTGGTGGTGAAATCACCTCCTACAGCACTGGAGTCGCAGGGATCAGGCCTGTCTCTGCGAACGCTGCAGTTATGTGTGTTTTTGTTTTGTAAGTGACAGTGATCGATCGATACTGCACTTGGGTGGCCTGGGCTGGACGGAGGGGCAAAACGCAGGTGCTAGGAGGTATCTGGGCTGATCCCGCTAACACTGCGTTTTGGGAACCCTAAACTGCTGGGGACGCTAGTATAGATCTGATCAGATCAGATATTGATCTGTTCAGATACTATACCACTAAGGGGGGTGTATGCTTCACGCGTGGGTGTTAGCGTTACTGGCACTAACCTGACGCTGCCTGGGGTGTGACTCAGACCCTCTCTGACGCTAAAACCTAATTGATATCACCCGCCGGGCGATCAGGGGGTTAAACCTTTATTGGGTTATATACACGGCGGGTGCCCTGACACGATAAAAAGCAAACTAACTAACCAGCGTCACCCGTAACACTTATATGGTGATCACTGGTGAAAGGGTTAACTAGGGGCAATCAGGGGGTTAAAACCTTTATTAGATAATATATGGGGGTACCTGACGCTATAAAAACCTGCGGCGAACCTAAAAAAAATTACCAGCTACCGATCTGCATCACCGACACTAAGACAGCGTTTAGAAAAACGATTGCTTAGCGACAGTGGTGATGGGGGTGAAAGGGTTACCTGGGGGGGCGATCAAGGGGGTTAAACCTTTATTAGATAATATATTGGGGTACCTGACGCTATAAAAACATGCGGCGAACCTAAAAAAAAATACTGGCTACCGATCTGCATCACAGACACTAAGACAGCGTTTAGAAAAACGATCGCTTAGTGACAGTGGTGATAGGGGTGAAAGGGTTACCTGGGGGGCGATCAAGGGGGTTAAACCTTTATTAGATAATATATTGGGGTACCTGACGCTATAAAAACATGCGGCGAACCTAAAAAAAATTACTGGCTACGATCTGCATCACCGACACTAAGACAGCGTTTAGAAAAACAATTGCTTAGCGACAGTGGTGATAGGGGGTGAAAGGGTTACCTGGGGGGCGATCAAGGGGGTTAAACCTTTATTAGATAATATATTGGGGTACCTGACGCTATAAAAACCTGCGGCGAACCTAAAAAAAATTACCGGCTACCGATCTGCATCACAGACACTAAGACAGCGTTTAGAAAAACGATCGCTTAGTGATAGTGGTGATAGGGGGTGAAAGGGGGTGAAAGGGTTACCTGGGGGGCGATCAAGGGGGTTAAACCTTTATTAGATAATATATTGGGGTACCTGACGCTATAAAAACATGCGGCGAACCTAAAAAAAATTACTGGCTGCCGATCGGCATCACTGACGCTGACAGCGATCAGAAAAATTATCGCTAAGCGACAGTGGTGATAGGGGGTGAAAGGGTTATCTGGGGGGTGATCAGGGGGTTAAACCTTTATTAGGGGGGGTTAGGGGGCTACACTGGACCTAAGACTAAACTTTGGTGACACTTTTACAGTCACAAATGTCACTGATTGCAGTGATCACTAAATAAATGGTCACTGCAATCAGTGACACTGTGACTGGGGGCTGGGAGGGTGATCTGGGGGGTGATCTGGGGTGTCTGGGGGGGCCTGGGGGGGCGATTTATGTCCCTATGTGTCCTGGTGTCAGTGTAGTGTTGTGTGCACTGACCTGATATCTTCTCTTGTACGGCGCTCGGTATATGTGAGCGCCGCACCAGAGATGACATCACTTCCTCCTGCTCCCTCTGTCTGACACAGACAGAGGGGGCATTTCCATTCGCCGGGAGCGATCGCGAGGGGGTGGCCAGAAACGAATGGCTGCCCCCTCATCCCGGAACGCTCCCGGACACTTAGCCACCGCTCACTGTACAGAAGGGGGGTCCGATTGGACCCCCCAACTGTACAAATGCAATCACGTACACTCTACGTGATTGTGCCTGTCGGTGCCATTCTGCCGACGTATATATACAGTGAGCGGTCGTTAAGTGGTTAAAGAATTTGTAAAAAAAAAAAAAAAATACAAAGCTTTTCCTGAATGTTGGAGAAGCAAGAAGCCAAACTTAATTTATTTCCAGCAGAAGGTGGGACGTCGCCCATACTGTTGCCAGAACACAGCCCCCCCCCCCCCTATTGTATGTAGCCAACATTCCTACTGCATATAACAGTGCACACAATGGCACCATCATTATGCAATGGAAATATTTAATTTGGGCCAACCTATTTAAAACAAAGTTAAAGCTGGAATTCTTAGATTCTTAAACCCTGCAGTCTTCAGGCTTGCCCGGTGACATCATGGGTCCTTTCTCTTCTTCCTTAGCGTGGGTGATTCCTCCTCCTGGCCTGAGTGACATGTGAGTCTGGCTCAGTTCTAGAGCACTTAGAACAGGGGTGTCAAACTCCATTTCATTGTGGGCCGCATCAGCATTATGATTGCCCTCAAAAGGGCCGGTTGTATCTGTAAGATTAGATGTCCAGCGCATCCCCTCCCCTTACATTAGATGTCAAGAGCCACCCCACCATCAGAAGTTGAGTCCCCCACTCTCCCTTACATCACAGTGCACCCCTCTTTCCTTATGCTGCTGCTGGGAAGAAGCTGGATGCATTGCTTGAAAGCAGAAAGTAAGGGTCTGGAGTAGGACCAGAGGAGGGCTGGAGCTGCAGAAAAGGTGCGAGGGCCACATGAAATGGCCTGGAGGGCCGCATTCAGCCCACGGGCCTTGTGTTTGACACCTGTGACTTAGAGCCTAGGGGACTTGTCCAAGACAGCCTGGGTCTACTACATATCGGTTGGATGATGCTGACCATTATTAAACCTAAAAGGCCAGCAGTCTTTCCAGAGCGAAAAATAAATAAAAATGATTGCATAATATCCTTACTAAGAATATTAAAAAGTTTACCATAGGATTGTGGTGAAAAGTCCTTGAATAACAAGGAGAAAGGGCAGTGCAATCCACAACTGTAAGCTTATCATTTAGTGGGTGTTACAAAACAGTGTGAAAGCAGATTTCCAGAGCTGGCATTCAGAATGGATTCATTTTTGCTTCTATTATACAGCACAGTCTGAGACATTATTATTATTTAGTTTTAGTCATCCCTTATGACTTTAGTAAGGAAAAAAAAAACACTAGGAAGATTTAAAGCTTTACTTTTTTTCCCCTTTTAACCATTCAGATAAATTGTAATGCAGATATTTAAATATGTCAAAGAATACGTTGCGTTCACATCTGAATTTAAAAACAAGTTACAAAATAATAATAATAATGGCTATCTCCTTGTTTTATTAGTGAAGACAAGTGTACCAGTCCACATACTGTATTTTTTCCTATGGGGAACCAAGATGTAAAGCTACCACACAGCAGCATTTGAAAAACATCAGTTTTCACATGCCTAAGCTTTTTAGTACATAAGGTGGAAGTACACAGGTGGAGAACCAATGTGACATTCGGCTATTATTTATCAGAGTTAAAGCTCCCTCTGCTGGCGAATCACAATACAGTGCTGCAATATTGGGCAAAAGACATTATGCATACAGGAAGCAAAGCAAACTCTCAAGTTTAATATATAAAATTACTATTTATAAATGTATTTACATGCATATTCCAAAAAGGTATATGTGCTATGTTCAGAGGACTAATAAAAACTTTAATGTGGCTATTAAAATTCATGTTTTTTACCCAAAAATATAGTATACAGTTGTGCTCATAAGTTTACATACCCTGCCAGAATTTATGATTTCTTGGCCATTTTTCAGAGAATATAAATTATAACACAAAATCTTTTCTTTCACTCATGGTTAGTGTTTGTCTGAAGCCTTTTATTCTCAATCAACTGTGTTTACTCTTTTTAAATCATAATGACAACAGAAACTACCCAAATGACCCTGATCAAAAGTTTACATACCCTGGTGATTTTGTGTCAACTTGTGTGCATGTTATCAGGCCAAAGGGGTTTGAATGACTATTAAAAGGTAACCATCCTCGCCTGTGATCGGTTTGCTTGTAATTAGTGTGTGTGTATATATAAAAAGGTCAATGAGTTTCTGGACTCCTGACAGACCCTTGCATCTTTCATCCAGTGCTGCACTGACATTTTTGGATTCGGAGTCATGGGGAAAGAAAAATAATTGTCAATAGATCTGCAGGAAAAGGTAGTTGAGCTGTATAAAACAGAAAAAGGGATGCAAAAAGATATCCAAGGAGTTGAGAATGCCAATCAGCAGTGTTCAAACTCTAATCAGGAAGTGGAAAATGAGGGGTTCTGTTAAAACCAAACCACGGTCAGATAGACCAACTAAACTTTCAGCCACAACTGCCAGGAAAATTGTCCGGAATGCAAAGAAAAACCCACAAACTTCAGGTGAAATACAGGACTCTCTGAAAACATGTGGTGTGGCTGTTTCAAGATGCACAATAAGGAGGTACTTGAAGAAAGATGGGCTGCATGGTCGAATCGCCAGAAGAAAGCCATTACTACGCAAATGCCACAAAGTATCCTGCTTACAATACGCCAAACAGCACAGAGACAAGCCTGAAACCTTCTGGCACAAAGTCATTTGGAGTGATAAGACCAAAATTTAGCTGTTTGGCCACAACCATAAATGCTACATTTGGAGAGGAGTCAACAAGGTCTATGATGAAAGGTACACCATTCCTACTGTGAAACACGGAGGTGGATTGCTGATGTTTTGGGGATATGTGAGCTACAAAAGGCACAGAAAATTTGGTCAAAATTGTTGGCAAGATGAATGCAGTATGTTATCAAAAAATACTTGGGGAACATTTGCATTTATTAGCCAAGAAGCTGCAAAACGTACTTGGACATCCCAACATGACAATGATCCAAAACACAAGAGTAAACACAGTTGATTGATAATAAATGGCTTCAGCCAAACCCTAACCATGAGTGAAAGAAATGTTTTTGTGTTATTATTCATATCCCTTATAAAATGGCCAAGAAATCATAAATTCTGCCAGGGTATGTGAACTCATGAGAACTGTATGTAGCAGGAAGATGGTATGCTGCCAAATACAGTCATAATGCAGTATTTTTAACCACTTGCCGACCGCGCCATGTAGATATAGTTTGGCAGAATGGCACGGCTGCGCAAAGCAATGTATATATACGTTGCTTTGAATTTTGCGCCGTGCGGGCGCGCGCATACCCCTGCCGCAAGCTCTGTGACCGTGCCCGCGGGACCCACGGACTCGATGTCCCGCGATCCTGCTACGAAGCTGCAGAATGAGGAGAGGCCAGTGTAAACAAGGCATCTCCCTGTTCTGCCTTGTGACACAACACTGATCTTCTGCTCCCTGTAATCGGGAGCAGAGATCAGTGTCGTGTCACTCGTAGCCCAGCCCCCACACAGTTAGAATCACTCTCTAGGACACTTAACCTATTCCCTGCCCCCTACTGGTTAACCCCTTCACTGCCAGTGTCATTTACACAGTAATCAGTGCATTTTTTATAGCACTGATCGCTGTATAAATGACAATGGTCCCAAAATAGCGTCAAAAGTGTCCGCCATAATGTCACAGTCACGATAAAAATGCCATAAACCTATCACCTATTTTGTAGACGCTATAACTTTTGCGCAAACCAATCAATAAACGCTTATTGCGATTTTTTTTTACCAAAAATATGTAGAAGAATACGTATCGGCCTTAACTGAGGAAAAAAATTTTTTTTTTTTATATATTTTTGGTGATATTTATTATAGCAAAAAGTAAAAAAATATTGCATTTTTTCAAAATTGTCGCTCTATTTTTGTTTATAGCGCAAAAAATAAAAACCGCAGAGGTGATCAAATACCATCAAAAGAAAACTCTATTTGTGGGGAAAAGGGACGTCAATTTTGTTTGGGAGCCACGTAGCACGACCGCGCAATTGTCAGTAAAAGCGACGCAGTGCTGAATTGCAAAAAGTGGCCCAGGGCTTAAGTGGTTAAAAGCCGCACTACATGCTTTTCTGCAGCTTCTCCATTAAAGTCTATTGAAGTCTATTGACCAAAAAAAAGTTTTAAAGTGAAAAAAGTCCTTGACCCTTTCCAAATACGCAGCGAAAAAAGCATAGGTGTGAACGTGTCCCATAGGAAACCATGTTTAATGAACTCTAGTGCGTTTCTGCAAAAAGCAAAAAAAAAATGCATAGGTGTGAACCAGGTCTAAGATATTTAGGTGTCCATTTATGAAGCAGTGAAATCTATTCACTGCTTCATTCGCTGGCATTCACAGTGGAGAACTTTCTCCTCTGGGTGCCAGTTTATGAAGCAGAGTAGATCGCTTCACCCTTGGGAGGAGTAAAGCGATCTACCAACGCTTCCAAAACTGGAGAACGGCCCCCGATACTGGAATCTCGTGAGACTTTACGATTACAGTACCAGAAATTCACAGAAACACCGAGATGTCAGTTTAGTAAGCAGTGATAAATAATCACTGCTCAGTACACTGACAGACAGCGTGGTTAATGTTAATAAAATAACAAGTCCCCCTGCATAATTATATATATATATATATATATATATATATATATATATATATATATATATATATATATACACACACACACACACACACACACACACACACACATATGTATACACATAAATATGACAGGGGTACATGGTTACAGTGTTGGGGGTCTGAACGAGGTAGAAAGAAGTTAAAAATCTTCCTCCTTCCTTCTCAGATCCCCCGGGATTCCCTCTTCACTCCCCGATTCACCAGCTCTGAGCTGGTGAATCGGGGAGTGTGAATTCTGACACAGATCACCAGTGAAGTGCTGAGATCGCAGCTTCATAAACTGGCCGTTACTGTGTCATTCAATGAGACTTCTCACTGTGCAGAGATCATCGGCGGGAGAACATGTTCAAACACTTCTCCCCCAATTATCTCTGTGTTATAAACTGTTTATGGATTGTGATCAGTGGCGATCCTTGGGATCACCGCTGATCACTGCTTCATAAACGGACACCTTAGTAGCAGCAGCATGCTTTTTTTTGCATCACCTGTCATAATGGGGTTAAAAAAATTAAATTAGCGCTTTATAGTACAAAAAGAGCAGATAATCGCTACAATAAGGGGTTCATTTACACTGTGATTATATATATATATATATATATATATATATATATATATATAAACACCTCATCTGGAATATGCAGTTCAGTTTTGGGCACCAGTTCTCAAAAAGGATATCGGGGAACTGGAGAAAGTGCAGAGAAGGGCAACCAAACTGATAAGAGGCATGGAGGAGCTCAGCTATGAGGAAAGATTAGAGGAACTAAATTTATTCACTCTTGAGAAGAGGAGAAGGGGGAATATGATTAACATGTACAAATATATAAGGGGTCCATATAGTGAACTTGGTGTTGAGTTATTCACTTTACGGTCAACACAAAAGACAAGGGGGCACTCTTTATGTCTAGAGGAAAAGAGATTTCATCTCCAAATACGGAAAGGTTTCTTCACAGTAAGAGCTGTGAAAATGTGGAACAGACTCCCTCCAGAGGTGGTTCTGGCCAGCTCAGTAGATTGCTTTAAGAAAGGCCTGGATACTTTCCTAAATGTACATAATATAACTGGGTACTAACATTTATAGGTAAAGTTGATCCGGGGAATATCTGATTGCCTCTCGGGGGATCAGGAAGGAATTTTTTTCCCTGCTGTAGCAAATTGGATCATGCTCTGCTGTTTTTTTTTGCCTTCCTCTGGATCAACTGTGGGTATAGAATTGGGTATATGGGATTGTATGATATTTTTTATTTTATTTATTTATTTATTTATTTATAGTTGAACTGGATGGACTTTGTCTTTTTTCAACCTGACTAACTATATATATATATATATATATTAGGGTTGTCCCGATACCACTTTTTTAAGACCGAGTACAAGTACCGATACTTTTTCCCAAGTACTCGCCGATACCGAATACCGATACTTTTTTTTTTATCTCTTTTAAAAAAAAAAAAAATTTTTTTTTTTACAATTTTTTTTTTTTTTTTTACAATTTTTTTTATTTATTTATTGATTGATTTTTTATAATGTTTTCTTTTTTTAAGGGGTGGGGGGTGGACAGTGTCAGTGTGTTTTTTCTTCTATTTTATTTTATTTATTTTTTACAATTCATTTCTTTATTATTTATTTTTTTATTACATTTTTTATTTTTTTATCAGCCCTGTTGGGGGGCTTTGGTGAGATATCAGGGGTCTTAACAGACCTCTGACATCTCCCCTTTGAGACAGAGAAAGGGACTAGGGACAGATTCCCCAGTCCCTTTCTCAGCAGCCTCTGCTGCGCTGAAAATGAATGGAGAGAAGACCGCGGCTTCTCTTCATTCATAAACTAAAACATTGTAAACACAGTTTACGATGTTTCAGTTATGTGAATGGACAGAGTCAGTGATCACTGACTCTGTACATTCTGAACAGTAAGGAGCCAGATTTACCGGCTCCTACCTCCGCTCTCCATCCTGACAGATGGAGGGGGTGGAGGAGGAGAACAGAGGGGGATGGCAGCACGGAGGAGGACACGGATTGGGACGGCAGCACGGAGGGGGACACCTATTGGGACGGCGGCACGGAGGAGGACACCTATTGGGACGGCGGCACGGAGGAGGACACGGATTGGGATGGCAGCACGGAGGGGGACACCTATTGGGACGGCGGCACGGAGGAGGACACTGATTGGGATGGCAGCACGGAGGGGGGACACCTATTGGGACGGCGGCACGGAGGAGGACACTGATTGGGATGGCAGCACGGAGGGGGACACCTATTGGGACGGCGGCACGGAGGAAGACACTGATTGGGATGGCAGCACGGAGGGGGACACCTATTGGGACGGCGGCACGGAGGAGGACACTGATTGGGATGGCAAGTATCGGGTGAAGCATCGGGAGCATTTGCCCGAGTACAAGTACTCAGGCAAATGCTCGGTATCGGTGCCGATACCGATACTAGTATCGGTATCGGGACATCCCTAATATATATATATATATTATATATAAAAAAAGTCATGAAGCTATATGAAGGGTGGAAGGGAGATGGCAATCTTTTATATTAAAGTAGTAATAAAATCTGAGACTTTTTTTCATGGATTTGATCATTTTAAATATATTGCAGAATACTGGTAAACGTTTACATTAAATGTAATTGTAATGACTTCTATTACCTCCAGTCTATCAGCTTCCACCTTCTCTATGTTCAGATGCTAATCTTCCCTGCACACAGTCTTTAAAAATTTTTTTTTTTTTAAAAAACAACAGACATGTGAAGCCTCATACACACGATCGGACTTCAAACAAACTTTTCCGTGGATTTTTGTCCGAAGGGAGTTGGCCGGGAACACCCATAGCATACACGCGGCAGGACTTTTCTGCAAACTTTCCTAAAACTTTACCAACATCACGTGTTTTTTCTGCTGTTTTCTGCTCTTTACCGCCACCCTTTGGTCAACTTCTGCTATTATTGGTTGATTTCAACATTGGTTCTGGGCATGCATGTTTGTACTTCAAGCAAAAGTCTGATTGATTTCTGTACACACGATAGGACTTTGCACCGTAGGACTTTTGTTGCCGAAAAGTTTGTCCGTTTGCAGAGCGAACTTTTGTCCGATGAAAACCGAAAAAGTTTGTCCGATGGAGCGTACACACTGTAGGATTTTTTGAAAACTTGCTCAGTTTGTTGTCAAAAAGTCCTACCATGTGTAGGCTTTATACTTACCTGCTCTGTGTAATGGTTTTGCACAGAGCAGCCCAGATTCTCCTCTTCTGGGGTCCCCTACTGAAGATTCTGGCTCCTCCTGCCTTCAAAATTCCCCAATAGCAAGCTGCAAAGTATAGTATAGCGTGCCCCTATAGCAAGGTAAAAAAAACTTCTGCCTTTAGAACCACTCACTTCCTGCCCAGGACTATGTGTCCCATGAGACATTGCTCCTCACACATTCACAAGTTCTCAGGCACTTACTGACATGTATGGACGGTGTACTGACCTGTATGTGTGCTGCACTGTGTCTTCTGACATGTATGGACGTAGGGCTAGGGCTAGTCTATTTTTGAGCAGACAGAGAGGACGTGTGTACCTAGCTCCTGACTTCCAGGGCTACATTGCTTCTCTCCCCAGGACTCTCCCCGTACTCTCCCCTATTTCCCCCTGGCTCTCTCCCCTGCTCTCACCCTTGTCCCCCCTTGCTCTCACCCTTGTCCCCCCGGTTCTTTTCCCCCCCTCCATCCAGCGGGACCCCAATCCATACGAGCCCCCCCGCGCCAGACACCTCCTCCCGCAGCCGCCGCCGGGCAAGTCCGAGGCTGCGGCCTAACATCACTCATCCCACGGTCCCCCCCCTCTGGCGCCTCCTTCACGGACCGGCTGCACCCCTGGCCTAGCTCACCGAGCTACATCCGAGCCCTCCAACCGCCACCGAGGCCATTCATCCGCCGCCGGCGGAACCCCCCTCCACCCGCAGCCGCCGACAGGAAAGTCCGCGGCTGCGGCCTAGCCACATTCGATCCCCCTTCCAGCATCCGGATCAGCCAAGGGGCCACCCTACGGCACTCACCCACTCGCGGAGCCCCCCAGAGGAGTCAGCAGGCTCCGAAGCAGCACTAGCTGCTACCTGCCCAGCAGGATAGACCGCGGCTTCGGCCTAGACCCGGCCGCGGCGGCCATCTTGGGACACCCAGCCTCAGCCCTCAAACTCCTCTCCCGCCCCCTGGAATCTTCTGACCCGGGATAACTACCGGATCGCATCCACTCACGGGTCACTTGCCTGTGGCTCCCACTGGGTCGCTCACAAAAGGCAGCCGGGAGGACGAAATGGATATTCGGCCCAGTAAGTAGCGGCCATCTTGATACACCCAGAGCCTTTCCCCCAACAGTGACAAAAAAAAAATAAAATATTTTTTTCTCTCTATTCCTACCAATTCCCCACCCCACCCCCATTACTATCTTCACAATACTCTTCAATAACTCTACTACTTATGACTGATCGCCCCCCCCCCCTGACGTACTCAAGCTGCCCCAACCTACAGCATAGACCACCGCCACTACGCGATCTCCCCAGACCCACACACACGGCCAAGCATAACGGACGTGTGCGATAGGCCCCCGAGGCTCACCACTTCGCAGAGCAATCCGCACGCACGGTCCAGGAAGCGGACGTGTGTGACAGGAGCCCTGACCTCATCGCTTCACAGAGCAATCCACACATACGGTCAAGCGTAACGGACGTGTGTGGCAGGAGCTCTGGCCATACAGGAACCCCCTTGGACTCTGGCGTTTCGCTCCTCCAGCAAACGTTAACCTGACGACCTGCGGCTTCCACGGGACCCCACTCTCCCCCACTCTCCCCAAGCTCAGATCCCCCAGCTCACCACCGCTTCACCCACAGCCGACTGCCACCTGCCAACATCCGGGCGCCCATTTCTAGACTGTTAGAACTGCAGGACAGACCGCGGCTGTGGCCTAGCCCCGGCCATCACTCTACACCCGTCCCGAGTCTCTCTCCAGCAGGCCCGCGTGTGCCGACCGGGTAAGTACATCGGGGCACCACCAACTAGTAGCGAGTTGATCCAGGGTTTACCCGATCGCCCCTCGGGGGGTCAGGAAGGAATTTTTCCCCTGCTGCAGCAATTGGCCAGACTCGGCTGGTGGTTTTTGCCTTCCTCTGGACCAACGGAAGGGCGGTTTAGGTCATTGGGCCCCATCCATCATCCCCATCACCTTTTTCCTCCCATCATGTGCATCTTTAAATACTCAGCGGACACCCTCCACAGGCTAAGGAATACCGCCCCAACACTTCCAACCGCCACCCAAAAAATCCTACAAAAAGAACAACTGCTTAGGATCAATCGACAATCGACTATCAAAACCACAAAGACACCACTTCATCTACAAGATTTATCATGCGCCTTGATTAACACCAGATCGGCAGTCAAGCACAGACAGGAAATTCACGATTTCATCACGCAAAACGACATAGATTGCCTCTTTATCACGGAAAGCTGGCTAACACCGGATTGTAACACCGTCCTAACGGAACTAGTACCTGGGAACTACCGCATCCTAACTGAGCACAGAATAGGACAAAGAGGAGGAGGCCTAGCAGTTATCTTCAAATCGCACCTCTCTCTTACCAAACCAACCCTACAGAACTCATTGCCAGTCATGGAAACACTCACCCTGCAACTCCAAACAACACCCCATGACACCATTCACATACTGCTATGCTACAGACCACCAGGACCGAAGACAAATCTCCTCACACCCTTCACCGAATTCTTCTCGACATACACCTTAAAAACCAAAAAGTTTTTACTACTCGGGGACTTTAACCTCTGGGCTAACACCACTCAGGACCCCATCGCCACCACCTGTATCAACCAATTGGAAGAACTAGGGTTGCAGCAACTAATAAATGCACCCACGCATGGATCGGGTCACATTCTTGACCTCATCTTCAAACAAAATATGGACATCAACATACTGGACAACATGCCGTTACCATGGACGGACCACCACGCTATCAAATTCAAATTTACCACCAGCACCATCTCCCAAAAACCGGAAGACTCAACAAAAACATACTGGACAAGATCTCAGAAGAAACTACACTCAAAACTTTTCAAAACCATTCTATCAAAAAAAATAGGAACGCTAAAGCATAACCGCTCAACGGAACAAACACTCAACTCCTTAAACAAAATATTACTACAAACAGCGGACACAGTCGCTCCGAGACGCAGAGCACACATCCGTAAAAACAACTCGGGCTGGTTTAGTGACACTCTTACGCTACTGAAGCAAGAACGCAGAAGAGCTGAAGGAGCCTGGAGAAGAAACCCAACGGAGGAAAACCACACAAACTACAAAGCACTCACTAAGAAATATCACAAAGCAATTTTTAAAAGCAAAAAAGGAACATTTCTCAAACACCATAAAAAAAGCCCTAAACCGACCTCGTGAACTCTTAAAACTGGTCACTCGGACCATGAACCCTACCTGTCTAGAGCCTCCAGCAAACGAAACCCAAGAGTTCTGCAATGAGCTATCGGATTTTTTTTATCGACAAAATCGAAAATATTCGGGAAATAATTCAACAGAAAAAAACAACCAACTTCACACAGCCAAAGCAAACAGAGAAAATCAATACGAACATTATACAACTAGCAAAATTTTCGCTGGTCCCGATCACCATTGACACCACCAAAAACATCATCAGAAGCCTCAGAGACACTACATCGTCAAATGACATAATTCCCACAAAACTCCTGAAAGAATGTACCGACATTTTAGCTCCTACCATTACACACATCGTAAATCTTTCATTCAAAGAAGGTATGGTTCCGAACTCCCTCAAGCAAGGTATAATCAAACCCCTCCTAAAGAAACCCAATCTTGACCCTAAGGACCCAAATTACCACAGACCGGTAACAAGCCTCAACACCATTTCCAAGATCATGGAGAAAGCAGTAGTACAACAGCTACAAGGCCATTTGGACACTTACAAACTCTTGGATCCACTACAATCAGGCTTCCGCCCAGGCCATGGCACAGAAACGGCACTTCTCAAAATATGGAATGACGTCCTCGAAGCCGCAGATGACGGAGAATCATGTCTCCTGGTGCTGCTGGACCTCAGTGCAGCGTTCGACACAGTAGACCACAAAACTCTACTCATTCGTCTTAAAGAAGTAGCAGGAGTCGCAGACCCTGACCTTCCTTGGTTCGCTTCCTTTCTTGAGAATCGTTCTCAGACAGTGAAATTAGGTGCCTTCACCTCTGAAACTCGCGCAATTTCTTGCGGAGTCTCTCAAGGATCACCACTGTCACCCCTGCTCTTTAACATCTACCTCCGCCCACTCCTAAAAATCATTAGCAAACAGGACTTATGCTACCACTCATACGCGGACGACACCCAACTCTACTTTCGTATCACTGGAAAAAAAGACCAATATCACGGATTGGAAAAGTGCCTCACATTGATCGATGATTGGATGACTGAGAGTTCACTTAAACTCAATGGATCCAAAACAGAACTGCTTCTCCTCCACGCTAATCGAAAGACAAAAACTAAAACCTCCTGGACACCACCCACCATTCTTGGACAGACCATCACCCCGAGCACCAAAGTCAAAAGTCTCGGAGTCATCTTTGACTCGGAGATGTCGATGGACGCTCAAATAGGATCAGTAATCAGCGGATCTCATTATCTCCTCCGCCTGCTGCGTAGACTCATTCCCTTCATCCCAGAAGAGGACACAGCAGTAGTAGTTGGATCAATTATCAACTCCCGACTCGACTACGCAAACTCCCTCTACCTCGGACTACCCAAATACCAAATGTCACACCTACAAGTCGTCCAGAACACGGCAGCCAGACTGATAACAGGAAAAAAAACCTGGGAATCCATCACCCCTGCACTGAGGACCCTTCATTGGTTAACCGTAAAGGATCGGGTCACATTCAAGACCCTCTGTCTCACCCACAAGTGCACACAAGGAATCGCTCCGCAATATTTATGCGAGAAGATAAAGCATTACACCCCCAAACGCAGTCTCCGATCAACAAACCAAAACCTCCTTCACATCCCCAAATTTCGCTACAAATCAAAGGGAGAACGAAGATTTGCAGTCCAAGGACCACGGCTATGGAACGCGCTACCCACGGATATCCGTATGGAAGAAAACCATCGGGCCTTTAGGAAAAAACTTAAGACCCACCTCTTCTGATGGATCATGAAGCTACTGGATGCTAAGCGACTTGAGGCGATTTAGTTCGCATTTGTTAGCGCTATACAAGTTTTTCACTCACTCACTCACTCAGTACTGAGCTGTATGTGTGCTGCTCTGTATTTCCTGATATGTAAACAAATAATACATTCTGTATGCAGGCCAACTAATAGATTCTAAAAATAGTTGACAACAGCCAGTGAGCCAATGAGGAGAGAGAGGGGGCGGGGCTGAGCCGCAGCTCTGTGTGTGAATGGACATGCAGAACAGCGGCTCGGGAGTGTGCCTGCTTGGGTGCCCCCATTGCAAGCTGCTTGCTCTGGGGGCACTCAACAGGAGGGAGGGGCAAGAAGCGCTGGCGGGGGACCCAAGAAGAGGAGGATTGGGGCTGCTCTGTGCAAAACTGCTGCACAGAGCAGCAAAGTATAACATGTTGGTTATTTAAAAAGAAAAAAAAATTGTTGCCTTTAATATCACATTTAAAGTGCCTTTACATAACCACTTAAGCCCCGGATCATTTTGGTGGTGAAAGACCAGGCCACTTTTTGTGATTCGGCACTGCGTCGTTTTAACTGACAATTGCGTGGTCGTGCGACGTGGCTCCCAAACAAAATTGGAGTGCTTTTTTTCCCCACAAATAGAGCTTTCTTTTGGTGGTATTTGATCACCTCTGCGGTTTTTATTTTTTGCGCTATAAACAAAAAAATAGCGAAAATTTTGAAAAAAATTCTATATTTTTTACTTTTTGCTAAAATAAATATCCCCAAAAAAATATATTAAAAAAACGTTTTTTTCCACAGTTTAGTACGTATTCTTCTACATATTTTTGGTAAAAAAAAATTGCAGTAAACATTTATTAATCGGTTTG
This sequence comes from Rana muscosa, assembly GCA_029206835.1. Lineage (NCBI taxonomy): Eukaryota > Metazoa > Chordata > Amphibia > Anura > Ranidae > Rana > Rana muscosa. The sequence continues at coordinate 869,295,488 of CM055118.1, forward strand.
CACAAAAGTTATAGCTTCTACAAAATAGGGGACTGTTTTATGGCATTATTATTAATAAAACATTTTTTACTAGTTATGGCGGCGATCAGCGTTTTTTATCGTGACTGCGACATTATGGCGGACACATCAGACACTTTTGACACCATTTTGGGACCATTGTCATTTTTACAGCGATCAGTGCTATAAAAATGCACTGATCACTGTAAAAATTACACTGGCAGTGAAGGGATTAACCACTAGGTGGCGCTGCAGGGGTTAAGTGTTTCCTAGGAAGTGATTCTTACTGTTAGGGGGCGTGGCTACACGTGACATGTCACTGATGACCTTTTCCGATCACGGGGAACGGTCATCAGTGATAGTGTCACTAGGCAGAATAGGGGAATGCCTTGTTTACAAAGGCATTCCCCTGTTCTGTTCTTGCCGAGCGCAATCGCGGGACTCCCGGGAACATAGAGTTCCCGGGACCCACGGCCGCACTCGCGAGGCGCGTGCCCGCTGGGCGGCAATTTTAAAGGGATGTACCTGTACGCCAATGTGCCTGCCCGTGCCATTCTACCGACGTACATCGGCGTGCAGCAGTTGGCAAGTGGTTAAGGTGATTGTAAGGGTTAGTTTTTTTTTCTTGTAAAATAACAAACATGTTATACTTACCTCCTATGTGCAAGGGTTTTGCACAGAGCGGCCCCGATCCTCCTTTTCTGGGGTGTCCCGGCGGTGCTCCATGTTCCTCCTCCTGAATCCCCCTGCTACATTGACATTGACACAGACAGCAAGACTCGGCTCCGCCCTCAGCTTCCATATCACTGAATTTGATTGACAGCAGCGGGAGCCAATGGCTGCACTGCTATCAATCTATCCAATGAGGACCCGAAACAGCGGCTGGAGCTACTGTGCTTGTGCGTGTCACTGAAACGATCGGGTTAAGGTAAGAAAAAGGAAGGCTCTGGGGGGCAGCTGCAGCACAGAAGGTTTTTCATCTTAATGCATAGAATGCATTAAGGTGAAAAACCTGGGAGACTTTACAACTCCTTTAAGTAAATGGGAATATTACCAATGGGACACCTACAACAACAAAAAAAGAAGGATAGGGGTTTTATGAAAAGAAAAAAAGGCACAATAGAACTAAGTTCATACTATATATTATGCAGCAGTTTACAGCCCTGTTCCCCCAACGAAGCTCACAATCTAATGTCCCTGGAACATTTATACGCACACTAGGAAACACTAGGACTAATATGTGGTTGCAAACCAATTTACAGACCAGGTTGTTTTTTTGATTGTGGAAGAAAGCCCACAAAAACTGAGATAAAATATCTGTTTTAAAAAATAAATATGGTGGCCTGTTTGCTAGTCATATCAGTGTTGGTTAAAGCAGGTCATCAATTCTTAATGTAAAATAATGCATTTAGGGAAAAAAATCTATTTATAGCGTACACTATTGAGGGTACAGTGTTGGCCAAAACTAAAGAAATAAATATTAAAAGATTTGGGGGTACTTATTTCAGATGATTGCAAAATAAGCAAAACAGTGTCCTGGCATTGGAGGAAGTGAGCCGAATTCTAGGATGCATCACTAGAGGGATCACCAGCAGGAGGTTCTGATTCCCCTATACAGATCTTTAGTGAGACCTCAGAATACTGTGTCCAGTTCTGGAGACCTCACTATCTATATTGATAAGATAGAACTAGTCCAGAGACAGGCAGCAAAATTGGTGAAAGGTCTGAGGGATAAAACATATCATACATGGTTCAAATCTTGGCCAGTCCCTGCTAAACCAGCCAAGATTTGAACGATCTATGGACGGCTTTACTAACTGTACCACTCATCTTTACCTCTTATTAGTGGGGATTTAATTTTAAGAGTTGAATTCTGAAGCTCAGATCATAAAGTCGAAATTTAATTTGCTTCCTTGCCAGAATAAAGCTGCCATGTATACTGTCCAGCCAAAACAAATAATTTTCTAAATATGCCTATACCCCTACAACCACATAAAAAAATAAAAATAAAAAAAATAAAAAGTTTTACGAACTGAAAAAATTAATTATGTACCTGAGCTGTGTAGAGACACTGCCATCACTCTAGCATGTATCACATTGGCCTTCGTCATCTTTAGCAATCCGGAACATACCAACTTATTACCTCCTTCCACAGCCCACATATTTCCCTGGGCTCCTGCCAAAGACATGGCTCCTAAGGAAAGCACACAAAAAAACACCAGAACAGTTACTTAAAAAATATGTCAGTTGCTTGCAAATCATATAACAGTACCTTAAATCTGAAAAAGACAATAAACCAAAACCAGCTCACAAGGAATGATAAAACATAAGGTTTATTGCACAGATAAGCTGAACTGACTGCAAGCATATTATCAATGTTTGCAATCTTTTGGAGTTGAAGTCAATATAAAAAGGGACTAGAGGATCTCAGCTATGGGAAAAAACTACAAACATTGAACTTATTCCCTCTGGAAAGCACTGGTGGCAGGTGTTATATTATCAGGGGGGCGGCAATCCGTCCGACGCCAATACACCCCCCCCTGGGGGTCGGTCGGCCCAGTCTCCTGCACTTCACCACCTCAATTGGTCGATGGGTCCCCTAACTTACTCCATCTAGGTCACGGACTTCCTCCGGGGGCAGCTTTACATTGGGTCTTCTCCTTCCTCAGCTTCACGGCTTTCCCTGCGTCTCCTCCCTCCTCCTCGGCAGCCAATAGGATTGCTTCTCCTCTCGGCCAATTAAGTCTCAGGACTGATCCGGGATTGGTCGGGAGGAGAAATCTGGCCTTTATGGAAGAGTGGCAAGAAGAAAGCCATTGTTGAAAGAAAGCCATGAGAAGTCCCAGCTGCAGTTTGCGAGAAGCCATGTGGGGAACACGGCTAACGTGGAAGAAGGTGCTCTGGTCAAGTGTGACCATAATTTTACATTTTGGCCTAAAGCAAAACACTATGTGTGGCGAAGAACTAACACTGCACATCACCCTGAACACACCATCCCCACTGTGAAACATGGTGGTGGCAGCATCATGATGTGGGGATGCCTTTCTTCAGCAGGGACAGGGAAGCTGGTCAGAGTTGATGGGAAGATGGATGGAACCAAATACAGGGCAATCATAGAAGAAGACCTGTTAGGCTATGTTTCCACTAGTGCGACTTGTCATGCGACTTGAGATTGCAAAATCGCATGACAAGTTGTACCCCATGATTTCCAATGAGTTGTACCCCATGATTTCCATTCATATATGTGCAACGTCAAAGTAGTCCCTGCACTACTTTGGTCTGGCTTTGATGCAACTTGAGGTCCAAGACCTCAAGAATACACAGGTATTACTTCAAGTCTCCTCAAAACCGTGGCAAAATCACACGACTTTTAGGTCGCAATAGTGGAAACCTAGCCTTAGGCCTCGTACACACGGCCGAGAATCTCGTCAAGAAAAAACACGTTGTTTTTCTTGACGAGATTCTTGGACAAGAAACTTGTCCCGGCCGAGTGTACAGACGCTCCATTTAAAGAACCCGTGGTTCTTTGAATGGAGCGAACGCGGGTGACGTCATTGACTACGACGAGCGTGCGCTCGTCACATTCGATGCCGTCGCTGCCATCTTGCTACACCCTACACCTATGCCTAGGAGGCTACCGCGCATGCGTCAAAGTCATTTCGAGCATGCGCGGGTTTCCACGGCAAAAGGTAAGTGTATAAACACACACACTTTTCTCGTCGAGAAACATGCTGACAAGAATCTCAACGAGAAAATAGAGAACACGTTCTCTATTTTTCTCGTCAAGTTTTCTTGACGAGAAACCTGATAGCCGCATACACACGACCGAGTTACTCGGCAAGAAAGCTCTGCCAGCAAGTTTCTTGCTGGTTCTTGCCGAGAAACTCGGTCGTGTGTACGAGGCTTTAGAGTCTGCAAAATACTTGAGACTGGGGAGGAGGTTCACCTTTCAGCAGGACAACGACCCTAAACATACAGCCAGAGCTACAATGGAATGGTTTAGATCAAAGCATATTCATGTGTTAGAATGGCCCAGTCAAAGTCCAGACCTAAATCCAATTCAGAACCTATGGCAAGACTTGAAAATTGCTATTCACAGAGGCTCTTCATCCAATCTGACAGAGCTTGAGCTATTTTGCAAAGAATGGGCAAGCCGCAAAAATGTCACTCTCTAGATGTGCAAAGATGGTAGAGACATATCCAAAAAGACTTGCAGCTGTAATTGCAGCGAAAGGTGGTTCTACAAAGTATTGACTCAGGGGGGCTGAATACAAATGCACACCACACTTTTCACATATTTATTTGTAAAAAATGTTGAAAACCATTTATCATTTTCCTCCCACTTCACAATTATGTGCCACTTTGTGTTGGTCTATCACAGGGGTCCTCAAACTTTTTAAACAGTCCCTCAGACTGTTGGGGGGCCGGACTAGTTTGAAAAAAATATACACGAATCCCTCATCACAGACTCCTCTTCCCATCACAGATCCCTCTTCCCTCCCTCTCCATCACAGATCCCTCTTCCCTCCCTCTCCATGACAGATCCCTCTTCCCTCCCTCTCCATGACAGATCCCTCTTCCCTCCCTCTCCATGACAGATCCCTCTTCCCTCCCTCTCCATGACAGATCCCTCTTCCCTCCCTCTCCATGACAGATCCCTCTTCCCTCCCTCTCCATGACAGATCCCTCTTCCCTCCCTCTCCATGACAGATCCCTCTTCCCTCCCTCTCCATGACAGATCCCTCTTCCCTCCCTCTCCATGACAGATCCCTCTTCCCTCCCTCTCCATGACAGATCCCTCTTCCCTCCCTCTCCATGACAGATCCCTCTTCCCTCCCTCTCCATGACAGATCCCTCTTCCCTCCCTCTCCATGACAGATCCCTCTTCCCGTCACAGATGCCTCTTCCCGTCACAGATGCCTCTTCCCGTCACAGATGCCTCTTCCCGTCACAGATGCCTCTTCCCGTCACAGATGCCTCTTCCCGTCACAGATGCCTCTCATATCACAGATGCCTCCATCAGACTCCTCTCCATCACAGAGCCCCCTAATCACAAAGTTCCCCATCACAGATCCCTCCCACCACAGACTCTCCCATTACAGATCCCCCAATCATAAAGCCCCATCACAGATCCCCCCCCCAATCACAGAGCCCCCATCACAGTTCCCTCCAGCGATATTACAGTGTCCCTTCCATTAAATCACAGCACTTCCCCATCACAGCACTTCCCCTCCACAGCACTCCCCCCTCCCCTTCCTTATTCACACAAGACGGGATGCACGGCAGGTCCAGACAAAGCACGGGACTTTTCAAGTGAAAGGCAGATGATTGATTGCTGGGACCGCCCCGCTGTCTAGTAACCAATTACCCGCTTCTTAACTTGAAAAGTCCCACCCTTTGTCTGGACCTATCGTGCATCACGTCGTGTGTGAATAAGTTAGGGGAGGGGGGAGTGCTGCGGAGGGGAAGTGCTGCGATCTTATTAAAAGGGGCAGTAAATCGCCTTGGCGGACCGTAGTTTGAGGACCCCTGGTCTATCACATAAAATCCCAATAATTTTTTTTTACGTTTTTGGTTGGAACATGACAAAAATTGGATTTTTATACTCACCATAAAATCCTTTTCTCTGAAGTCCATGGACGGACACAGCTCCTTTATTCTTGACAGTAGGGTTTATATGCTGTCTATCAGGAGAGGACTAGGCAGACATGTTAACAGTTAAAAACATGTAACAGCAAAGCTGAACAGTACTGCCCAGGGGGCAGTCCCTCTGGCCATAACCCCTCACCCTGCATCTAGCAGCTCAGTTTGTCAAAAAGCAGTACAAACATAAAAAAGAGGGGTGGGTGCTGTGTCTGTCCATGGACTTCAGAGAAAAGGATTTTACGGTGAGTACAAAAATCCTATTTTCTCTTTCGACCATGGACGGACACAGCTTTTATTCTTGACAGTGGGGACGTCCCCAAGCAGTGTCAAAAAACGAGGGGTGGGAACAGCAATCAAAACAAACTCCACCCCAAAACAACCAGAGCTCCTCAACGGAGGAGTTGCAACCTTAAACAGCCGCCTGCAAAACTTTGCGGCCGAAGCAAGCATCCGCAGATGCATGCACGTCAACCTTGTAAAATTTGATGAAAGTGTGAACGGACGACCAGGTCGCCGCCTTACACACCTGGGAGACAGACGCTTGATGTCGGAAGACCCAGGAGGCTCCTATTGCCCTGGTCAAATGCGCCGTGACAGGAAAGGGAGGCACCCGCCCTTTTAGGGCATAAGCCTGAATCACGATCTGTCTGATCCACCAAGAAATGGTGGCCGACGAGACCGCCAGGCCTTTCTTTGGACCATTTACGGACACAGAGTCTGACCTCCGAAACTGAGCCGTAGCAGACAGATACACCCGCAGAGCACGTACCATGTCCAAGGAATGCAAAGCAACCTCTTTGGGATGCGACGGCCGAGGACACAAGGATGGAAGCACAATGTCCTCATTTAGATGAAAAGCTGAAACAACCTTCGGAAGAAACGAAGGCTGCAAGCGTAGCACCGCTTTATCCTTGTGGAGGATCAAGTAGGGAGACTTGCAAGCCAAGGCCGCCAACTTAGAAACCCTCCTGACTGACTGATGTAATAGCCACCAGAAAGGCAACTTTCTGAGAGTGTCAAAAGGGGAATCTCTCTGATGTTCTCAAACGGAGGTTTCCGAAATACCGAGAGCATCAGATTCAAATCCCACGGAGGCAGTGGTGGTCGAACCGGAGGGGCCACATGACGAACCCCTTGCACAAACGTACTCACCAGTGAATGAGCCGCCATAGGTCATTGAAAGAAGACAGCCAAGGCTGATATCTGCCCCTTAATGGTGCTTAAGGCAAGTTTTTGATCCACTCCACGCTGTAAAAACAGCAGGATCCTGGAAACTGAATAACTCCGTGGACGCCACTTCATCTCCTCACACATAGAGATTTAGGCCTTCCATGTGTGATGATAGATCTTCCGAGAAGATGACTTCCGTGCCCTCAGCATGGTGGAAATTACTGAATCTGATAGGCCTCGGTCCCTTAGTACCTGACTTTCAACAGCCATGCCGTTAAAGCCAGCGACTGTAAAGCAGGATGAAGTATAGGACCTTGCGACAGAAGGTCCTCTCGCTTCGGCAGTCGCCAAGGAACATCCGCCACCAGGCGTACTAGGTCGCCGTACCAAGGACGCCGAGGCCAATCTGGGGCAATTAGAATCACCGGAATCCCCTCGGTCTCCACTCTGCGAAGCAGACGAGGAAGAAGTATTAGCGGGGGAAAGGCATAAATCAGCCGATACTGTCCCCACGGAAGCCACCAACGCGTCTGTCGCATCCGCCCAGGGATCTCTTGACCTGGCCTCAAGACCTTCCGATTGAGTCGAGAAGTGAGGAGATCCACGTCTGGCGTGCCCCATCTCAGGCAAAGGAGTCAAAACACATCCGGGTGTAGCGACCATTCTCCTTGGTCCAGCATCTGACGACTTAGGTAGTCCACCTGCCAGTTTGACACCCGGAATGTATACGGCCGATAGAGGCGGCACGCTCCGCTCTGCCCACCTCAGGATGTGAGCGACCTCCAATGCTGCAGCCAAGCTTCTTGTTCCTCCTTGATGGTTGACATATGCCACCACCGTGGCGTTGTCCGACTGGATCCTGACTGGACGTCCCTGCAGCCTCTGTGACCATGTGCAGAGGCACTGCCTGATCGCCTGAAGTTCCAGCACATTGATCGGCAGGCGGGATTCTTCCTGCGTCCAGCGACCGTGTCGACTGTACGCCCCAAACTCCCCCCCAACCGGTCAGGCTGGCGTCCGTCGTGATCACCATCCAGTGAAAGGGAAGGAACGACTTCCCGGACTGAAGGGCCGGAGACCTCAGCCACCATACCAGAGAAACCCTGACTAGCTGGCTCATCCGGATTTGACAATCCAGGGACAACGGAGATTTATCCCATTTGGACAGGATCTCCTTCTGCAATATTCGAGTGTGGAATTGAGCATACGGTACCGCCTCGAAGGTGGCTATAATGAGACCCAGGACTCGCATACAAAAGTGCGACGACCACCTGCGGGATGCCAACCACTTCACCGCAGTCTGAAGAGTCTGCAACTTTTCCAAAGGGAGAAAAACCCTTGCCTCTGAGGAGTCCAGAATCAAGCCCAGGTATTCCAGGCGCTGAGTCGGCACCAACACCGACTTCTGAGTCTGAAGATGCTCTCAGAAGGAGGTCGTACAGGTAGCCCACGATAGCGATTCCTCGCTGTCTCAGCAGAGCCAGAATCGGGGCAAGCACCTTGGTGCCGACGCCAGGCCAAAAGGGAGAGCTACAAAATTGGTAGTGATCGTCCCCGACTGCAAAGCGCAGATATTTCTGATGCCTGACATATATGGGGACATGCAAGTATGAGTCCTTGATGTCCAAGGATGCCAGAAAATCCCCTGGATGGAGTGCAGCGACCACAGAGCGAACTGATTCCATCCTGAACCTTTGTACTTTTACAAAGGAGTTGAGGGCCTTGGGGACTACAAACATATTGGAGTAGAATTCCTGAAACCTTTCCGGCAGCGGCACAGGTACTATTACCTCGCGCATCAGCAGGTCGTGCACTGCCTCAAACAGGGCGTTCCGACGAGCCGGAAGAAGCTGAAGGTTTGAGGGAAAAAATCTGTTTGGTGGACAAGAAAGAAACTATCTTGTACCCTGATGAAACCACTTCGCAAACCCACTGGTCGGAAAGCAGGGAGGCCCACCGAGCTGCAAACTCGCGAAGGCGACCCCCCACCCAAGAGTCTGGCGGGGGCAAACCTTCATGCTGTCGCAGATTTGTTCGCAGGCTTATTTGGCTTGCGAAACCAGGAACGCTTTTGTCCCTCAGCTGGCCCCTTGTCAGCCTGGGAACGCTTACCTGCGGGCCCGGGCTGACGAAAAAAATGATTTTGAGCGGAAAAGGTGCGGCTCCTTATTTTTTCTGGATTGTGGGAGCAGCGTGCTCTTACCCCCAGTGACATTCTTAATAATGTCATCCAGCGAGGCTCCAAACAGCCTCTCTCGCTGGAAGGGCAAATCCGTCAGAGCTTTCTTGGAAGTCTGGTCTGCAGACCAGCAGTTTAGCCAAATCAGGCGACGGAGCACCAGGGCAGATACTGAGGCTCTGGAAAGCATAGGAGCTGTATCTAAGGCCGCATCGCCGACATACTTAAGGCCATGCACCAACTGGTCGGCCAGTTCCACGCAGACCGGGGAAGCCTGTTGCTCTACCAACTCGTGAAGCAACAATTTTTCCCATTCGGTAAGTGCCTTAGACACCAGGGCCGTGGCCAATACAGGCCGTAATGCTGACCCCACCACCGTGAACATGGACCGGGCCACCGCCTCGGCCCTCCTGTCTGCAGGGTCCTTAAAAGCAGGGGTCCCCTCTACCGGAATTGTGGTTAACCTGGATACCGGGGGGGTCCACAATCGGGGTAGATGTCCATTTTTTCAGGAGACTCTCCTCAAAGGGGTAACGGACTGCCATGCGTTTTGGGACCGAAAAGGCCCGCTGTGGTCGTTCCCATTCTTTGTATATAAACTTATCAAAATAAGTTAGGTAGGGAAACACCTTAGCAGTGCGGGCCGGCTTGTGGGACCCAAAAGGGACTGACACCTCAGTAGATGCCCCCGCCGTATCTTCCAATTTTAGGGTCTCCCGCACTGCGGTGATAAGTGCTCCAACAAGCGCCTTTTCCTGCACTGACCTAGACACAGAGTCTTCCTCAATGTTCGAATGGTCCGCATCCTCTGACACGTCAGAACAGGGGCCGAGTGCCATAGCAAGGCCCGAGTCTGAATCAGAGCTTTCCCCAGAAGATGGTGGGGGGGGCGCTTTTTACCCCCTTGTGCCCACACACCGCTTCCACCCTGGCAACAAATGATTCCAGGACCGCGAACAAAGTGTCCACAGGTACCGCAGGTGCAGGGGCACAGGTTGCTACCACAGGGATGTCTGGGGAAGAAGCGCTAGCTTCTGACGCCATGCTGACCCACACTCGCCGGACAGCCACTTGGGGACCAAAGCAAGGTACACAAAAGATCCACCCTCCTAGCTGCTACAGACCGAGGGGCCCCCCAGAGGACTCCCAAACCTGACCCAGATACTGCACAGTGCTGCGGTCCACTCTCTCTCCTGCACTGCCTGTGCCTGAGGTGTTCTGTGCTGTTTGCGCCGTTCAGAAAGACATTTGCAGCGCTAGAGGCCAAAACAAACCTAAAGCTACAAGAAAATGGCCTCCGCAGGAAAAAAATCGCAAGCTACAAGACAAATGACTGCCAGCTGCATCAGCATTAGAACAGCGCGGCTACAAGAAAATGGCGCCGGCTCACCCAAAATAGCCGCTGGATCTTTCCTGAGGTAAAAGAAAAGGCAGCGAACACACTGGGCCTCCGTGCGGAGACAACAGACAACACCCCACCACCGAGAGCAGACCCAGGACACCCAGCGCAGCCCCCAGTTAGGACTCGGAGCCCCCCCCAGAGGACCCCCGGTCAGGTACACAGCAGGCCCAGCCAGATGCATGAGGAGGAGAGAAGGGACAGGGAGAGAAGAAATGGAGAGTGAGAGACCCCCTAGTCGACCTCCCCAGGAATGCTTAGCTGTTCCATCCTGCCGAAACAGGTGGAACCCTACTTACCCGTACTGCGGGGACTGCTGGACGCATTCCGGACAGACCCATCACCCGAGCAGTACGGAGTGGCTGTTGGCCACGGCCCACTGTGACTCGGACAGCAGTAGCCCGGTCATATGTGTGCCCCGGAGCATATAGCTCACCGGCCACCCCTGGCCGACCCAGCGTGTAGCTAAAGGTCTGCTCACGCTCGATGGCCAGACTGGGGAGACTACAAGGGTCTATATCAGGGGTCCTCAAACTACGGCCCGCTGGTCGCATACAGCCCGCCAAGGCGATTTAGCCAGCCCGCGGCACATACTGCCCCTTTAATAAGATCGCAGCACTTCCCCTCCGCAGCACTTCCCCCTCCCCTAACTTATTCACACACGACGTGATGCACGATAGGTCCAGACAAAGGGCGGGACTTTTCAAGTTAAGAAGCAGGCAATTGGTTACTAGGCAGCGGGGCGGTCCCAGCAATCAATCATCTTTCACTTGAAAGGTCCCGCGCTTTGTCCGGACCTGCCGTGCATCCCGTCTTGTGTGAATAAGGTAGGGGAGGGGAAGTGCTGTGATGGGGAAGTGCTTTGATTTAATGGAAGGGACACTGTAATATCGCTGGAGGGAACTGTGATGGGGCTTTATGATTGGGGGATCTGTAATGGGGGAGTCTGTGGTGGGAGGGATCTGTGATGGGGAACTTTGTGAATAGGGGGCTCTGTGATGGAGAGGAGTCTGATGGAGGGATCTGCGACGGGAAGAGGAGTCTGCGACGGGAAGAGGAGTCTGCGACGGGAAGAGGAGTCTGCGAAGGGGCTATTCGTGTATATTTTTTTCAAACTAGTCCGGCCCCCCAACAGTCTGAGGGACCGTGAACTGGCCCCCTATTTAAAAAGTTTGAGGACCCCTGTTCTATATTATCCATCCTGTCACCCAGCCGGCAGTTGATAGTAGATCTCAGGATCAAAAAAGTAGAAAAAAAATAAAAAATCTACAGGACCAATGGTCCCAACAGGGAGCCAGGTCCTTCTCCTATGCTAGGCAGAAAAATTGACAGTTACTTACCGGTAACTGCTTTTCTAGGATATCTTCCAGGACGGCACACCTGAGAGATGACTGGTCCACCTGACAGGAAACACAATCAACACATGAGGTTAAAAGGCCCCTCCCTTCCCCCTGCACCTCAGTTCTACCAAAGTAATAGGCTATCCAGGTGCCAGAGGGAAACTCTACCCGTAGTACTTACATCAAGCCAGGGGTGGGAAGTAGGCCTGCCGTCCTGGAAGATATCCTAGAAAAGCAGTTACCGGTAAGCAACTGTCAATTTTCTCTAGTCATCTTCCAGGACGGCACACCTGAAAGGATGGACAAGAAGTTCAAGGCCTACTTTAGGGTGGGACAACCGCTTGTAAGCCCTTCCTTCCAAACGTCAGATCCTGAGGTGATAGCAGTTCCACTCTATAGTGCTTTAAGAAGGTGTCCTGCTTCGCCCATGTGGCTGCTCGGCAGATCTGTTCTATTGAGGCCCCTGCTCTTTCTGCCCAAGAGGCCGCCAAAGATCTTGTTGAATAAGCTTTAATGTTACCTGGTACTGGGGAACCTGACTGCTCACAAGCCATACCTGTGGTCTGCCTAATCCACCTAGCTACTTTAGATTTAGAAGCCTGCCCTCCCTTCCTAGGGCCACTAAATAAAACTAAAAAGGTGAGTCGACTTCCTGAAGTCCTTCACTCTGTCCAAGTATGTCAGCAAACATCTCCTGACATCTAAAAACTGAAATTTTTCCTCTCATTTGTTCTTTGGGTTTTCACAAAAGGAAGGCAAAATGATCTCCTGAGACCTATGAAACTGTGATGCGACTTTGGGAAGAAAAAGTGGGTCTTGCTTCAGCACCACTCTATCTTCCAGTATCAACAGAAAAGGCTCTTTACTTGACAAGGCCTGCAGGTCACTTACTCTTCTGGCTGTTGTGATGGCCAGTAAAAAGGCTAACTTAAGCGTCAAAAATGTAATGGAGATCTCCTGAGCTGGTTTGAAAGGCGCTTTCGTCAACGCTTCCAAGACCAATGTTAGGTTCCAAGGAGGGAATCTTAACCTTTATGGGGGTTAACCTCTCCCTAGCTACTCGGAATCTCCTAATCAGGGGCGTGAGCCTCTGGTCCAAAAATACAGATAGATCAGCTATCTGCACCTTCAGGGTATTCGTGGCAATTCTAGTATCACTGGTACCGAAGGACTAGATACTTCTCTATCCTGACACCAGTGAGAAAAGGTATTCCAAATCTTTGAATATATCCTCCTAGTGACTGGTTTTCGACTACCTAGGAGGGTCTCAATCATTTTATCGGAGCATCCTTTGCCTCTGAGAATTTCCCTCTCAAGAGCCATGCCGTCAACTTGAAGAATCCTGGGTTGGGGTCAACGACTGGCCCTTGCAGAAGAAGATCCTGCCTGGTTGGGAGAGGAAAAGGAGGGGCCACCGACCATTTCTTCAGAGTAGCAAACCAAGTCCTCTTGGGCCACCAAGGGGCTATCAGAATCAGCTTGCACTCCGAGTTGGCCAGCCTTTGTAGAACGCGAGGAATCAAAGCTAGTGGAGGGAAAGCATATGCTAGGTGACAGTCCCAGTTCTGAGCTAGAGCATCTATTCCCTCTGAACCTCCCTCTCTGGTGAGAGAGAAAAAACGCTCCACCTTTCTGTTCCCTCTGTGGGCGAAAAGGTCTATCTCCGGAAACCCAAACTTGTGACCTATCTGGAGGAATACTCTCTGGTTTAGTTCCCATTCCCCTTAGTAAATGGGTTGTCGGCTCAGGAAATCCGCTACCACATTGGTGGTCCCTTATATGTGGACCGCCGATATGGATTGAAGGACCCCTTCGGCCCAACCAAGAATCTCCAGGGCCAGACTTAGTAGTCTTCTGGATCTTGTACCCCCTTGACGGTTTAGATAGGAAACTGCTGTCACATTGTCCGAAAGGACTTGGACGTCTAGTCCCTGAATTCTGCTTTCGAAGGCCTTCACAGAGCCTGACCCACCGCAAGAAGCTCCCTGTAATTGGAGGAGGCTCTTGCTTGGATTGGGGTCCAGGATCCCTGTGCTTGGAGGTCCCCCAAGTGAGCACCCCAACTCCAGGTGCTTGTGTCTGGTAATTTTTATAGGGTTCCACTGGGCCCAGGGACGACCCAACGTGAGTCTGTCCTGCCCCGCCACCAATCTAGGGAGGCCCTTACCCTTGCTGGAATGGCTACCTTCCCATCCAGAGACTCTGTCTTCTTGTCCCAAGAGGATAGAAGGAAAAACTGTAGCTCCCTGGAATGGAGCTGAGCCCAGGGAACCGCCGGAATACAGGCAGTCATTAGGCCAAGGACCCTCATGACTTGTCTGCGAGAGCAGTCCCTGGGTTCCAATAGAGAGGAAACTGCTGATATTACTTTTTTCCTTTGGGAGAAAAAGCTTCTGAGCCCCTGCGTCCACTGAGTATCCTAGGAAAGTCTTTATCTGGGATGGCACTAGGGATGATTTTTTCCTGTTTACTATCCAGCCCAAGTTCTCCATGGTGCAGATCACTGTCTTTACGTCTGCTGTCACTTGCTCTAAAGACTGTCCATAGATCAGGAGGTCATCTAAATAGGGTATCAGAGACACCCCCTGCAAATGCAGGTAAGCGACAACCTCTGCCAATATCTTTGTAAACAATCTTGGGCTTGCAGCCAAGCCAAAGGGAAGTGCTTGGTATTGCCAGTGTTGTATTCCCTTGCTTGTCAGGACTGCGAACCTCAGCAGGGATTGGTGTTCCGGGGCAAAAGGCACGTGGAGATATGTGTCCCTCAAATCTACTGTGGCCATAAAGGCATCCTTCAATAGATGTTTCCTCACAGTATATATGCTTTCCATCCGAAAGCTCTTGTGTATCAGAAACCTGTTCAGCTTCCTGAGATTTAATATCAGGCGAAATTTTCCTGACGGCTTCTGGACCACAAACACGTGGGAGTAAAATCCCTGGTAGAGCTCTTCGGGTGGAACCGGGACGATAACCTTCTGGTCCGCCAATCCCTGCAAATTGTCCATCAACCCTGCTGCTCTCAATGGTTCTTTGGGGAGATGGGTCAGAGTAAAATTTTGGAGGGGGAGGAGAGGAAAGTTCCAGACAATATCCCTCTGTCAGGATATGCAGGATATAGGGGCTTTCGGAGATCCTTCTCCATTGAGGGACAAATCGAGAAAGTCTCCCCCCTACCCTGATGCTGGCGTCACTTTGGCTGCTTGCTGGCGTCCTTAGGTACGGAGAAGAGCAGGCCACCCTTCTGTCCGCTCTTTCCCTTCCCCATCTTCTATTTGTGTCCTTCTTGGCCCTGAACTGGCCCCGATTAGGAGGGGCACGAAAAAACGTTTTGCCTTTTTCTCTCTTGGCCTTAACCGGGAACTTTTTCCCTTTCATTGCAGAGCGCGATAGGACCTGATCCAGACCAGGACCAAAAAGCTAGGAACATTCAAAAGGTAACCCGCAGAGCCATGACCTGGACATATGGTCCCCCTGCCACGATTTAACCCAGACCGCCCTCCTTGCGGAGTTCAGGAGGGCTGCTGACTTGGCTGAGGTCCTGACAACCTCCACTGTCGCGTCTGCCAAATATGCTACTGCCTTGTTAATTATTTCAAGACAGTCTAAAACCTCCTCGGAATTGTCCCCTCTAGAAACATGGCCAGAGAGCCTACCTAGCCAGGCATTCACATTCCTGGCTACGCAGGCAGATGCTAGTGCAGGAGCCATTGGCATCCCATGCTCTGCGCAGAAACGTTTCAGCCCTTCTGTCCATTTGGTCTTTAATGCTACCCGAGTCCTCAAAGGACAAATCGGATTTCTTAGAGACCTGAGAAAGGGCTGCATCTAATTTGGGGGTCTTGAAAAACTTCTCTTCTTCTTCCTCCCCAAATGGCAACCCTCTCTTCCAGGTTTTTAGCTTAAGGACCTTCCTTTCCGGGTCCTTCCATTCCCTCAGAATTACTTCCTTAAGGGTTTGGTGCACTGGGAATACCCTGAACTGAGGTTTTCCTAAGCCTTTATACAACTTATCCCGGGCTGTTGTCTGCACTGGAGGTTCTGGGATATCTTCAGAGGCATAAATTGCCTTGAGTAACGGTCCCATGTCCTCCACGGGAAAGAGATGCCTAAGTCTAGGGCTGTCACAATCCTGGCTTTCAGGGTCTGAGCCTTCCCCCTCCTCTAATGTGTCCGCCTCTGACTCCTCTGGGTCCTCAAGCTCATCTACTCCTGAAGCAATAGAAGAGGGAGGCCTCTTCGGGGTTCTCTGACCTCTGTCAGATGTGTCCCCCAGAGATGAAGTACCTTCCCTAGAAGACAGAACCTCTCTGCCACTAGTGCTAGGCTCTTCCTTAGATGCAATAACTGTCTTAAGGGATTGGAGCGGAGTCAGCATCTCTGACTGTACTGTAAGGAAGTCCCTCATCACCTGTGAGGTTTCCTTAGCCGACAATTTATGTATGCACCTGTAACAAAAAGGTTTTGCATGATCCTGTGGGAGCTTTTCATTGCAATTCCCACACCTTTTTGTTCTAGGGGAGGGGTACTTTTGCTTTTAACCTTGTGGGCCCCTTGAGCAGATCCACTGGGTTCTAAGGAGACAAAAGACAAGACAGCACTAATTTTTAAACAGGCTGTACTCTCTCTCCTGCCCCCCCCCCAAGGGGTGTGGGTAAGACCCCCCTTAACCCACCCCTTGTGAAAATAGAGGAAAGACTCACCACTCGTGGTCCCCTCCTGGGATCCAGCTGTGTCCTCCTCTCCTTCCATTCCTGGTCTCAGCTGGTCCCTTCTTCCTAGGAGCTTTGCTGTGAGATTCCAGGCGGTGAGAGGGGCCTGTGGGACTCTGCCTGGCTCCACCAGATCTTTAGGGCCAGGACGCCGATCGGCGCCATTTTGCTGGAGTCCCGCTGCCGGAAGTAGTCCCATTTTGGCCTCTAGTGTCCGGATCCGCCATTTGGCCGTGGACCGGAAACCGGAAGTGATGTCGCCCCAAAACGGAAGCATCTTGCTCCACCCGGCCTGAATGCTCACTCCTGCCTAGGAGTGTTTTCAGCATTTCCTATGGTGTTGCACTGCCTGGAAAACTACAGCCTTCCTCCTCCAGCGGCCTGAACTCCTGCAGACCCTCCGGTTCCTTCACCCCCCCCCCCCCCAAGTACCCTGGACTGGGTGGAAGGTAGGTGGGGAGGCATGTACCCACAAGAGATCGGGGAAACGCCCCTGTGCCCGGGAGGCTCTTTACCGGGGAATACTGCCAGTCATTGGGAACCCCCCCCTGAGAAGGGACTGAGCCCTGGCTGGACCCGCAACCCTCCCCGGCCTTGGCGTCCAGCTCTCAGGGGGGAGACCATCCGCTACCGACTTCAGGTCTGACAAAAAATAACAAACGTTTCGCTGCCAGGAAACACAATCAAGAACTGAGGTGCAGGGGGAAGGGAGGGGCCTTTTAACCTCATGTGTTGATTGTGTTTCCTATCAGGTTGACCAGTCATCTCTCAGGTGTGCCGTCCTGGAAGATGACTAGAGAAAAAAAACTGAGCTGCTAGATATAGGGTGAGGGTTTATTGCCAGAGGGACCGCCCCCTGGGCAGTACTGTTCAGCTTTGCTGTTGTTACATGTTTTTAACTCTTAACATGTCTGCCTAGTCCTGTCCTGATAGACGGCATATAAACCCTACTGTCAAGAATAAAGGAGCTGTGTCCGTCCATGGACGAAAGCGAAATGTGGAAAATTTCAAGGGGCATGAATACTTTCAGCAGATCCAAAAGACACGTTACTACAATATATATATTTGCACATATTTATACCATAGCCATGCAGTCTACACTGCACTTTCTTTCTCGTACATCACGGGACACAGAGCGACATAGTCATTACTAATGGGTTATATAGATACCGTCAGGTGCTGGCACTGGCAACTTCCAAAACCGGAAGTACCCTCCCCTATATAAGCCCCTCCCATCCGGGAGCACCTCAGTTTTTTGCCAGTGTCTAAGGTGTTGGCCAAGAAGAAACATGTGTTTTTCACTGAGCTTGCGTACAGGTTCTTTTGGGCCTCAGTAAGCTATTCCGGATCCGACCAAAAAAGCTTCATAGCTAAACGGTCGGTACCCGGGCCTTACAGAGAAGAGCAAGGTTTTGCCTGTAATGCTTCTCTTAGGAGAGCTGGACCCTGGGATCCAGAGCTCTGGTCATACCCACGACCAAGATGTTTTCTGTGCAGGGTGCTATACAGGTCCAGGGGAGTGGAATCCTTGGGAACCCGGTCCCTGAAGGTTTGATTACAATGCCTGCCGTGATAGGTGAAGTTTGGGCTTTTGTGGACCAAACAAAGTCCTGCGGCGGGGAACAGGTAAGTGGGGGCCCCCAGGAACTTGGTTCTATTGGGGGACCCCCAAGCCTAATTTGTCTGTCTGTTACCTAACGGTATTCCCGCTAATATTCTGTGTATGCCTGTTACTACTGAGAAAATGTAAAAATTTTAATAGTAGGCAAGAAAAAAAAAAAAAAAAAAAATGTAAGACCGCGGTACCTGTGTTAGACACTAGAGGCCGCTATGGTTCTTTTTCTTGTAATGTGGATTTTTTTCTTCCAGAATCAAATCCAGGCAGTTGGTATGTTCTCTCCTGGGAAGCTGTCTCCTCTGCCCTGTTGCTGCGCTCATCCATCCCCGGCCCTGCGGCAAAGGGACCCTGGCTCCCATCTAGCTCCTTGTTGTTTTCAAAAAAAGCGCCGAAGGCACACGTGCCCGCGCGCGTGCACGCGCCTCTATTCATAGAGGCGATCTGGAAAAAGGGGCGGAGCGGGTGGATGACGCTCAGGTGTGCGCAGCGGCGCTACTGCGCATGTGCGGGCGTCCAGCGTGTTTTAAAGCACATTATAGCTGGCTGTTGAAGTGCACAGACAGAGCTAGCAACAATATAAAGGCACGTAGAGGCGGTTGATGCAGGCATCCCCTAGAAAGGCACTTTAGTAGACACCAATTGTGATATAGCAGCAATTGTGCTAGACTGTTCTCAGTAAAAGTGGTGTATTACGGCTGGAATACCTCAGCTTTAGGCTTAGGAATATGCCGTCCAGAAGCTCCGGAACTGAATCTTCCAGGAAGCGAAGGGGGTCTCATCGGGCTCTGAGGATCTTGGGCATACTTCTGCTGCACCAGTCTCCCCTGAAGTTCAGAGGTAAGTGACCGTAGAGACCCCGCAGGGGTACTTGGTACTGTGGCTGTCCTCAGTTCACCTGCTCCTGTGTATGTAACAGAGGAGGTTTTTTCCTCAGCTTTGGGAGGATTAGAGAGAGATTGTCAACATTGATCGCTGCCTCCCTGTCAGGGAAAGCACGCCCGATCTCCATCTCCTCCTTCAAAGTGCCTGTTAGCAGAGCAACAGTCCCATACAGGGATCGACCTGAAGGGGATCAGGATAAGGTTGATTCTGTTATAGAGGAGTCAACAGTGGAGGAACCTTTTCTCAGCATCTCAAGCTGAAAGATTATGGGTTCAGTCTCTGACTAACATGGTCCGATCAGCATTTAAAAATGCACCTTGCGGAACCATCAACCACTACGGTATCCTCGTTGGGGTCGCTAGAAGCCCCCAGACTGTCTGTTCTTTTCCACTTCACCCTTTACTGAAAGGGCTTATTTACCAGGATTGGGAACGTCCTGAGAAAATATTTTTTCCCCCAAGAGATTTCCGGTGGTCTATCCCATGGAGGATAAGTTCATCAAAAAAAAAAAAATGGAAGGTCCCTACAGTGGACGCAGCCATCTCTTGTATGTATAAATCACTGACATGTCCAGTGGATAATGTCCAAATGTTCAAGAACCCAATAGATAAAAGATTGGAGTCCTTATGAAAGTCTGCTTCTTTCTACAGCAAGCTTGGTGACACAACCAGCAGTAGCAGCTATTGGGGTCTGCTAAGCAGTGAAGGATCAGTTGAACCAGGTCTTGAGGGACTTGACAGATCAGCAGGCTTTGCCCTAGCTGATCTACCTAGAGCCTTAGGCTTTGCGGTTGACGCCATAAAGGATTCAGTCCATCAGGCCTCCCGCCTTACGCTGTCTATAGTACATATGCGTAGGCTTCTATGGCTCAAAAACTGGTCTGCTGAAGCTCCCTGTAAAGAATGGCTGGTTAGCGTCCCATTTCATGGTGAACGCTTATTCAGGGAAAACCTGGACAAATATATCCAGAAAAATTCCAGCGGTAAAAATACGCTCTTGCCGGTTAAAAACAGAGTTAGAGGTCCCTCTTTAAGAGGCCTGCTTCTCCAGTCCCTGGGGCATCGGCTGTGTAACAGTTCCGACGGCCTCCTCGGTCAATTCCCGGGAGTAAAAAAACAGGGACAATAGCAGGGTAATGAGAAACCCTGGGTCAGGGGAGGTACAAAACCTCCCCCAAAGTTAGATTCATTGAAGGGTTGCCCCCACTCAGTCGGGTGGGGGGAGGACTCCAGTTGTTCGCAAGAGACCTGGCGGGACACGATCAAGACAGATAGGTGCTCTCCGCAGTATGTTTGGGATACAGTTTGGAGTTAAAAGACTCTCCTCCTTCCCATTTTTGAGGTCAAACGTGCCAAGGGATCCCCGGAAGAGAGAGTCCCTCCTGTTGGCACTAGAACAACTATTGCTCCAAGGAGTAATTATGGAGGTTCCCCTGGAAGAATGAGGGTTCGGGTTTTACTCAAACCTCTTTACAGTCCCGAAGCAAACACGGACGGGAGGCCCATATTAATTCTAAAAAGGGCTATACAAATTCCTGTATATCAGGACTTTCCGATGGAGTCGATCCGATCGGTGGCCACTGCCCTACAAGGGGGAGGATTGGTTAGCCGCGATCGACATCAAAGATGCTTATTTGCACATTCCCATCTTTCCAGTCCACCAAAAATTTCTACGCTTTGCAGTAGAAGGGCGCCATTTTCAGTTCAGAGCCTTACCCTTCGGTTTGGCCACAGCACCACGAGTGTTTACAAAAATTCTGGCCCTTTATTGGCCAATCTAAGAACACAAGGTGTAATGATAATGGCATATCTAGATGGCTTGTTGCTGATAGACCACTCAGTGAAAAAACTAGACGTGGTCGTTCACAAGACAATCAAGTATCTGGAATCTCACGGTTGGATTATCAACCGAGACAAGTTAGCCCTAAAAACCAGTCAAAAGTCTGGAATACTTGGGGCTAAGGTTGGATTCAGGCCAGAGAAAAATATTCTTGCCTCGAGGAAAAGTGTTGTCTTTGAAAGATTTGATCCACTTAGTGGGTACAAAAAAGACAGCCGTCCATACGCCTGTGCATGAGGCTGCTGGGAAAAATGGTGGCATCATTCGAAGCAGTACCCTACGGTCAATTCCATTCAAAGAATTTGCAAGGGGCCATACTGTCAGCCTGGAACAAAATAGTTCAGGCCCTAGACTTACAATGTCCTTGTCCCCTTCCGTTCGCAAGAGCCTCCGTTGGTGGTTGGTTCCCCAGAATCTGGAAAAAGGGAAATCCTTCAGTCCGATTTCTTGGAAGGTGGTCACTACAGATGCCAGCCTTATAGGCTGGGGAGCTGTACTGGAGCAATAGTCTCTCCAGGGCAGATGGTCGGATGCAGAAAAGGCCCTGCCCATCAATCTCTTAGAGATACGAGCAGCCCAGTATGCCCTAGTAGCATGGACATCCAAACTCCAAGGGTCCCCTGTCAGAATTCAATCAGACAATGCCACAGCAGTGGCATATATCAATCATCAGGGGGGCACCAGGAGTCGTGCAGCCCAGAGGGAAGTAAATTACATCCTGAAATGGGCAGAAAGATATGTCCCAGCCATATCTGCGGTATTCATTCCAGGAGTGGAGAATTGGAAGGCGGACTTTCTAAGTCACCAGCAATTATGCCAGAGGAAGGGTCCCTTCACCCCGAGGTTTTCTGGACAATATGTCAGCGGTGGGGAACATCGGATGTAGATCTTCTAGCATCCAGATTCAACGCAAAGGTGGACAGGTTTGTCTCTCGGACAAGGGATCCCCTAGCTTGCGGCTCGGATGCCCTAGTGTTCCCTTGGGATCAGTTCAAGCTGATATATGCATTCCCACCGCCACAATTGTTACCTCGATTACTCCGCAGAATCAGGGTAGAAAAGAAACCAGTGATTCTGGTGGCTCCAGCGTGGCCCCGAAGAGCATGGTACGCGGAGATGGTAAAAATGTCTGTGGGGAGTCCTTGGACCCTCCCACATCGTCCGGACCTGCTTTCGCAAGGACCGATATACCACCCTTCCTTACCAGCCCTAGGTTTGACGGCCTGGCTATGGAAGCCCACATTCTAAAAAAGAGAGGGCTCTCTAATGCTGTGGTATCTACCATGATCAATGCCAGGAAGCCGGTATCCAGGCAGATCTACTATAGAATCTGGAAGGCGTACATCGCCTGGTGTGAGGCCAAGAAATGGCATCCACGTAAATACGTAATAGGTAGGATTCTGGACTTCCTACAATGGGCTGTAGATAGGAAGCTTGCCTTGAGTACTATCAAGGGTCAGATTTCGGCCTTGTCAATATTTTTTCAAAGGCCCTTGGCTTCGCATTCACTAGTCAAAGCCTTTATACAAGGAGTGATGCGTATTAGTCCTCCGGTTAATATTCCCATATGTCCATGGGATCTAAACTTGGTTCTGTCGGTTCTACAGAAACAACCATTTGAACCATTACAGCATATTTCCCTGGTTCTTCTCACCAGGAAATAGATTTTTCTAGTAGCCATTTGTTCGGCTAAAAGAGTGTCGGAATTAGCAGCTATGTCCTGTAAGGAGCCATATCTGGTTATCCATAAGGATAGAGTAGTGTTACGCCCTCATCCAGCCTTTCTTCCTAAGGTGGTATCGAGGTTTCATTTGAACCAAGATGTGGTTCTTCCTTCTTTTTTCCCCAAACCTACTTCGGTAGAGGAAAAGTTATTGCATTCTTTGGATGTAGTAAGAGCAGTTAAAGCTTATCTAAAAGCCACTGCTCAGATTCGCAGAACGGATACTTTGTTTATTCTGCCGGAAGGCCCCAGAAAGGGTCAGGCAGCGTCAAAATCTACTTTAGCCAAGTGGATTCGACAGGTCATAATACAAGCCTATGGCTTGAGAAGGAGACCGCCTCTGTTCAAAGTTAGAGCGCACTCCACGAGAGCAGTTGGAACTTCATGGGCAGTGCATCACCAGGCCTCCCTGGCTCAAATCTGTAAGGCCGCAACATGGTCTTCAGTTCACACGTTTACTAGGTTCTACCAGGTGGACGTTAGAAGTCAGGAGGATGTCGCCTTTGGGCGCAGTGTGTTGCAGGCCGCAAAAGATCCTCATGTCTGATAGCGCTCAGCTTATATATGGTGTATCCCCCCCCTCATTGGGCATTGCTTTAGGACATCCCATTAGTAATGACTATGTCGCTCTGTGTCCCGTGATGTACGAGAAAGAAAATAGGATTTTTATAACAGCTTACCTGTAAAATCCTTTTCTTAGGAGTACATCACGGGACACAGAGCTCCCGCCCCTCTTTGGGGACACTTATTGCTTTGCTACAAAACTGAGGTGCTCCCGGATGGGAGGGGCTTATATAGGGGAGGGTACTTCCGGTTTTGGAAGTTGCCAGTGCCAGCACCTGACGGTATCTATATAACCCATTAGTAATGACTATGTCGCTCTGTGTCCCGTGATGTACTCCTAAGAAAAGGATTTTACAGGTAAGCTGTTATAAAAATCCTATTTTTGCTTTAATCATGAGTTCTTTGGTATGAGAAGCACCAGTGACACTTGCATGCAGAGCTATCTAATAAGTACAGCTTTGCTTGCATGCTTGCTGGCAGCCTGTATATAACTGACTAGGTTAGTAAAATGAAAAAGTCTTCAATGTAAAACTCACCCACTAGAGCTGGAATGGACACTGACTGTCCATAGCTGGCTTTCATCACAGCACTAATCACATCATCTATGAAACGCTGTGACACTCCAATTCCCTGCAAAGACTCCGCAACTGACTTCTGGGTCATATTCACAAAATGGTCCCCTCCAAGTGAACGCAACAATCCTTCAATGCTTGAGAAAGCATACTCGTGGGCTTGGTACTTATACACCCTAAAGAAAGCACAGCAATTGTTAAGTTGGACATTATAAAAATATAATATTAAAATGATCTTCTCCATCACATCTAAACATTTTGCTGTAGAAGGAGTTCCAGACTAACACTGAGGGCGATTTACTAAAACTGGAGCAGCTCTGCACAGAAACCAAACAGCTTCCAGGTTTTAGCCCTGGTTCACACTGTCATGACTTAAGAAGTCAAAGTCGCATGACAAGTCGCGACCCATTAACAGCAATGGAACCGTTCTAACTGATGCGACTCAAGTCACTCCCACTTAGAAAAGGGTTCCTGCACTACTTTTGGTGCAACTTCAACACGACTTGCATTGACTTCTGTTAAAGAAGTCGTATGCAAGCCACAATTAAGTCGTACAGGTATGTCGAGGCAGTGTGAACCAGGACGTACTATCAAAGCTGAATGAGCTGAACTTAGAAGATGATTGGCTACCATGCACAGCTGCACCAGATTCTGAGTGCACCAGTTTAAAGGTACGTATAAAACTGAAATAAAAATAAAAAAAATTTCCTTTACTTCTCTTTTGAATAAAAAAAAGTCTGTGACAAAAAAGGATAATCAATATTAGTTATACAAGGTTTGGGCTCTTAAATTTAGTTTTGACTTCTGCACTACTTAAACTATTTTTGAATTTACAGGAAGCCTGTACTTACATAAATACAGAGGTTGTGAATGCTGACCTGTTCCTCTAAAAATGTTTTTTGCCTGACTGTCATGCCAGTCCAGTAACTTCAATTGTATCTTTCAGTAGCATGAAGATATTCTTTAAATTCAGCAATATGCAGCAACAGTATCATCCCCCCCCCCCCCAGAAATGCTTCACCTTTTTGCATTAAAAAGTATCATTTATTTTGCCTAGCCTGAGATGAGTGCATTAGTCTTCCAATAACAGCATTTCCCCAGTCTCTCTCCCCCATTGATCACTCAGACTGTACATCTTAGCTTGTAAGCTCCTACAAAGTTATGAAGTGGCAAAAAGGGACTGATCTGTATTTGAAATTTGTGAGGGCGGCCAAGAATGGCACAAACACTATGATTTACATGATTTTATATATACATACATTCATACACACACACACACACGTTACACTAAAAGCTGGCCATAGATGGAGTGGTTTTCTTTCCTGCAAAAGACAATTGTTTAATTTCCCCATCAACACCGTTACTGTTGATGGGGGCATCCCTCATGTGGAGCCATTGTGTTCCCCACCATGAGAACACAGTGTTTACTGCTAGCGGTTATAATAGCCGCTAGCAATATTCGCATGTAAAATCTGACAGGCTGTTTGTACCAAGGTTGATCAATTAACTTGGGTACATTCAGCCTGCCCATACATGGATCGAAATTATCTATGGCCAGCTGTAGACAATACTTGAGCTTAAAGTGATTGTAATTTTTTTTGGTCCTCCTCCTTGGGGGTCCGACATAGGCGCTCCTGGCTTCTCCTTCTCTTGGTGTGCTTGGTGTTTCCTATGGTGGCACACCTGCAGGCTCGATCCTGAGCCAAGCTCCCTGTATCCATAGACACCGACAGAGCGGGGAGAGACGCTCCAGACAGGTACAGCGCTGGATTGAGTGAGGACTCAGGTAAGTGTAAGGGTGGGGGGGGGGGGGGATGGTATAGGGGGGGATAACAAACCTCATGAATTTTTCCATGATTTCTTCTACCCACATCTGAAGTCTCAAAAAACTGATCCCATAGTGCCACCAAAGTCGGAAAAGATTAAGAAGGTACCAGTCGGTTTCCTCGAGAACAAGATGCTCTCCATTGAAAATAGCACTCTTTCCAGCCACCTCTCTGCGATGTTTTAGCCCTGCATTAAGGAACCATTAGAAAGTAAAAAAATCCCAATTATGACGTGAACAGTGAATACAAATTATTTCCGTTTCTCTTTTGTAGAATTATGATGATTGTCTATTTATACAGCCCCAACATATTCTACAGGGGAAAATTACAAAAAAGGAAAGCACTCACATTGCCACATCCGTAAATTTTGAAGGGGAAACAAGAAAAACGGTGCTCAAAGAGTCACCATTGGGCCGGACTTTAGAGGCATAGAAAACAATGTGAAAGTTTAGAAAAATAACAATTTATTGAAAAAAGTACATGGTATAATCGAAAATGTTCAACCTTGATAAAAATCATAAAATGATACAATTTGTACAGTGTATCATTTTATATGATTTTTATCAAGGTTGAACATTTTCGATTATACCATGTACTTTTTTCAATAAATTTTTATTTTTTCTAAACTTCCACATTGTTTTCTATGCCTCTAAAGTCCGGCCCAATGGTGATTCTTTGAGCACCGTTTTTCTTGTTTCCCCCATATTCTACAGGGGGTTACAGTTAGGAACCAGTAGTCAGACTTTGCAAAGCCAATTATATCTTGCACATTGTTTTATACAGTATATGCTCTAACTTTATATTGTTTAGACCTAGGTCTGTCCCAGTTTGGCATATATCATACATCAACCTGTATAGACCAACCTGTAGGAGGAATAATAAATTATCATACTGTTATATTGATTTATGTTGCATTATTGTTTACCATATGTTTGTGAGCCTATAAGATCACACTACTCATGATATCACTGAATACAATGTAAACAGTCAAAGGAAAGTCACCACAATGCATGTTGCTCAGTGGACTGCTCTTTTGTCACTCCTAAAGCCCCGTACACATGGGCCAAATGTGGGGAGACATTGGCCGGTTCAATAAAAACTAGCGGACATTCAGCCCGTGTGCATGGCACCCTGTCCGACAGAAGCCATGCACACGACTTCTGTCGGACGAGCATGCTGGAAAACCAGCAGCCAACTGACTGCCGATGGCGGAGAGCGCAGATTGGAGTGCTCTGGCGGGGGGGCTTTCCTCCTGTCAGAACACAACAGCTCAGCAGGGGAGATCGCTGCACTAACTTTGGAAAGTTAGTATAGCGGCTCTGACTGCTGGGTTGAACAAAAAAAACTCATAGTGTGTACCGGGCTTAAAGTGGTTGTAACCCTAAAAATAAAAAATAAATTGATCCGGTTCCTTTAACCACTTCAAAACCAGGCACTTCACCCCCTTCATGCCCAAGCTAATTTTCAGCATTCAGCGCTGTCGCTTTTTAAATGACAATTGCACGATCATGCAACACTGTACCCAAACTACATTTTTATAATTTTGTTCCCACAAATAGAGCTTTCTTTTGGTCACCTCTGGGGGTTTTATTTTTTGCTAAACAAAAAATGTAAATATTTTTTTTTCGCGCCAGCTGTTATCACGAAAGACGTCATATGATGTCCAGTCAGGATAACGGAACCACCGCCCGGCTATCATTTTGCTATAGGCCTGGTGGGAAGTGGTTAAAGCGGTTGTAAACCTTGCTTGGTAATTTTTACCTACAGGTAAGCCTATAATAAGACTTACCTGTAGGTAAAAATAAATATCTCCTAAAACGTGCACAGTTTAAAAGATTTTCACCCTGGATGTAGCCAGTGACATCACTGACGCATGTGCCGAAACCTCAGAGCCTTATCCTGCGCAGGAGTGATGCCAATCACATAGCCGAAGCACGCAAACCCAAAAATAAGACAGGGGGAACATGGCAGGCGGGTCAGGAGGAGGGACTGTGTGCGACTGCGAGCGGACGGCAATTCAAATGAAAGCTGTTATAGCGGGCAATCCCTGCTTTGTGATGATCCAGCCAGTTCGCCGCTTCCTCTCCTCTTTCTTCCCCTGGCTGGGAGAACGGCTCCCATTCAACCCCGCCTACCGGCGGTGCTCCCCCCACCCAATGTAAAAATGATACTGGTAGGGAAGGGGTTAACACTAGGGGGTGATCAAGGGGTTAACTATGTTCCCTAGGTGTGTTCTAACTGTAGGGGGAATGGGCTGCCTGGGACATGACAGATCACTGTTCCAGATGACTGGAAACAGTAGATCTCCGACATGTCATCTGTCAGAATGGGGATCCGCCTTGTTTACAAAAGGTAGATCCCCATTCTGCCTCTGTACTAGGCGATCGCGGGTCGCCAGCAGACATCGAGTCTGCCCATGGGCATGCTCCCGCAGCAGGCGGGCGCCTGCCCGCAACTGCACGAGCCAATGTACAATGATGCCGATTCGGCGCAGAAGAGCCAACCTGCCGCTGTACAACTGCGGCGGCTGGTCTTAAAATGGTTAAAGGTGGAAAAGGTTCTGAAATGATTTATCTTTGTCTCATTTTTTTACATCACAGAAACCTGACATTTTAACAGGGGTGTGTAAACTTTTCGTATCCACTGTACATTCCTGGTACGTGTCGGGAATGTAACTGTCACATTGGCTGTGCTCTCAACCAAACTGTCAAATCATCAAATGGCTGATGTCAGAACTGATCACATGTGCAGCATCATGGCAGTTGAAGATCAGAGGCGAAGATGGCAGCTTGCCTGACTGAAAATGATAGGAAGGTTTAGTTCTGCTTTAACTGATAATGCTTTGCTTAGTATCTCGGAATACAGATTGCACAGTTGCTTAGTGGTTAGCAATCCTGCCTTGCAGCATTGGGATTCTCACATACAGTTTGCTTGTTTTTCCTGTGCTTTTTGTGGGATTTCCCTGAGTACTTCAGTTTCCTCCCACAATCCAAAAACATGATGGTAGAGTAATTGGCTCCTGTCTAAATTGGCATGTGTGAGATAAAGACTTTAGATTGTAAGCTTCTTTATGGCAAGGGCTGATGTGAATGTACAGTATGTAATGTACTACATAAATTCTTGGCTATATAATTATTACTAACAATAACAATTCAGCTGCATTACTCTGTACGGGAACTGGAGAGCCCCCAACAGTGCTGAAATGTGAGTGGGTTCCAATACCATATGCAGTCCACCACAAAGTGCAAAGAAAAAAACAGAAAAAATTATTTATACTGGGGGGTCTAATTTACAAATACAGTTGTGCTCATAAGTTTAGATATCCTGGCAGAATTTATGATTTCTTGGAAATTTTTCAGAGAATATGAATGATAACACAAAAACTTTTCTTTCACTCATGGTTAGTGTTTGGCTGAAGACATTTATTATCATCATTCGAATGTGTTTACTCTTTTTAAATCATAATCACAAACAGAAACTACCCAAATGACCCTGATCAAAAGTTTACATACCCCAGTTCTTAATACCGAGTACTGCCCCATTTAACCACTTCAGTCCCAGAAGAATTCACCCCCTTCCTGACCGGGCCATTTTTTGCGATACAGCACTGCGTCGCTTTAACTGACAATTGCTCGGTCGTGCAACATTGTACTCAAACAAAATTGATGTATTTTTTTCTCACACAAATAGAGCTTTCTTTTGGTGGTATTTGATCACCTCTATGGTTTTTATTTTTTGCGCTATAAACCAAAAAACTAGCAACAATTAAAAAAAAAAAAAAAAAAAAAAAAACACACTATATTTTTTACTTTTTGCTATAATAAAAATCTAAAATTTGTTTTCCTCAATTTAGGCCGATATGTATTCTTCTATATATTTTTGGTAAAAAAAATAAAAATCGCATTAAGCATATATTGTATTGGTTTACGCAAAAGGTATAACGCCTACAAAATAGGTTATTGATTTATGACATTTTTATTATTATTATTTTTTTTACTAGTAATAGCGACGATATGTGATTTTTATCGGGACTGCGACATTGCAGCGGACAGATCAGACAGACACTTATAAAGCTTTTTTGAAACCATTGACATTTATACAGCAATCAGTGCTATAAATAGTCACTGATTACTGTATAAATGTCACTGGCAGGGAAGGGGTTAACACTAGGGTGTGCTCAATGGGTGTAATGTGTTCCCTTACTGTGTGTTCTAACTGTGGGGGGGTGGGACTGACTGGGAGAGGAGAACGATCAGTGTTCCTATATACTAGGAACACATGATCGGTTGACTCTCCCCTGACAGGACATGGATTTGTGCATTTACACACACACAGATCCACGTTCCTGCTCTGTCACGAGCGCCCGGCGGACATCGCGGCCAACGGTCATCGTACAGCTACGGCTACAGCTACGCCGATTTGTGCAGGGGAGCCATTCTGCCGCCGTCAAACGACAGCGGGCGGACGGTAGGTGGTTAACCTCAACGACAGCTTGAAGTCTTTTGTGGATGAGGCTCATCATCTTCTCAGATGGTAAAGCTGCCTATTCCTCTTGGCAAAAATCCTCCAGTTCCTGGAAATTCTTCGGCTGTTTTGCATGAACTGCACGTTTGAGATCCCCCAGAGTGGCTCAATGATATTGAGGTCAGGAGACTGAGATGGTCACTCCAGAACCTTCACTTTATTCTGCTGTAGCCAATGACAGGTCGGCTTGGCCTTGTGTTTTAAATCATTGTCATGTTGGAATGTCCAAGTACGTCCCATGCGCAGCTTCCTGGCTTCCTCCAGTATTTTTTGATAACATACTGCATTCATCTTGTCATCAATTTTGACCAAATTTCTTGTGCCTTTGTAGCTCACACATGCCCAAAGTATCAGCGATCCACCTCCATGTTTCACAGTAGGAATGGTGTACCTTTCATCATAGGCCTTGTTGACTCCTCTCCAAATGAAGCATTTATGGTTGTGGCCATAAAGCTAAATTTTGGTCTTATCACTCCAAATGACTTTGTGCCAGAAGGTTTCAGGCTTGTCTCTGTGCTGTTTGGCGTATTGCAAGCGGGATACTTTGTGGCATTTGCGTAGTAATGGCTTTCTTCTGGTGACTCGACCATGCAGCCCATCTTTCTTCAAGTGCCTCCTTCTTGAAACAGCCACACCACATGTTTCCAGAGAGTCCTGTATTTCACCTGAAGTTATTTGTAGGTTTTTCTTTGCGTCCCGAACTATTTTCCTGGCAGTTGTGGCTGAAATTTTAGTTGGTTCACCTGATCGTGGTTTGGTTTCAACAGAACCCCTCATTTTCAACTTCTTGATTAGAGTTTGAACACTGCTGATTGGCATTCTCAATTCCTTGGATATCTTTTTATATCCCTTTTCTGTTTTATACAGTTCAACTACCTTTTCCCCCAGATGCTTTGACAATTCTTTTGCTTTCCCCATGACTCAGAATCCAAAAACATCAGTTCAGCACTGGATGAAAGATGCAAGGGTGTGTCAGGTGTCCAGAAACTCATTGACCTTTTATACACACACACACTGAATTACAAGCAAACAGATCACAGGTGAGGGCAGTTACCTTTAATAGCCATTCAAACCCCTTTGTGTCAACTTGTGTGCATGTTATCAGGCCAAAATCACCAGGGTATGTAAACTTTTGATCAGGGTCTTTTGGGTAGTTTCTTTTAACATTATGATTTAAAAAGAGTAAACACAGTTGATTGATAATAAATGGCTTCAGCCAAACCCTAACCATGAGTGAAAGAAATGTTTTTGTGTTATCATTCATATTCTGTGAAAAATGGCCAAGAAATCATAAATTCTGCCAGGGTATGTAAACTTATGAGCACAACTGTACATGGTTTTGCTATAAACTTTGTACATTGCACAAATAAAGCAGCCAGTTGGATTTAAGGCTAAGTTCACCTTTTAAAAATAAATAAATAAATGCACATATATTTGCAGAAGCCTGCAAAGCATTGCATCCCTGATCAGTAGCTGTCTGCCCATACCTTACCAGCACCCTCACAGTTGATAACTACAAGCTGCCTGACGTGGTGGAAGTAGTTGTAGTTCATTCATTCACAGATCACTCTGGGGCTTTGCCCACACGGCCACGTTGTTTTTAAATTGTGACAGCAGGTTCAGGGAGAAGATCACCTGCCCACCGCCACAGAGGGTGATCAGAGGGGCACAGGAAGGTACTCTTCGGTAACATATTACACTCTAAAACTGGGTGTAACATGTTACTAAAGGTGAACTTATCCTTTAAACAACAGAAATACAAACATGGAGGCCAAAACTGACATGTAAAGAAGACTCACCAAGGAGCTTGACAAAGTCCTGCATATGCAAGTTTAAGGAGTGAACGGAAGGGCTGCCTGACTCATACTGCTGACTGTTCACTGTCAAGGTGGCCAGGCGGCCTCCAACCCGTTCTGCCTCGTAGACGTCAATCTGCACCTGTGGGCCGAAATGCTGGTGAAGGAAATGTGTGACTGCAGAGCCTCCAATGCCAGCACCAACAACAGCTGGAAAACAGAGATAACATTGAACAGGTTACATCGTTAGGACTGGGGTGCCTTGAGAATGTTCTATAGATTACGCATGTATTTGTAAATGTGTGCAAACTAAACCCCCATTTTTAACGCATACCGTTAATCAGGACAATTTGGTTGGTTAGCAGGCTGGTCGGTAAGCTGAGCCAGGAATTTATTTGGTTTTGTTTTACATAGGCAGGATCCCCATCATAACTTTTTAGCAGTTACATCGAACAGCTCTAACTTTATGACCACCCACCTAATATTAAGTAGGCCCCCCTTTTGCCACCAAAAGAGCCCTGACCTGTCGAGGCAAGGACGCCATTAGATGTATGAAGGTATGCTCTGATATCAAGCACTAAGTCATCAGTAGCACATTCTTTAAAGGAGTACTAAGAGCCCATTCACACAGGGGCGTCTTTGGATCCGACTCCAAATCGCCCCAGGTCGCCCCTAGTCGCCTCAGGTCGCGCTGGCTGAAGAAATCAATGTAAGTTAATGCAGCCGTCCTTATGCACACTACTGCAGTCGCTCCGACTTCAAAAAAGGTCCCTGTACTACTTCAAGGTCCCTGTAACCATTCATTTCAATGGGAGTCGCCTCTCCCTGTCTTAATAGGAGCAACTCTCCAGGAAGAAAACATACATTTCCAGGCAAACCTCTCCCTCCCCCAGAGCTGATTCTTTGTTTGATTGGCCACTGGAATGTCTCCTGTCCTGCAGGCAACTTGGAGTTGCCTTGTAAATAGCTCCAGGTCGCGCTGTGATTCATTCTCAAGTCGTGTCTGAGTTGCCTCATAAAATTGCGCTGGAAGTCGTGTTGCCCCTGTGTGAATGGGCTTTAAAGGTTACATGTTTAAAAAACAACAAAAAAAAAAAAAAACAACAAACATGTTATACTTACCTCCACTGTGCAGTTCGTTTTGGCCCTGAACTTCTGGGGTCCCACGGCGACTCCACCCCGCAAAAGCTAACCCTCTCTGAGAAGCTCTTTCCCAAGGGGGTTACCTTGCGGGCGCGCTCCCGTGTGATACAGTCGGCGGCCATAGCCTCCAAGTGTATGGCTGCGCTGCTATCAATCTATCCAATGAAGAGCCGAGAAGCCTGGGCAACGATCGAGCGCGTTCGCGACGCAGGACTTTCCAAGGTAAGTAATTGGGGGGGGGGGGGGGGCTGGGGGGCCGCTAATCGTCGGATGTTTTTTCACCTTAATGCATAGAACGAATTAAGGTGAAAAACATGAACCTTTACAACCCCTTTAAGTCTGATCTATGGGGACTCCATATATAGACTTAGTTTCTGTGCATCCCACAGATGATTGATTGGATTGGGATCTGGAGAATTAGGAAGCCCTGGAGAATTCATTGTGTTCCTCAAACCATTCTTGAACCATTTTTACAGTGTGGCAGGGTGCATTATCCTGCTGATGGAGGACACTGCCATAGGGTGAAATACTGTTTCCATGAAGGGGTGTACTCGGACAGCAACAATATTTAGGTAGGTGGTACAGGTTAAGAAACATCCCCTGAATGGAAGGACCCAAGTTTTCCCAGTAGAACTGTGCCCAAAGCATCACACTGTCCCTGTCGGCTTGTCTTCTTCCCATACTGCATCCTGGTGCCATCTCTTCCCCAGGTAAGCAATGCACACAGACCCAGCCATCCACATAATGTAACAGAAAATGTGATTCATCAGTCCAGGCCACATTCTTCTACTGCTCTGTGGTCCAGTTCTGATGCTCACATGCTCATTGTAGGTGGTTAAAAAAAAAAAAATGCATTTATTATTTTTTGTTTCTGGAGCCTTGAAAGCACTGCACCAGCAATTAGTAGATTGCTGGTGCCACACAGGTCTCCTGCAGACCTGTCAGTTTATCTGTGTGCTCCTACATCATATGGGCAAGCAGTAAGGATGAGCTCCGGAGTGTACGCACAGCCCACCAGGAAATCGGCACTGTGCTGCACTAATCACAGGCAGTGAGACATTTTTCCGATGTGTGGCTGCAGAGATCGGGAAATGTCTCACTGCCTGTGATTAGCGCAGCGCAGCGCCGACTTCCTGGCGGGCTCTGCACGTGGGCTGTGCGAACACGCCAGAGCTCATCCTTAGCAAGCAGATACAATCTGACATGAAAAGACAATAAACTGCCACAGCACTACACAGCACAGTGGTAGTTCATTGAAAACTAGTCATGCACCGAAATTTCAGCCGCCAGAAAATATCATCTGAAAATAGGGTTTTCAACGTTGTACCAAAAAAATAAAAAAAAAAGTGCAGATAATGGCTGCCGTGATGTTTTTCATGGGTCATGTGACTCAAAAGATGCATTACACACAACAGCAATGCATTTTTGAGCCCAGGTTCACACTGATGTGATACGGGAAATGCACACGACTCGCTGCGTTCCCCCGAATCGCACTGCATAGCAATCGCACAGCGTCCCTGCGTCCTGCTGCGGGTGTCAATGTTAGATTAACGGACACCCTGAACCAGATTGCAAAACACAATGCAGTTGCCAGAAACGCATTGCACTGGTGTGAACACCCATGCGATGCGATTCAGGTGCAGCAAAAAAAAAAGGGGTACTGCACCATTTTGGTGCGGATGCGATGCAATTGTATGGCGCAAAACGCACCGCATGTGATTTGAAAGGAATGCGGTGCGATTCCTGTGCAAATCACATGCAGTGTCTCTAATGCATAAGTGTGAACCCAGCATGATGCGTTCATTGTGCGTTTTCAATGGGGAGGTGCGTTTTGCCAAATATGCACCCAAAATGCAGCAAGTCATGCATTTGGGGTAGGCGTTTTTTTTTTTCTCCTAGTAATACAAACGTATATCGCCAACCCATTTAGAAGATTCTTTGTGTGCAGGACAGTCTCCGAGCCAGGATCTGGAGCATCATACTGGACAGTGCAGTCACAGGCACCTCCACCCCTACCACGGACATCAATCCATTCTTTATGTACCATATACAGAACAGGTACACATCATTCATTTCTAGGCACTGGCTTGAAGACAAGCTCCATATGTAAGGTTGGGTCCCCTGCAATGGAGATGATGAATACAGCAAGCAGTGCGGTGTATAGGAATAGAATGGCACGACTGTGTCCTCCCCTTTACCTATCCTGCCAGGCGAATCTGGGGGCCCCGGCTGGCCGGCACACAGCTGGTAAAGCACAGCACTCAACAGGAGGATCAGGGCCATGCTGCTGCAGAGGATGCGACGAGGAAACTGCACTCTATGCTGCCTGACCAATCAGCACAGAGAACGGGAGAGTGGAGGCTTCTGCACACCCGAGGCTTGGAACGCAAGCAGCGCCGTGAGACTCAGTACGCATGCGCACTACTTACTACAGCTCAGCGCTGAACAGAATGATGTGTTCAGTGAGGGGTGGTGGCTTGCCTTATTTGCAACTTTTGCAAGGTGCAACCTAAATATGAACATGTTGAATCACATCATGTAATAAATGGATGAAATATGGAGGTTACTAATGTTACTTTAACTGTAAGGGCTTGTTAAGTCTGTTTTCACATCTGCACATATGCTGCGGTCTGCGGAGCATAATTCGCGCATAGGGTTGCCACCTCATCCCCTTAAAACTGAACACTAAGAGCCCTTTCACACTGAGGCGCTGCAAAAACGCCCTAAAACGCCTTTAGCGCTATTAGACCCCTTTCACACTGGAGCGTTTTTACAGCGTTTTAGCGTTAAAAAATAGCGCTATTAAAACGCTCTCCATGCAACTCAATGTATCCTTTCACACTGAGGCGTTGCGCTTGCGGGGCTTTGAGAAAAGTCCTGCAAGCAGCATCTTTGGAGCAGCTTTTGAGCGCTGAAAAAAACGCTCCAAAAACGCCCCTCTCCATTGAAATGAATTCAAAAAGCGCTGTAAAAACGCCTGAATAGCGCCTATAATACGCTCTGAGCTGTAGAAAAGTCACATGATCTCCCAAAAATGTAAACATGCAAGCAAAAAAATGCGGTAATAGCGCTAGAGGCGTTTTAGGGCGTTTTTGCAGCGCCTCAGTGTGAAAGGGATTTTTACTGCGCTTTTATGGCGCTAGCAGTAAAATTAACGCAGCGCTGCGGGCGTTTTAACAGCGTTTTTCAAGCGTTATTGCAGCATGGGCAATTTCAGTCCTGCTGTTGTAGATGCTCTTTTTTTTTTTTTGCTTGCATGTTTACATTTTTGGGAGATCATAAGACTTTTCTACAGCTCAGAGCGTATTATAGGCGCTATTCAAGCGTTTTTACAGCGCTTTCAATTCATTTCAATGGAGAGGGGCGTTTTTGGAGCGTTTTTTTCAGCGCCCAAAAGCTGCTCCAAAGATGCTGCTTGCAGGACTTTTCTCAACACCCCGCCAGCGCAACGCCTCAGTGTGAAAGGGCGTTTTTGGAGCGTTTTTTTCAGCGCCCAAAAGCTGCTCCAAAGATGCTGCTTGCAGGACTTTTCTCAACACCCCGCCAGCGCAACGCCTCAGTGTGAAAGGGTCCATTGAGATGCATGGAGAGCGTTTTATGAGCGTTTTAATAGCGCTATTTTTAACACTAAAACGCTGTAAAAATGCTCCAGTGTGAAAGGGGTCTAAGGATGAGCTCTGGCGTGTTCGCACACCCTACGTCGTGCAGGGCCTGCCAGGGAGTCGGCACTGTGGTGCGCTAATCACAGGCAGTGAGACATTTCCCGATCTCCAGGCAATGTCTCACTGCCTGTGATTAGCGCAGCGCAGTCCTGACTTCCTGGCGGGCTCTGCACATGGGGTGTGCGAACACGCCGGAGCTCATCCTTACCGAACACATTAATTACACAGGTTCTGTGGCTGATTAAGCTCACTTGGTGCCTTATCTGCATTAGCCTCTGAACCTGTGTAATTCATATGTGTTCGGGTTTAAAGGGATGAGGTGGCAACCCTATTCGCGCATGCACAGCATTCCCTTCATTTGAGTTGTGGAAAACAAAGGGAAAAGATCTCTACGTTCAGATTTGTACACCCATGTCTAACTTTGATAGGCGATTGTGTCTGTGTCAACGCTGCATGTGCATCCAGGGCTGCCTGTTGAGCCACAAATGACTCCCCCCCCAACTGCAAAGGCAGTCAAACAGGTGTACACATGTGGCTGGGGCATAAATTATTCCCCTCTGTTACATTTGGTGGGCAGTACCACTGCTGAATGAGACACGTTTAAGCAACCGTGAGCAATGCGTGTGGTTGTAGCTCAGTGGGTGGACATTTTGAGGGTTAAGGCTCGGTTCACACTGGAACCGGCTGCGCATCGCACAGGAACGCTTCCTGTATAGTGCCCTCCGCAGCTGCTCTGGAGATATGTGAACCAGCTACATAGAGAGACACATTCTCCTGCTATGCGAATTGGATGCAGATTTCCCCTGCTTTGCAAATTGGATGCAGAGAAAATCTGCATCCAATTCGCATAGGTGTGAACCCATCCTAAAACAGGCAGTGAAGAGGCATCATATTTCCTCCTCACCACCTATCAAACTCTCTGCTACATGTGTAAACTAGAGATGTACAGAACTATTCGCCGGCGAACAGTTCCCGGCGAACATAGCTTGTTCGCGTTCGCCGCGGCCGGCGAACATATGCGATGTTCGGTCCGCCCCCTATTCATTATCATTGAGCAAACTTTGACCCTGTACCTCACAGTCAGCAGACACATTCCAGCCAATCAGCAGCATACCCTCCCTCCCAGACCCTCCCACCTCCTGGACAGCATCCATTTTAGATTCATTCTCAAGCTGCAGTGTTAGCCAGAGGAGGGACAGTTTAGCTGCTGCTGATTTTATAGGGAAAGCTAGGCTAGGCAAGTGTATTCAGTGTTCACTCCACTCCTGAAAGACTCATCTGATCTCTGCTGTAAGCACAGCGTCCTGACAGCACCCCAAAAAGCCCTTTCTTTCTCGTACATCACGGGACACAGAGCGACATAGTCATTACTAATGGGTTATATAGTTACCGTCAGGTGCTGGCACTGGCAACTTCCAAAACCGGAAGTACCCTCCCCTATATAAGCCCCTCCCATCCGGGAGCACCTCAGTTTTTTGCCAGTGTCTAAGGTGTTGGCCAAGAAGAAACATGTGTTTTTCACTGAGCTTGCGTACAGGTTCTTTTGGGCCTCAGTAAGCTATTCCGGATCCGACCAAAAAAGCTTCATAGCTAAACGGTCGGTACCCGGGCCTTGCAGAGAAGAGCAAGGTTCTGCCTGTAATGCTTCTCTTAGGAGAGCTGGACCCTGGGATCCAGAGCTCTGGTCATACCCACGACCAAGATGTTTTCTGTGCAGGGTGCTATACAGGTCCAGGGGAGTGGAATCCTTGGGAACCCGGTCCCTGAAGGTTTGATTACAATGCCTGCCGTGATAGGTGAAGTTTGGGCTTTTGTGGACCAAACAAAGTCCTGCGGCGGGGAACAGGTAAGTGGGGGCCCCCAGGAACTTGGTTCTATTGGGGGACCCCCAAGCCTAATTTGTCTTTCTGTCTGTTACCTAACGGTATTCCCGCTAATATCTGTGCATGCCTGTAACTACAAAAAAAATGTAATAATTTTTAATGGTGGTCAAGAAAAAAAAAAAAAAAAAGAATGTTTTTTTATATATGTTTAGTATATTAAACTGCGGTACCTGGGTTTGTCCACTAGAGGCCGCTGTGGAATGTTTTTCTTGTCATATGGACTAGTTTCTTCTCAGAGAGCAAAGTCCAGGCAGCTGGTGAGTTCTCCTACAGGAAACTGTTTCCTCTGCCATGTTGCAGTGTTCGTCTATCCCCCGGCCTGCGGCAAAGGGGGCCCTGGCTCCTGTCCCTGGTTTCCATGTTTGAAAATTAGCGCCGAGGCGCACGTGGCCGCGCGCGTGCGCGTGCACGCGCCTCTATATATAGAGGTGGCCGGAAAAAGGGGCGGGGCCTGGGGGATGACGCTCTGTGCGCGCCGCAGCGCTTCTGCGCATGTGCGGGCGTCCCAGCAGGTTTTTAAAAAGCCACATTATTGCAGTAAGCTGGCTATGAAGTACAGAGACAGAGCTGGCAACATTTAAAGGCATACAGCAAGCGGTTGATACAGGCATCCCCTAGAAAGGCACATTAGTAGACACCAACTGTGATATAGCAGCAATTGTGCTAGACTATTCTCAGTAAAAGTGGTGTATTACGGCTGGAATACCTCAGCTTTAGGCTTAGGAATATGCCGTCCAGTAGCTCCGGAACTGAATCTTCCAGGAAGCGAAGGGGGTCTCATCGGGCTCTGAGGATCTTGGGCATACTCCTGCTGCACCAGTCTCCCCTGAAGTTCAGAGGTAAGTGACCGTAGAGACCCCGCAGGGGTACTTGGTACTGTGGCTGTCCTCAGTCACCTGCTCCTGTGTATGTAACAGAGGAGGTTTTTTCCTCAGCTCTGAGAGGATTAGAGAGAGATTGTCAACATTTATCGCTGCCTCCCTGTCAGGGAAAGCACGTCCGATCTCCGTCTCCTCCTTCAGAGTGCCTGTTAGCAGAGCAACAGTCCCATACAGGGATCGACCTGCCTGAAGGGGATCAGGATGAGGTTGATTCTGTTATAGAGGAATCAACAGTGGGGGAACCTTTTCTCAGCATCTTAAGCTGAAAGATTATGGGTTCAGTCTCTGACTAACATGGTCCGATCAGCATTTAAAAATGCACCTTGCGGAACCATCAACCACTACTGTATCCTCGTTGGGGTCGCTAGAAGCCCCCAGACTGTTTGTTCTTTTCCACTTCACCCTTTACTGAAAGGGCTCATTTACCAGGATTGGGAACGTCCTGAGAAATTATTTATTCCCCCAAGAGATTTCCGGTGGTCTATCCCATGGAGGATAAGTTCATCAAAAAAAAAAAAAAAAAAATGGAAGGTCCCTACAGTGGACGCAGCCATCTCTTGTATGTATAAATCACTGACATGTCCAGTGGATAATGTCCAAATGTTCAAGAACCCAATAGATAAAAGATTGGAGTCCTTATGAAAATCTGCTTGGTGATACAACCAGCAGTAGCAGCTATTGGGGTCTGCTAAGCAGTGAAGGATCAGTTGAAACAGGTCTTGAGGGACTTGACAGATCAGCAGGCTTTGCCCTAGCTGATCTACCTAGAGCCTTAGGCTTTGCGGTTGACGCCATAGAGGATTCAGTCCATCAGGCCTCCCGCCTTACGCTGTCTATAGTACATATGCGTAGGCTCCTATGGCTCAAAAACTGGTCTGCTGAAGCTCCCTGTAAAGAATGGCTGGTTAGCGTCCCATTTCATGGTGAACGCTTATTCAGGGAAAACCTGGACAAATATATCCAGAAAATTTCCAGCGGTAAAAATACGCTCTTGCCGGTTAAAAGCAGAGTTAGAGGTCCCTCTTTAAGAGGCCTGCTTCTCCAGTCCCTGGGGCATCGGCTGTGTAACAGTTCCGACGGCCTCCTCGGTCAAATCCCGGGGGTAAAAAACAGGGACAGTAGCAGGGTAATGAGAAACCCTGGGTCAGGGGAGGTACAAAACCTCCCCCAAAGTTAAATTCATTGAAGCCCCCACTCAGTCGGGTGGGGGGAGGACTCCAGTTGTTCGCAAGAGACCTGGCGGGACACGATCAAGACAGATAGGTGCTCTCCGCAGTAGGTTTGGGATACAGTTTGGAGTTAAAAGACTCTCCTCCTTCCCATTTTTGAGGTCAAACGTGCCAAGGGATCCCCGGAAGAGAGAGTCCCTCCTGTTGGCACTAGAACAACTATTGCTCCAAGGAGTAATTATGGAGGTTCCCCTGGAAGAATGAGGGTTCGGGTTTTACTCAAACCTCTTTACAGTCCCGAAGCAAACGCGGACGGGAGGCCCATATTAATTCTAAAAGGGCTATACAAATTCCTGTATATCAGGACTTTCCGATGGAGTCGATCCGATCGGTGGCCACTGCCCTACAAGGGGAGGATTGGTTAGCCACGATCGACATCAAAGATGCTTATTTGCACATTCCCATCTTTCCAGTCCACCAAAAATTTCTACGCTTTGCAGTAGAAGGGCGCCATTTTCAGTTCAGAGCCTTACCCTTCGGTTTGGCCACAGCACCACGAGTGTTTACAAAAATTCTGGCCCTTTATTGGCCAATCTAAGAACACAAGGTGTAATGATAATGGCATATCTGGATGACTTGTTGCTGATAGACCACTCAGTGAAAAAACTAGACGTGGTCGTTCACAAGACGATCAAGTATCTGGAATCTCACGGTTGGATTATCAACCGAGACAAGTCAGCCCTAAAAACCAGTCAAAAGTCTGGAATACTTGGGGCTAAGGTTGGATTCAGGCCAGAGAAAAATATTCTTGCCTCGAGGAAAGGTGTTGTCTTTGAAAGATTTGATCCACTTAGTGGGTACAAAAAAGACAGCCGTCCATACGCCTGTATATGAGGCTGCTGGGAAAAATGGTGGCATCATTCGAAGCAGTACCCTACGGTCAATTCCATTCAAGGAATTTGCAAGGGGCCATACTGTCAGCCTGGAACAAAAAAGTTCAGGCCCTAGACTTACAATGTCCTTGTCCCCTTCCGTTCGCAAGAGCCTCCGTTGGTGGTTGGTTCCCCAGAATCTGGAAAAAAGGAAATCCTTCAGTCCGATTTCTTGGAAGGTGGTCACTACAGATGCCAGCCTTATAGGCTGGGGAGCAGTACTGGAGCAATAGTCTCTCCAGGGCAGATGGTCGGATGCAGAAAAGGCCCTGCCCATCAATCTCTTAGAGATACGAGCAGCCCGGTATGCCCTAGTAGCATGGACATCCAAACTCCAAGGGTCCCCTGTCAGAATTCAATCAGACAATGCCACAGCAGTGGCATATATCAATCGGGGGGGCACCAGGAGTCGTGCAGCCCAAAGGGAAGTAAATTACATCCTGAGATGGGCAGAAAAATATGTCCCAGCCATATCTGCGGTATTCATTCCAGGAGTGGAGAATTGGAAGGCGGACTTTCTAAGTCGCCAGCAATTAGGCCCAGAGGAAGGGTCCCTTCACCCCGAGGTTTTCTGGACAATATGTCAGCGGTGGGGAACATCGGATGTAGATCTTCTAGCATCCAGATTCAACGCAAAGGGGGATAGGTTTGTCTCTCGGACAAGGGATCCCCTAGCTTGCGGCTCGGATGCCCTAGTGTTCCCTGGGGATCAGTTCAAGCTGATATATGCATTCACACCGCCACAATGGTTACCTCGGTTACTCCGCAGAATCAGGGTAGAAAAGAAACCAGTGATTCCGGGGGCTCCAGCGTGGCCGAAGAGCGTGGTACGCGGAGATTGTAAAATTTCAGTGGGGAGTCCTTGGACTCTCCCACGTCGTCCGGCTTTCGCAAGGACCGATATACCACCCTTCCTTACCAGCCCTAGGTTTGACGGCCTGGCTATTGAAGCCCACATTCTAAAAAAGAGAGGGCTCTCTAATGCTGTGGTATCTACCATGATCAATGCCAGGAAGCCGGTATCCAGGCAGATCTACTATAGAATCTGGAAGGCGTACATCGCGTGGTGTGAGGCCAAGAAATGGCATCCACATAAGTACGTAATAGGTAGGATTCTGGACTCCTACAGTGGGCTGTAGATAG
The DNA here is from genome assembly GCA_029206835.1 of Rana muscosa. Lineage (NCBI taxonomy): Eukaryota > Metazoa > Chordata > Amphibia > Anura > Ranidae > Rana > Rana muscosa. Next base: position 869,338,085 of record CM055118.1, read on the forward strand.
GAAGCTTGCCTTGAGTACTATCAAGGGTCAGATTTCGGCCTTGTCAATATTTTTTCAAAGGCCCTTGGCTTCGCATTCACTAGTCAAAGCCTTTATACAAGGAGTGATGCGTATTAGTCCTCCGGTTAATATTCCCATATGTCCATGGGATCTAAACTTGGTTCTGTCGGTTCTACAGAAACAACCATTTGAACCATTACAGCATATTTCCTTGGTGCTTCTTACCAGGAAATTGATTTTTCTAGTAGCCATTTGTTCGGCTAAAAAGAGTATCGGAATTAGCAGCTATGTCCTGTAAGGAGCCATATCTGGTTATCCATAAGGACAGAGTAGTGTTACGTCCTCATCCAGCCTTTCTTCCTAGGGTGGTATCGAGGTTTCATTTGAACCAAGATGTGGTTCTTCCTTCTTTTTTCCCCAAACCTACTTCGGTAGAGGAAAAGTTATTGCATTCTTTGGATGTAGTAAGAGCAGTTAAAGCTTATCTAAAAGCCACTGCTCAGATTCGCAGAACGGATACTTTGTTTATTCTGCCGGAAGGCCCCAGAAAGGGTCAGGCAGCGTCAAAATCTACTTTAGCCAAGTGGATTCGACAGGTCATAATACAAGCCTATAGCTTGAGAAGTAGACCGCCTCCGTTCAAAGTTAGGGCGCACTCCACGAGAGCAGTTGGAACTTCATGGGCAGTGCATCACCAGGCCTCCCTGGCTCAAATCTGTAAGGCCGCAACATGGTCTTCGGTACACACGTTTACTAGGCCCTACCAGGTGGACGTTAGAAGTCAGGAGGATGTCGCCTTTGGGCGCAGTGTGTTGCAGGCCGCAAAAGATCCTCATGTCTGATAGCGCTCAGCTTATATATGGTGTATCCCCCCCCCTCATTTGGCATTGCTTTAGGACATCCCATTAGTAATGACTATGTCGCTCTGTGTCCCGTGATGTACGAGAAAGAAAATAGGATTTTTATAACAGCTTACCTGTAAAATCCTTTTCTTGGAGTACATCACGGGACACAGAGCTCCCGCCCCTCTTTGGGGACACTTATTGCTTTGCTACAAAACTGAGGTGCTCCCGGATGGGAGGGGCTTATATAGGGGAGGGTACTTCCGGTTTTGGAAGTTGCCAGTGCCAGCACCTGACGGTAACTATATAACCCATTAGTAATGACTATGTCGCTCTGTGTCCCGTGATGTACTCCAAGAAAAGGATTTTACAGGTAAGCTGTTATAAAAATCCTATTTTTTAGGGCTGGTAAAACACCAGTCTGCTTTTTTGTTTTTTCCTGGACAGCATCTATTTTAGATTCAGTCTGAACTTAAGCTACAGTGTTAGCCAGAGGAGGGACAGTTTAGCTGCTGCTGATTTTATAGGGAAAGCTATAGGCAAGTGTATTCAGTGTTCACTCCACTCCTGAAAGACTCATCTGATCTCTGCTGTAAGCACAGCGTCCTGACAGCACCCCAAAAAGCCCTTTTTAGGGCTGGTAAAACACCAGTCTGCTTTTTTGTTTTTTCCTGGACAGCATCTATTTTAGATTCAGTCTGTACTTAAGCTGCAGTGTTAGCCAGAGGAGGGACAGTTTAGCTGCTGCTGATTTTATAGGGAAAGCTATAGGCAAGTGTATTCAGTGTTCACTCCACTCCTGAAAGACTCATCTGATCTCTGCTGTAAGCACAGCGTCCTGACAGCACCCCAAAAAGCCCTTTTTAGGGCTGGTAAAACACCAGTCTGCTTGTTTTTTTTCCCCGGCACAGTAGCTTACATAAAAAAAAACACAACAGTTTTGACTGCAGTAGATGAGCAGTCAGTTGCCTGCCAGCGTGTGTGTCAGACCTACAGTGTCTACTGTGCCAACTTCTGCCAGTGCACAGTGCCACTCATATCTGGTGTCACAGTAGCTTGCACGCATAGTACAACTAAACTAATCTAAAAAAAATGACAGGCAGAGGCAGGCCACCCCGCAGGGGCTGTCGTGGTCGTGGTGCTGTGATTCCCTTTGGCCCAAGAATAATGCCCAGTGTTCAGGGGCCACGTACCCTGAACTCGAAAAGTTCTGAGGACATAGTTGACTGGCTAACACAGGACAGCCAATCTTCTACAGCTTCCGCTCGGAACCTTGACGCACCATCCTTCTCCAGCTCAGCTTTGGACACCTCACAAGTTCCCACTCGCCCGCCTGCCGCCACCACCAACACTAGCACCACAGTTGCTTCACTTGATCTGTCAGAGGAGTTATTTACACATGAGTTGGAAGAAATGAGTGATGCGCAAACATTATTGCCAGAGGATGTAGATAAAAGGGATATGTCTCAGTCAGGCAGCATTACACACATGGATGTACGGTGTGATGATGATGATGTTGTACCCGCTGCTGCTTCCTTTGCTGAGTTGTCAGATACAAGTGAAGCGGTTGATGATGACGATGTGGATGTCACGTGGGTGCCCGCTCGAAGAGAAGAAGAACAGGGGGAAAGTTCAGATGGGGAGACAGAGAGGAGGAGGAGACGAGTTGGAAGGAGGGGTAGGTCGTCGCAAGGAGCTAGTGGCACAGTCAGACAGCATGTATCGGCACCCGGGGTCAGCCAGACAGCACGCCAATCAACGCATGCTGTTGCCACCACCAGAATGCCGCCATTGCAAAGCTCAGCAGTGTGGCATTTTTTTTGTGTGTCTGCCTCTGATAACAGCGATGCCATTTGCAACCTGTGCCAAAAGAAACTGAGTCGTGGGAAATCCAACACCCACCTAGGTACAACTGCTTTGCGAAGGCACATGATCTCACATCACAAACGCCTATGGGATCAACACATGATGACGAGTACAAGCAGCACACAAGCTCAAAGCCACCATCCTCCTCCTGGTCCAGCATCTTCAGCCACGTCAACCACTGCTGTCCTCCTTGCCCCCTCTCAACCATCTGACACTATGTCTCTCGCCTTGAGCAGTTCCTGCTCATCTGCCCACAGTCAGGTGTCTGTCAAGGACATGTTTGAGCGTAAGAAGCCAATGTCACAGAGTCACCCCCTTGCCCGGCGTCTGACAGCTGGCTTGTCGGAACTCTTAGCCCGCCAGCTTTTACCATACAAGCTGGTGGAGTCTGAGGCCTTCAAAAAATTTGTAGCTATTGGGACACCGCAGTGGAAGGTACCCGGCCGAAATTTCTTTTCACAAAAGGCAATCCCCAACCTGTACTCTATTGTGCAAAAGGAAGTCATGGCATGTCTGGCACACAGTGTTGGGGCAAGGGTCCATCTGACCACTGATACCTGGTCTGCAAAGCACGGTCAGGGCAGGTATATCACCTACACTGCTCATTGGGTAAACCTGCTGACGGCTGCCAAGCATGTAATGCGTGGCTCTGCAGAGGAGTTGGTGGTGACACCACCACGACTTGCAGGCAGGCCTGCTGTCACCTCCTCTACTCCTCCTACTCCATCCTCTTCGATAACCTCCTCGGCTGAGTCCTCTTCTGCTGCTGCGTCTTGCTCCACATCAACAGCACCCCCCCAGCTCCCCAGGGGCTATTCCACATCCCGGATACGACAGTGTCACGCTGTCTTGGGGTTGACTTGCCTGAAAGCAGAGAGTCACACCGGACCAGCACTCCTGTCCGCCCTGAACGCACAGGTGGATCAGTGGCTGACTCCGCACCAACTGGAGATCGGCAAAGTGGTGTGTGACAACGGAAGCAATTTGTTGGCGGCATTGAATTTGGGCAAGTTGACACATGTGCCGTGCATGGCACATGTGTTAAATCTGATTGTACAACGCTTTGTGCATAAGTACCCAGACTTACAGGATGTCCTCAAGCAGGCCAGGAAGGTGTGTGGCCATTTCAGGCGTTCCTACACAGCCATGGCGCACTTTTCAGATATCCAGCGGCGAAACAACATGCCAGTGAGGCGCTTAAATTGCGACAGCCCGACACGTTGGAATTCAACACTCCTAATGTTCGACCGCCTGCTCCAACAAGAAAAAGCCGTCAACGAGTATTTGTATGACCGGGGTGCTAGGACAGCCTCTGCGCAGCTGGGAATTTTTTTGCCACGTTACTGGACGCTCATGCGCAATGCCTGTAGGCTCATGCGTCCTTTTGAGGAGGTGACAAACCTAGTCAGTCGCACTGAAGGCACCATCAGCGACATCATCCCATTTGTTTTCTTCCTGGAGCGTGCTCTGCGAAGAGTGCTGGATCAGGCCGTAGATGAGCGTGAAGAGGAAGAGGAAGAGTTGTGGTCACCATCACCACCACCAGAAACAGCCTTATCAGCATCGCTTGCTGGACCTGCGGCAACGCTGGAAGAGGAGTCTGAGGAAGAGGAGTCAGAGGAGGAATGTGGCTTTGAGGAGGAGGAGGAAGACCAACCACAGCAGGCATCCCAGGGTGCTCGTTGTCACCTATCTGGTACCCGTGGTGTTGTACGTGGCTGGGGGGAAGAACAGACCTTCAGTGAGATCAGTGAGGACGAGGAACAGGACATGAGTAGCTCGGCATCCAACCTTGTGCAAATGGGGTCTTTCATGCTGTCGTGCCTGTTGAGGGACCCTCGTATAAAAAGGCTGAAGGAGAACGACCTGTATTGGGTGGCCACGCTACTAGACCCCCGGTATAAGCAGAAAGTGCCAGAAATGTTACCGAATTACAGGAAGACGGAAAGGATGCAGCAGTTCCAAAATAAATTAAAAAGTATGCTTTACACAGCGTATAAGGGTGATGTCACAGCACAACGGGAATCTAACAGGGGAAGAGGTGAAAGTAATCCTCCTCCTACCACGACCATGCCGGCAAGGACAGGACGCTTTACAGACGTATTGTTGATGGAGGACATGCGGAGCTTTTTAAGTCCTGCGCATCGCCACAGCCCTTCGGGGTCCACCCTCAGAGAACGACTCGACCGACAGGTAGCAGACTACCTCGCCTTAACTGCAGATATCGACACTCTGAGGAGCGATGAACCCCTTGACTACTGGGTGTGCAGGCTTGACCTGTGGCCTGAGCTATCCCAATTTGCGATAGAACATCTGGCCTGCCCCGCTTCAAGTGTCCTTTCAGAAAGGACCTTCAGTGCAGCAGGAGGTATTGTCACTGAGAAGAGAATTCGCCTAGGTCAAAAAAGTCTAGATTACCTCACCTTTATTAAGATGAATGAGGCATGGATCCCGAAGGGACTGACAGTGGGCGATACATTTGACTAAAAAAGGCCTGATGAGATGAGCTGCCTTGGGCTAAAAATGGTCCACAAGCCGCAATGTTTTAGGGCACTTTCTGCCTGAAAAACATAATTTTTTCTGGCCGCTGCTACAGCAGCGGCTGCAACAATACCTAATTTTACAGGCATGTGTACATGCCTAATTTTTCTGGCCTCTGGTGCTGCACTGTGGCTGCAAAAAAAACAAACAAAAAAACACATACCTGTGTCAATTCCCCTTCGTGATCGTTACCTTGTTGTGGTGAAGGGGCTTGCGTATCACAATGAAGCGACCACCTCTATGAGTGTGTTGGCAATGGCGTTGTTGGCACACCCCAGATGGTAAGGTCGTTGCTTCATTGTGAACAGACCAAAAGCGATCGGCTTGATAATTTTGCATAGAAAAAACATAAATTTTCTTTGTGATCATCTAAGGTGATCATTAAAGCCTTGCGGTTGTGCAAATGGACTGTTTGCAGTTGTTTGCGGTGCGTTAAACGGGGAATTTGGTCTGTCCGAGTTTGGTCTGTCACTGTGAAGCGGGCGTAACCCTTACACTACCTGATCGATACAACATCATACCTGATGTTTTAAAGCACGTTATTCCAAACACATTAGGAATGTTAGGTGATTTATGCCCTTTATGGATTAAAACCCGACTCTGCGTCAACTACGTAATTTTCCATGGGAGTTTTGCCATGGATCCCCCTCCGGCATGCCACAGTCCAGGTGTTAGTCCCCTTGAAACAACTTTTCCATCACTATTGTGGCCAGAAAGAGTCCCTGTGGGTTTCAAAATTCGCCTGCCTATTGAAGTCTATGGCGGTTCGCCGGGTTCGCCCGTTCGCGAACATTTGCGGCAGTTCGCGTTCGCCGTTCGCGAACGGAAAATTTTATGTTCGCGACATCACTAGTGTAAACCAAGCCTAAAGCCTCGTACACACGATCAGATTTTCGGACGTCCGTTTTTTGTTGCATGCTAGCATCATGTCGAAAGTGAAGAGGTTACTCACCATCAGTGGCGTCGCTAGGGGGTGGCTATTGGGGCTATAGCCCCGAATCTGGGGCCCATAGCCCAGAGTTTCTTGCCGCAGGGTCCCTGCCTAACCAGCGGGCCGCGGCTGTGGCAGGCAGGCTGCATTAGATAGGCGGATGAGAGGAGAGAAGCAGGGGGCGTGACCTGGCCGACGAGCAGTATGGCCGCGTGATCCGCTGCTGCTCCGCTTCATAGGGTGAATAACCTGGCTCTCTGCATCCCAGCCCACCGATTCTGTCTCTCCCAGGGAGGAGAAGATCCCTGCACACCAGCGGACTATGACCCAGCGGTGATTGCAGACATCGGGTCCCCGCCGCCTCACAGATTTCTTCATAAGGCCACCGCACACAACAGTCCGAGATGGCGCCGTGGAAAACGGCCGCACTACCTCATCACAACCACTGCTCAGAGACTCTGTCACGGACCCAGACTCTAGCATGGATGAGTCCAGAGCTTAAGCCTCCCTCTTCTCCTCATCTGATAGAGGTAAGAGTGCTGCAGTCTTCCCAGCCTCATCACCCACTAAGCTGCCCTCAGCCAAAAAGCAGCACTGGACTTCACTGCCAGCACAGCCCACTGACCATGAGGAGAACAACACTGACTCACTCTCTGCCTTCCCTGCAGCAGATGTGCCAGCCACAGAGGCTACTCTAAAAGAGAGGAGAGAAGCAAGCGAATCCACATCAGTTGGAAAGAAAAGCCCGGAGCAGAAAGACAGAATGCAATAGGCGGAGGGCTGGCATGACTGAGTGAACAGGGTATGAGATGTGAGGGGATTAATGATTGGATAATCGAAGTTTGGAGGAGAGGGGATAAGACTAGATAAAAGGTAGTCCCCGCCCCTCTAAGACAACACAGCGCGGGTAAAAGTTCTAGCTAGCAGCAGCATGTCAGCTAGCAGCAGCATGTCTTCTGTAGACAAACTTCTGGCCCAGCTTCGGGCAGAGGCTGTGACACGGGGTGAGGATTGGCTCCAGGAGACCCTGGGGCCGATGCTGTCGGGTCCGTCTGGATCGGAAGGTACCGCGGGGAGAGAGGCTGGGCGAGCTCGCAGGTCCAGACCTCCGGAGCGCTATTCACCGGGCCCCTCCCTTAGAGCTCAGCGGCAGACTGGGAGTCCCCCTAGGGCCCCTTCGGGCCCCCCGGCCAAGCGCGCTGCGTTACCCAGGGCGGGGGGTACCGGGAGGAATCCCCCTCAAGTTAGGAGCTCTGCGGGTGGCCGTGCCGGGAGTTCCGGTGCGGCCAACAGGCCCGCGCAGCGCATGGAGTCGGAGGGTGCGGGCCCCACCCCCCGGGGGTCTCCGGCGGGTTCGGGGCCTCGGCGTGGGTCATCGGTGGTTGCGGTGTCCGGGCATCCCCCCCCTCGGCCGGACTCCGCAGTACGGTGCAGGCAGGTTCTGGAGTGAGGGAGACGGTGAGAGATGACGGCGGTGCTGGGGAACAGCGTGGAGGCAAGTCGGTGGACCGATCAATCGGTTGCAGGACCCTCGGCTTCCAGGGACAAGTCGCCTGGTGAGCTGTCTTCTGGGGGTGAGGAGCAGTCGGGGGTGCTGTCTGAGGGGGAAGTCTGCAGCTCGGAGGAGGATCGGAGACCCGGACGGTCGGTGGCAGCGGTGGAGTCGAGTCGATCGGCTGGTGGGATTTCTTCCAGGCAGCCCGGTAAGTCATTTTCACCTACTCATTCTGGGGGCCATACTGGGGGTAGTGGCCAGGTGGTTAGGCCTGCTGGGGGTGTGGGTTTAGCGATGCAGGTGCTGGATCCGGGTAGTGGGCAGGCTGGGGGGGCTACGGTCCCTGCTGGGGGAGGTGCACGGCTGGATGGGCTGCAGGGGTTTCTTGCGGGTATCAAGTCCTTGGTCAGCCAATTTCAGAAGGGGGATGGTGGGCAGGTCAGCCCGACAGTGGCGTGGGTCCCGCCGGCTGGGCCGGTGGGGCCTATTGCTGCGGTTATAGCGCCAAATCCACCTGCGGCAACTACTGCGGTGGGGGAAGCTGCAGGGGTGACTACCGGAGCGTTGGGGGCCACGCAGGTGGGTAATGCGGTGGAACAGGCGGCACGGCTGGATATCATTAGGTTGGCTGATGCTGCAAAATGTGAGGTGTATGTGTGTTATGAGGCACCGCTGGGAGCACACCTGAAACCTGAAGTGAGGGAGAAGATATGGAAGGGTGAGTATGTGGAGATGTTCTCACTGTTACCATTGGAAAAGTTTCACCTGGACAGGGTTAAGCCAGATGATTCTAAAAAGGAGGATGAGGAGAAGAGGAGATATAGGCTTATCCCACGGACGTTTGCTAATTGGCTGCAGGCGTTCTCCATCATGGCCAGTGTTATCGGACAGAAGAATCCGAAGCACTGTTCAGCACTATTTGGCTATCAGGACTCCATTGGGGAGGCCTACAGGGTGTACGGGGGCATGGGGTGGCTCCGATATGATGAACAGTTCAGGCAGAGGAGAGCAGTCCGGGCCGGATCTGCGGTGGGATAATAAACACATCAGCTTATGGATGCGGTTGATGACCTCGCCGAGGGCTCCCAGTCTGTTTTTTCAGGGGGGGGCCGGTGGAACCTCTTCCCCAGGACAATCAGCCGGTAAGAAAAAGGGGGTGTGCTGGCAATATAATGAGGGCACATGCAAATTTGGGGGGTCCTGCAGGTACAAGCATGAGTGCTCCGGTTGCGGGGGCTCCCATACGCAGGCTAGATGCTTTAAGCAAGGTAAGGGTCGTGCCGGAGACGCTGGGCACAAAAGGGAGGACTCCGGTGATGGTGGAAAGGATGCGGCTGTTTCTCGGTAGGTATCCGGAGAAGGGGGCGGCCAGATTGTTGGATCGGGGTTTTTCAGAGGGGTTTCGCATTCCGTGTTCCTTACAGGTCATCCCCCCGATCGCGCGCAATTTGCGGTCGGCCATGATGCAGCCGGCGGTGGTCGCAGAGAAACTGCAAAAAGAGGTTGCGTTGGGCCGCATGGGCGGTCCTTTCCCTTCCCCCCCATTGGAGAATTTGGTGGTCTCCCCACTCGGGGTTGTCCCCAAGAAGGAGCCCAAACCTCATTCACCACCTGTCTTTTCTGAAGGGCGGGTCGGTCAATGACGCGATTGATCCGGAGGCTTGTACGGTCAGTTACACGTCCTTTGATGCTGCCGTAGGCTGAGTTCGCAGGTACGGACAGGGGGCATTGATGGCGAAAGCAGACATAGAGGCAGCGTTTAGATTGTTGCCGGTTCACCCGGATAGCTTTCACCTCCTGGGATGTCATTGGGACAATGCATTCTATGTGGATAAGTGTTTACCTATGGGATGCTCCGTATCGTACGCATTGTTTGAACAGTTCAGCTCCTTCGTGGAATGGGTTGTCAGTGATGTGTCGGGGGTGAATTCAATTATTCACTACTTGGACGAGTTCCATGTAGGAAATCTTGTTGTTGCCAGGTGTTCTATGTAGGAAGTCTCGTTGTCAGGTTTTCCATGTAGAAAGTCTCATTGTTGTCAGGTGTTCCATGTAGAAAGCCTCATTGTTGTGAGATGTTCCATGTAGGAAGTCTCATTGCTCCCAATGTTACATCAGTGTGAGTGCACAGGATGTCACTTGGATGCAACGGCTATGTCTGTGCAGCCGCTGGGTACCAATTAAAATCAATGGGACTGCATTCACGGGGATGCATTTAACACCTGCATCCTCATGCATATAAATACAGCCTTTCACAACATATTTATTATTATACATGATTTATACAGCTTATGCAGTGCTTTACAACATAAGGGCAGACAGTACAATTACAATACAATTTAAAGAGGAAGTAAACCATGATGGGTGTGCATTAGGGATGAGCCGAACACCCCCGGGTTCGGTTCGCACCAGAACCCGCGAACGGACCGAAAGTTCGCACGAACATTAGAACCCTATTAAATACAATGGATGCGAACGTTCGAATTCTAAAGTGCTAATTATAACGACTATTATCCATGTTATTGTCCTAAACAGAGTTTGGGAACCCGGGTTCTGCACCAGGGGACATGTATCAATGCAAAAAGAAGTTTTAAAAACGGCCGTTTTTCTGGAGCAGTCATTTTAATGATGCATAAAGTGAAAAAAAAAAAGTCAAATATTCCTTTAAATATTGTACCTGGGGGGTGTCTAAAGTATGCCTGTGAAGTGCCACGTGTTTCCCGTGTTTAGAACTGTCCATGCACAAAATTACATTTCTAAAGGAAAAAAAAGCCATTTAAAACTGCTTGCGGCTTTAATGTAATGTCTGGTCCCGGTAATATGGATGAAAATCTTTAAGAAAAATGGCATAGCTACCCCATCACCCCCCCCCCCCTACCCCAGCCCATTACCAGCCCCTTTGGGTCTTGTTTGGATATTAAGGGGAACCCCGCAACACAAAATAAAAAAGGCCCTATATACTCTGAACAGCAGTATACAGGCGGTGTAAACAAGACCGGTGTAAACAAGACAGGGACTGTAGGTTTGTTCTTAAAGTGGAGCTCCACCCTAAATAGCAACTTTTGCTATTTGGAACCCTCCCCCCCTCCGGTGTCACAATTGACACCTTTCAGGGGGGAGGGGGGTGAAGATACCTGTCTAAGACAGGTATTTTCACCCACATCCGGGAGTCCTGTCTCCGGGAATCTGCGGGAGTTACGTCACTTCCCGCAGACTTCCCTTGGTGTTCTGGGAGACACTCGGCTCCCAGAACACAGGAGCACCAATCAGAACGGCGCAGCGCGACTCGCGCATGCGCCGTAGGGAACCGGGCATGAAGCCGCAGGGCTTCACTTCCTGGTTCCCTCAGCGAGGATGGCGGAGGGAGCAGCAGAGCGACGAGCGGTCGCTCGTCCTCTGCTGCGGACGTCGCTGGACTCCAGGACAGGTAAGTGTCCAAATATTAAAAGCCAGCAGCTGCTGTAGCTGTAGCTGCTGGCTTTTAATTTTTTTTTTTCCGGCGGAGCAACCCCTTTAAGTAGAATCTGTTTGTAATTTTGAACACGTACATTGTTTAAGTGTAGCTCCAGCCAAAAAATCTATTTTTAAGCTTTTTGGAAAACATAGGGAAGGGTTATCACCCCTGTAACATTTGTTTTGCTGTCTGTGCCCCTGTTCAGAACATTTCACCTCACTTTGCGTCCCAATGACAACTGTTTTTGAAATGTGGTGTTTTTATTGAAACAAGGATTGGTGATAAAGCATCAGTAGAGAGGAGACACCTTTCTCCCATATTAATTCTTACAGGAGAGAATTTTCCTTCCTAGGGGTAGATTTCCTCTCACTTCCTGTTTTCTTCTTCCGTTTGCAAGTAGGAGTCGTTTGTAAGTTGGATGTTTGAAAGTAGGGACCTGCCGTATATACTCTGCAGAAATTGGCCCCTTAGGTGTTGGTGTTGGCACAACACTGTAAGCACTCACAGTTACTCTTGGTGGGTGCTGGAACGCCCTGCTGTCAACTATTATATCAGGAATTGTAATAACATATAATTGTTGAACAGTGGTAGTAAAAATTGGGCCTTTGATGGTGGTGCTGGTGCCACAACACTGTAAGGCCTGACAGTTACTCTTGGTGGGCGCAGCAATGGGCCCTGCTGTGAATTATTAGATCAATAATTATAATTGCATGCCCCTGTTGAACAGGGGCTGAAAAATTGGGCCTTTGGTGGTGGTGGTGGTGGTGTTGACACAACACTGTAAGGCCTGACAGTTACTCTTGGTGGGCGCAGCAATGGGCCCTGCTGTGAATTATTAGATCAATAATTATAATTGCATGCCCCTGTTGAACAGGGGCTGAAAAATTGGGCCTTAGGCACTGGTGGCACAACACTGCAACCCCTCACAGATACTGTACTTGGAGCACAGCAATGAGCCCTGTTGCAAAGTATTGCATCAAAAATTGTAATTACACGCCCCTGTTAAACAGGGGCTGAAAAATTGTGCCTTAGCCACTGGTGGCGGCACCCATAAACCAAAATGATCTTCCAAGCTATCATCATTAATCGGATCATTGAGGAGGAGGAGGAGGATAGCCAGTCAACATAACAGCACAGGCACTCAGCATCAGCATCAGTCTTGAAGGGATGTGACATTTTAAAATCAATTAGTCTGTTATATCAGCATCAGGTGTGTGGTAGCTGGTGGTGATCCAAGACTGGTTCATCTTGATGAAAGTCAGTCGATCAACCGAGTCGGTGGACAGGCGCACCCTGTGATCCGTGACAAATCCTCCAGCAGCACTGAATGTGCGTTCTGAAAGAACGCTGGATGCAGGACAGGCCAGTAGCTCAATTGCATACTGTGCAAGCTCTGGCCAGTGATCCATCCTCAAGACCCAGTAAGCCAGAGGATTTTCGGTGGGGAAGGTGTCCAAGTCTGACCTTGCCCCTAGGTATTCCTGCACCATGTATATCAGACGCTGGCGATGGTTGCTGGAACCGATCATACTTTGGGGCTGCGGACTAAAGAATTGTCTGAACGCATCGGTCAGACGGCCACCTTCCCCACCGCTCCTTCTTTGACTGCCCGAAGCCTCAGCAACTCGTTGTCCAGGACCAGGAGTTTGTAACCTCCCAGTCTCTGGGAACGCGTTGCACAGACCTTTCTGCAAGGCCTCCCGGAGTTGTCTCATCCTCTGCTCCCTCTGCGACGGTAACATAAGGTCCGCAACCTTACCCTTGTACCGTGGAACAAGGAGAGTGGCCAGCCAGTAATGGTCCCTCTCCTTGATCCGAAGAATACGAGGATCCTTCCGCAGACTTTGCAGGATCAGGGAGGCCATGCAGCGTAGGTTAGCTGAGGCATTCAGTCCGGAGTCCTCTGGGTCACTAAGGACGACATGATCCGCAGCCACCTCCTCCCAGCCACGTACAAGTCCACTGGTTTCTTGGGACTGTAAATCATCCCTAAAAGACTGCTGCTGATGATGCTGAGTGCCAGCCTCCACCTCCATGCTGACACAATCCTCCTGCTCCTCCTCCTTCTCTTCCTGTGCGATGGGTGGGACAGAAGGAACACTGTCTGGGTAAAGGGGGCCTTGAGAGGCAAGGAAGTCCTCCTCTTCCTGCCTCTGTTCTGCCTCAAGTGCCCTGTCCATTATTCCACGCAGCGTGTGCTCCAACAGGTGGACAAGAGGTACAGTGTCACTGATGCATGCACTGTCACTGCTCACCATCCTCGTGGCCTCCTCAAATGGTGCCAGGACAGTGCATGCATCCCTGATCATGCCCCACTGGCGTGGTGAAAAAAACCCGAGCTCCCCTGACCCTGTCCTGGTGCCGTAGTCGCACAGGTACTCATTGATGGCCCTCTGCTGCGTGTGCAGCCGCTGCAGCATGGCTAACGTTGAGTTCCACCTGGTGGGCATGTCACATATAAGGCGGTTCTTGGGCAGGTTCAACTCCTTTTGCAGCTCAGCCAGGCGAGCACTGGCATTATAAGATCTGCGGAAATGCACACAGACTTTCCTGGCCTGCCTCAGGACATCCTGTAAGCCCGGGTACCTGCCCAAGAACCGCTGCACCACCAGGTTAAGGACGTGAGCCACACAGGGCACATGGCTCAAAAAAGGCCCACACCAAAGAACTTTTTGAATGACGGGCAGAGGCAGCGCCCTGCACAGGTGGAGCTCTGCGGTGTGATTCCGTCGGCGTGCTGCCCATACGCTGGCCACCCAAGGGCATCCTGCCTCGTTGGAGATGTGCCTCCTCCTCATCCTCCTCCTCCTCCTCTCTCCTATTAGGCACCCACGTGGAGTCAGTGACCTCATCATCCCCTCCCTCCTCATCACTGGAGCCAATCTGGCAGTATGCTGCAGCTGCTGGAGCATGACTGCCAGATTGGTGTCTGTAACGGGAAGGCCCGGGGAACTCAGAATCGCTTAGGAAGTATGAAATACCCTTGCGCCAGCTTCCCCAATGGCTCTTATGTGTCAATCACCCTGTGTCTCTATTAGGGGCACAGGGTGAATGAAAACCCCAATATGGTCTATGATAGCCATATTCAAGGCTGTATATACATTGTATATAGATTGGATGTATACTGTATGTGGGGGTTAAGTAACATTGCTGTGAGGAATTAAGTTGTTTTGCATTTCTATTGTTCAGTATGACTTGGGAAGGTCTGGTGTGAATAGAAGTAATTAACCCTATACTTGTGTGTATTGTAAAGGCAGACTGGGATTTACAATACAAAGGGATTTAAGATGTAAAGGGTTTAGAACCTGTTGTCGCCAGACAGACTGGCTGCCAACCCTTTGTGGGAAGATGTGTATTGGAGATCGTATATTCTATTGTGTTGGGATCTTTTGAAGCCTAGCAGACGTCAGGATGAGGTGTTGAGTTTTGGGATGTGTGGGTGGAGCTGGGCCCTTGTTCATGTTAAATCATGTGCCCTGAATTGTGTATAAAGTTACAATGTTTGGCATTAATAAATTGATTCCTACTACAGAAGAGACAGAGTGCGTCTCGTCTTCTACCAGAGGGGTCGGCTCCTATAGGAAAGGGTCGTTTAGCTATGGATATCGGTAGCGAGTGGATGTGTGCCTAGGAGAGGGAACATCGTAAACGGCGTTAATCCCCTTGAGATTGGGGTGCCGTTACATTGGTTGGCAGCAGCGGGATTTTCCCTCCAGTTCCTGGGACACCCCAAGCCACCACAGTGAATGACCAGCTATGCAGCCTGCAGGAGAGCCACGCTGAAAGACTTACTTGAGAGCCGTGGAGGCACCGGTGGGACAAAGAACAAAGCCACCTTGATCAGGGAACTAACAGAGATGGATCAGGGGGATGGTGAAGCAGGACCCGGGTCAGTTGAAGACTTGTTTCAACAACGAGTTCGCCAGCGGTTAACATTATATGGTGCTAGCCCATCAGAGACCGCCATACGGGAAGCCGTTAGAGACATCCAGCGGCAGGATGAGCGGCAACATGAGCAGAGAATGGCGCAAATACGGCAATCGGGGACAACGCCTAAAGAACCAGCCGCCATGGAAGAGGAATTCGGAAGGAGGTTGCGAGAGATGCAGTGAGGAGAAGCAGGCCATCTCCCCCCCCAACAGTTAACCAGAGCAGATGGTGTGGAGTCCCCAGCAGAAGTGCTGGCAACAGGGCAGAGTGATACCAACCTCTGCCCAGCACCGGAAACCACTGTGGAGTTTCAGGGAGCCGGGGCAGTTGGCCCCTCTCCCCAGCAACAAGCTGAGGCAGTAAAGCTTTTACTCCCAGCTGAATCACTGGCAGCAGGGCAGAATGCTACTGGCCGCTGCACACAACTGCCACTTGAGCGGATATCGGTGGATGGGACTGCGGTCTCCACTCACAGCAACCCAGCAGAAGAGCTGGCAACAGAGCCGAGCGCCACGGGCCTCGGCTCCCAACTAACAGAAGAGGGAGTTCCTGTGGTATTGGATGGGACTTCAGTCCTCACTGACACAACCCCAGAAAATGGTGTGACACTGAGACAGGAGGATGTCAGCCTTGCTTTGCAAGCACTGGGAGATTTTCACCTACCACAAGTGGATGGGACTTCAGTCTCCACTTGTATACCACAGGGATGCCGGGCAGTCGACCCAGATCCCCAACAGCATGACGGACTGAGCCCAGTCACCCTGTCTTCTCTCCAGCGGCAGAAAGGACTCCAGGGAGAAGGGCCAGTCCAGGCCTCTCCCCAGCGGCGGGTGTGTTCTGTGAGAGAGGCAGAGGTTGGCTGGGTAAGCGATTCTCTGTTTGGAGAAATTTATTTGGGGTTCTGTGTGGATACCGGCATTAGAAGAAGGGACCTATGGACTAACTTCGGAGTCAACCCGTCTGGGGTTCCCCCCTCTGTTAGTCTCCTGCCGAAAGGGGAGAGATGTAACGGGAAGGCCCGGGGAACTCAGAATCGCTTAGGAAGTATGAAATACCCTTGCGCCAGCTTCCCCAATGGCTCTTATGTGTCAATCACCCTGTGTCTCTATTAGGGGCACAGGGTGAATGAAAACCCCAATATGGTCTATGATAGCCATATTCAAGGCTGTATATACATTGTATATAGATTGGATGTGTACTGTATGTGGGGGTTAAGTATCATTGCTGTGAGGAATTAAGTTGTTTTGCATTTCTATTGTTCAGTATGACTTGGGAAGGTCTGGTGTGAATAGAAGTAATTAACCCTATACTTGTGTGTATTGTAAAGGCAGACTGGGATTTACAATACAAAGGGATTTAAGATGTAAAGGGTTTAGAACCTGTTGTCGCCAGACAGACTGGCTGCCAACCCTTTGTGGGAAGATGTGTATTGGAGATCGTATATTCTATTGTGTTGGGATCTTTTGAAGCCTAGCAGACGTCAGGATGAGGTGTTGAGTTTTGGGATGTGTGGGTGGAGCTGGGCCCTTGTTCATGTTAAATCATGTGCCCTGAATTGTGTATAAAGTTACAATGTTTGGCATTAATAAATTGATTCCTACTACAGAAGAGACAGAGTGCGTCTCGTCTTCTTCCAGAGGGGTCGGCTCCTATAGGAAAGGGTCGTTTAGCTGTGGATATCGGTAGCGAGTGGATGTGTGCCTAGGAGAGGGAACATCGTAAACGGCGTTAATCCCCTTGAGATTGGGGTGCCGTTACAGTGTCCTTCTTGAGCATCCCCTCTCTGTGCTCTCACGCTACTGCCTTCCTCTATCTGGGTATCATCATCAGATCCTTCGAAACGCTGGGCATCCTCCTGGAGCATGTACCCAACACTGTGCTCAAACAGTTCGGGGGACTCCTCAGGAGGAGGACATGGTGGGTCTAGGGAAGGATTGACTAATGATGACATTGATACCAGAGAAGAGGACGCTTTGGCAGCTGCTTTGCCAGTACCCTGAGCCTGGGTGAGAGAGGATGAGGAGGATGAGGTGGGCTTGGTCATCCACTCTACCAAGTCTTCGGCATGATGTGGCTCAACATGTCCAGCTGCCGAAAAGAAGGACAAGCGTGTCCCATGGCCATGTGCTGATGACAATGCACTGCATCCACGACCAGCACTGTTGCCCCCAGACACAGAGCCTGCTTGCCCTCTTTTTTTGCCTCCTGACTGTCTGCCTCTCCTTGTTTGCCTTCCAGACATTTTAATGGATGGCCTGCAGGGAGATGGGAAAAACAGCAATAAGGGCTACCTTCAGGTGTATACTGTGCAGGAGGCTTAGCAACAATGACACTGACACTGTCCCCTGCCTATCCTTCTCTGTCCCTAAACACAAGGATTTGCAATATGCTTCAGCAAGATTGGTTTAGCACAGAATAGCACACTGACAGTTTCCCTCACTGTCCTTCTCTGTCCCTACAAACAAGGTTTAGCACAGAATAGCACACTGACAGTTTCCCCGAGTGTCCTTCTCTGTCCCTAAACTCAAGGATTTCAAATATGGTTCAGCAAGATTGGTTTAGCACAGAATAGCACACTGACAGTTTCCCTCACTGTCCTTCTCTGTCCCTACAAACAAGATTTAGCACAGAATAGCACACTGATAGTTTCCACGAGTGTCCTTCTCTGTCCCTAAACTCAAGGATTTCAAATACGGTTCAGCAAGATTGGTTTAGAACAGAATAGCACACTGACAGTTTCCCCGAGTGTCCTTCTCTGTCCCTAAACTCAAGGATTTCAAATATGGTTCAGCAAGATTGGTTTAGCACAGAATAGCACACTGACAGTTTCCCTCACTGTCCTTCTCTGTCCCTACAAACAAGGTTTAGCACAGAATAGCACACTGATAGTTTCCCTCACTGTCCTTCTCTGTCCCTACAAAAAAGATTTAGCACAGAATAGCACACTGATAGTTTCCACGAGTGTCCTTCTCTGTCCCTAAACTCAAGGATTTCAAATACGGTTCAGCAAGATTGGTTTAGAACAGAATAGCACACTGACAGTTTCCCCGAGTGTCCTTCTCTGTCCCTAAACTCAAGGATTTCAAATATGGTTCAGCAAGATTGGTTTAGCACAGAATAGCACACTGACACTTTCCCTCACTGTCCTTCTCTGTCCCTACAAACAAGGTTTAGCACAGAATAGCACACTGACAGTTTCCCCGAGTGTCCTTCTCTGTCCCTAAACTCAAGGATTTCAAATATGGTTCAGCAAGATTGGTTTAGCACAGAATAGCACACTGACAGTTTCCCTCACTGTCCTTCTCTGTCCCTACAAACAAGATTTAGCACAGAATAGCACACTGATAGTTTCCACGAGTGTCCTTCTCTGTCCCTAAACTCAAGGATTTCAAATACGGTTCAGCAAGATTGGTTTAGAACAGAATAGCACACTGACAGTTTCCCCGAGTGTCCTTCTCTGTCCCTAAACTCAAGGATTTCAAATATGGTTCAGCAAGATTGGTTTAGCACAGAATAGCACACTGACAGTTTCCCTCACTGTCCTTCTCTGTCCCTACAAACAAGGTTTAGCACAGAATAGCACACTGATAGTTTCCCTCACTGTCCTTCTCTGTCCCTACAAACAAGATTTAACACAGAATAGCACACTGATAGTTTCCACGAGTGTCCTTCTCTGTCCCTAAACTCAAGGATTTCAAATACGGTTCAGCAAGATTGGTTTAGAACAGAATAGCACACTGACACTTTCCCTCACTGTCCTTCTCTGTCCCTAAACTCAAGGATTTCAAATATGGTTCAGCAAGATTGGTTTAGAACAGAATAGCACACTGATAGTTTCCCTCACTGTCCTTCTCTGTCCCTACAAACAAGATTTAACACAGAATAGCACACTGATAGTTTCCACGAGTGTCCTTCTCTGTCCCTAAACTCAAGGATTTCAAATACGGTTCAGCAAGATTGGTTTAGAACAGAATAGCACACTGACAGTTTCCCTGAGTGTCCTTCTCTGTCCCTAAACTCAAGGATTTCAAATACGGTTCAGCAAGATTGGTTTAGAACAGAATAGCACACTGACACTTTCCCTCACTGTCCTTCTCTGTCCCTACAAACAAGGTTTAGCACAGAATAACACACTGACACTCTCCCTACCTATCCTTATTTGTCCCTAAACACAAGGAATCCAGGATTAGTAAAGGAAAAAAATGACACTGTCCCTGCCTATGCTTCTTTTTCCCTGCTCCGGAACACACTACACAAGGCCGCCGCGCTGGCGGCCTTTTATAGTGTGGGGCGTGTACTAAACCCCCTCAGCAATAATTGGCCACAGGCATCCTGCCTGTGGCCAATCATTGCTCTCCTCGCTGCCGGCGCTGTGATTGGCCAAGCATGCGGGGTCACAGTGCATGCTTGGCCAATCACAGCGCCTGGATGACACTGCGATGGCGTAGTGCATTGTGGGCCGTTCGCGTCACTCGAATTTGGCGCGAACGGCCCAAATCGTTCGATCTTCGTCGAACGATCGAACAGCCGATGTTCGAGTCGAACGTATGTTCGACTCGAACACGAAGCTCATCCCTGGTGTGCATCTAATACTAGCACATCATGGGACATTTAGGCCTCTTGCACACGATACTCCTGTTTGAGCATCTACTTTTTCAGACTTTTTTTATGTATTTGCGTGTATTGGTAGCTGCTGACTTTTATTTTTTTGGAGGGAGCCTGGAGCTCCTCTTTAACCACTTCATTACCAGGCCAGTTCTGACACTTCTCACATACAGTATCTCACATAAGTGAGTAGACCCCCCACATTTTTGTAAATATTTTATTATATTATAAATATTTTATTATATCTTTTCATGTGACAACACTGAAGAAATTACACTTTGCTACAATGTAAATTTGTGAGTTTACAGCTTGTATACAGTGTAAATTTGCTGTCCCCTCAAAATAACTCAACACACAGCCATTAATGTCTAAACCGCCGGCAACAAAAGTGAGTACACCCCTAAGTGAAAATGTCCAAATTGGGGCCAAAGTGTCAATATTTTGTGTGGCCACCATTATTTTTCCACACCCCCCTTAACCCTCTTGGGCATGAAGTTCATCAGAGCTTCACAGATTGCCACTGGAGTCCTCTTCTTCTCCTCCATGATGACATCACGAAGCTGGTGGATGTTAGAGACCTTGCGCTCCTCCATCTTCCGTTTGAGGATGCCCCACAAATGCCCAATATGGTTTAGGTCTGGAGACATGCTTGGCCAGTCCATCACCTTTACCCTCAGCTTCTTTAGCAAGGCAGTGGTTGTTTTGGAGGTGTGTTTGGGGTCGTTATCATGATGGAATACTGCCCTGCGGCCCAGTCTCTGATGATGGAATACTGCCCTGCGGCCCAGTCTCTGAAGGGAGGGGGATCATTCTCTGCTTCAGTATGTCACAGTACATGTTGGCATTCATGGTTCCCTCAATGAACTGTAGCTCTCCAGTGCCAGCAGCACTCATGCAGCCCCAGACCATGACACTCCCACCTCCATGCTTGACTGTAGGCAAGAAACACTTATCTTTGTACTCCTCGCCTGGTTGCCGCCACACACGCTTGACACCATCTGAACCAAATAAGTTTATCTTGGTCTTATCAGCAGGGCTGGTGCAATGATTTTTAACACCCTAGGCGAAACCTAATTTTGCGCCCCCCCTTGGCTCCACCTCCATCTCCACCCCCTTTGCTTTGCCCATGTAAACCCCACCTTTTTAATGAAGCGCCCATCAAATGCAGCCCACCAGCGCCCATCAATGCAGCCTCACCAGCGCCCATCAATGCAGCCTCACCAGCGCTCATTAAATGCAGCCTCACCAGCGCTCATTAAATGCAGCCTCACCAGCGCCCATCAATGCAGCCTCACCAGTGCCCATCAAATGCAGCCTCACCAGTGCCCATCAAATGCAGCCTCACCAGCGCCCATCAAATGCAGCCTCACCAGCACCCATCAATAATTGTTTGCTTGCTTCCCCTTCATTCGGGAGTCGAGACACAGACACAGTCCTCCGCCTGCTGATGCTGAGTCTTAGTTGTTTGCTGCAGAGAGAAAAGAGTAGAAACACCAGTGGCCGGGGGCCCTAGGCAGCAAAGCGCCCTAGGCGGCTGCCTAGTTTGTCTAGTGGTAGCATCGGCCCTGCTCATCAGACCACAGGACATGGTTCCAGTAATCCATGTCCTTAGTCTTCTTGTCTTCAGCAAACTGCAGGCTTTCTTGTGCATCATCTTTAAAAGAGGCTTCCTTCTGGGACGACAGCGATGCAGACCAGATTGATGCAGTGTGCAGTGTATGGTCTGAGCACTGACAGGCTGACCCCCCACCACTTCAACCTCTGCGGCAATACTGACAGTACTCATACGTCTATTTCCCAAAGGCAACCTCTGGATATGAGGCTGAGCACGT
Source organism: Rana muscosa (assembly GCA_029206835.1). Lineage (NCBI taxonomy): Eukaryota > Metazoa > Chordata > Amphibia > Anura > Ranidae > Rana > Rana muscosa. Next base: position 869,359,581 of record CM055118.1, read on the forward strand.
GCACTTAACTTCTTTGGTCGACCATGGTGAGGCCTGTTCTGAGTGGAACCTGTCCTGTTAAACCGCTGTATGGTTTTGGCCAGCATTCTGCAGCTCAGTTTCAGGGTATTGGCAATCTTCTTATAGCCTAGGCCATCTTTATGTAGAGCAACAATTCTTTTTTTCAGATCCTCAGAGAGTTCTTTGCCATGAGGTGCCATGCTGAACTTCCAGTGACCAGTTTGCGAGAGTGAGAGCAATAACACCAAATTTAACACACCTGCTCCCCATTCACACTTGAGACCTTGTAACACTAATAAGTCACATGACACTCCACAGGGAAAATGGCTAATTGGGTCCAATTTGGACATTTTTACTTAGGGGTGTACTCACTTTTGTTGCCAGCGGTTTAGACATTAATGGCTGTGTGTTGAGTTATTTTGAGGGGACAGCAAATTTACACTGTTATACAAGATGTACACTCACTACTTTACATTGTAGCAAAGTGCAATTTCTTCAGTGTTGTAACATGAAAAGACATAATAAAATATTTACAAAAATGTTAGGTGTGTACTCACTTTTGTGAGATACTGTACATGTAAAAATCAACTTGTTTTGCTAAAAAAATTACTTAGAACCTCGAAACAGTATCTATTTTTTTTAGCAGAGGATCTTTAGAATAAAGTGATGTGTGTTGCATTTTTTTTATGTCACATGATATTTGTGCAGTGGATTTTCAAATGCAATTTGTTTGGAAAAAATATATTTTAATGAATTTTATTGCACATAAGCACAATATAAAGGTAATACCCAATTTTTTGGTCAAATATTAAAGATAATGTTACACAGTAGCTGATAGCTAACATGTCACGCCTTAAAATTGCGTCTGCCCGTGGAATGGCGCCAAACGACGGTACTTAAAATTCTCTAATGCCGCACACATATGTACTGTGAGGGGGTTAACTCGGTAGCGGGTGTGTGTGACCCCCTGGTTGGGCTCCCCACACAAAAACAGGGCCAGCAGACGGAGGTTGTGGTTTTCAAAATCAAAAGGTGCGGTTTATTTCTCTATGTACAGTGACAAAAACACAGCAAAGCCAAAAAGAAACAAACAAAATAAATCCTGGTCAGTTTGACCTCTGACTAAACATGCAGGTTTCCTAAACTAACAACTGGGATCAGCCTGGTGCTGTCCTAGTCCCTAAGTCCCTGGTTTAGTAAAAGTCCAAACAAATAGCCACACAGGCTTTGCCTCACCGCACAGGGGTTCACTCTCCCTAGACAGTCCACACAGGTCTGGTTCCAGGCATGAGCTAACATCTAATGAAGCTGGGAGTTTTTATAGAGGCCTTTAAATGAGCTGACAAGCTTCAGCTGGTCTCATCAACTCCCTGCCTGCACGACGCCCAGCCCTCTCCCTAGAGGTATGAGTCATCCATGAGCCCACTAGCCTCAGCTGGGCTTCATCAACTCCCTAGTTGTATAAGTCGGCGTAAAGCCTGAATCTGGGCGAAATATATCTACCCCCCTGGATGCAACCAGGTGACTTTACCTTCCTGCTGTCACATACCCCCCCCTCTTGTTTTAACCTCGGGGTTGGAACACCAGCAATCAGGCATTCATGTACTCGAGACAAAGCATCCACATTCCCCATTTGAACGCCAGGGCGATGCTTTACTGTGAAGTTGAATTCCTGGAGGGCCAGGAACCACCTATTCACTCTTCTATTTGTTTCCTTGTTTTGAGCCATCCACTTTAACGGAGCGTGATCCGTAACCATGTCAAAGTGCCTACCTAGCAGATAGTACCGAAGGGAATCTAGAGCCCACTTCACCGCTAAACACTCCTTTTCAACCGTGGCGTAATTTACCTCATGGGACTTCAACTTCCTGCTGAGGTAAATGACTGGGTGCTCTTCCCCGTTCCAGACCTGGGACAATACTGCTCCTAACCCCACATCTGACGCATCACTTTGTACGACAAAGTCTTTAGAGAAGTTGGTGAGTACAACACTGGCTGGCTACATAAGGCTTGTTTCAAGAATTGGAATGCTGCCTCAGCCTCGGGGGTCCATTTAATCATGACCGACCCTTTCCCTTTCGTCAGGTTGGTTAGGGGCACAGCCTTAGAAGCAAAGTGGGGAATGAAGCGCCGATAATAACCCGCGATTCCCAGAAAGGCCCGTACCTGCTTCTTGCTGTTGGGACGTGGCCAACTCTGGATGGCCTCGACTTTGTTGAGTTGGGGTTTTATCACTCCCCTGCCAATGGTGTACCCAAGATATTTGGCCTCCTCCTGCCCAATGGTACACTTCTTGGGGTTAGCCGTAAACCCCGCTTCCCGGATAGAGTCTAGGACTGCTTGCACTTTTGGCAGATGTGAGGCCCAATCTGTGCTATGGACAATTACGTCATCCAGGTAAGCCGCAGCATACTTCCGATGGGGCCTCAGTATCTGGTCCATTTTCCGCTGGAATGTGGCCGGCGCATTCTGTAACCCGAACGGCATTCTCTTATATTGGAACGCCCCGTCTGGGGTTACAAATGCGGTTTTCTCTTTGGCCGACTTGGCCAGGGGAATTTGCCAATACCCTTTTGTGAGGTCAAGAGTCGTCATGTATCGGGCTGTTCCCAGCCGGTCGATCAACTCATCTATACGTGGCATGGGGTAGGTGTCAAATTTTGTAACTTTGTTCAACTGACGAAAATCGTTACAAAATCGCCAGCTCCCATCCGGTTTAGGCACCAACACAATGGGACTAGACCAATCACTTTGGGACTCCTCTATCACCCCTAAGTTCAGCATTTTCTGTACTTCCTCCCGTATTGCCTCCCGTCGGGCCTCTGGGATCCGATAGGGTTTTAACTTCACCCTTTCACCGGGCGGGGTAATAATATCATGCTCTACCCCAGATGTTTGTCCCGGCAGCTCAGAGAACACCTCCTTGTTGCGAAGCACAAACTCCTTAACCTCCTGTTGTTGGGGTTGTGACAAGGTGGCTGCTATTCCAACCTCCGGAATCACGCAACCAGTTTGAGCTGGTGACCAAGTTTCTGCGACTAGGGACTCTCTATCCCTCCAGGCTTTCAACAGATTAACGTGATATATCTGTTCGGGCTTTCGCCTTCCTGGTTGTCTGACCTTGTAATTCACTTCGCTCACTTTTTCCATTATCTCGTAGGGGCCTTGCCATTTGGCAAGGAATTTACTTTCAACCGTAGGGACAAGTACCAATATCCTATCCCCCGGGGAAAAGGTACGGGTCTTTGCTCCACGGTTGTACACTCTCTGCTGTGCCAACTGCGCTTGGGCCAAATGTTCCTTCACGATGGGCATTACCTGTGCAATTCGATCTTGCATCAGGGCGACATGCTCAATCACACTCCTGTGGGGAGAACTCTCACTTTCCCAAGTTTCCTTGGCAATATCCAACAGCCCTCTTGGGTGTCTCCCATACAGTAACTCAAAGGGGGAGAATCCCGTAGAGGATTGGGGCACCTCCCTAATAGCAAACATCAAATAAGGAAGTAGACAGTCCCAATCCTTTCCATCTCTATCCACCACTTTCTTCAACATTTGTTTTAGGGTTTTGTTGAATCTTTCAACCAGCCCATCGGTTTGGGGGTGATACACAGATGTACGCAATTGCGTCACTTTGAGCAATTTACACAGCTCTTTCATAACCCGGGACATAAAGGGTGTACCTTGGTCCGTAAGCAGTTCTTTACAAATACCCACCCGGCTAAAAACAAGAGATAGCTCTTTGGCTATGGTTTTGGCCGAGGTATTTCTGAGAGGGATCGCTTCTGGATAACGGGTGGCATAGTCCATTATAACCAATATGTACTGGTGCCCCCTAGCGGACTTGATTATAGGACCTACCAAATCCATTGCGATTCTCTCAAACGGGACCTCAATGATGGGTAGAGGGACCAGCGGGCTACGGAAATGTGGCATCGGGGCCGACCTCTGACACACAGGGCAGGAGGAACAATAATTTTCTATGTCCTTCATCACCCCAGGCCAATAGAATCTCTGTAATACCCTCTCTCGGGTTTTCTCTGTCCCCAGATGACCTCCAAGAATGTGCCCATGGGCCAACTCCAACACCAACTTCCTGTAAGGTTTGGGCACCACAAGCTGCTCAACGGTTTCTTCTGCCCTTTTTGCCACCCGATACAGTAGGTCCTTCTCTACGCTGAAGTATGGGTAAGTGCAGGTATTATCTGGGTTCACTAACTCGCCATCTATTTCCACTACGTTTTCCCGTGCCTTTATTAGGGCGGGGTCTTTTAACTGTTCTGTGGCAAAATTTTCCCTGTGAACCTCCAGATCAGAAAACTCCACAGACGGTAGGTTTTCGTCTGAGGAGGTGGGCTCCTCTCCAGTTTCTTGAGTCTCCCCTGCCAATACTGACAAGGGAAATTCTGGAGAGTCCTCACCACTCTCAGAGGAGTTCTGGCTATCACATTCCTGGTACATAGGGGCACCAGTGGGGGGCTCAGGATCATCCCACAGTTCCCAGAACTTCGGAAAATCCCTTCCCACAATGGCATCATGCGGTAATTGAGATACTAACCCCACTGGATGAGAGAGGGTACCTTTGGGGGTCTCGAAACACACTGTAGTCACTGGATACTCTCGGGTGTCCCCATGCACACAAATAACAGCTACCTTGCTATTCCCAGAGACCTCTGTTTTAACTAATTCAGCCTTTATCAGGGTCACAAGGCTACCTGAATCCAGTAATACCACAACATTTCTACCATTAATACACATTTTGCATAAATGTTTCTCAGTTCCCCGAATGGCAGTGCATGCGACTGTCGCACACAGCGACTGACGTCTGTCCATCAGAAAGTCACATTGCATGGGTTCCTCCACAACCGGGCAATTTGCTGCAATATGTCCCGCTTGCCGGCAGCGGTAGCAAACAATCCATTTGGCTGCCTCTTGAGCCCCTGACTTCCCAGGCTGTTCTCGCCAAACTTGGGGTAGAGCTCCCACCCTCTCACTCTCTCCACCCTCACCCCTTGGAATCCTCTTATCCGCCCCTGGGGATGGTCTGGTCTTAGGGTGGAAAGTCCGAGAGTCTCTGGAAGAGGCCGTCAGGTTCTCTGTAGCCAAGTATTTCTCTACACGATCCACAAGACCACTGGCCGTCTCTGGGTCTCCATGGCTTACCCACTTTTGGATGGCAGTAGGAAGAGCTCTCAAAAACCGATCCATTACAACACGTTCCACAATCTCTGGTGCGGACAAAGTCTCTGGCTGTAGCCACTTCCTGCTCAGGTGAATGAGATCATACATTTGAGACCTGGGGGGTTTTCCAAGCTGGAAAGTCCAGTTATGCACACGCTGAGCCCGGACAGCCAGGGTGACACCCAGCCTTGCCAATATTTCAGCTTTTAGCATCACATAGTCTTTTGCTTGGTCAGGCTCTAGGTCATAGTAAGCCTTCTGCGATTCACCAGTTAACAGAGGAGCCACCAGTCCAGCCCACTGCTCCTCAGGCCACTTTTCTCTTTCAGCAGTCCTTTCAAATGTGGTCAAAAATACCTCTGGATCATCCTCTCCAGTCATTTTTGTCAATAAACGACTCACCCCAAAGGACGCGGTATTAGTGGGACGGCTTTCCTCACTGGTCTGCGGACGTTGCTGCATTACTGCTTCCATTTGTTGTAGTCTCTGCTCTTGCTTCTGTAACAGGTCTATGAAGCGGGCCTCAGATTGCTGCTGGGCTTGTTGATGAGCTTGCTGCTGGGCTGCAAGGCTCCTTTGCAAACCTGCATTTGTCTGCTGTTGATTGGCATTTGCTAGAGCCAGCTGTTTCAGTATCTCCTCCATGCTGGCTTAAAAAAAACTGCCACTGGTTCTCCACCAACTGTGAGGGGGTTAACTCGGTAGCGGGTGTGTGTGACCCCCTGGTTGGGCTCCCCACACAAAAACAGGGCCAGCAGACGGAGGTTGTGGTTTTCAAAATCAAAAGGTGCGGTTTATTTCTCTATGTACAGTGACAAAAACACAGCAAAGCCAAAAAGAAACATAAACAAAATAAATCCTGGTCAGTTTGACCTCTGACTAAACATGCAGGTTTCCTAAACTAACAACTGGGATCAGCCTGGTGCTGTCCTAGTCCCTAAGTCCCTGGTTTAGTAAAAGTCCAAACAAATAGCCACACAGGCTTTGCCTCACCGCACAGGGGTTCACTCTCCCTAGACAGTCCACACAGGTCTGGTTCCAGGCATGAGCTAACATCTAATGAAGCTGGGAGTTTTTATAGAGGCCTTTAAATGAGCTGACAAGCTTCAGCTGGTCTCATCAACTCCCTGCCTGCACGACGCCCAGCCCTCTCCCTAGAGGTATGAGTCATCCATGAGCCCACTAGCCTCAGCTGGGCTTCATCAACTCCCTAGTTGTATAAGTCGGCGTAAAGCCTGAATCTGGGCGAAATATATCTACCCCCCTGGATGCAACCAGGTGACTTTACCTTCCTGCTGTCACAGTACACACGACCGTTTTTAATGTCATTGAAAAAAACAACGTTTTTCTCAACGTGATTCTTCTCAAGCCTGCCTTGCCTACACACTATCGCGAAAAAAAATGCTCGAGCAAAGCGCGGTGACGTACGAAACGTATGACGGCACTATAAAGGGGAAGTTCCATTCGGATGGCGCCACCCTTTGGGCTGCTTTTGCTGATCCTCGTGTTAGTAAAGTTTGGTGAGAGACGATTCGCGCTTTTCAGGCTCGTGTTCTTCAGTCCGTTACAGCGTGACGAATGTGCGATCTCCATTCTGAACGCTAGTTTTACCAGAACGAGCGCTACCGTCTCATAACTTGCTTCTGAGCATGCGCGTTTTTTTCACGTCGTTAAAGCCTATACACGGCCGTTTTTCACGACGAGAAAAACGACGAGAAAAAATAGAGCATGTTCCAAATTTTTAATGCCCATTTTTCACATCACGAAAAATGCTCTGGAGCCCACACACGATCGTTTTTAATGACCAAATAAAAAAATTGCATTTTTCTCGTCATGAACAACGGTCGTGTATAAGCGGCATTAGACTGGTTTTCTGTCAAACCTATCACATGTTCTTCTCACACCCAATTATACTTATTTTTTTATATTTTTTTATATTATAATTTTTTCATTTATTTTCCTTTATTCTTAATTTGCTACCCACATTCCACTCTGCATATTCTATAACATCCATCCAATATCTAACACTATACACTTTTCTAAGTACTGTGTCCTTAAAATGCATATCATCTCTAATGTATTAATAAGTACTTCTACCAAACTGTATTTTCATTGTTCATGATTTATTTAATCTATTTACTTGTCTTTGCTTTTATTTTAGACATTTGAATTAGGCAACTCGTCAAACATGTAAGAATGAACCCTCCGGGAGCTCCTAAATACATCCTTAAAAAGGAAAATTTGGTGTTTATTCATTAGATATACACTTTTCCGGACATACATATACAATATCTATTTTTGTTTCTTTTTTTTTGTACTTTGTTGTGTAACAGTCTTGCCAGTTCTGCATGGCACGTCGAGGCTCCCCAGCACACTGGAGCCCCTACAGACTCCAGTCTTTTGGGGCAGCACTCCTTGTTTGAGTGCAAACAGGGTGGATTTCATATTGGCCTATTTAAACCTCGGCTGTGACGCTCACACTCTGCTGCACAGCTGGGATCCACACATACAGCGTCAAACCATGAGTTAAGGTATGGGAAACTTCTATCGACCTATAATTTTAATTTGGACCTCTTTACTATGCAATGGGACTTTGATACCCATTTGGAAACTAGCAATTTCCTTTATTTTTACCTCTATCTCCATTTTTCTTTATTACACTTTAGATTACATCTTGCCCTTGTCTTACCATCCCTGTGAGCTTTGACGTGCCGTGTGGATTTACTTGGCTCAAGACACCACAACACGCCTAATTGCCCTGTTGGGAGGCACCTGCAGTCCACAATACCTAGCTGGACAGCAGTCATAGGTGTGCGCACAGGGTGTGCCAGATGTGCCTAGGCACACCCTAATCACCCTGTGCAGAACAGATTCCCCCTACTGACCTAGCTCCCCCTCCTCCTCCCCCCCCCCACAGCACTGCCGACTTCCCTCCTTTCCCCCCTGTTGTTGCTGTGGATGTTTTAGGATGAGTGGGGGAAGGGGCCAGTAAATATGCCATTTACCGGCCTCTTCCCTTTCTGAATGAACATTGTGAGTGATCGGTAGAGTGTGTTTGAGCTTTGGGGTGCACACCCTAATGCCAAAGGCTGCGCACACCTATGACAGCAGTATACACTTTTTTGTATTCCTCCCTTTAAAGGGCCAGACTCTCATTTGGAGTCTTTATTTGTTGACTGTGCATAATATCCTTTGGATTGGGCTCTCAGCTCCTGGGGTTTCATTCAACTTACGTGCCTTCTCTCATATCTCTGCACTTTAAGATCATTTTTTGAGATGTAAGTATTATGCATTTTTTCTCCTTTCTTTTAACCAACACACAGCTAAATGATTATTGGATGCTTTCTCTGTTATTATGCAGTGTGTTTTAAATATGATATCAAAGAGAAATTTAGAGAAATATACCAATTCACTTACTTGTATATTGATATAATGTTTTTTGCTCCTCCAAACTAGAGAACAAATTTAAATATTGCCTCGTCTATACATAAACCCTGAAGAAGGAATATATACATATGAGCCTTGAATAAACTTCGCCATCTGTATCTGAAACATGTCGGTATCTATTCACCCCCTTCTGTATTGACCCCATGTCAAACATTATGGATCTGAAATTATGTATTTTGGCAATTTAATGTCAATTTATTGATCTTGCTTTTATGAAATTCTCTATAAATTCTGTATACTGTCAATCTTGTGATTATCGCTTGTAATAAAACTTTTTGTACTTTTACATACTCCATTGTTCAGTCCATATTATTGCACCAATCCCCACTATCCCAGGGGCATTTCCGTTCATATTCTAGAGGCAACGCTTTAAGCATCTTTACAGTTTACCAGTTTTAGGTCTGGCAGAAGGTCTGGCACTAGAATTATTGCTTTAGCTCTGATGTTTGTGGCGATACCTCACAAGTGTGATGCGAGCACCATTTACATATGCATGCGAGACTTACGTATGCGTTCTAATAAGCATGGGAGGGGGTAGGGGTGCTTTAAATATTTAAAATTGTTATTATTTATTTTATTCAAAACTTTTTTTGTACACTGCCTCTTTATTATTATTATTATTATTATTATACAGGATTTACATAGCGCCAACAGTTTGCGCAGCGCTTAACAAAATAAAGGCAGACATTACAGTTACATTACAATTTGGTACAAGAGGAATCAGAGGGCCCTGCTCAATAGAGCTTACAATTTAAAAAGGGAGGGTCAAATGATACAAAAGGAAATAGCTGTGGGGGATGAGCTGATGGAGGAAGTAAAACCATGTTAGAAGCAGGATAGGCTTCTTTAAAGAGAAGGGTTTTCAGGGATCGTCTAAAGATGGATAGATTAGGGGACAGTGCGTGACCCCCTGTGAGCAGAGTTGCCTGTGGGGCGGACCCACCTTGGAGCGGGAGGCGGACGCTTTGGCGGCATGGACCTCTCTTGGGAAACTTGGGGAGACCATACGGAATCTAGCTTTTTAAATCTCCGGTTCAGCTATACTATGTGGCAAAGAAGGTAAATAGGTACATTTCTCTAGAAATAGATATATGTATAGCATTCCTTTTTTTTTTTTTTTTTTCTGCTGTCCCTCCATTAACTGATATTGACTACTATGAAAGATATTATGTATTAACTTTATGACTTGCTGTAACCAATGGGAGACGCTTAAAGTATGCTTTAATCCTAATATATTGTTTATTGACATTCCATAGAATATAAGACCCCCTTGAGGAAGACCTTAATGGGTCGAAATGCATCGGGGCTCTCTTCTGTGCACCATATGCATTCAAGACGTATGATCTTATTATTCATCTTGTCCACCTTTGTACATGACTTGAACCATCTTTGTATACACTGTGTCTGGCTTTGTAAATACCGGAGCTCATAAATTTATGTACTAATTTTTAATCTACGAGGGCCAAGCGCCTGTTCATCAAATAAAACTTTTTTATTAAATAATGATTTCAATTATTTCTTGCTGCTAAAAAGTCCCACGGGAACCTTTCTCTCCATGTCCAGCACTCAAATCGGGATGCGCAGCCCTCTCACATATCCCATATGTGTCTAACCAAGCTAAAGATTAGGGGACAGTTGGACAGATTGGGGTATGGAGTTCCAAAGGATGGGAGAAGCTCTGGAGAAATCCTGGAGGCAAGCATGGGAGGAGGTGACAAGGGAGCTAGAGAGAAGGAGGTCTTGGGAGGACCGAAGAGAGCGGGTTGGTTGGTATTTTGGGACTAGGTTAGTGATGTAGCTGGGGGCCGAGTTGTGGATGGCTTTGTAAATTATTGTTAGTACTTTGAATTTTATTCGTTGGGTGAGTGGAAGCCAGTGAAGGGATTGGCAGAGAGGGGTGGAGGACACTGAACGGTTGGTAAGGTGGATGAGTTTTGCACAGGCAGTTATGATAGACTGAAGGGGGGATAGTCTATGTAAAGGTAATCCAATGAGAATGGAGTTACAGTAGTCTAGGCGAGAGATGACCAGGGAGTGAATTAGAAGCTTGGTGGTGTCATTAGTAAAAAGGGGCGTATTCTAGAATTGTTGCGGAGGCTAAGGCAGCATGATTTGGACAGGGATTGGATGTGGGCCTGAAAGGACAGTTCAGAGTCTAAGGTTACCCCTAGCACCCGGGCATGTGGGGACGGACTGATAGATGTGCCATTGATCTTGTCAGGGGAAGGGGCACGTGGGGGAGGAAATATTAAGAGCTCAGTTTTAGATAGATTCAGTTTGAGGAAGTGGTTTGACATCCAGGCTGATATGTCTGTTAGTAAATCAGTGATGCGTGAGGAGATTGATGGGGTGAGCTGAGGGGCAGAGAGATAGATTTGGGTGTCATCAGCATAGAGATGGTATTGGAAGCCATGGGAGGCTATCAGCTGACCAGGGGAGGGCTGGCAGCCTTAGGCCTGGGGGGCAAGTCCAGTCAAATGGCCCTTTGAACCACCGAATAAGCTCACCATCCCCAGTGCCCATCAGCGCAGCCTCACCAGTGCCCATCAGCGCAGCCTCACCAGTGCCCATCAGCGCAGTCTGTTCAATGCATGGGGATTAGAGAGGAGAGCAGCCGGATTACACAGAGCGGAGATCTCCCACTTGCCCAGCGTGGCCACTCCCATGATGGAAGTCATCAGTGTGCTGTCTATCATAAGAGCCAGTCCAGGAGGTGCGACTTTGTATGACAGTGGCCGCCAGGTAAGTGGGAGATCCCCGCTCTGTGAAATCTGGTGGCGCTCCCCCTCCGAGGCAGCCCAATGGGCACAGACCTTGGGCGCCCTCCCACTGCCCCATCTCGCGGTGCACCCGCTCCCAATTGGCCAGACTTGGTCCAGGGACAGTGTCCTCAGTGCGGGGATGTCTGGTCACCCTAGGCTAGTGGCCAGCAGGACCCACAGGTCAGTGGCCAGCAGGACCCACAGGTCAGTGGCCAGCTCCCAGCAGGACCCACACATGTGGGTCCTGCTGGTAGCTGCCTGTGCACCTGGGGGTCCTGCTGGCTACGGACCTGTGGGTCCTGCTGGCCATGGCCAGCTCCCAGCAGGCCCCACATTGTTGAGGGCGATTTTTAGGTTACTGGGTGGGCACTTGCCTGGGGCAGGGTAAATAGGGTGTATGGGGGGGGTAGATGGGATGTGGGGTTCAGCTGCGGGTGTCAGGGTCTCTCACCTCAGTGATGGCAGCTGCCCTTGCCAGTACCAGCTCAGCAGGTCCTTGCATGGCCTCCTCTGATCCTGGGGGTGTGAAGTGATGCTCCTGTCCTGGGGTCAAGTAAACTTGCAGCCCAAGCCAGTCATGTGGGTCCCAACTCCCTGGCGCGCCTTGCTGCCCAGGGGTAGACTGACAACACCATACCTCCCAACATTTCAAATGAAATGTCCTCTGCGGGACAGTCATCAACAATTTTCCTCTCCCATAGCAGTTGTTGACCGGGGGGGGGGGGTTGTTCTCCGCGGGACGAGTGTTTCTACTTTTACTGGCATTCAGATTCAATTGAACTTGTTGAGCGGGGGGGGGCCTGGGGAGGCTAGCTGCCGCGGGACAAGTGTTCTGATAAGAGTCGTGGAGGGAGGGGGAGGTGCCACGGGAACGAAGGGTTAGAGCGGGGGAGCTACGGCGGGACGGACGTTTTAAAAATCATGGGTCAGAAGTCAGAAGCTTACCTCCTCCTCCTGCTGCCTGCACTCTGCCTCCTCTTCTGTGCGGGAATTCTGACTCTATCGCGGGAATGCGGGAGGTAAGTGGCTGTGCGGGATTAACCCGCAGAATCCGTGCAGGTTGGGAGGTATGCAACACCCAGGGCCCCCAGACCAAATAAAGGAAGGGCCCCCTGTCAGGCTACAACAGAGTCTAATGGGACCCCCTCTTTGTGCCATGACTCTAACCCCTGCCCCAACCTCTCACAAAGTAGAAATACAATTTTAGCACTACTCTTACCTTAACTATGGGTGCTGTAGCTGTGGCTGGCTCCCGCATCCTCTGAGGCTGATTCCTGTGGGTGGCTAGCTGGCACCTGTTGGTGGCTGGCCGGCACCCTGCTGTGGCTGGCTGGATCCCTGGTGTGGGTGGGTAACCGTGGGTGGCTGGCTGGCATCCTGCTGTGGATAGTCACCATAGCTGGTTTGCTTCTGTGGGTGGCTGGCTGGCTCCCTGCTGTGGGTGGGTCACCATGGCTGGCTGGCTCCTGTGGGTGGTTGGCTGGTTTCCTGGTGTGGGTGGGTCACTGTGGGTGGCTGGCTGGCACCCTGGCCCTGCTGTGGATGAGTCACCATGGGTGGCTGGCACCCTGGCCCTGCTCTGGGTGGGTCACCCTGGGTGGCTGGCTTCTGTGGGTGGCTGCCTGGCACCCTGCTGTTGGTGGCTGGCCTGGCTCTCTGCCGTGGGTCAGTGGGTGGGTCGGTGGCTGGCTGGCACGGTGCAGCATGCTGTGGGTGACTGGCCTGGCTCCCTTCTGTGGGTCAGTGGCTGGCTTGCACGGTGCACCCTGCTGTGGGTGGCTGGCCTGGCTCCCTGCTGTGGGTCAGTGGGTGGCTTGCACTGTGCACCCTGCTGTGGGTGACTGGCCTGGCTCCCTGCTGTGGGTCAGTGGGTGGCTGGCTGGCACAGTGCACTCTGCTGTTGGTGGCTGGCCTGGCTCCCTGCTGTGGGTCAGTGGGTGGCTTGCACTGTGCACCCTGCTGTGGGTGACTGGCCTGGCTCCCTGCTGTGGGTCAGTGGGTGGGTGGGTGGCTGGCTGGCACAGTGCACTCTGCTGTTGGTGGCTGGCCTGGCTCCCTGCTGTGGGTCAGTGGCTGGCTTGTACGGTGCACCCTACTGTGGGTGGGTGGCTGGCCTGGCTCCCTGCTGTGGGTCAGTGGGTGGGTGGCTGGCTGGCACAGTGCACCCTGCTGCAGGTGGCTGGCCTGGCTCCCTGCTGTGGCTGACAGAGAGGGGGTGGGCTGACAGAGGGGGGAGTGAGCTGACAGAGGGGGGGTGGACTGACAGAGGGGAGCTGATAGAGGAGGGGTGGGCTGAGAGGGGGGGTGGGCTGACAGAGCAGGGCTGACGGGGGTGGGCTGACAGAGGAGGGAGTGAGCTGACAGAGGGGGGTGGGCTGACAGAGAGGAGCTGATAGAGGAGGGGTGGGCTGACAGAGGGGGGTGGGCTGAGAGTGGGGGTGGGCTGAGAGAGCAGGGCTGACGGGGTGGGCTGAGCTGACAGAGGGGAGGTGGGTTGACAGAGAGGAGGCTAGGGGAGGGGCGCTGACAGAGAGGGGGGTAGATGAGACTTAGAGACCTCAGAAACACGCAGAGAGGCAGGACTCCAGCAAGTGGTAACGACCAGCCCCGCTTGGCCGCATCCACACGTGACCAGCTCCGCCGATCCATTTGCAGGGCGCGCACAACACAAATGCCCTGTGATTGGCCGAACAGGGTCATGTGCGGCCGCACGCTGTGGAATTCTGGGACTTGTAGTCATGATGCGAGGGTCGCATCATGACTTATGATGCGAGTCTCGGATCATGACTACAAGTCCCAAAATTCCACAGCGTGCGGCCGCACATGACCCTGTTCGGCCAATCACAGGGCGTTTGTGTAGCCTGCCGCCTACAAGTCCCAGAATGCCACAGCATGCGGCCGTGCATCTGGCCGACTTCATAAAAAAAAAATATATGCTAGGCTGAGTATGCTAGCTGGGAAGGGGGGTGCTGGGCTGAGTATGCTGGCTGGGGAGGGGGGTGCTGGGCTGAGTATGCTGGCTGGGGAGGGGGGTGCTGGGCTGAGTATGCTGGCTGGGTGGGGGGTTGCGGTGCTGGCTGAGTATGCTGGCTGGGGAGGGGGGTGCTGGGCTGAGTATGCTGGCTGTGGCTGGCCGAGGGGGGGGTGCTGGGCTGAGTATGCTGGCTGGGGAGGGGGGTGCTGGGTTGAGTATGCTGGCCGGGGGGGGGGTTTGGGTGCTGGCTGAGTATGCTGGCTGGGGAGGGGGGTGCTGGGCTGAGTATGCTGGCTGTGGCTGGCCGAGGGGGGGGGTGCTGGGCTGAGTATGCTGACTGGGGAGGGGGTGCTGGGCTGAGTATGCTGGCTGGGGAGGGGGGGGTGCTGGGCTGAGTATGCTGGCTGGGGAGGGGGGTGCTGGGCTGAGTATGCTGACTGGGGAGGGGGGTGCTGGGCTGAGTATGCTGGCTGGGGGGGGGGGTGCTGGGCTGAGTATGCTGGCTGGGGAGGGGGGTGCTGGGCTGAGTATGCTGGCTGTGGCTGGCCGAGGGGGGGGTGCTGGGCTGAGTATGCTGACTGGGGAGGGGGGTGCTGGGCTGAGTATGCTGGCTGGGGGGGGGGGGTGCTGGGCTGAGTATGCTGGCTGGGGAGGGGGGTGCTGGGCTGAGTATGCTGGCTGTGGCTGGCCGAGGGGGGGGGCTGGCTGAGTGTGGCTGGCCGAGGGCGGGGGGGGGGGCTGGCTGAGTGTGGCTGGCCGAGGGGGGGGGCTGGCGGGGGGTCATCATTCACACTTACTTTAGCCTTGCACCGTGATAAGATCACATCTCTCCTCTGCAGCCAGTCCCAAGCCAACCCACGAGTGTGACGCTCTTGACGCCGCTCGTACCCCCTGAGCCTCCCCTGACGTTCCACATGACCTGCCTGGCTGCCTCTGAGACACGTGGGAGTTGTAGTTTGCTGCGCTGATAGGTTCATTACCTATATAGCGCGGCCAAACTACAACTCCCACAATGCAGTGCGTGTGCAGAACAGAAGGCAGCAGCCAGCCAGCCAATCGGCGGCCGCCGCGGCCGACTTTTGGAAAAAAAAAAAACAGACAGCTAGCGCTGCGGACCGCGGCCGTTTTAAAAGATAATGGAAGCGGCCCGGGGGGAAATCTCCACCTTGCCACCCGCCCCAGCCCGCGCCTGCAGCTGACCCAGGGAGGAGGTGTAGATTGAGAATAATAGAGGTCCAAGGACAGAACCTTGGGGGACCCCAACGGTAAGAGGAGTTGGAGAGGAGGAAGTGGAGTTGAAGGTGCGATGAGATAGGTAAGATTCGAACCAACGGAGAGAGCAGCCATGGAGACCAAGCAAATTGAGTTTTTTGAGGAGGGGGTGGTCAACTGTATCAAAGGCAGCGGAAAGGTCCAAGAGTAGGAGTACGGAATAATGACCGTTGGTTTTGTCCGTTGGTTTTGTCTGTTAGTAAGTCATTTGTGAGTTTTAGAAGGGCAGTTTCTGTGGAGTGTTGTGGGCGAAATCCAGACTGAAGAGGATCAAGAAGGTTATTCTCAATGAGGTGGCCGCTCAGTCGGTTGTAGACTAAACGTTCGAGTTTGGAGGAAAAAGGGAGTAAAGAGATGGATCTAAGGTTGTTAAGATTGGTGGGGTCTAGTGAGGCCTTTTTTGGTATGGGAGTGACTAGCGCATGTTTAAGAGGGTTGGGGAAGATGCCAGTAGAGAGTGAGAGGTTGAAGATATGAGTTAAAGAGTGTAGGATAGAGTCAGATAGTGATTGTAGTATTTGAGAAGGAACAGGGTCCAGGGGGCAGGAGGTTAGGTGGGCATTAGAAAAAAGTTTAGCGACTTCCGCTATAGTAGCTGGGTTAAAAGAGGGAAGTATTGATAGTGCAGGAGGACAAGGAGTGTAAAGTGAGGGAGATATCTGTAGAGTGGAGATCTCAAGACGAATCGTCTCAATCTTATTTTTAAAGTGATTAGCAATCTCCTGGGCAGTGAGAGTAAGTTAGTGGGTGGAGGTAATGGAGGACGAAGTAGAGTGGTAAAGGTAGAAAAGAGTTGAAGGGGACTGCGTGAGAGGGTGTTAATGAGAGTGATAAAGTAGGTCTGTTTGGCAGTGTGGAGGCAGGAATGGTATTTTTGGAGGGCAGATTTATATTCGCTGAAATCTTGCTGTGACTTGGTCTTACGCCACAGACGCTCAAGAGCGCGGCTACATTTTTTGAGGCTTCTGGTATTTGTCTGTCTGCCAGGGTTGTAGCGGTCTGGGCCCTATTCTGTGTGTAGTGAGGGGGGCAAAGGTATCCATGGTGGATGACAGTGAACTGTTGTAGACAGAAGTGGCCAAGTTGGGGCAGGACAAGGATGAGATTTTGTCGTAGAGACAATCTGTGGCAGAAAAAAGAAGAGAAGGGTTAAGATGGCAAAGGTTTCTACGGGTAATAGTTTTGTAGTTGGAAGGCAAGGAGGAGGCAGACAGGGAGAGAGTGAAACTAATAAGGTGGTGATCAGAGAGAGGAAAAGGAATATTGGAGAGGTTGTGAGGAGTGCATAGGTAGGAGAATATGAGGTCAAGGCAGTTGCCAACAGAGTGAGTAGAAGCATGTGTCCATTGTTTCAGGTCAAAATAGGAGGTTAGGCTTAGCAGTTTAGAAGTAGCGGGAGTGTTAAGATTAACAGGGATGTTAAAGTCACCAAGAATGATTGTTGGGATTTCAGAAGAGAGAAAGTAGGGTAGCCAGGCAGAGAAGTCATCAAGGAAGCTTGATAGTGGTCCAGGGGGCCGATAGATCACAGCAATTCTCAATGAAACTGGAGAAAATAGACGAATACAGTGAGCTTCAAACGAGGAGAGGGACAGAGAGGGGGGTGGGTGAAGAACCTGAAAAGTGCTTTGAGGGGATAGGAGGATTCCAACACCACCTCCTTTCCGTCCACTAGGCCTGGGAGAGTGAGTCCACAGGAGACCACCATAGGAGAGAGCAGCAGGAGAAGGAAGGTCAGATTCTTGAATCCAGGTCTCAGTAATTGCAAGTAGGTTCAGGGAGTTTGTGATAAATAGGTCATGAATGGTGGTGAGTTTGTTACAAACAGAGGAGGCATTCCAAAGGGCACAGGAGAAGGGGAGGCAGGTTCTAGGCTGAAGAGGAATAGAAATGAGATTGTGTGGATTGCGGCTGCTATCAGAGGATGGAGGGTGCTGGGTATGTTGGCCGAAGGTAATTGATGGCGGTCCAGGATTTGGGGAAATATCTCCACAAGTTAGGAGAAGCAGAAGGGTGAGAGAGGTGATATGGGAGTGTGACTTTTGTGGGGGGACATGTCCCAGTGTCCTGCAGGTTTTATTGGTATATGGGTTAAGAATTAGCAGGAGCTGATACGTGCAGTAATATGGTGAGGGCAGGAGTGAGGAGGATATATACAAGCTGTGGGGCGGAGAAGAGGTGTGAAGGAGAGAGAATTTAAGGAGAGAGGATGCAACTGTGAGAAGGAAAAGTAGGGAGTGCATGATATAGAGTGATGAGATTGAAAGGAAGCCTGGATGAGAGATGAAAGTTTGATAAAGAATCAGGTCTCCTGTAGTCTGTTTATTGTTCTGCATTGTCTGTTGTGGATTTTCGCTTTGTGCATTCGCTTTGTGCTGAGCCGAAGTGCAATACTTAATCCAATATGAATACCGAAGTGCAATACTTAATCCAATATGAATACCGAAGTGCAATACTTAATCCAATATGAATACTTTATCCAAGATGATAGTTGCCAATTAATTAGTGAGTTTGGGTGGGGGTATTGCCAATTAATTAGTCAGGATTGCATAGGAGGAACACATAGCTAACAGAATGAACTGCTCACAAAGTCTGACTACAAGATACAGCAAAAGAGCAGAAGGGTCACGGTCAAAAAGATAAGAACAGCTCATAATTTAGGTATAGACAATAAGAAAGCAAAATAAACATCACAGAGGTAAAGAATTTGAACACAGCATAGATCACCAAAAGAACATACACAGAAATAGCAAGCAGATTCCAGTTTCAATTAAAGGTGGAAGATGTGGTTGAGCTGACACATACCTGTGGAGGGGTAAAGTTTTTTCTTTTATTAAAGCGGAGGTTCCGCCCAAATTTTCATTACAGTTCAATACAGAAGGAATAAGAGGGCCTTGCTCATGGAATTTACAATCTATAGGAAGGGGGAGGTGGTACAAAGGGTAATATCTGTGGGGGTGGCTTGGGTACAGTTCTTAGGTGGAGGTGGGGAAGGCTTCCCTGAATAAGTGAGTTTTTAGGGTTCAAAAAAAATATTAATAATACTGCGCCAACCCTGTGTAGTGAAAAAGGAGCAGCCAAACACAAAATCAGACAGGATATAAAATGCACATAAATAAATACAGTGTGGCGCTGTGAAAAGAAGTGGAAAGTCCCACTTCGTATATACCATATAATAGTGATATAATGAATAGACGTGAATAATATCAAAAAATCTTAAAAATAGTTGATATTATATCTGTATCGACAAATAATGTGATAAAGCAGTGATATCCGAAGGGAACACAACAACAATAAAGTCTGTGTATCTTAGGCCTCGTACACACGACCGATTTTCTCGGCAAGAACCAGCAAGAAACTTGCTGGCAGAGAGGTCTTGCCGAGTAAATCGGTCGTGTGTACGCTGCTAGCGGGTTTCTCGTCGAGAAAACCGACAAGAAACCTTGACGAGAAAATAGAGAACCTGCTCTCTATTTTCTCGTCGAGATTCTCCTCGGCGTGTTTCTCGACGAGAAAAGTGAGTGTGTGTACACTTACCTGTCCGCCCGGAAGCCCGCGCATGTTCGAAATGAATTCGACGCATGCGCGGTAGCTTCCTAGGCATACGTAGGGTATACCAAGATGGTGGCGACGGCATCGAATGTGACGAGCGCATGCTCGACGTAGTCGATGACGTCACCGCGTACACTCCTTTCAAAGAACCGTGGGTTCTTTGAAACGAGCGTGTGTACACTCGGCCGGGACAAGTTTCTTGTCCAAGAATCTCGTCGAAAAAAACGACATGTTTTTTTCAACGAGAATCTCGGCCGTGTGTACGAGGCCTGAGAGTGCACAAAAACAGCAAACTATCAAAATAAATACTCTGATCATGACCCAAATTTTTTTTTGCATAGAGTCCAATATAAACATATAAAAATGAGTGAAAACCAGTGCTTGTGAGACTTCACAGGTAAGTATCAAGTCCTAAGCGAACATAAATCATACATAAAGTTCATAAGGCGATATCCAACATGGAGCTGTGTGTTTCCCATTGCGCTTCCCACTTCCGGGATCACTGTGTCCTATGAGACAGGCGGAGACATGGTGACTATAGTCACATGTAATACATATCCAATAGGATTGGACTACAAAAAAAGTTCACACCATAATATCAAACTCCCTGATGATAGGGATTGGTTAAGTACATTGAGGGGGTGTGGAAGCATCGCATCATAAGCCCATGTGACCCTCATGTCTGCCCACAAGGTGAGCTGGGATACGTAGTTCCGTAATATGCCCTAAGGCTCAAAATCGCTGGGATCCGTTACCCAGCCTATCCATTTTTAGGGTTCGCCTGAAGGCGGACAGGGTAGGGGCTGACCGGACATACTGGAGCAGGGAGTTCCAGAGGATGGGAGAGGCTCTGGAGAAGTCCTGGAGGCGAGGATGGGAGGGGGTAACAAGGGAGCTAGAGGGCAGGAGTTCTAGGGAGGAGAGGGGAGGATGATTTGGGCGATATCAGCAGATGAGGTTGGTGATGTAGCTGGGGGGATGTTGTAGATGTCCTTGTCTGTTGTGGTTAGTATTTCGAATTTTATACCGTGGGGTAGGGGAAGCCAGTGAAGGGATTGGCAGAGAGGAGCAGCAGTCATGGATCGGTTAGCAAGGTGTATTAGTCTAGCAGCAGCATTCACTTTATGGCGATATCTGGGGTCTATTAGACCCCAAATCTCTCCTCTGACCTCTAATGCAGATAATCTGCTACTTTCCTGGCTGCTAACGGTCAGGTAAACAAAGAGCTGAGCCCCTGTGACTGAGGACAATATCACACTCACAAGATCCACAGCGGGGGGCGTGGCTTGGAGCGTGGCGTAGATGGACGCTGCTTGAGAGAGCTCCTGGTTTGCGGCTCGGGACGGGTGCTAAATCGGCCTCTGAAAGGAAGATTATGAGCCCCAATTGCACGAGGGGGACACCTAGAAGACTCCTGCGCTCGATGGGACCGCCGAAAAACAAACTTTCATCGGCAAATCTAAGCAAATATCGCTACACAGGCAGCGGACGAAAATCAAAGATGGCGCCGGCAGCGAGGAAGGACAGAGGAGACGACATGGAGGATGATGAGGTATCTCTGCCTGCATCGGAGGACTCCATGGGAGGTATTGTACAGGGTGATTGCCCTCTGACTTATGCCTCTATGACGGAAATCGCTGCTGATATTAAGAACTCCTTCTCAATCGCCATTTCCGATATAAAAAATGAACTGTTTAGGCTCTCAGAGCAAATGGCGGTTGCAGAGAGATCAGGGAAGAGAAGGGACAGGGCCCTTACTAGACTGGATGATATTGCCATGTCCCACTCCCAGCACCTAATAGCCACTAATAGGCATTTAGAAGACCTCGACAATAGAAGCCGTAGGCAAAACATCAGAGTACGGGGTATACCAGAAACTACCCTGCCTGATCAAATTAAGCCAGCTCTCACCTCCATCTTTAATGGCCTCCTGGATAGGCCCGAGGCCTCACCTATTGAATTTGACAGAGCGCATAGAGCCCTTAAGCCCAAAGCTCCAGACAACAATCCCCCGAGAGATGTGATTTGCTGCCTTCCTAATTTTACCCTGAAGGAAGAAATACTGCAGAAAGCTAGGGCAAGCGACCAAATCATTTTTAATGAGACGGAAATACACTTGTTTCAGGATTTATCACCAATCACTTTAAAGAATAGGAGAGCCCTGAGACCGTTGCTGGAAGTATTGAAAGAGAAGGAAATAAGATACAGGTGGAAATTTCCCTTTGCACTCCAAGCTACATATAACAGCAAGCAGTACCTACTGAGAGTCCCAGAAGACCTACACGGATTTTGTGAGAGTCTACAAATAAATCCCATCGACCTACCCGACTGGTACGCGGAATTCATGCTCCCACCTCCGATCAACAATCAGCCAACATCTTATGGCCCTTCTCCAGATAAATCTCCATTTCGCCCCGGTCAGTCCAGGAAAGGCTCCCATAAGAACAGTTTTCACTCACCATTCCCTAGGGGCTCCAGACTAAGAGATGGCAGTTAATTTAGATTGTGGCACCAAGATACGGATAAAGCTGCCACATATATTGAACTGTCTGGTTTCCCCTTGTTATGTTCTGTTAAACGAGCAACCCATACTTAAATAGAATTTCTTTTTCGTACATCACGGGACACAGAGCGACTTAGTCATTACTAATGGGTTATATAGTTTACCTTCAGGTGTTGGCACTGGCCAATTCCAAACCGGAAGTACCCTCCCCTATATAAGCCCCTCCCACCCGGGAGCACCTCAGTTTTTTGCCAGTGTCTAAGGTGTTGGCCAAAGAGTAACATGTGTTTTCACTGGGCTTGCGTACAGGTTCTTTTGGGCCTTAGTAAGCTGTTCCGGATCCCACCAAAAAAGCTTCATAGCTAAACGGTCGGTACCCGGGCCTTGCAGCAGAAGAGCAAGGTTTTGCCTGTAATGCTTCTCTTAGGAGGGCTGGACCCTGGGATCCAGAGCTCTGGTCATACCCACGACCAAGACGCTGTCTGTGCAGGGTGCTATACAGGTCCAGGGGAGTGGAATCCTTGGGAACCCGGTCCCTGAAGGTTTAATTACAATGCCTGCCGTGATAGGTGAAGTTTGGACTTTTGTGGACCAAACAAAGTCCTGCGGCGGGGATCAGGTAAGTGGGGGCCCTCAGGAACTTGGTTCTATTGGGGGACCCCCAAGCCTAATTTGTCTTTCTGTCTGTTACCTAACGGTATTCCCGCTAAATATCTGTGTTTGCCTATAACTACTGAAAATGTAAAATTTTAATAGTAGTCAAGAAAAAAAAAAAAAAAAAACAGGGACCGCGGTACCTGTGTTAAACCACTAGAGGCCGCTGTAGTCCATTTTTCTTGTAAATGTGGATCTTTGGTTTTCTCAACTCAAAAGATCCAGGCAGCTGGTAAGTTTCTCTGAGGGAATCCACTTCCTCTGCCCTGTTGCTGCGTTCATCCACCGCACAGGCCCTCCGGCAAAAAGGGCCCTGGCTCCTAGTCCTCTGTTGGTTTTCGAAAAGGGCGCCATTGGCGCACGGGCGCGCGCGCGGGCGCGTGCACGCGCCTCCTATGAAAAAAAAGGGGCGGGGCGGGTGGATGACGCTCGATGCGCGCCGCGGCGCTTCTGCGCATGTGCGGGCGTCCCAGCATGGTTAAAAGACACAGTACAAGTGTCAGCTGCATGCAAACAGAGCTAGCAACAAACAGTGGCACACAGAGGCGGTTGATGCAGGCATCCCCATAGAAAGGCACTTTAGTGGACACCAGCTGGTATATAGCAGCACCTGTGTTAGACTATTACCAGCAAAAATTGGTGTATGACGACGGGAATACCTCAGCTTTGTGCTTAAAGGATATGTCGTCCAGACGCTCCGGAAATAGATCTTCCAGGAAGCCAAAGGGGTCTCCATCGGGCTCTGAGGATATTGGGCATGCTTGCACTGCACCAATCTCCCCTGAGAATGCAGAGGTCAGTAGCCGTAGAAACCCCGCAGGAATGCCTGGTGCTGCGGCTGTCCCCAGTCCACCTGCTCCTGTATATATAACAGAGGAGGTTTTATCCTCAACTCTGGGAGGATTGGAAGAGAGATTAACAGCATTGATCGCTGCTTCCCTGTCACAGGAAAAGCGCGTCCGATCTCCGTCTCCTCCTTCAGAGTGCCTGTTAGTGGAGGAACAGCCCCACACAGAGATCGACCTACCTGAAGGGGATCAGGATGAGGTTGATTCACTTATAGAGGAATCAACAGTGGAAGAACCTTTCTCAGCTTCTCAGGCTGAAAGATTATGGGTTCAGTCTCTGACTAACATGGTCCGATCAGCATTTAAAATGCCTCTGGCGGAACCACCATCCACGACGGTTTCCTCGCTGGGGTCGCTAAAAGCTCCCCAGGCGGTCTGTTCCTTCCCAATCCACCCTTTATTAGAAGGGCTTATTTACCAGGATTGGGAGCATCCTGATAAAATATTTGCTCCCCCCAAGAGATTTCCGGTGATCTATCCCATGGAGGATAAGTTCATAAGAAAATGGAGGGTCCCTATAGTGGACGCAGCCATCTCTTCTGTTAACAAATCACTGACATGTCCAGTAGATAATGTTCCAATGTTCAAAGACCCAATAAATAAAAAATTGGAGTCTTTACTAAAATCTGCTTTCTCTACAGCAAGTATGGTGACACAACCTGCGGTAGCAGCGATTGGAGTCTGCCAAGCAGTGAAAGATCAGTTGAAACAAGTCTTAAGGGACTTACCAGATCAGCAGGCTCATGCCCTAGCTGACCTGCCTAGAGCCTTGTGTTTTGCGGTGGACGCCATAAAGGATACAATCCAACAGGCCTCCCGCTTTACGCTGTCTATAGTACATATGCGTAGGCTTCTGTGGCTCAAAAACTGGTCTGCTGAAGCTCCCTGTAAAAAACTGCTGGTTAGCTTCCCATTTCATGGAGAACGCTTATTTGGAGAAGATCTGGACAAATATATCCAGAAAATTTCTGCCGGTAAAAGTTCACTCTTACCGGTTAAGAACAAGGGTAGAAGTCCTTCTTTTAAGAGGCCTACCTCTCCAGTCCCGGGCACATCGGCTGTGAAGCAGTTCCGACGGCCTCCGCGGTCAAATTCAGGGGGCAGAAATCAGGGACAATCACAGGGTAACAAGAAGCCCTGGATCAAGAGAGGTACAAAACCTCCCCCTAAGGCATGAAGTATTGCCCCCGCTCAATCGGGTGGGGGGAAGACTTCAGTTGTTCACAGAGACCTGGCGGGACACCATCAGAGACAGATGGGTGCTCTCCGCAGTAAGTCTGGGATACAAGCTGGAGTTAAAAGGCACTCCTCCTGCCCAATTTATGAGGTCAAACGTGCCAAGAGATCCCCAAAAGAGAGGATCCCTCCTTCTGGCACTAGAACAACTATTGCTCCAAGGGGTAATCATGAAGGTTCCCCTGGAAGAAAGCGGATTCGGGTTTTACTCGAACCTTTTCACAGTCCCCAAACCAAATGGGGACGTGAGGCCCATATTAAATCTAAAAGGGCTAAACAAGTTCCTAAATATCAGGACCTTTCGGATGGAGTCGATCCGATCAGTGGCCACCGCCCTACAAGGGCAGGAATGGCTAGCCTCGATCGACATAAGGGATGCTTATCTGCATATTCCCATCTTTCCGGCCCATCAGAAATTTCTACGCTTTGCAGTAGAAGGGCGCCATTTTCAGTTCAGAGCCTTACCTTTCGGTCTGGCCACAGCACCACGAGTGTTCACAAAAATTCTGGCCCCATTATTGGCCAATCTAAGAACACGGGGTGTAACGATAATGGCATATCTAGACGACCTGCTACTAATAGACCACTCAGTGGAAAAGCTGGAAGTAGCTATTCACAAGACAATCGAGTATCTGGAATATCACGGTTGGATTATCAACCGGGACAAGTCAGCTCTAAGACCAGTCAAAAGTCTGGAATACTTAGGGCTAAGGCTGGATTCAAATCAGAGAAAGATTTTCTTACCTCCAGAGAAGGTGTCGTCTTTAAGAAATTTGACCCACTTAGTGGGTACAAAAAGAAAACCATCCATACGTCTCTGCATGAGGCTGCTGGGAAAGATGGTGGCTTCATTCGAAGCGGTACCCTACGGTCAATTCCATTCAAGGAATTTGCAAAGGGCCATACTGTCAGCCTGGAACAAAAAAGTTCAGGCTTTAGACTTACCAATGTCCCTGTCCCCTTCCGTTCGCAAGAGCCTCCATTGGTGGTTGGTGCCCCAGAATCTGGAAAGAGGGAAACCCTTCAGTCCGGTTTCTTGGAAGGTGGTCACTACAGATGCCAGCCTCATCGGCTGGGGGGCAGTGCTGGAGCAATGGTCTCTCCAGGGCAGGTGGTCAGAAGCAGAAAAGGCCCTGCCCATCAATCTCTTAGAGATACGAGCAGCCCGGTATGCCCTAGTAGCATGGACATCCAAACTCCAGGGGTCCCCTGTCAGAATTCAATCAGACAATGCCACGGCAGTGGCATATATCAATCATCAGGGTGGCACCAAAAGTCGTGCAGCCCAGAAGGAAGCAAATTGCATCCTGGAGTGGGCAGAAAGATATGTCCCAGCCATATCCGCGGTTTTCATCCCAGGAGTGGAAAATTGGAGAGCGGACTTTCTAAGTCGCCAACAATTATGCCCGGGGGAATGGTCTCTTCACCCCGAGGTTTTCCAGGCAATATGCCAGCGGTGGGGAACACCGGATGTAGATCTGCTAGCATCCAGATTCAACGCAAAGGTGGACAGGTTTGTGTCTCGCACAAGGGATCCCCTAGCTTGCGGCTCGGATGCCCTAGTGTTCCCTTGGGATCGGTTCAAGCTGATATATGCATTCCCACCGCCACAATTGTTACCGCGATTACTCCGCAGAATCAGGGTAGAAAAGAAACCAGTGATTCTGGTGGCTCCAGCATGGCCCCGAAGGGCATGGTACGCGGAGGTTGTAAAAATGTCAGTGAGGAGTCCTTGGACCCTCCCACTTCGTCCGGACCTGCTGTCGCAAGGACCGATATACCACCCTTCCTTACCAGCCCTAGGTTTGACGGCCTGGCTATTGAAGCCCACATTCTGAAAAAGAGAGGGCTCTCTAATTCTGTGGTATCTACCATGATCAATGCCAGGAAACCGGTATCCAGGCAGATCTATTATAGGATCTGGAAAGCGTACATTACGTGGTGTGAGACCAAGAAATGGCATCCACGTAAGTACATGATAGGGAGGATTCTGGACTTCCTACAGTGGGCTGTAGATAGGAAGCTGGCCTTGAGTACTATCAAGGGTCAGATTTCGGCCTTGTCAATATTTTTTCAAAGGCCCTTGGCTTCGCATTCACTAGTCAAAGCCTTTATACAAGGAGTGATGCGTATTAGCCCTCCGGTTAGTATTCCCATATGTCCTTGGGACTTAAACCTGGTTCTGTCGGTTCTACAGAAACAACCGTTTGAACCATTACAACACATTTCCTTGGTTCTTCTCACCAGGAAATTGGTTTTCTTAGTAGCCATTTGTTCGGCTAAAAGAGTGTCGGAATTAGCAGCTATGTCCTGTAAGGAGCCATATCTGGTTGTCCATAAGGACAGAGTAGTATTACGTCCTCATCCAGCCTTTCTTCCTAAGGTGGTATCGAGGTTTCATTTGAACCAAGATGTGGTTCTTCCTTCTTTTTTCCCCAAACCTATCTCAGTAGAGGAAAAGTTATTACATTCTTTGGATGTGGTAAGAGCAGTTAAAGCTTATCTAAAAGCCACTGCTCAGATTCGCAGAACGGATTCTTTGTTTGTTCTGCCGGAAGGCCCCAGAAGGGGTCAGGCAGCATCAAAATCTACTTTAGCCAAGTGGATTCGACAGGTCATAATACAAGCCTATGGCTTGAGAAAGAGACCGCCTCCGTTCAAAGTTAGGGCGCACTCCACAAGAGCGGTTGGAACTTCATGGGCAGTGCATCACCAGGCCTCCCTGGCTCAAGTATGTAAGGCCGCAACATGGTCTTCGGTACACACGTTTACTAGATTCTATCAGGTAGACGTTAGAAGTCAGGAGGATGTCGCCTTTGGGCGCAGTGTGTTGCAGGCCGCAAAAGATCCTCATGCCTGATGGCGCCCAGCTTATGTACCCCCCCCCTCATTTGGCATTGCTTTGGGACGTCCCATTAGTAATGACTAAGTCGCTCTGTGTCCCGTGATGTACGAAAAAGAAAAAGGGATTTTTATAACAGCTTACCTGTAAAATCCTTTTCTTGGAGTACATCACGGGACACAGAGCTCCCACCCCTCTTTTTGGGACACTTATTGCTTGGCTACAAAACTGAGGTGCTCCCGGGTGGGAGGGGCTTATATAGGGGAGGGTACTTCCGGTTTGGAATTGGCCAGTGCCAACACCTGAAGGTAAACTATATAACCCATTAGTAATGACTAAGTCGCTCTGTGTCCCGTGATGTACTCCAAGAAAAGGATTTTACAGGTAAGCTGTTATAAAAATCCCTTTTTTGCATAGACAAACGCCTACTAAGCTTAAACGCTGACATCTAAAAAACCACTAAACCTGATTCACACTGGATTTCACTGTTTTTCTTTTTATGTAAACTGTAGTTAATGTTCTTAACATCAGCCACTAGAGGTCAGCATTCACATAGAAATTCCCATGAAGCTGATATCACCATCTCCTAGAAAAGGTTTTGAACTAAACTTCGTTCCTCATGCCTAATTAGAGAAGTTTGATATAATGAGATGTGAATGTCTCCAACTTACAAGACTTTGAAGGCCCTATGGTTCACCTACCACACGATGTTCACATAAAAGCCAGGAGGGAATACAGAGAACTCTACCACTCTTCAACACAATTGGTTCCTGTAATGCCACTGACTTTTCTTTTTCTTTTGTTTTGGTTCCCACTAACTTAGTTTGTCCCTCTGCGCTCCCCATCATATGAGAAAAACTCACTACAGGCACGTTGAAAGCAGCCATACCATCGATCCAGCAGGTTCATACTACCCAGCCTCTCTTCATTATGAGAGATGGACTTACCGCTCCGAATACGGGAACTGTGAGTACACACTTAACCCTCAGGGTTGATCATGGCCGCATATATAAAGAGAACCTTGCTTTCCTGGACTACCACATCCCCCTTTATGGGTTCATCAGTAGGCACTAGGTGACATGAATGTTTTTGTATGTCGATCATCTTGCTCTAGGTTCCTTTTTGTTTGCAGGGAGGTGTGGGAAACCTGGTGTGCCTGGGTGAGGGGTGTGGGGGGGACGCGGTGCGGCGACGTGGAGGTTGGCTCCCCATTTGGGGGACGCTGCTTCCGGGTTGCCTGGCTGGGTCCCCGGTGGGGACTCGTTGGGAACCCAGTTAAATGACTCTGTAGAAATGTTGATTAGTTATCACAAGTTGACACAAATTGTTGTTTAAATCTATACTATTACAGGTTTATGTTACAAATTAGGGTTATGGTCTACCCCGAAATTACAAGGCTCAGAACAATGCTTTCATAATTAATATAAATACTCCGTCCCACTCCCGTAGACCTCCCCATCTACACATACTTCAAATTTTACGGAAAACTACTTCCACCCGCAAAGACTCCTCCCACCACCCCCCGAGAGTCATTAGTGGTTACCTTAAATACCAAGTGTTTCCCCTTGTCCGTTGCTCTTTTTTTCTTATTGATTTAACTTTTGTAGGGATACAGGTAACCCTTGGCCCTATTCCCTTCCTAGGGATAACTGAGGCTCGGACTCACCTTAGCTATTGCTACATCAGATCTATCTATCGGGTTTGACGATTTCATAGCTTAAGGACATATAATCTTTCCTTTCCACAAACCCTCCTTCCCCCCTTTCCCTTCTCTATAACACCCAATAGTCCCTATCTGAGAGCTGTTTACTATATACCCAAAGACATACAAAATGTCCTTCTCCTTTCTAGGGACCTCGCCCACAATAGTCTCACATAATGCTAATTAGGGTTGTCCCGATACCACTTTTTTAAGACCGAGTACAAGTACCGATACTTTTTTTCAAGTACTCGCCGATACCGATTACCGATACTTTTTTTTAATGTCAGGTGACAGTTTTCAAGCACAATACAGATTAGGTGGCACTGATATGCAGCACTGATAGGTGGCACAGATTAAGCAGCACTGATGAGCACTGATATGATTAGGTGGCACGGATATGCAGCACTGATGAGTACTGACAGGTGGCGGGCACTGATGACTGGCACTGACAGGTGGCACTGATAGCTGGCACTGACAGGTGGCACTGATGGCTGGCACCAACAGATGGCTGGCACTGACAGGTGGCTGGCACTGACAGGGGGCTGGCACTGATAGATGGCACTGGCACTAATAGATGGCAGGTGGCTGGCACTGATAGCATTGACAGGTGGTAGTGATAGATGGTACTGACAGGTGGCTGGCACTAATAGGTGACACTGAGTAAGCAGCACTAATGAGAACTGACAGATAGCGGGCACTGACAGGTAGTGGGCACTTATAGGCACGAGAGGATTTATTTTTCTATGCTGCCTCTGCGACGCCCATCTTAGTACACCCTGCACTCGGCCTCAATAAAGCAGCAGCAGACATCTTGTTACACCCAGCTCGAACTACATGGGCTGGGTGTAACAAGATGTCCGCTGCTGCTTTATTGAGGCCGAATGCAGGGTGTACCAAGATGGGCGTCGCATTTTTCAAGCACTGACAGTGTAACACGGAGCGTCACTTCCTTTAATGTGACGGCTCCGGTCGACGATGGATCATGATGCGGCTGCAAGCTTACCCGCCTGAGGACTCTCCGCTCCACTCTGCTCTCCGCTCCGCCCCTCCCGCCCTCCGCTTTCCGACTCCGCCCGCCGACTCCGCCCGCTGACTTCTCCTCTCCACTCTGCTCTCCGCTCCGCCCTCCGCTTGCCGACTCCGCCCGCTGACTTCTCCTCTCCACTCTGCTCTCCGCTCCGCCCTCCGCTTGCCGACTCCGCCCGCTGACTTCTCCCATCCCAGGTATCGGCAAAGGCATCGGGAGCATTTGCGCGAGTACAAGTACTCACGCAAATGCTCGGTATCGGTCCCGATACCGATACTAGTATCGGGACAACCCTAATGCTAATGGTCTCAACATTCCAGAAAAGCGAGCTAAACTCCTCAAGGAACTCAGAAAGGTCAAACCCCTAGTTGTATTTATACAAGAAACACATTTTAAAGGACAGAACATCCCCAAAATAACTGACAACCTCTACACTATGGCCCACCATGCGACAAATCCCCTAGCTAAGACGAAAGGGGTCTCAATACTGATTAACAAAAACGCCCCATTCGTAATCAAACACCAACTGATAGACACCGAAGGCAGATACATCATATTAAAAGGTACCTGGGAAGGGTCTCCGGTCACGCTAGCTAACGTGTACTTCCCAAATAAATCTCATATCACATTCTGCAGTAAAATAATGAATGAACTGAAATGGTTTGCAGAGGGCTGCATAATCCTTGGTGGAGATTTTAATGTACCCCTTTCACCACTTCATGACACATCCACAGGACACTCACATGTCTCCTACAGAATACTGAAACGCATTAAGGCTTTATTGCAATCCTTGACACTAGTGGATACATGGAGATCGACCCACCCTACTGACAGGGATTACTCCTTCTTTTCGGTCCCTCATAAGAGATACTCCAGAATCGACTTAATTTTCATCACACAAAGGGATCTATCTAACCTGATAAGAGCAGAGATAGGTATCATCTCCCTATCTGACCGTGCCCCTACTGCAATTACAATGCAATTTAACCCACCCAAAAGCGCAACATTCAACTGGAGACTCAATGCAGCCCTGCTGACGGACCAATCAATCCATGATAGCATCCATACCTCAATTCGGACTTACTTCCAAATTAATCTTGACTCAGATACCAACCCCCTAAATAACTGGGAAGCGCATAAAACGGTGATTAGAGGTGAACTGATGAAATGGGGAGCCAGGAAGAAAAGAGACAGAGAAAAAGAGATATCTCAATTATCTAACACAATAGCTAGATTAGAACTACAGCATAAAAAATCATTGTCCGCTAAAGTAGAAGCTGAACTTAACCACAATAGGCAGTCCCTGAAACGCATATTAGACCTACATACCCAAAAAACATTATTGTTTAAAAAGAATATATTTTACGAACACGGAGACAAAAGTGGAAAATTCCTGGCCAGAGCCCTGAAAGATGTTAAGACAGCGAACCATGTACACGCCATTCGCAACAAACAAGGTATACTAGAACACGAACCAGAAAATATTGCAAAAATATTCTATAATTTCTATGACAAACTCTATAACCTACCCACCCAACACAAGCCTCCCCACATTGTGGCCCCCAGGGGTGAGATGATCAAGGACTTTTTAATAAATAGCAAGATACCTTCCCTTCTTAGAGAGGACATCTCATCCCTGGAAGAACCTATCACAGTAGTTGAGATACAGGGAGCAATCAAAGATTTGAAAACGGGGAAAAGCCCAGGCCCAGATGGATTCACATCCCAGTATTATAAGACCTTTACCCAGCTTCTAACAAGTCCACTACTTAAGGCATTCAACCATCTGTCCAAAAATAAACATGATTCCACTGCACTACTCAACGCACATATAGCGGTTGTACCAAAACCCGACAAAGACCACTCCGATTGCTCTAATTTTAGACCAATTTCATTATTGAACGTCGACATTAAATTGCTGGCAAAAATTCTGCCTAATAGAATGAAACCTTTACTCCCCCAAATAATTGGCCCTGAACAGGTCGGCTTTATGCCGGGTAGGGAAGCCAGAGATAACATCACCAAATCCCTTAACCTTATTCATCAGGCGAAATGCGCGAAGATCAAGGGCCTTCTCCTGTCTACCGATGCGGAGAAGGCCTTCGATAGGGTCTCATGGGACTATATGCTAGCCACGTGCTCTCATGTAGGTCTTGGAGAGAACATGCTGAACTGGATTCGGACCCTTTACGTCAACCCCCAGGCCAGAATCAAAATTAATAACGTTCTATCTGACCCAATCAAAATTCACAATGGTACTCGTCAAGGATGCCCCCTCTCCCCCCTACTTTTTATCCTATCACTGGAACCCCTGATTAGGACCATAAATAACTCACATGACATTAGAGGATTCACTGTACTGGAGAAGGAATACAAAGTAGCTGCATATGCAGATGATCTTCTCTTCTTTATCACGCAGCCACACATATCTATCCCCAACCTTACAGAGATTTTTAAAACTTTTGGATTCGTTTCCAATTTCAAAATTAATCAATCAAAATCTAAAGCTCTCAATCTGAATCTAGACCCCAAAACTTATGACCTAATCAAGAGTAACCACAAATTTAAATGGGAATCGAATACCCTTAAATATTTAGGAATCAAGTTGACCCCATCTATTGACAGTCTCTTCTCAGCAAATTTTGTTCCCTTACTACAGTCTATCACTGCAGATTGTGAGGGGGTTAGCTCGGCAGCGGGTGTGTGTGACCCCCGGGATGGGCTCCCCACACAAAAACAGGCCCAGCAGACGGAGGTTGTGGTTTTCAAAATCAAAAAGGTGCCGTTTATTTTCTATTTACAGTGACAAAAACACAGCAAAGCAAAAGAAACAAACAAAATAAATCCTGGTCAACTTGACCTCTGACTAAACATACAGGTTTCCTAACTAACAACTGGGATCAGCCTAGTGCTGTCCTAGTCCCTGGTTTTAAATGTCCAAGCAAAATATAGCCACACAGGCTTTCTCTCACCGCACAGGGGTTCACTCTCCCTAGACAGTCCACACAGGTCTGCTTCCAGGCATGAGCTAACATCTAATGAAGCTGGGCTTTCTTATAGAGGCCTAAATGAGCTGACAAGGTTCAGCTGGTCTCATCAACTCCCTGTCTGCACGACGCCCAGCCCTCTCCCTAGAGGTATGAGTCATCCATGAGCCCACTAGTCTCAGCTGGGCTTATACAACTCTCCACCTAGCTGTATAAATCGGCGTAAAGCCTGAATCTGGGCGAAATATATCTACCCCCCTGGATGCAACCAGGTGACTTTACCTTCCTGCTGTCACATACCCCCCCCTCTTGTTTTAACCTCGGGGTTGGAACACCAGCAATCAGGCATTCATGTACTCGAGACAAAGCATCCACATTCCCCATTTGAACGCCAGGGCGATGCTTTACTGTGAAGTTGAATTCCTGGAGGGCCAGGAACCACCTATTCACTCTTCTATTTGTTTCCTTGTTTTGAGCCATCCACTTTAACGGAGCGTGATCCGTAACCATGTCAAAGTGCCTACCTAGCAGGTAGTACCGAAGGGAATCTAGAGCCCACTTCACCGCTAAACACTCCTTTTCAACGGTGGCGTAATTTACCTCATGGGACTTCAACTTCCTGCTGAGGTAAATGACTGGGTGCTCTTCCCCGTTCCAGACCTGGGACAATACTGCTCCTAACCCCACATCTGACGCATCACTTTGTACGACAAAGTCTTTAGAGAAGTCGGGTGAGTACAACACTGGCTGGCTACATAAGGCTTGTTTCAAGAATTGGAATGCTGCCTCAGCCTCGGGGGTCCATTTAATCATGACCGACCCTTTCCCCTTCGTCAGGTTGGTTAGGGGCACAGCCTTAGAAGCAAAGTGGGGAATGAATCGCCGATAATACCCAGCGATTCCCAGAAAGGCTCGTACCTGCTTCTTGCTGTTGGGACGTGGCCAACTCTGGATGGCCTCGACTTTGTTGAGTTGGGGTTTTATTACTCCCCTCCCAATGGTGTACCCAAGATATTTGGCCTCCTCCTGCCCAATGGTACACTTCTTGGGGTTAGCCGTAAACCCTGCTTCCCGAACAGAGTCCAGGACTGCTTGCACTTTTGGCAGATGTGAGGCCCAATCTGTGCTATGGACAATTACGTCATCCAGGTAAGCCGCAGCATATTTCCGATGGGGCCTCAGCATCTGGTCCATTTTCCGCTGGAATGTGGCCGGCGCATTCTGTAACCCGAACGGCATTCTTTTATATTGGAACGCCCCGTCTGGGGTTACAAATGCGGTTTTCTCTTTGGCTGACTTGGCCAGGGGGATTTGCCAATACCCTTTTGTGAGGTCAAGAGTCGTCATGTATCGGGCTGTTCCCAGCCGGTCGATCAACTCATCTATACGTGGCATGGGGTAGGTGTCAAATTTTGTAACTTTGTTCAACTGACGAAAATCGTTACAAAATCGCCAGCTCCCATCCGGTTTAGGCACCAACACAATGGGACTAGACCAATCACTTTGGGACTCCTCTATCACCCCTAAGTTCAGCATTTTCTGTACTTCCTCCCGTATTGCCTCCCGTCGGGCCTCTGGGATCCGATAGGGTTTTAACTTCACCCTTTCACCGGGCGGGGTAATAATGTCATGCTCTACCCCAGATGTTTGTCCCGGCAGCTCAGAGAATACCTCCTTGTTGCGAAGCACAAACTCCTTAACCTCCTGTTGTTGGGGTTGTGACAAGGTGGCTGCGATTCCAACCTCAGGAATCACGCAACCAGTTTGAGCTGGTGACCAAGTGTCTGCGACTAGGGACTCTCTATCCCTCCAGGCTTTCAACAGATTAACGTGATAGATCTGTTCGGGCTTTCGCCTTCCTGGTTGTCTGACCTTGTAATTCACTTCGCTCACTTTTTCCATTATCTCGTAGGGGCCTTGCCATTTGGCAAGGAATTTACTTTCAACCGTAGGGACAAGTACCAATATCCTATCCCCCGGGGAAAAGGTACGGGTCTTGGCTCCACGGTTGTACACTCTCTGCTGTGCCAACTGCGCTTGGGCCAAATGTTCCTTCACGATGGGCATTACCTGTGCAATTCGATCTTGCATCAGGGCGACATGCTCAATCACACTCCTGTGGGGAGAACTCTCACTTTCCCAAGTTTCCTTGGCAATATCCAACAGCCCTCTTGGGTGTCTCCCATACAGTAACTCAAAGGGGGAGAATCCCGTAGAGGATTGGGGCACCTCCCTAATAGCAAACATCAAATAAGGAAGTAGACAGTCCCAATCCTTTCCATCCCTATCCACCACTTTCTTCAACATTTGTTTTAGGGTTTTGTTGAATCTTTCAACCAGCCCATCGGTTTGGGGGTGATACACAGATGTACGTAATTGCGTCACTTTGAACAATTTACACAGCTCCTTCATAACCCGGGACATAAAGGGTGTACCTTGGTCCGTAAGCAGTTCTTTACAAATACCCACCCGGCTAAAAACAAGAGATAGCTCTTTGGCTATGGTTTTGGCCGAGGTATTTCTGAGAGGGATCGCTTCTGGATAACGGGTGGCATAGTCCAATATAACCAATATGTACTGGTGCCCCCTAGCGGACTTGATTATAGGACCTACCAAATCCATTGCGATTCTCTCAAACGGGACCTCAATGATGGGTAGAGGGACCAGCGGGCTACGGAAGTGTGGCATCGGGGCCGACCTCTGACACACAGGGCAGGAGGAACAATAATTTTCTATGTCCTTCATCACCCCAGGCCAATAGAATCTCTGTAATACCCTCTCTCGGGTTTTCTCTGTCCCCAGATGACCTCCAAGAATGTGCCCATGGGCCAACTCCAACACCAACTTCCTGTAAGGTTTGGGCACCACAAGCTGCTCAACGGTTTCTTCTGCCCTTTTTGCCACCCGATACAGTAGGTCCTTCTCTACGCTGAAGTATGGGTAAGTGCAGGTATTATCTGGGTTCACTAACTCGCCATCTATTTTCACTACGTTTTCCCGTGCCTTTATTAGGGCGGGGTCTTTCAACTGTTCTGTGGCAAAGTTTTCCCTGTGAACCTCAAGATCAGAAAACTCCACAGACGGTAGGTTTTCGTCTGAGGAGGTGGGCTCCTCTCCAGTTTCTTGAGTCTCCCCTGCCAATACTGACAAGGGAAATTCGGGAGAGTCCTCACCACTCTCAGAGGAGTTCTGGCTATCATATTCCTGGTACATAGGGGCACCAGTGGGGGGCTCAGGATCATCCCACAGTTCCCAGAACTTCGGAAAATCCCTTCCCACAATGGCGTCATGCGGTAACTGAGACACTAAGCCCACTGGATGAGAAAGGGTACCTTTGGGGGTCTCGAAACACACTGTAGTCACTGGATACTCTCGGGTGTCCCCATGCACACAAATAACAGCTACCTTGCTATTCCCAGAGACCTCTGTTTTAACTAATTCAGCCTTTATCAGGGTCACAAGGCTACCTGAATCCAGCAATACCACAACATTTCTACCATTAATACACATTTTGCATAAATGTTTCTCAGTTCCCCGAATGGCAGTGCATGCGACTGTCGCACACAGCGACTGACGTCTGCCCGTCAGAAAGTCACACTGCATGGGTTCCTCCAAAACCGGGCAATTTGCTGCAATATGTCCCGCTTGCCGGCAGCGGTAGCAAATGATCCTTCTTGCCGCCTCTTGAGCCGCTGATTTCCCAGGCTGTTCTCGCCAAACTTGGGGTAGAGCTCCCACCCTCTCACTCTCTCCACCCTTACCCCTTGGAATCATCTTATCCGCCCCTGGGGATGGTCTGGTCTTAGGGTGGAAAGTCCGAGTGTCTCTGGAAGAGGCCGTCAGGTTCTCTGTAGCCAAGTATTTCTCCACACGATCCACAAGACCATCGGCCGTCTCTGGGTCTCCATGGCTTACCCACTTTTGGATGGCAGTAGGAAGAGCTCTCAAAAACCGATCCATTACAACACGTTCCACAATCTTTGGTGCGGACAAAGTCTCTGGCTGTAGCCACTTTCTGCTCAGGTGAATGAGATCATACATTTGAGACCTGGGGGGTTTTCCAAGCTGGAAAGTCCAGTTATGCACACGCTGAGCCCGGACAGCCAGGGTGACACCCAGCCTTGCCAATATTTCAGCTTTTAGCATCACATAGTCTTTTGCTTGGTCAGGCTCTAGGTCATAGTAAGCTTTCTGCGATTCACCCGTTAACAGAGGAGCCACCAGTCCAGCCCACTGCTCCTCAGGCCACTTTTCTCTTTCAGCGGTCCTTTCAAATGTGGTCAAAAATACCTCTGGATCATCCTCTCCAGTCATTTTTGTCAATAAACGACTCACCCCAAAGGACGCGGTATTAGTGGGACGGCTTTCCTCACTGGTCTGCGGACGTTGCTGCATTACTGCTTCCATCTGTTGTTGTAGTCTCTGCTCTTGCTTCTGCAACAGGTCTATGAAGCGGGCCTCAGATTGCTGCTGGGCTCGTTGTTGAGCCTCCAGACTCTGTTGCAAAGTTGCGTTTGTCTGCTGCTGGGCTGCAAGGCTCCTTTGCAAACCTGCATTTGTCTGCTGTTGATTGGCATTTGCTAGAGCCAGCTGTTTCAGTATCTCCTCCATGCTGGCTTAAAAAAAAACTGCCCGCGTTCTCCACCAACTGTGAGGGGGTTAGCTCGGCAGCGGGTGTGTGTGACCCCCGGGATGGGCTCCCCACACAAAAACAGGCCCAGCAGACGGAGGTTGTGGTTTTCAAAATCAAAAAGGTGCCGTTTATTTTCTATTTACAGTGACAAAAACACAGCAAAGCAAAAGAAACAAACAAAATAAATCCTGGTCAACTTGACCTCTGACTAAACATACAGGTTTCCTAACTAACAACTGGGATCAGCCTAGTGCTGTCCTAGTCCCTGGTTTTAAATGTCCAAGCAAAATATAGCCACACAGGCTTTCTCTCACCGCACAGGGGTTCACTCTCCCTAGACAGTCCACACAGGTCTGCTTCCAGGCATGAGCTAACATCTAATGAAGCTGGGCTTTCTTATAGAGGCCTAAATGAGCTGACAAGGTTCAGCTGGTCTCATCAACTCCCTGTCTGCACGACGCCCAGCCCTCTCCCTAGAGGTATGAGTCATCCATGAGCCCACTAGTCTCAGCTGGGCTTATACAACTCTCCACCTAGCTGTATAAATCGGCGTAAAGCCTGAATCTGGGCGAAATATATCTACCCCCCTGGATGCAACCAGGTGACTTTACCTTCCTGCTGTCACAAGATCTACAAAAATGGACCCCCAAGCTCTTTTCCTGGTTTGGAAGAGCGTCTATTCTAAAAATGACTATCCTTCCGAGACTGCTCTACTTTTTTAATGCCTTACCAATTAAGATACCTCCCTCCTTCTTTTCGAAGCTACAAAAAGTCCAAAGACACTTCCTATGGGCTGGGAAAAAAACAAGAATCAGTTTGAAATTCCTTACACTTCCAAAAAACAAGGGGGGCATTGGCCTACCTGACTATAAGAAATACCATATAGCCTCCCATATTTCAAGACTAATAGACTGGCACTGCCACGACACTAACAAAGACTGGGTACGGCTAGAGCGAGATCACAACAAGAAACCCATCCTATACTTCCCCTGGTCAACCTCCTCCAAATACACCAGGAAAATAACTAACCCCTTCGTAGCAGCCACACTTGATATCTGGCACAAAATAGCTATACCTTATAAACTAGCCACAATTCCCGGCCCATTGACACCGATTGCAGACAACCCAGACTTTCCACCAGGTGAAAACAAACTGAGACTTCCAACCCCCACTACCACTAGTAAATTGCTGGTCACCCATTGCTTGACTGACGACAGGGTCAAATCATCAGATGCTCTAAGAAACGAATTTGGTGAACCATCACTCAAACCTTGGTCCTATCTACAACTGAAAGACTTTTTGATCAATAGCAGGCATAAAACTGCATACTGTAAGAACCTGACCCAGCTGGAGAATATCTGTCTTTCAAGATCTCAGATTACTAAAACAACATCTCTGGCATACTCCTGGCTGGGTCACACACAAACAGACACGTGCAACAAACATAAAAACAAATGGGAAACGGATCTGGATCTTACTCTCACCAATACACAATGGGAAAGGGCTTGCATTTTTGCCCATAAATGCTCTCTGAGCACGAGATACCAGGAATTTTTTTATAAACTATTGACCCAGTGGTATGTGACCCCGATGAAATCTAAAAAATGGTCAAACACTTCATCAGACATATGTTGGAGGTGCAATAGGGAGCCTGGCTCCTTTCTGCACATTTGGTGGAGTTGTCCCCCTATCCTTGACTATTGGTCCCAAGTAAAGTTCTGGATAAAACACATTACGGATACTAAGATCGACCTAAACGCAGCTGCATGCCTTCTACATATTAACCACTTTAAAATTAGCAAATACAAAAATGCGTTAACAAGGCATCTATTAACAGCTGCAAAAACACTCATTCCATTGCATTGGAGAACTGCTAATACACCGACGGTCAAGGATTGGTTGGACAGGGTAATGTTCATACACAAAATGGACGAAATAGTAGCAATGAAAAGAGAAACAACCGAAAGTTTCCACGCACTTTGGCAACCCTGGGATTTATTTCTGCACTCTGTTGAATTCCAAACTCTGATGAAGTAGGATGCTCATAGAATTACATTTCTGGCAATTTATTTGGTGATACCCTATTCCACTGTAGCAGTACTTCCTCTTTCCCTGCATAATGACACAATCATATTGTACTTGTGACAGATTGTATTCTAGACTGATGTGTTGCTATGAATATGTTTAGAGGACACCCATAACCTGTATCGACACTACATTTCCTGCCTTCCTGAAGTCCTTAACCCTAACAGCTCTCCCCCTCCCCCTTTTTTTTTATTCTCTCCCTCTCCCGTATCCCCCCCCCTCCCTCCTCTCATTCCCCCCCTTATCTCTAAACCCGATCCTCTGTCCCCCCTCTCTATTCAGTCCCTTTCCCCCCTCTACAAATAAGGATTAATATGATAAATTTACTGCCCCTACCTACATTGTATGTACTCTTTACTCCCTAAATTTTGCCTCCCTGCATTTGGGAAGCGGAACATATATGTTGAGTACGGAATTTGCTGATGTAATACCATTGTTAATATGTTGTATCAATTATCTTTCAATAAAACTTTGATTGTGAAAAAAAACAAAAAACAAAAAACAAAGAGCTGAAACCGTAAGTGACTAAATCCTTGTTGCTTCCGGTTTCCAAGGTGACAGAGAGGGAGGAACAATGTGTAGTGACCCCAGGTTCGGCTCTGGCATAGAGTGGTTGTTCAGCCGCTCAAACCCCTTCTGCTGAACAGGAAATCGCTGGCTGCAAATTTTGATACTAGTATAATGCCTGCAGGTGCAGGAATCATCCCGGTATAACTACTTTGTCCTAAGGGTGTCAATTGACGTCCTACAGTCTTGAGGTGGGCAAAGTGGTTGTAAACCCTTCTGTATACCAAGTGAAGTGACTGGCCTCCGGTGATACACAGAGATTAAACAAAGCCTCCTAAATAAGTTGTACCTGTTTATCTGCAGTCTTCTCTACATCCGTTCAAAGTTCAGAATTAATAAAAGCTTGTCTGAGCTGTAGAGCTCAGTGAGGAGAACTGATTGAAGGGAAGGGACACACCCCCCTCCTTACAGCACACAGGAATAGAGCTGAGGCTGTCAATCAGCTGGAGGTTCCTCCCCTGTCACCTTTTTTCTCTTGGTGTCAGAAAAACTTGTCAGAAGTGATTCATGCTGATAGACACTTTGGGACACAGATTAATAACTGTAAATTAATATAATATACAAGTGTTATGAAAATTGTAAAGAAGTCCACAACATTTTATTAAGTAAGTGACCATGTGAATAAAATGAATCCTCAGTGTTCACAAAAAGTGTCCATTTCCTTGGCAAGACCCAGCGAAGTGTGGTAAGCGAACCCACCACCTTAACATACAGCCTCTTACCAAAGCACTAGACCTCAAATTATAGGAGGTCTAGTATAGCGTGAAGCTGCATGGATCTTGAGCCATGGATCATCCGATAAGGTAACACAGGACGGCACCAATCATAGGGACTTCAATGTAATATCCTTCTCCTGCTCCATGGAATAGCTTGGCAAGAAAATATAAGCCTCCAGTGGTGTAGTACCGTAAATATTTATTAATCATTAGCCAAAGAAAACTACTGGTACTTACAAAATACTCTATCTTCTTGTAAGGGTACAAAGCAATAAAAAGGCACACGCTCTGCCCCACCATGAGGCATGTTTTGTCCAAACAGATGTTGTACACACTATAGAGGTATATGCTTTGTTCATATTTAATCTCTGAGGTATATAGTATATAGAATAGTTTAAGTAGCAAAGGTATACAGTGTAATAATTTTAAACAAAACTTGTGGTTTGTTAATGCAGGCGAAGGAACAGGTTAAACCCTTAAAGTGGTTGTAAACCCACTTATGTAACTTGTACCTACATGTAAGCCTAGATTAAGGCTTACCTGTAGGTGCAAGAAATATCTCCTAAACCTACACGGTTTAGGAGATATTTTACTAAAAAGAATGCAC
Organism: Rana muscosa; assembly: GCA_029206835.1. NCBI lineage: Eukaryota > Metazoa > Chordata > Amphibia > Anura > Ranidae > Rana > Rana muscosa. Next base: position 869,401,176 of record CM055118.1, read on the forward strand.
CGTTGTCTACGGCGCATGCGCGCCGTACACAACGGCGCATTCATAGGGTTAATCCCATTCACAAATCCGGCTTAGCCGGATTTGACGGCTCCCGCGCGCATGCGCGGAGTCACGTCTTCGCCGCTCCGGCCAATCACAGCGCCAGAGCGGCGCTGTGATTGGCTGGAGCGGCGATACCCGGAAGTTACGATGGCTGAGGCTGGAGAGGGAGACGAGGACGGCTTTGGGGGCCCCGATCTAAGGTAAGTGATGCATAATGAGCTAGTATGCTAGTCATACTAGCTCATTATGCCTTTGTCTTGCAGGTGGGATTAAACAAAAAAAAACAATACCAGGGTTTACAACCACTTTAATGCTTCTTTACCTAGCAGCACATATCCAGGTATGAAGGACCATGTGACTCACTCCAAGTTAATTATGGGGGAGTATGTGACTCACTAATGTTGGGTACACAAGGGAATGTTTTTTTATTTCCTCCAACCCAGCAGGCAAAATAAAAAAAACATACAGATTGCCATACTAACTATGTGAAGCCTCGTACACATGACCGGTTTTCTCGGCAAGAAAACTGCTGGGAGAGCTTTTTGCAGAGAAAACTGTTTGTGTGTATGGTTTCTCGGTAGGATAACTGCCGGGAATCTCGACGAGAAAAATAGAGAACCTGCTCTCTATTTTTCTCGTTGGGATTCTCAGCAGAGTGTTTCCTGCTGAGAAACCCGGTCGTCTGTATGCTTACCTGTCCAGGGAAACCCGCGCACGCTCGATGAGACTTCGGCGCATGCGCGGTAGCATACAAGGGTAGTGTAGGGTGTAGCAAGATGGCGGCGACGGCATCGAATGTGACAAGCGCCGGCTCGTCGTAGTCGATGATGTCACCGCGTTCTTGCCATTCAAAGGAACGGTGGTTCTTTTGAATGGCTCGTGTGTACACAGGACTTGGCAAGACAAGCTTGCCAGGAATCCCGTCGAGATAACCAACGTTTTTTTTTCAACAGGATTCCCGCCCGTGTGTACGAGGCTTTAGTGCGGGGATCTCCCCGCTGAGCTATTGTGCTCTGACAGTGGGACTGCGCCGTTGCCAAAACACAGTGAGCAGCCATTAGATGCAAGTACTGATCAGATGCTGGTTTTCCAGCATGCTCGTTTGACAGAAACTGGCCATGAGACCGGCTTCTGATGGAAGAGGAGCTGTTCATATGTGCCGGAAAGTCAGCCGACCCTTTTTGGATGATTTTCTGCCCCCGTGTACCCAGCTTTAAAAATACTTTTTAAAGTGCTGCGCTACATTAAATCATAAATGCCACGTTCAAGAACAAAATTGTGCTACATATAATAAACATAATAGTAATATTTTATCATAATACATGCTTGTAGGTTATTTGGATCCTGTCTAAATTGGCCCTAGTATGTGTATGTATGAATGTGAGTTAGGGACCTTAGATTGTAAGCTCCTTGAGGGCAGGGACTGATGTGAATGCAGTGGCGTATCTAGGGTATGGCAGCCATGGCAAGTGCCATGGGCGCCATGGGGGGGGGGGCGGCAAAAAGCCGCCCCCGCACGAAAAAAAGACCCCATCCATCCTCCTGCGGCTGCCTCCCGCACTAATATAGCCCCCGGCCCTGGCCTACTGAAGCGCGGCGCTGGCACAGCAATTGCTAATATTGGCCTGGGGAGGGGAGTGACAGGCGCCCCCATGACGGCCGATGACTGGCCAGACCGGGTCCACGTAGCTCCGCCTACCCTCCTCCATGGCATCATCTTCTCCCCAGAGCGGGGAATGTGAAATGAGGTGAGGTGTGGAGGAGAAGAGAGGACGGGGGAAGGAATGGATGGCTGCCCGACGGGGAACCCTCAGCAGCAGCACCAAGGGTAGCAGCTAGGAACTACTTCCTGATCGTCATCATGTTGATGTGTGTGTGCCAACTGCCAACAGGAAAGCAAGCAGCCAAATATAGTGCTCAGTGGATTATATGCATAGCCAAAGATATCATAAATAAAGTGATTTGTGAACAGCTGTTGCACAAATCACTTTATTACACTTTATTTATGATATCTATGGCTATGCATATTTATCATTTATATAATCCATATTGAGCACTATATTTGATTGGCTGCTTGGGCCTGGCACACACGCACAATCGCACATGATGAGGACTTAGACTACTTTCCCACTGGGGTGGGGGGGGGGCGTCGTTTTTGCAGCGCTATCCGGCCGCCAGCTGGGCGATTTTAACCCCCGCAGCGGCGCTTTGTCGGCGCTTCAAGGGCGCTGCCCAATGATTTCAATGGGCAGGGGCACTGTAGGAGCAGTGTATACACCGCTGCTCAAAGATGCGGCTAGCAGGACTTTTTTTTACCGTCCTTCCAGTGCACCGCTCCAGTGTGAAAGCCTTTGGGCTTTCACACTGGAGTGACAGAAGAGGCTCTTTCAGGGCATGAGCTATTTTTAGCTCTATAGCGCCTGCAAAGCGCCTCAGTGTGAAAGTAACCTTAAAAGTTTTAAGTCATCGGGGGCGCATGCGCGGCGCGATGCAGGAAGGACAGGCCTGAGCTCAGCTCCGCCAGACCCGGTCCTTTCAGGCTGGATCCACAGGGCTATACAGCACTAAACTCGGCGAATTAAGTCATCACCCCTGTAGGAAGACAGTGTGCATGCCATCAGCTAAGAAGGCGCGGACTCGGCGCTCTCAGCGAAGTTTTACAAACTTTCTTCTGACGGTTGAGAAGAAGGGCAGCAAGATGACCCAAAATGGCGCCGGCGCGGCACTACATGCAGTATCTGTGGAGACTTCACCTGTCCCCCCTGCCATACAAGGGAACTGTGAGTACATCCTCCCCCTCTCTAAAGCAGACTTAGATGCCAGCCTCACGGCCATCTATGACAAGCTGGTTGATAAGATAGAGAGAGAAGTGCATAACTCCACCGCAGCCCTCTCACAGGAGATTGCCAGTATAGGCAGCCGCACAGAGTTACTTGAGACCAAACATGACGAACTCTCTCTGGCCCACAATGATCTTAGGAAGGACTTTGAAAACCTAGCAGATAACTTTGCTTTTATGCAGGCACAGGTTGAGGAATGCAGGCACAGGTTGAGGACCTGGACAATAGAAATCGTCGCCAGAACATCAGGCTGCGTGGAGTCCCAGAGTCAGTCACAGACCTGATGCCTGCAGTCACTAAAGTCTTTCATAGCCTCTTGCCAGATAAGCCCCTCTCAGCTTTTACATGTGACAGGATTCATAGAGCCCTCCGTCCCAAACCCACACCTGACAAACCCCCCAGGGACATAATAATGTGTATGAAGGACTTCCTTGTCAAAGAGGATATCATGCATGCATCCAGAAACACTCCGAATATCTCTCTGGAGGGGAAAAGATTGCAAATTTACCCTGACATCTCCCCAGCCACATTGGATAGGAGACGCAGGATGAAGGAGGTTACTAATATCCTACAAACCGCAAGAATCAAATACCGCTGGGGCTTCCCCTTTAAGTTATCAATACCTCACAATGGCACAACGTACACAGTGTACAACGTAATAGAGGGCAGGGAACTTTTGGTGAAGCTGGGACTGTTGCAGCAGCAATCTCCTAACCGTCCTCCCGCCACTCCTAGGTCCTCTCCTATATGGGCCACACCCTCCACTCGCCGTAGCCAGAGAGACCAGAGAAGGCTACATCACGCTTTCCAAGACCAAGCAGCTTGAACGCTCGCCTAAAAGATATTTGGTGGTTTTTGTGGATCTGTTTTTTTTTTTTTTTTTATCTTCTCTCTGCTTCCTTTCTCTCCCTGTCCTTAGGTCACATATTGACCTCATGAACACAATTTCCCTGCAATCCTAAAAATGGATAGTACCTGATCCATTGTCTCACAGCTATCCTCACTCATTACAAAACGTGCTGTGTTCCGGTTATTGTTGTTATTTGCTCCTGACACCCAGGCTGGAGCTCAGTGTTGTTCATACATATTCTAAGCTGAACATATACCATATCCTGGTGCTGCCATGGAAATAAGTGCCTAATCTAGGCATCGGAACACATCGCTGCTGTGGCATCCTCCCTTCCCCCCTTTTTTTTTTTACCTGTCTCTGATTCATCTACTAAATATATTTCATTATTATCATTGCTGCTAACTAACTTGTTGTTCTAGCTCCATGCACATTACTGTTATTTGTTTCTCATATGTGTATTTTATATGCCTGAAGCGTCCCTTGTCGCTAGATTGACCCCCCTCCTGCTGCTGTGGTTTGCTGCTGCTCCATTTTTATGGTGAAGCACCTGACCAGGTATGCGGGTCGAGGACACGTTTTGTCCTCAAGGTTCTCCTTTTGAATTTCGTGACAAGTTTCCCCTTGTCCCCATATTCCTACTTGTCATTTTGAATTTTATAGTTCACACAGCCAATATGGCTAGTTACTGGGTTTATAAAAAAAATTGGAAATCAGTATTCACCAAGTTACATACAACTATGCTACCTAAATTTAGCACAGCTATATTGTTATATTTTGTTCTCATTACATGGTACACTTATGCGTTTTCTATTTCAACTGATATTATTAAGTATTCTATCCCTCATGATGCAGCTCTATTCAATGCTATATGGCGTAGCCTCCCAAACGTTGGTCCCCTACTCAATACTATCAACCTCCATGGTCCACCTCCCCCAATCATATCCTTTTATCTTTAAAAAATGACGGATCTTAGAATAATATCCCATAATGTCCAGGGCTTCAACTCACCACATAAGCGGAAAAAAGCTTTCAACCACTACAAACGACTGGGCGCTGACATCATCTTGCTACAAGAAACACATTTTGCATCCTCCAACCCCCCTAACTATTTTGATAGAACCTACAACCAATACCACTATACTACATTCACCAACAAGACCCGTGGAGTTGCAATTTTTGTACGCAACTCCATTATCTTTGACATACAGTCAGTCTTTAAAGACGCTGAGAGTCGATACATCATTCTTAAAGGTACCATAAACAATCGAGCAATTACCATTGCCTCAGTGTATGCTCCAAATGACTCACAGTCAACTTTTTTCACTAAATTTTTTGAAACCCTGGATCGATATAACTCCCCACATATGGTCTGGGGAGGAGATTTCAATCTTGCGGCCCACCCTGCCCTTGACAGGAGTAGAGTCACCCCTTCTTCTAAGGCCTTTTCCAAATCCATTAACCGCTCCATTAATAAATTACAACTTGTAGACTCTTGGAGGGCCCACAACACAGGGGTAAAAGCATTCACGCATTATTCTTATCCCCATGATTGTTATGCCAGGTTGGACTATATTTTCTGTACCCCCATCATCCTGGCAAATTCCTCCCGGGCCCATATACACCCATGCCCATGGTCTGACCACAACATAACATCCCTTAAAACCTCTGCTATAGGCCTCTCCCCCTCCCCCTTTAATTGGCGTCTCAATGACTCTCTACTTACCAACATCTCCAACATTCAATTAATGTCCGCCCACATAGAGAACTACTTTATTGATAACACTAATATTGAGACCCCTCCCACCACTCTGTGGGTTGCACATAAGGCTGTCATACGCGGCCACATAATCAATTTAGCCGCCTCTAAAAATAAAGAGAGACTTACAGATATCAAATGCCTAACAAAAGATCTGGAGCGCCTATACAACCAGCTACAACACTCCCCCTCTCAAGAACTTACCTCTCAAATAAAATCTAAAAGAGAAGCTCTTGATCTCATCCTCTCCGCAAATACTGAAAGATCCCTTAGATTTTCGAAAGCAAAATTTCTACTACACTGTAACTCTCCCTCTGCCGCTTTTGCTAGAAAACTCAACCAAGACAACAGACCCACCCACATATACAAACTTAGAGACCATAGAGGTAATCTAGCTACACACCCTATAGAGGTACTAAAGATATTCACATCTTTCTATAAAGAGCTATTGTCCAATCCTAAAGGCCGCCCAGATGGGACTTCCCTAGCTTGGCTGGACAGCCTGCATCTTCCCTCACTAAACCAACTGCAGATTGACTCTCTTAAGAAACCCTGTACTGAGGCAGAGGTCATCTCAATAATCAAATCTCTTAAAAATTCTACAGCCCCTGGCCCAGATGGGTATACATCCCTTTACTACAAGAAATGTGCCCCTTTACTAGCCCCTAGTCTTTCTAGACTATTTAACTATATCCTGGAGGGCAATTATTTTCCGGAGGAAATGCTCCTTGCTAATCTATCCCTTCTCCCTAAACCCCATAAAGACCACTCCCTCCCCCCAAAACTTTCGCCCCATATCGGTCCTTAACAACGACCTTAAAATATTTGGTAGGATTCTGGCTGACAGACTAGCAAAAGTCATCTCACCCTTGGTGCACCCTGACCAAACAGGTTTTATACCTGGCCGTCAAATAGTAGATAACATCAGGATGGTTACTAATATCATCCAAGATGCTAATTTGCACTCACGTCAGACATGTCTCCTCAGCCTAGACATACATAAGGCTTTTGACAGTGTAGACTGGTCATACTTGAATCTTCTCCTCCCCAAATTTGGCTTCCCAGAAAATTTCATACAAGGCTTTAATGCCTTATACCACTCACCTCAAACGCGTATCAAAATTCCAGGAAATAATTCAGAATTCTTCCCCCTGGGTAGGGGAACTAGACAGGGCTGCCCACTTTCCCCTCTTCTTTTCGCGTTAGCGATAGAACCCCTTGCTCACGCCATTAGGAACAACACCGACATTAAGGGATACACAATCATTCAAGAGGAATTCAAGATCAGCCTTTATGCAGATGATGCCCTCATCTTCCTTACTGAACCCCTCACCTCTATCCCCACCCTACTTAAAGTTCTTAATATATTTCATGATGTCTCGGGCCTTAAGATTAATATAAACAAATGCTCAGCTATGCCAGTCAACCTTCCCCTAAACCTGCAGAACCTTTTACAAAACAATTTCCAGTTCATCTGGTGCCCTCTTTCCTTTAAATACCTGGGTATTCACATTACATCATGCTACAAATCCCTATATAAAACCAACTACCCTCCCCTATTCACACAAATTAGCTCAATCCTTAAATCATGGTCCTCCCTCCATATCTCATTCCTCGGCAGGATTTGTGCTGTAAAGATGATCATCATCCCCAGACTGCTATACTATTTCCATGCCCTTCCCATTAACATATCAAAAACTAGGTTGGATTCTATCCAGAGGACACTCAACAAGTTTATTTGGGCGGAAAAAAAATCAAGATTTAGCTATGCTTTGTTACATAGGCCGCAGTCTAGGGGTGGTCTAGGACTCCCAAACCTTTGGCACTATTTCTTAGCTGCAAGACTCAATCAGCTATGCCAGTGGTTCTCCCCTAACCAGGACATACCCTGGAAAAGATTTGAGTCCACATCTATTCTCCCATTTCACATACAGGGGATTCTATGGTCAAACTCTGTTTTGCACCGCAACCTCCTTAAACACAACACGATAGTAGCCCAATTCCTACAACTCTGGCACAAGATCAGAAGTACATATGACGTCACCTCCGCCACCCCCCCGCTGGCCTCCTTTCTAGGGGATAGCAGATTGGAATTGGCGTACAACAGCAGATCACTATTTTCTCTCTGGGAGAGGAATAACCTAACCACTTTAAAATCACTTCAAACCAAATGGGAATTCACTCCTTTCAGCACACTCCAGTTAAAATATAACCTCCCAAAATCTGAACATGATCGCTATCAACTGATTAGATCATTCTATGCAAAACATTATTCTTTAAACACTCACCTCTCTAATACCTTATTTGAAAAGATATGTATATCCTCTCCTAGAGACAAGGGCTTGATTTCCAGATTCTATCATTTTCTCAACAACTCCTCACTAGAAGTAAAATCAGCTCCAATGCTTCACTGGGAAACCAAATTAAACTGTTCTTTTTCAGAGGAGTCATGGTGTTCTATGTATAACAACCTCCGTAAGTGCAATAAGGCTATCTCTTTTAGAGAAACCCCAGTGAAATTATTTACTAGATGGTACCTATCTCCCTCTAGACTCCACAAATTTTATCCCTCAGTCTCCCCTAACTGTTTCAGAGGTTGTCTGGAACAGGGTACCATCCTGCACACATTTTGGAACTGCCCTCTCCTAACTCGGATCTGGCAGATGGCTGCTGATAGATTCGAGCAATCCTCAAAACACAGGATCACCCTTACACCTCAAACATGTTTATTATTTTCTAATATACCTGATATTCCTAGACCCTGCCTCAGATTGTTCCATTCTTTATGCAGTTCTATACAATGGATGATAGCCCTCAATTGGAGGTCTACTAATCTTATCTGGTCACAGGTACTCTCTAGAATGGACACTATTAAAATTTCTGAAAAAATCTTTCACACCTTAAATGATAGCCTCCAAACTTATGAATCAAAATGGTCCTACTGGAACATCACGTAACATTAATCTTAAACTTTTCCCATCATACCAGAATCATCCCACCCACCTCCAATCTACCTTCCTTTTTTATATTGATTTATATCAGTAAATGCTCTTCTATGCCCTTTTCGATATTCTTTATTAGAAACTCCTTTACAATATTGTTGTACCTCTTCTTTTTAAGTTGAACTACATGTACCACAGCTGTCTTACTGTTGATCCTTTGTATCATGTGTACTCTGTAGCTGCCTTATGTTTTTTCCAATAAACTTTTGTAAACAAAAAAAAAAAGTTTTAAGTCATCATCATGTGCGATTGTGCGTGTGTGCCAGGCATCAAATATAGTGCTCAATATGGATTAAATAAATTATAAATAGCCATAGATATCATAAATAAAGTGTAATAAAGTGATATGTGCAACAAGCTCATTAAACAGTCCACATTCAGGGAAAGTTCATGTATTACAAACTTTGCAGTACATGAACTTTCACTGAATGTGGACTGTTTAATGAGCAGGGGGGAATGACCCATCGGGCACTCAGCACTGCCCAAGGGCCTGGGGCCATTAGAGGGGCCACATAAGAGGCTCTGCAAGACTGCAACACATACAATCTAGCACGGGCAGCGGCTGTAATAAGACCTCTCACGGCGCACTGCTCCCCGCCGGCCCCTCCTTCCCTCCCGTCCACCCCAGGTGCTTGTACTGTACATTACATCACCCGGGACGGACGAGAAGAGAGGAGGGGCCAGTGTGGAGCAGCGTGCCGTGAGAGGTCTTATTATTACAGGCATTAGGTGAGGCTGTGTACTTTTTATTTTTTACAGGAGTCTAGAGAAACCAGGGCAGCCACCATCGGGGGAGGGGCAGCCAGTACAGATGAAGGGGGCCTGAGACTCTCCTGGCCCCCCCCCACAGTGTCCCCCCCCCCTTTGCATGCCCCTGTGTCCCCTGTCCTCACTGCATCCATTTCTGTCCTTATAACACTGCGTCCCTCTGTCACCAGCATCCCTCTTTGTCCTTGTCGCACTGTGTCCCTCCCTGTCCCTGGCTTCCCTCTCTGTCCCCAGTGTCCCTCTCTGTCCTCATCGCACTGCATCCCTCCCTGTCCCTAATTATCTGAAAGATGGGTTTCAAATGTTTTGACGGGGGCGCAGTTTCAGTGCTTGCCATAGGCGCCATTTTCACTAGATACGCCTCTGTGTGAATGTACAATATATATGTAAAGCGCTGCGTAAATTAACGGCACTATATAAGTACCTGAAATAAATAAATAAATATTATATGTGAAAAACTCAATAAGATGTACAAAATAGATATTTTAATAAATCAGTCCAATGTGCAAATGAGAAGGTTCCACCATCACTGTTACATTGCAAATCAAATGCACAGTTCATAAAATCCAAACGGTGCCCATACATATACAGGATGTTTTACTTGCACCAATGTGATCCCTCTTCAGTGTGAACCACCACCAATCACTCTCCGCACTCACCTTAAAGTGTTACTAAAACCAGGACACTGCATTCACTATATCTGGTCTCCTACAGTACATAGAACATGGAAATGCAATTGTTTTTTTAAATATAAACTGCTAAATATCTTTTCTCATCGGGAGTATATAGCAGTCTTATGACTTCTGTCAGTGTCTGGTTAAAGCTTATAGGAGGAGTTTTCATTCTCCTCTGACTGTCCTATGAGGCTGCATGACCCCTGACCCCCTGTCTGGACAGTGTGGATAGGCCCTGTGTTGATCACATGCACCCTCCCAAGCTTTTTTTTTTTAGCAATACACAGCAAACTGGGCATGTGCAGAGTGCCCCCAAGGCTCTATTCTATCGGCAGATGGATTGGGGACAGTGGAAGGAGGGGAGGACCAGAGAAGACAGGATCAAACAGCCTTTTTACACAATGTGCAGGATTAACCCCTTAGCTTCCACAGTGAGTATAACAAGCATGCTCTACTGCAGTGGTTCTCAACTTCAGTCCCCCAGTACCCCCAACGGTCCATGTTTTCAGGTTTTCCCTTACTTTACACAGCTGCTTTAAATCAATATCAATGACATGGTATTGAAAAGAGCTATTTTATCTAAGGGAAGTTCCCATAACATAGCCCGTTGGGGGGGAGGGGGTATTTGAGGACTTAGGTTTAGAACCACTACTTTACCGCATATACACACTGATTTTACTGTTGTCTGTTTAATAACACTTTACCTCCTGGACTTTATGAAGGCCACCATGCGCTTTCCCTTTTAGGGGCCACTAATGGTCACTTCAATTCTCCAAATCCTTACTCCAGATTTTTCTCAAGGAATCCCAACAAGCCAAGCATACTCTCCACCATCACGTCACTCAGAAGGAATAGAAACCGCACAGAGGGGTTGATTTACTAAAATTTGAGAGTGCAAAATCTGGTGCAGCTCTGCATAGAAACCAATCAACTTCTATTTTTTTTTTTTTTGCCAAAGCTTTATTGAACAAGCTGAAGTTAAAAGCTGATTGGCTACCATGCACAGCTGCACCAGATTTTGCACTCACCAGTTTTAGTAAATCAACCCCTTAGTGTTTTACTGCATAAAAAAACATTAAACATTTATTAAAACCTATTAAAATACACTCACAATGTTAGTGTACTAGTTAACAGCAGCGCACCACCTTAAATATGAATGTTTATAAATGCAGGTACATGTCCTGTTAAGGCAAAGATCACAGCATCACCAAACTCCAGTATCCAGTTCGCTCCTTCCTGGTTACGCGATGACGTCATTAAGCTCTGCACTGACGCATTTCATCACTTCCTGTGACTTCTTCCACAAAGCACTAATCAGTTGCTGGTTTTCCAGCATGCTCGTTCAACATTTGTGAGACCAGCTTCTGTCTGACAAGGAGCTGTAGACACGGGCCAAAAGTCAGCCAGTTCCTACTGATCCGACTCTTTTTGGAAGATTTTCTGCCTGGGTGTTTTTTCTTTTTGATTTATCAATGTTCAATTTTAAAAGGCAAAAGTAATATAAACAATATGCATTAAAATCGAGACTTTAAAAAATATTTTCAAAAATTAATATTCAGGAACAAAACCAGGTACATTTCTGTAAAGCCCTGGATTGTCCTTGGGAATCAGGGACAGATGACAACACACAGAACAGGTGATTTAATCATCCTTATACACCTGCTGGTTGCACATTGCGTAATGCATATGCCAGACTCTATGGAATGCAATGTGTTTTACTTTTATTTTCAGGCTCACAGCTTTTTTTGCCTGTTTGTTTTACAGACTCTTGGATCTCAAAACAAACACTACCACTACAGGATACCTGAAAAACATTGCATTAGGGCAGCTGGATGACGTCATCATGGAAAAGATCGCCATCGGGTTAAAGTCAACCTGTCATGAAATATGGGGGCTGCCATTGCGTAATATGATAAATGACTGAGCCACACATTGTAAAATTTAAGTTACTGACCCAAAAGAAGTTCCAAGCAGTGAATAAAAGTGCTGGCATAAGGTCCGAAAGTAACTAGTTATGTTCAACAGAGGCAGCCCAAGTGCTTCTCCTATGGCAGGCTTACTTTACTGTACTACCAGTGGCAAAAAAATTTTTTAGGCCTGAAGATTACTTTAACCCCCCCAAACATTATATATTTTCTGAAAGCAGAGACCCTGGAGAGTAAAGCCTCGTACACACGGTCGGACTTCCATCTGACTTTTCTGTGTTTTTTTGTCCGAACGGAGTTGGTCGGGAACACCCATAGCATACACACACTCTGACTTTTCTGCAAACTTTCCCAAAACTTTTTGAAACATCACGTGGTTTTTCTGCTCTTTTCTGCTCTTTACCGCCACCCTTTGGTCAACTTCTGCTATTGTTGGTTGATTTTAACATTAGTTGTTTTGTCCATCGGACAAAAGTCCGATGGTTTTCTGTACACACGGTCGGACTTTGCTCCATCTGACTTTTGTTGGGCAAAAGTTTGTCCGTTTGCAGACCCAACTTTTGTCCGATGAAAACAAGAAAAAAGCAAAAAAAGTTTGTCCGATGGAGCGTACACACGGTCGGATTGTTGGTCCAACTTGCTCAAAATGAAGTTTGTTGGCCAAAAGTCAGACCGTGTGTACGGGGCTTTAGGCCCCTTTCACACATGCAGACCATTCATTTCATCAGTTCAGTCACATTTTTTCCTTAGCTGCTCACCAGTTTTTACTTCCACTACCACTGCAAAAACGCATGCAAAAATGGACCGTTTGTTTACATCCGTTTTAAGTCCATTACGTTTTTTTTAATGGAAAAAAAAATAGGGCTTTGATCCATTTCAAAAAATGGATGTAAACTGACGTAAAAGGATGATCATTTGTTTACATACGTTTTTCCATAGAGATGCATTGATGTTCATTTTTCATCCATCAAGGGATGGATGAAAAACGGACAAACAGCTTGCATCTGTGAAAGGGGCCTAACATAATGGCAGTTTTAATGTTTTTATGTCACACAATATTAGCAAAATAATTTATCAAGCACAATATTTTAGATAAAAATACACTAAAGATCATTTTAGAACTAACAAACTTAATATATTACCCATATTTTGATAAAATATAAAAAAAAAAAAAAAAAAAAAAAAAAGAGAAAGTAATTAAACACCCAACATGTCAAGCCCTTTACATTTTTTTCATTAAATTTTACTTTTTATCACATTGCGAACCATGGAAGTGATCAGGTGGCTGTACAGCAATACATACCGGAGTCCCGGCGATGGGAATTCAAGTAATTATATATTCCTAGTAAGTAGTACAATTAGGGATACAGTAAGTAACATTTGGGGACATGGATGCTTATGTAGAAATTGTCATGTTTTATTTTTTCATGGCTTAAATCTGTACATTCAAAGGATTGGGCTGTTTTCCTAGCATAGGAAACTAATGTACAAGTAAAAGTGTTATTAAGTACTCACTGAGTATTGCCTTCTTAAAACAAAGGCAAATTAAAGCAAAACCCCAACTAAATAGAAGACAAAAATGAATAACACAACCAGCCGCTGCTGCAATATCCAGCTTCAATCCAAGAATTTTCTCTACAGAACTTTTTTTCTGTTATTAGATGTCCTCTGATGGCCAACATCATTCAACCCACTTCCTGTGAGCCCAGGCGGTCCTGGAGCCATACCAGCCTGTTATAGGACAGTGAAAGGAGACACGGCCCAGTGGTGAGCTGATACAGGTCATATTCAATTACTTACACTGCTTACATTTAGAAAATACATTTAATAATGAATTGAGCGCTGCATTTATTTGTGTCTTTCTGGAGTTCAGCTCTAATCTATAAAACACAACCACTAGATGTCCCTGCAGTATCATTTATTACTGCATATTTGATATCAGGAAAATGTAACCAAAAACCAAAATGATTTATAAAAGTGAAAACGGCTATGTTTTACTGTTGCAGAATATTCACATATGTGTGCACATATATGTATGTTATGAGTAGTTTCTTGTTGGGATCTACTCTTGTGTTTGAGTAGGAGAGCAAAGCAATTGCAAAAAAAAAAAAAATATATCATGAAAAAAAACTGTTTTTGGGGTTCCTATCCCTCTAAAGGTGTTGGCCACCCCTTCTCCCCAGGTCTGAATCAGGGAAAATAAAGCACATATTAGATAATTCTTTATATGCCAGTGGTGCAATGATGGAGATGAGCCTAGACACATCATATGATCCTTTCAGCTAGTCACTGCTGATTCACCAGAAGAATGCCTGGAACCTTACGGGGGTCAGCAACCCATTGATCGCAGGCAAGTGATGGGTAGATCACGTAACTTCCTTGCTGATCACGGATCCTAGACAGGATCCCCTGTATTTTCCTCCTGCAGCAGATGAAAGCTGGCTTCTCCTCCTCTCCCTCCTGCTTGCATTTAGGTGGTACAGGAGAAAAATACAGGGGGTCAGTTCCTTTTAAATGCCGCTGCCCCTCCTGTCCCACTTCCCCTTTCTTCTGCCCCCCAGTGCTGCTGGCTTCCTCTCTTCTCCCGCCGGTTGCTGCAGGGGATGTCAGGATGGAGAGCGGGGGAAGGGTAGGTAAATGTGTCCTTTTCTCTGAACAGTGGGTGATTGGTACTTTCATAGCAGTAGCATAGTAAACGGTGTGTAAATGAACGGGGAGACTGCAGCGCTCTTGCTGTTCATTCTGTGCCGCGAACGTCCTCAATCTCCTTTCTCAAAAGTGAGACAGCAGGGGTGTTTAGGCCCCCTCATAATTTACCAAACCCCCCCTAACAGGGCTGCTTAAAAAAATAAATAAATACTGACACTGTTTACATATCATTCACTTTTAGGCCTTTTTCACACGGGGCGGATCCGTGAAGATCCGCCCCGTGAAGCTCCGCTTGCTCAGCGGGGATCGCTCCGTTGATCCCCGCTGAGCCGACGGATGACTGGGCGGTCCCCGCACACTGTGCAGGGACCGCCCTGTCAGAGCGCCGCTCTCCCCTATGGGGAATCGGATGACGACGGACCGTAGAGTCCGTTGTCATCCGATCCGCTCCGCAGACGGAAGGAAAAATAGGGTTTTCCTCCGTCACACTTTTTCGGAGCGGAGCGGAGCGGATGTCAGCGGACATGTCACCGCTGACATCCGTGCTTCCATAGGGGTGCATGGAGGATCCGTTTCAGGTCCGCCTAAAAAACTGACAGGCGGACCTGAACGGACCTCCGTGTGAAAGAGCCCTTAAGGAAAACTTTTACGTTTATATTTCTACAGTGACATTTGTTTTATTATATTAAGTTAGGCCTTGCTAGTTAATTTTCTTTAAAAAAAACATTTTGCGCCAGTGCTGACCCCCCCAATAAAATGCAGCCTTACCAGTGCCAATTAAATGCAGCTATACCAGTGCAGACCCCTCTCCCGCAGTACAAACCCCTCTCCCCTCCATCAGCATAGACCCCCCCTCCATCAGCATAGACCCCCTCAGCATATACACCCCCCTCTGTCAATATAGACCCCCCCAGTACAGACCCCCTCTCTCGGCATAGACCCCCCCAAGTGCAGACTCCCCCTCCATCAGCATAGATCCCCTCAGTGCAGACCCCCCCTCTCCACTTGTGTTAGTAGTACCCCATCCCATAGTGCCCCCAGCATATGTCCATGTACAAATACAGAACACTGTTCAGACCTCAGAACAGCGCGGGATATGCACAGCGGCGTGTCAATCCACGGACTCCCTCATCCATCCTGTGTACATGTAGTGTGGGAGAAGCTGCAGTGCAGAGGGCTGGAGGGGCGAGGTACCAATCTGAGCCGAGAGCCGGGGGAAATCTTTCGGCAATCGGCACAACTCCGGAGAGGGAGAGACACAGATCAGTGGGGTGTGCGAATCGTGGGATGCCGCTGCCCACAGGTATCACCACTCTGGCGGGTGTCACCCGGATGCGGACCGCACCCCCGCCCACCCCATAACAATGCCACTGCCTCCGCCCACCCCCACCTTCCCTGCTGAATTGACCGGACCGAAAAAAGTACCTATGGCATACAGCAGCCAAAGCAGCCAAAGCAGACTGGGGACAGCAATATGGACTGTCCCCCCCTCTGCCTCAGCTCGCAGCACCTTACATCCCCGCCTGTCACTTATCCATAGACAGAGCGGCTGTTCGGGCTGCTCTGTCTGTGGCTGAGTGACAGGCCCAGCTCTGCAATCGTGGGTGTCCAGGAGCCCGTAGCCAAATGCAGGAGACTACCGCGGCTCGCGGGAGACTTGAGATGTCTGTTATTCATGCTGTCCATGTTCCCTTTGATGACGTGCATCTCACTCATCAAGGCAAGAAATTTGTTGAAATCTCCCCAACACGGACACAGACCGCAGTAAGGGCACATTTACACCAGGTGCATTGGGACTGTGTTTGGCAGCTATTTCCCACCTAAAGACAAGGCAATATGTCTTACCTCCGGTGTGGCCAGTTCACACCACTGCGCTGTAGGGATGTATGCTTGGAAAAAAAAAGGACTTTTTTCCAGTGCAGTGCACCACACAGTGACCAATAGAACTTTATGAAAAGTAAGTGACATTTCAATAGTTTGTTAAAAAAAAAAACGTGAACAGTGCGATGTGCCATGATCAGTGCATCAGCACTGCCTGCACCACAACCAATACAAGCTGATGTGTTGTAATTCAGAGGCTGGTGCAAATGGAAAAATTGTGGCTGGGTACTCAGAGTTTAGTTACTCACCCAAAACCTAATGTGTTTTTTCTGACATCTGGCATGCACTAGGCCCATGTTCACACTAGCAAGGATCGCAAGAAAATCTACAGTATATAGGAAACACATATGCTTTGCATGGGTCACTCCCTCAGCAGCGTGGCCCCGGAGCATGTGACTGTGACGTCATGAGAAGCCTATATAAATCGCTGCGGAGCGAATAGCTAAGCATTACAGCGGGAGGAAGCGACGTGTCAACATCGAGAAGGAGAAGAGGGAAGAAGACGCCGACGGCGACGGGAAGACCGGCCCCTCCACTAGCAAAAGAGCTGGAAGAAGATAGTGGAGGCCCGGCAGAAGGAAGAAAGAACCGGAGAGCGCGGAGACGACACCGGAGACCCCCGAAGACGGAAGAAGACCCCCGAAGACGGAAGAAGACCCCGGAGTCGGAAGAAGACCCCCGGAGCTGTGTAATAAATTACTTTAAAAACCTGTGTGTGTTTTTTTTATTGACATTTTTTTCCACCAGGTGAAGGGGTAGGGGTACGATGTACCCCATACTCATTCACATAGGGTGAGGGGCTGGGATCTGGGGTCCCCCTTATTAAAGGGGGGCTCCCGGATTCCGATAAGCCCCCGCCCGCAGACCCCGACAACCAACGGCCAGGGTTGTCGGGAAGAGGCCCTGTCCTCATCAACATGGGGGCAGGGTGCTTTGGGGTGGGGGAGCCACAGGTCGCCCCCCTTCCCCAAAGCACCAAACCCCCATGTTGAGGGCATGCGGCCTGGTACGGTTCAGGAGGGAGTGGGGGCCGCTCTCTCATCCCCCCCTCTTCCCCTGCAGCCTGCCAGGTTGCATGCTCAGATAAGGGTCTGGTTTGGATTTTGGGGGGACCCCCACGCCAGTTTTTCAGCGTAGGGGTTCACCTTAAAATCCATAACAGACCCAAGGGCCTGGTATGCTCTTGGAGGGGAACCCATGCCGGTTTTTTATTTAAAATTTGGCCTGGAGTTCCCCCTCAAGAGCAGCAGAGCACAAGTTGCATGCCAAAGTCGGATCATGCAAGA
Organism: Rana muscosa; assembly: GCA_029206835.1. Taxonomy (NCBI): domain Eukaryota; kingdom Metazoa; phylum Chordata; class Amphibia; order Anura; family Ranidae; genus Rana; species Rana muscosa. The sequence goes on from CM055118.1 coordinate 869,418,849, forward strand.
CTGCGGTCCGACTTTGATCCGACTTCAGTGATAGTCAATGGGCTGAAGTCGGACCAAAGTAGTACAGGGAGCATTCTCAAAGTCAGACCGACATGTGTCGGACCAGTTAAGACGGCTCCCATAGGGAAACATTGATTTTCACACGTCATGCGACATGAGCTCCCAATGTCGGAGCGTTTGTCGCCCCAGTGTGAACCCGGCCTTATTTATTAAAACTGGAGAGTGCAAAATCTGGTGCAGCTCTGCATTTTTGGTCAAAGCTTAATTGAACAAGCTGAAGTTAGAAACAGATTGGCTACCATGCGCAGCTGTAACAGATTTTTTACTCTAAAGTTTTAGTAAATCACCCCCATAGATAGTTCACAAATGTTGAGGTGTTTTGGTCATTATTTAAATTGGAGTTCCATCCCCCCCCTTTTTTTAAATAAATACTCCACTCTTCATGCACTTTAAATGCATCATTTAGATGATGATATAAATGCTGTCCTTTTAGTTATTATTTATGCAGCGCACTCACCCCCTTCACCTGCCTTTGGCTCCTTGCAGGAAGAGAGGGCACACCATGCCACAAGCCCGTGCCCTTCTGTGTGAAGAGGTTGAGCGGTGTTGTTGGTGGGTCTCCACAGCCAGAAAGCCAGAATCCTCCAGATAATGATTCTCACCTCTATGGTTAATAAAGATAAGTCTTTATATTCCCCCAATAACTTCAAGGTCCACACCAGCTGTAACTCCAACGTAGAGTTTCTTTTTCTTCTTAAAGCACAGTCTCTGATATGAGAGGTTGGAGTAAGAACAGGACAGCATAAGGTGTGGGAGAGGTCCAGGCACAAACGTAAATACACTTCACTGCTTGGCTTCTCAAGCAGACTCAGCCCATTTGGATAGTCTCCCCAGATAGGGACTAGCAGCCAGAATGATGCTCTAACTCAACCGCAGTCTCTGCCACAGACTTGGTAAACTCGGTCTCTGCCACAGACCTGGTGAACTTGATCTCTTTCTTTTTTTTTTATTCTTTTTTTTATTTTATCAAAATTCCAATTATATTACATTAATACATTTTTGTATATGCAATAATAAATAAGAGAAACATAGTAATCTATATTCTTATACATATATTTCTAAAATCCCCTTTTCTCCCTCCTATCTCCCTCCACCTCTATCCACCCCCCCCCCTCCCTCTCCTACCTCTTGTTTTCAGTTTCTTTTACCTCTAGCATCTCAGATTTTCTGCATAACTCCATGTTTTCTTAAATTTCCTCCAGCATTCCCATTTATCTTTGAATCGTGTTTCCCCATCTTCTAAGCTATACTTCAACTCCTCCACTCTATGTGTTTCTTCCACTGAATCAATCCACTCCCATACTGATGGGCATTCTGCCTCTTGCCATTTTTTTTGGAATCAGCCTTTTGGCTGCATTTAATAAGTGCGGAATCAGTGACTCTTTATACTGTTTCACTCCTCCTTCCCCTCCGTGGAATAAAACTATCCATGGATCTCTTTTAATCTCCTTCTCAGTAATTACTTTTATAAAGTCCAGGATTTTTTCCCAATATTTTTTAATTTTGGGGCAATGCCACCACAGGTGAGCCATTGTTCCCGTTTTCCTACATCCTCGCCAGCATTCTGCAGTCTGTCCTACTTGAAATTTGCTTAATTTATCTGGCGTGGCGTACCAACCTGTGATACATTTGTACTTCATTTCTGCGGTCCTGCTGTCCATAGCAGAGGAGTGAGTCAATTTTATCATTTTATCTATAGTGATTTTATCTCTTTGTGTTCCTAGTTCCCTTTCCCACTTCTTTATATATGGGGGCATCTCCAGTTCATCCACTGTCAGCAACAATTTATGAAGTTTTGATATAATACCTTTTGAGTTATCAGCTGTGCAAAGCCGTTCTAACGGCATTAACTCCTCCCCCGACCTAATTGGCTGGGGCAAGTTCTGTACAAAGTGGTTCAGCTGGAGATACCTCCATTCATCCAAAATCATTAATTCCCTATTATGTCTTAATTCCTGAAATGGTATGGTTTTCCCTCTTTTTATTATATCTCTTAACTGTGCTTTATCTTTTTTTATGCAATTTCCTCCCACTATTTTTTTCCCCGGTGCAAAATATTAATTTTCTTTTAGTTCTATAAGAGGAGAGTTATATTCTCTATCTATTTGTTTATGTAACCTGTCCCATATTTTAAGTGCATTTCGTGTTATAACGTGAGTATTTTCATCTAGTGCTCTATACTGAGGAGGATTCCATATTATACATCCCAATTGTGTCTTTGCCAGTGCCTTTTCAATTTTTACCCACCTTTTTTCATGTCTGTCCTTGGCCCACTCTACCACCCGGGACAGCACCACCGCGTTATAATATTTTTTAATATCTGGGACAGCTAGCCCTCCATGTTTTTTATCCTGCTTTAATACTGAGAAGGAGATTCTGTGTTATTCTTCCAGACAAAATTCATTAACATGTTTTTTAACACTCTGAAGTATGGTTGGGGTACTACCAGTGGGATCATCTGGAATTTATACAAGATCTTTGGTAATAATACCATCTTCAGAATGTTAATTCTTCCTAACCATGATATTGGGCGGTTTGTCATCCTTCTAATTTTAGTTTTAATCTCATCTAATAAGGGGATATAATTTATCTTATACATTTTTTTTATTGAGTTAGCCAGTTTTACCCCTAGGTACTTCAGCTCCTTCTGCCAGGGAAAACTATACTCCTCTCGTAGGCTCCGTTCTTCGCCCTTACTAATGTTGACATTTAGGATCTCGGTCTTGGTTATATTAATTTTAAAGTTTGATATTTCACCATATTGTTTAAGGATTTTGAGTAAATTCGGCAATGTAATCCTGGGATTAGTAATATAGAACAGTACATTGTCTGCATAAGCTGAGAGTTTGTGTTCATCTTCTTCTATTTTAATACCTTTGACGTCGGGGTTATTTCGTATCGTAGCTAAGAGGGGTTTTAGGGACAACACGAATAAGAGAGGAGATAGGGGGCAGCCCTGTCTAGTCCCATTTTTCATCTCAAAAGCTGGAGACAGCGTGCCGTTTATTTTAATCCTGCCCATAGGATGATGATAAAGTGTTTTGATCCACTGTATCATCCTAGATCCTATTCCCATGGTTTCCAGGGTTCGTATCATGAGTCCCCAGTCTACCCTGTCAAATGCCTTTTCTGCATCTACTGACAGGAGTAGACCTGGGGACCCATTCTCTTTTATCTTCTGAAGGAGGAGTAATGCTCTCACCCCATTATCTCTCCCTTCCCTTCCTGGGATAAATCCCACTTGGTCCGGATGTACCAATGTGGGCATCAATCCCTTCATTCGTTCTGCTAAGACTTTCGCGTACAATTTTATATCCGCGTTTAGCAGCGAAATCGGCCTATATCCAGAGCATAACGTTTCATCCTTTCCCTCCTTCGGGATAACCGTTATTGTTGCTACTGAGGCCTCTCTGCCCATTTTGTAATCCGACCCTAACCCATTCATATATTTACATAACCTGGGAATCAAAATCTTCTTATATTTTTTAAAGTATAGCGCTGTAAACCCATCGGGGCCGGGACTTTTTCCTGCAGCTGTATCCATCAGAGCTTTACTTATTTCCTCTTCCGTATAGGTTTATCTAGCGCCAATCTTTCAATTTCATTAATCTTCGGCAACCTTGCTTTTCCTAAGAATTCCTCCATTTTTAGTTGTTTCTCTCCTATCCGCCATCCCTTCTGCTCTACTGAATATAATCCTTCATAATAATTTCTAAATGTTTCTGCTATGTCCTTTGTTGCATATACTACCTCTCCGTTCTTTTTTTTAATCTTTTCTATATAATTTATGGTCTTTTTCTTTTGTGCCATTTTTGTTAGGTGTTTACTAGACTTATCCCCCCACATATATCTATCTTTTTCTATGCGATTTAGTGTCCTTTTAGTCTCTTGTTCCATAAGTTCTTTAAGTTCATCCCTTTTCATTACTAGTTTATGGTATAACTCTTGTTGTTGCCCCTGTTGTTTTTTATGTTCTTGCTCCGCTTTAAATATTTCTCCAATCAGGGAGTTACGTTTTCTACTTCTCTCTTTTTTCTTCCTTGTCCCTTCCGCAATCAAAATCCCCCTAATATAGGCCTTGTGTGCCTCCCATAGGGTTGCCCCTGAGATCCCTTCCGTATCATTTATCAGGAAGTATTGTTCTAATTCCTTCCACACCCTCTCTAATCCTTCCTTATCCCGGAGTAGTTCTTCATTTAATCGCCAGGTATAGGGTTGCATTTGATATCCGGGTACTTTTAATACTTATTGGGGCATGGTCCGAGAGTGAAGCTATTTCTATGTTCGATTCCATGACCTTATCCAACATTCTATGTTCGACCATTATGTAGTCTATCCTCGAGTACGTCCCGTGTACAGGGGAGAAAAATGTATAGTCCTGTTGTTTTGGATGCATAATCCTCCATATATCCACCATCTGACTATTATGCAATTTTTGTTTTATCTTTGTCCGCAGTATGTTATTTGTCCCCTGTACCCGGGGCGTACTATCTACTGCCGGATCCATACAAAAGTTCATATCCCCCATTAAGATTACATAGCCGGCCCCAAATTCCTTCAATTTTCCCAAAATTTCATTAAGATATTTAATGGGGTTCACATTGAAGGCATAGATGTTTGCCAAAGTGCATCTCATTTCTCCTAACTTCCCTTTTAAAAAAATTAATCTTCCATCTCTATCCGTCATCCTTTCCTCCAATGTGAACCGCATTTCCTTGGCAAAACCAATTGCGACCCCCCTCGCTCTCTTAGAGATATAGTGTCCCCATAGTACCACTCCGGGTAGTTGGATGAAAATAGTTTAACATTTGATTCTAAGGTTAGATGGGTCTCCTGTAGAAAAACCACGTCTGCTCTGTAATGTTTAAGCTCTTTCATAATCTTTAACCTCTTGGTAGGCGTGTTTAACCCTTTAACATTGTAAGACATAAAGTTTATTACTAACATCTCCTCTTTTCCTTTTTTTTTCTTTTTTTTTTTCCTCTTTTTTTCCTGAGCTATTTGCGTTTTATCTGTCTGCCATATATTTTCCCATTTCTTTTTTACGGAATCCCTGAGGTAGAATCTCCCCTCCCCCCTCCTTCAAACACCCCTCCCTCCCCTCCACTCCCCCCTCCCTCCCTTTGACCCCTTGCTGGCCTTAGAACCATTAGTGGTCCCATTTCTTCCACTTGGTTCTCTCATTTTAGAGGTGTGGCTCTAACCCTGCCGCTCGGCCCCCCTCACCCTCCCCTTTAATTTAAGGGGGATGAGGGAGCCCGAAGGTGCTACACGAAGGCCCAGTCAGCCTTCCTCAGCACCCTGTCCTTCCCCCCTCCTCCCTCCCTTACTCCACCCCCTCCCCCCAGATCCCCCAGGACAATCCCCGCCTATAATTATTCTATACTCCTGTTATCATCTACTAGCAGCTTAATAATTTTTTTTATGTCCTCTTTGTTTTATATCTCAGTTTCCTTCTCTATCCATCCCGGCAGGTCTGGTATCTGCAAGTCCAATTTATTACAGAATCCTGCTAGTTCATCAGGGAACCTTAAGCCCCATACACACTATCAGTTTTCTTGCAGGTTTTTCTCTTCAGGTTTACCAAAACCATCTAATATGAGGTCAAACCTTAAGAGTTTCAATTCGTATGCAATCAGGCAGGCCCTTGCACTACATGGTTTTGGTAAACCTGAAGAGAAAAACCTGCAAGAAAACTGATAGTGTGTATGGGGCTTTAGTCTTGCTGCTTTTCCTTCTTTCTGGCCTATAAGACAAGCCGGGAACCCCCAGTTATATTTAATATTCTGAGCCCTCATTTGCTCCAGGAGGGGTTTCAAAAGTCGTCGTCTTGACAATGTCTCTGGTGCCAAGTCTGTGAAGATCTGTAAATCATTCCCTTTAAATTGGATGGGGGGTTTCCCCCTCATCTTCATTAAGATATCCGCTTTAATTTCATAGTACCGAAACCTCACGATAGTATCTCTCGGCCAGTCAGCTTCTCCATTCCTTGGTTTACCGATACGATGCACACGCTTAATTTTGAGGGAGTCTTACGCTCTCATGTCCAATAGGGGATTAAATATTATGTTCATAATTTTCCTCAGAGCTTCTCCTTTTTCCTCTGGGAGTGAGCGGATTCTCAAGTTTTGCCTTCTATTTCGATTCTCTTGGTCTTCTAACCGGTATAATATATTTCTCTGATTTTGTTGTATTATTTTAGCTTGTTCTTTTAATTTGCTTAATTCTTGGTCCTGTTTGTCCGCTCTTTCTTCCATTGTTTCTACCCTTGTCAAGAGATGTCTGAAATCAGTTCTTAGAGTATTGATTTCCGCCTTTATGGCATTTTCAAGTCTCATTAACATCTCGTTCATTTCTCCCTTTGTTGGTATTTGTGCGTCTGCCCATAGCTCATCTGCTCTACTTATTTCTAATTCACTCTCTATTGTTAGATCACTTTTGGATTGATCTGATACACCTCCTTCCATTTTTTCCATCTTCTTTGTCCTTTTCTCTGTTGTCTTATCCTTTTTGTCTTGCTGTTGTATACCCGATCCCGATCCTGGGCTTTTTAAGTTTGCCTCCTGGGTCATATATTGTTTAATCGTGCTACTTGCTGCACTTTTAGGAGTTTTAGGAGTTTTGGGAGCCGTGCCCTTCGTAGTTTTACTCGTGTTCCTGCTCATTTTGTTCTTATTGACTGCTCTTATTCGTTTACCCAGTTTTACTATTTATTTAGTTGCCACAGTCTAACCGGTTTTCAGGTTGACCTCCTAATATCCTGCTATTTGCCAGTGATTCCCGGAAAGATATATATATATATATATATATATATATATATATATATATAGCAAACTTATGCCCAGCTCCAGTCTAGGTTTGCTTCAACCGGCAGGCTAGTACTCTGGGTTCAAAAAAGAAAAAAAAAAAAGGAACACAACAGACGCTGTTACAGATCCCTGCAACTTGTCACATATATAGGCCCTCAACAGTGATAGAGTGCGAATCTGCCTTCTTGGCTTCCTTCTTTTCCACTGTGTGGCTTATGCGTTTAATGTCCTAGAGAGGAGTAGATAATAGTATGCAATCAACTGGAGACCCACGCTATTATATGCGGAAAGTAATTCGGACAATAAAAAATAAAAAAAGGCTGTTATGATGTATCCCGTATTGCACATGTAGTATCTCCACATTAGGAGCCTGCAGATGTTTATATACAGGGGGCTGTGATCCTTTCCGACTCTGGGTACTAGGTGAGTTTGCAACTAGACTTTAAGTGTTTTTACTTGCTTGAAAGTTTGCATTCGGTTATCCCTCCTCCTCCTCCTCTGCCCCCTCTTCCCCCTCCTGAGTTTATTTAAGCCTCTGTACATTTATGTGCATTTTCCATCTCAGCTGATGACCACTTAAGCACTTTACACAGTCAGTCAAGGATTGTTCTGTTTCCTCCTCTTTCCCAGCGGGTTACCTACTTCTTCACATTAATACTTTCCCACTTTTGAATACTTTAGCATTAATCCATATATCCATATGTCCCTTAACCACTTAACGACCGCTCACTGTATATATACGTTGGCAGAATGGCACCGACAGGCACAATCACGTAGAGTGTACGTGATTGCCTTTGTATAGTTGGGGGGTCCAATCGGACCCCCCTCCTATACAGTGAGCGGTGGCTAAGTGTCCGGGAGCGTTCCGGGATGAGGGGGCAGCCATTCGTTTCTGGCCACCCCCTCGCGATCGCTCCCGGCGAATGGAAATGCCCCCTCTGTCTGTGTCAGACAGAGGGAGCAGGAGGAAGTGATGTCATCTCTGGTGCGGCGCTCACATATACCGAGCGCCGTACAAGAGAAGACATCAGGTCAGTGCACACAACACTACACTGACACCAGGACACATAGGGACATAAATCGCCCCCCCAGGCCCCCCAGACACCCCAGATCACCCCCCAGATCACCCCCCCAGCCCCCAGTCACAGTGTCACTGATTGCAGTGACCATTTATTTAGTGATCACTGCAATCAGTGACATTTGTGACTGTAAAAGTGTCACCAAAGTTTAGTCTTAGGTCCAGTGTAGCCCCCTAACCCCCCCTAATAAAGGTTTAACCCCCTGATCACCCCCCAGATAACCCTTTCACCCCCTATCACCACTGTCACTAAGCGATCGTTTTTCTAAACGCTGTCTTAGTGTCTGTGATGCAGATCGGTAGCCGGTAATTTTTTTTAGGTTCGCCGCAGGTTTTTATAGCGTCAGGTACCCCAATATATTATCTAATAAAGGTTTAACCCCCTTGATCGCCCCCCAGGTAACCCTTTCACCCCCTATCACCACTGTCGCTAAGCAATTGTTTTTCTAAACGCTGTCTTAGTGTCGGTGATGCAGATCGGTAGCCAGTAATTTTTTTTAGGTTCGCCGCATGTTTTTATAGCGTCAGGTACCCCAATATATTATCTAATAAAGGTTTAACCCCCTTGATCGCCCCCCAGGTAACCCTTTCACCCCCATCACCACTGTCGCTAAGCGATCGTTTTTCTAAACGCTGTCTTAGTGTCGGTGATGCAGATCGGTAGCCAGTAATTTTTTTTAGGTTCGCCGCATGTTTTTATAGCGTCAGGTACCCCAATATATTATCTAATAAAGGTTTAACCCCCTTGATCGCCCCCCAGGTAACCCTTTCACCCCCATCACCACTGTCGCTAAGCGATCGTTTTTCTAAACGCTGTCTTAGTGTCGGTGATGCAGATCGGTAGCTGGTAATTTTTTTTTAGGTTCGCCGCAGGTTTTTATAGCGTCAGGTACCCCCATATATTATCTAATAAAGGTTTTAACCCCCTGATTGCCCCTAGTTAACCCTTTCACCAGTGATCACCATATAAGTGTTACGGGTGACGCTGGTTAGTTAGTTTGCTTTTTATAGTGTCAGGGCACCCGCCGTGTATATAACCCAATAAAGGTTTAACCCCCTGATCGCCCGGCGGGTGATATCAATTAGGTTTTAGCGTCAGAGAGGGTCTGAGTCACACCCCAGGCAGCGTCAGGTTAGTGCCAGTAACGCTAACACCCACGCGTGAAGCATACACCCCCCTTAGTGGTATAGTATCCGAACAGATCAATATCTGATCTGATCAGATCTATACTAGCGTCCCCAGCAGTTTAGGGTTCCCAAAAACGCAGTGTTAGCGGGATCAGCCCAGATACCTGCTGGCACCTGCGTTTTGCCCCTCCGTCCAGCCCAGGCCACCCAAGTGCAGTATCGATCGATCACTGTCACTTACAAAACACAACACACATAACTGCAGCGTTCGCAGAGACAGGCCTGATCCCTGCGACTCCAGTGCTGTAGGAGGTGATTTCACCACCACAGTTAAAAAAAAAAAGCAAATATGCCGAAGCATTGGGGCAGCAGGGGCGGAGGAGCGATTTGCTCCTAATGCCGCGTACATACGGTCGAAATTCCGACGGAGGCTTGCCCGTGGAAAAGTCCGACCATGTGTGTGCGGCATAACTTTTTTGCGGGAGGATGCCCCCATGCTTCGGCATATATAAATGGTGCGTGTATGCCCATCATTGGAAGTGGGTGGATGAAGGGCGGTATTCTAATAGTGGGCATACCCACCGATCAATCTCTTTTTTCGTTCAGCCAACTGGCTGCATGAAAAAAAAAGATTACAATACATGTCCAACAAGGACCAGCAACGTACTGGTATGTTGCTGGACTTTGAATGTTTATACCAGAATGATGCCTGCGGGTTTAGGTATCATCTTGGTATCATTCTTTTCAGCCTGCGGCCGGCTTTCATGTAAAAGCAATCCTAGCGGCTAATTAGCCTCTGGACTGCTTTTACAAGCAGTGGGAGGGAATGCCCCCCCGGATATAAAAAGCGCCATTGGGAAATTGGGAAAGCATTTTATCACACCGATCTTGGTGTGGTCAGATGCTTTGAGGGCAGAGGAAAAATCTAGGGTCTAAAAGACCCCAGTTTTTTCAAAAAAAGAGTACCTGTCACTACCTATTGCTATCATAGGGGATATTTACATTCCCTGAGATAACAATAAAAATGATAAAAAAAAAAAATACTTGGAAGGAACAATTTAAAAATAAAATAAAAAAGCAAAATTAATAAGAAAAAAAAAAGCACCCCTGTCCTGCCCTGCTCTTGCCCAATGGCGAACACAAGCGTCGGTCTGGCGTCATATGTAAACAGCAATTGCACCATGCATGTGAGGTATCACCGCGAAGGTCAGATCGAGGGCAATCATTTTAGCAGTAAATCTACTGGGGTAACCTGTAAAGGCTTTTAAAGGCTTTTAAAAATGTATGTAGTTTGTCGCCAATGCGCGTTTGTGCGAAATTTTAAAGCATGTCGTGTTTGGTATCTATGTACTCGGCCTAAGATCATCTTTTTTATTTCATCAAACATTTGGGCAATATAGTGTGTTTTAGTGCATTAAAATTTAAAAAAGTGTATTTTTTAACCCAAAAATGCGTTTGAAAAATCGCTGCGCAAATACTGTGTAGAAAAAAAAAATGCAACACCCACCATTTTAATCTGTAGGGCCTTTGCTTTAAAAATATATATAATGTTTGGGGGTTCAACATAATTTTCTTGCAAAAGTAAACAAAAAAGTAAACAAAACAAAAAGTGTCAAAAAGGGCTTTGTCTTCAAGTGGTTAGAAGAGTGGATGTAAGCTTCCTAATGTTGTGTATAAAATGCCAGAACAGTTCAAACCCCCCCCCAAATGACCCCATTTTGGAAAGTAGACACCCCAAGCTATATACTGAGAGGCATGTCGAGTCCATGGAACAGTTTATATGTTGACACAAGTTGCGGAAAAACGACAATTGTTTTTTTTTTTTTTTTGCACAAAGTTGTCACTAAATGATATATTGCTCACACATGCCATGGTTATATGTGGAATTACACCCCAAAATACATTTTGCTGCTTCTCCTGAGTACGGGGATACCACATGTGTGAGACTTTTTGGGAGCCTAGCCACGTACGGGACCCCAAAAACCAAGCACCGCCTTCAGGCTTTCTAAGGGTGTAAATTTTTGATTTCACTTCTCACTGCCTATCACAGTTTCGGAGGCCATGGAATGCCCAGATAGCACAAAACCCCCCCAAATGACCCCATTTTGGAAAGTAGACACCCAAAGCTATTTGCTGAGAGGTATTGTGAGTATTTTGCAGATCTCGCTTTTTGTCACAAAGTTTTGAAAATTGAAAAAAAAAATATATATATATATATATTTTCTTTCTTCATTTTCAAAAACAAATGAGAGCTGTAAAATACTCGCCATTCCTCTCAGCAAATAGCTTGGGGTGTCTATATTCCAAAATGGGGTCATTTGGGGGGGGTTTTGTGCGATTTGGGCATTTTATGGCCTTCGAAACTGTGATAGGTAGTGAGGAGTGAAATCAAAAATTTGTGCCTAGAAATACTGAAGGCGGTGCTTGGTTTTCGGGGTCCCGTACGCGGCTAGGCTCCTAAAAAGTCCCACACATGTGGTATCCCCGTACTCAGGAGAAGCAGAAAAATGTATTTTGGGGTGTAATTCCACATATAACCATGGCATGTGTGAGCAATATATCATTTAGTGACAACTTTTTGTAATTTTTTATTTTTTTTTGTCATTATTCAATCACTTGGGACAAAAAAAAATATATTCAATGGGCTCAACAGGCCTCTCAGCAATTTCCTTGGGGTGTCTACTTTCTAAAATGGGGTCATTTGGGGGGGTTTTGTGCTATTTTGGCATTTTATGGCCTTCGAAACTGTGATAGGTAGTGAGGAGTGAAATCAAAAATTTGCGCCCTTAGAAATCCTGAAGGCGGTGCTTGGATTCCGGGGTCCCGTACGCGGCTAGGCTCCCAAAAAGTCCCACACATGTGGTATCCCCGTACTCAGGAGAAGCAGCAAAATGTATTTTGGGGTGAAATTCCACATATAACCATGGCATGTGTGAGCAATATATCATTTAGTGACAACTTTTTGTAATTTTTTTTTTTTTTTTAGTCATTATTCAATCACTTGGGACAAAAAAAAAACATTCAATGGGCTCAACATGCCTCTCAGCAATTTCCTTGGGGTGTCTACTTTCCAAAATGGGGTCATTTGGGGGGGTTTTGTACTGCCCTGTCATTTTAGCACCTCAAGAAATGAGATAGGCAGTCATAAATTTAAAGCTGTGTAAATTTCAGAAAATGTACCCTAATTTGTAAACTCTATAACTTTTGCGCAAACCAATAAATATACGCTTATTGACATTTTTTTTACTAAAAACATGTGGCTGAATACATTTTGGCCTAAATGTATGACTACAATTGAGTTTATTCGATTTTTCTTATAACAAAAACTAGAAAATATCATTTTTTTTCAAAATTTTCGGTCTTTTTCCGTTTATATCGCAAAAAATAAAAATCGCAGAGGCAATCAAATACCATTAAAAGAAAGCTCTATTTGTGGGAAGAAAAGGACGCAAATTTCGTTTGGGTACAACATTGCATGTCTGCACAATTTACAGTTAAAGCAGCGCAGTGCAAAATTCTGAATTCACCTCTGGTCCTTTAGCTACCAAATGGTCCGGGGCTTAAGTGGTTAAAAACTGGTCCTTTCAGTCACCAGTGAGTAAGCACGGAGAAAGTAGGGATCTCTATACAATACCCATTTGCATTTCAAGTTTATCCTGACTGCCTCTTTGAAAGGTATCTGCAACAGTAGCTATTTAGTGTTAAATTAGCATACCTGCTTGTGCCTTTTTTATTTTCAGTTTTCCACTTTACAAACACTTTAATCAGCTTTACCTTGTCTCCTTAGGTTTACCGTCTGGGGAGAGCTCTCACCTACTCCCTTGTACGGGATCCTGTGATTTCTTCTTGAATTAGCTTGTAAAAGCAGGCAGCTGCAGGCAGTCAGTCAGCGTCTAGGCGAAAGCTCCTGGGGGGGTCAGCGGGGGGATCGGGAGGGCCGACGGCATGGGTCTCCAGCCTTCGCCCGCACTCCAGAGGTCCGCCGTATCCGCTCACAGGCTGTTATCGGAAGGGAGGAGAGGGGAGTCAGAGGGCTTCATCTATGGGCCAGCAGCCTCTCACGCTGCATAGTGTCCACGGCTCTTCCCCGGGCGCTCCTCACACACCTCCTTCGGCAGCACGATCAGGCCCCTCCCTCAGGACGTGAGCGTCACATCACGTTGTCCGTGTAATTCTCACAGTCTACTTGATCTCTTTCTAAAGCTTGACCTCTGTTAAGGAGAAGACATCCCTCCAGAGAGTTACTGGGCCCCTTCCTTCACCATGACTTCTCACCAGTCCCTCGGAACAGTTCCTCCCACGGCCTCCTCGTCTAAGATGTGGGTCCCCTCGCAAGGCGGCACCCTGGTATTTCTTGATCCTTGATGGACCCCAGCCGAAGGTGCTGGGCTCAAGGCCTTTGCTGCAGCCCCAGGGCTAAAGGTGCCTGGGACTGATTCACCGACCTCCGCCCCTGGGCCAAAGGTGCCCAGGGCGGACAGGAACACACTCCCTGGGGTAGGACCCCGACCACGACAGAACCCCGAACAGGCAGCGTCTGCCCCTTTTATATCCTCTCCCAGCATGCACAGCAGGCCTGCCACACCCACCGTATGGCTGCTGAGAGGGGACACACAAGGCACAACACTGTATCAGCGGTTCAACCCTGGCCTGCCATGGCAGTGCCACCTGCACGCCACAGGAAACTATACACCGATACTCTCCCTGCGGAAAAAAATGGTTGACAGAATCCTGACAATTGGGGTGTTTGAGGATAACTACCACTCAAACACCTCCCCTAAATTTAGGACCCCGCTACACACTCCCCCACTAAATTAGACACTGTCCCCAGTGTCTGGAGCAAACCTATAACTCTCAAGCCTGAGTCAACATAGACCTATTCCAGAAACTATCTACAAAAAACAAATTTGAAAAAAAAAAATGTTTGTTTGTGCCGGAACCTGAACATGGGGAAAGGGAGTTAAATGAAGAGATGAAGAAAGAGTAGTAGAAAACAAATCTGTACATCCCATTCTCAAATGTCACATATTTAAAAAAAAGCAAACATATTTTTATCATTTACATTTCCCTCCCCTTCTGCAATAGCTAAATCCACCCATACTCAGTGATTTGCTTGGTGTCCACCTGCAGAGGGAGAAAGAAAACATACACAACCAACAATTTGACATCCTAACTTATGTACATTAGAAGAGAAAAGATTCTCCCCGGGGGAAAAAATCCTTTCCTCCTAACAAGTAAAACACATTTTAAATGTAATGCAAGAGTTACGCAACACCGCCACCTAGTGGTAGTGCCACCGTCAAGACACTTGGTTCCAGAACTTGTACAGAACATCTTCTCCTTCTTCTCCTGTGGCCCTAAACTATTTCTACCCCAAAGTCTTGATCTTTGTGGCGCTGCGAGAGGAGAGAAAAAAAAAACAACAGCTCCTGCTCTTCCAGCGAAGTAGAATACACCACTTTTTTTTTTGTTTTGACAAAGTTCTCTGAGACTCCAGAAGAGTGCACTCCGGAATAAAGAAAGGACAAACATAAAAAGTCCAGTCTCTCAAAGATAATACTGTGGATGAGGCAACACTAGTGGTTTCCAGCTCTTGTCAAAAGTGTCAATAAAGTACTCGACATTGTCTTTTTTCCTTCCGACAAATAACCACTTTATCTGCGTGGATATGCCTGCCAAGCATCCATGACTTCTTACACTCCTTGTACCGCTTGGTGGTTGCGGCGGAACAGGCAAAATACCTACGGGACTGGGGTACCTTTAAGTAAGTCCATAGAAAGTTCCCGTACCACTGATCCCTATAGGCCTCCACTTCAAAAAGTAAGTCTTTAGGCAAGTACGGGTATTCCCACCCATATTCGTTTGCCACTCTCTGGTTGAATAACCGCTGCATCCTGGAGAACGGAGGCATGGTTGCATGATCTCCCATACCTGGCAGGACTATGGCATCCGGGTGTCGAGGCACTTTCACTGCCTCGGGACCAGACATAGGGGTCCGCAATGACACTTGTTCCATCATGGCAACAGGTGCAGGTATCTCAAGTGGTGGAAGGGCAGACAACGGGACAGATCCCTCCTCAGGCTCCTGGGCCTCCTCCCGGGGTGTATCATCCCCAGTGACCATGGGTGGGTCCCTTTTCCTACGGGATGAGGACAGGGGTATCTTATCCCAACCCTTCCGCTCAAACAGTTCATCTATGTCCGCATCATCCCCCGGATCGGAGACTGACTCCAGGTCGGAGGTATCACGCTCCTACCCAAGCAGGTAACTTTTAGTGGACGAGGAATCACTGCCTCTAACAAGTTCAAGTTCTCTGGGGTCCCTGACACAAGCATCCCCGACACTTTGGACCTTAACCAAGGTCCCTTTTCCCGGCTTACCTCGGCCTGTAACTGATGCAGGATGTCCGGAACTCTTTCCTGTGGATACATCCGATCCGGGCAAGCGCTGGGGTGTAACTCGACCACGACCGCAGGAAGCTTTAACATAGCCGACCTTCCTCTTGGGCGGTGGGAGCGAGGACTCAGTAACAACCGAGGCAGCATCCTCCGGTTTCTCCGTCTCAGGTTCCTCAATCACCGGAACATTCTCAACTGCGACTTCCTCCGAAGTCCCGACAGTGCGCTTAGGGGTGACTGTTGAAGCTCTGGTTCCCTCCTCTAGAGTGGTGGCGCCCATAAGGCAGTTCAAACGGAAGGCCCGAGGTTTTTCAGTAGGCTGCTCTACCTCAAACAGGAATTCTTTGTACTGTTTGCATCTTCCAAAAGGCCTAAGATGCACCACCAGTCCCTGGCATCCGGGACAAACCACTCCAAGGGCCTCCGCATCTCTGCAGACATAGAGAGCGAAGCGTCCCCGAGGCTTCAGTCGGATCCCTGTATCAGTCACAGAAGCAGCAAATGAGGTTACATTCATGGTAGAAGAACTTGGAATCCATGAGGCATTAGACGCCATGTTACCCGCTTGCCGATCCATTTCGCACTGTCCCCTTTGCGCCAAAGTCACCACGCGCAACTCATCACATGGCGAGGCTCCTCCCATCTTCTGCAATGTTCGCAGGCTTTCTCACTCTTGACACGCCCATGAACTACGCAGCTTGGGCTTTCCTCGTGGCGCAGTCACCTTCTCTCAAAGATGGCAAGATGGCCGACCTCCACGGAGCCTCACAGGGAAAACAAAGTCCAAACTCCGGGGGGGGTTTCTTCTTCTTTCCAGCCGCAGAAATCCCGGACTCGAGCCCCCACGTGCAGCGCACTCACCCCCTTCACCTGCCTTTGGCTCCTCGCGGGAAGAGAGGGCACACCACGCCACAAGCCCGTACCCTCCTGTGTGAAGAGGTTGAGCGGTGTTGTTGGTGGGTCTCCACAGCCAGAAAGCCAGAATCCTCCAGAGAATGATTCTCACCTCTATGGTTAATAAAGATAAGTCTTTATATTCCCCCAATAACTTCATGGTCCACACCAGCTGTAACTCCAACGTAGAGTTTATTTTTCTTCTTAAAGCACAGTCTCTGATAGGAAAGGTTGGAATAAGAACAGGACAGCATAAGGTGTGGGAGAGGTCCAGGCACAAACGTTAATACACTTCACTGCTTGGCTTCTCAAGCAGACTCAGCCCATTTGGATAGTCTCCCCAGATAGGGACTAGCAACCAGGATGATGCTCTTACTCAACGCAGTCTCTGCCACAGACTTGGTAAACTCGGTCTCTGCCACAGACCTGGTGAACTTGATCTCTTTCTAAAGCTTGACCTATGTTAAGGAGAAGACATCCCTCCAGAGAGATACTGAGCCCCTTCCTTCACTGTGACTTCTCACCAGTCCCTCGGAATGGTTCCTCCCCCGGCCTCCTCATCTAAGATGCCGGTCCCCTCGCAAGGCGGCACCCTGGGATTCCTCGATCCTTGATGGGCCCCAGCCGAAGGTGCTGGGCCCAAGGCCTTTGCTGCAGCCCCAGGGCTAAAGGTGCCTGGAACTGATTCACTGACCTCTGCCCCTGGGCCAAAGGTGCCCAGGGCGGACAGGAACACACTCCCTGGGGTAGGACCCCCGACCACGACAGAACCCCGAACAGGCAGCGTCTGCCCCTTTTATATCCTCTCCCAGCATGCACAGCAGGCCTGCCACACCCACCGTATGGCTGCTGAGAGGGGACACACAAGGCACAGCACTGTATTAGCGGTTCAACCCTGGCCTGCCATGGCAGCGCCACCTGCAGGCCACAGGGAACTATACACCGATACTCTCCCTGCAGACAAAAATGGTTGACAGAATACTGACAATTGGGGTGTTTGAGCATAACTACCACTCAAACACTTCCCCTAAATTTAGGACCCTGCTACATTTAAATGGTTTAAAACTAACCTGATCTCGGAAGCAGGCAGGGTCCATATGTGCAGTGGGCATCTGAAGCCCTTTTGTATTTATTTCTGGGATTTAGTGCAGCTGGTTACCCAGCATGCACCTCCCGATCTCTTGCCTGTGCAGTAATGCCACTGCGTAGCGCTCTTTTGTTCTGGCACCTTGTTATAGCAATAGCTTCATCAGCAGAAGTTCCCGCTCCATTTTTCTAACAACCTGTCAAAGAAAATCCTGATCTGGAATACGTGCAAGATTTTGGTATTAGGCCGGGTTCACACTGGTGCAACACGACACTTGTCCTACTTTGGATCCGACTTTGCCCTGCGACTTGAAGCCGACATATGTCTGATAGGGATGAGCTTCGTGTTCGAGTCGAACATACGTTCGACTCGAACATCGGCTGTTCGATCGTTCGACGAAGATCGAACGATTTGGGCCGTTCGCGCCAAATTCGAGTGACGCGAACGGCCCACAATGCACTACGCCATCGCAGTGTCATCCAGGCGCTGTGATTGGCCAAGCATGCACTGTGACCCTGCATGCTTGGCCAATCACAGCGCCGGCAGCGAGGAGAGCAATGATTGGCCACAGGCAGGATGCCTGTGGCCAATTATTGCTGAGGGGGTTTAGTACACGCCCCACACTATAAAAGGCCGCTAGCGCGGCGGCCTTGTGTAGTGTGTTCCGGAGCAGGGAAAGAGAAGCATAGGCAGGGACAGTGTCATTTTTTTTCCTTTACTAATCCTGGATTCCTTGTGTTTAGGGACAAATAAGGATAGGTAGGGAGAGTGTCAGTGACAGTGTGTTATTCTGTGCTAAACCTTGTTTGTAGAGACAGAGAGGTACAGTGAGGGAAAGTGTCAGTGTGCTATTCTGTGCTAATCCTTGTTTGTAGGGACAGAGAGGTACAGTGAGGGAAAGTGTCAGTGTGCTATTCTGTTCTAAACCAATTTTGCTGTTCCATATTTCAAATCCTTGAGTTTAGGGACAGAGAAGGACACTCGTGGAAATGATCAGTGTGCTATTCTGTGCTAAATCTTGTTTGTAGGGAGGGACAGAGTAGGACAGTGAGGGAAAGTGTCAGTGTGCTATTCTGTTCTAAACCAATTTTGCTGTTCCATATTTCAAATCCTTGAGTTTAGGGACAGAGAAGGACACTCGTGGAAATTATCAGTGTGCTATTCTGTGCTAAATCTTGTTTGTAGGGAGGGACAGAGTAGGACAGTGAGGGAAAGTGTCAGTGTGCTATTCTGTTCTAAACCAATTTTGCTGTTCCATATTTCAAATCCTTGAGTTTAGGGACAGAGAAGGACACTCGTGGAAATTATCAGTGTGCTATTCTGTGCTAAATCTTGTTTGTAGGGAGGGACAGAGTAGGACAGTGAGGGAAAGTTTCAGTGTGCTATTCTGTTATAAACCAATTTTGCTGTTCCATATTTTCAATCCTTGAGTTTAGGGACAGAGAAGGACACTCGTGGAAATTATCAGTGTGCTATTCTGTGCTAAATCTTGTTTGTAGGGAGGGACAGAGTAGGACAGTGAGGGAAAGTGTCAGTGTGCTATTCTGTTCTAAACCAATTTTGCTGTTCCATATTTGAAATCCTTGAGTTTAGGGACAGAGAAGGACACTCGTGGAAATTATCAGTGTGCTATTCTGTGCTAAATCTTGTTTGTAGGGAGGGACAGAGTAGGACAGTGAGGGAAAGTGTCAGTGTGCTATTCTGTTCTAAACCAATTTTGCTGTTCCATATTTCAAATCCTTGAGTTTAGGGACAGAGAAGGACACTCGTGGAAATTATCAGTGTGCTATTCTGTGCTAAATCTTGTTTGTAGGGAGGGACAGAGTAGGACAGTGAAGGAAAGTGTCAGTGTGCTATTCTGTTCTAAACCAATTTTGCTGTTCCATATTTTCAATCCTTGAGTTTAGGGACAGAGAAGGACACTCGTGGAAATTATCAGTGTGCTATTCTGTGCTAAATCTTGCTTGTAGGGAGGGACAGAGTAGGACAGTGAGGGAAAGTGTCAGTGTGCTATTCTGTTCTAAGCCAATTTTGCTGTTCCATATTTTCAATCCTTGAGTTTAGGGACAGAGAAGGACACTCGTGGAAATTATCAGTGTGCTATTCTGTGCTAAATCTTGTTTGTAGGGAGGGACAGAGTAGGACAGTGAGGGAAAGTGTCAGTGTGCTATTCTGTTCTAAACCAATTTTGCTGTTCCATATTTCAAATCCTTGAGTTTAGGGACAGAGAAGGACACTCGTGGAAATTATCAGTGTGCTATTCTGTGCTAAATCTTGTTTGTAGGGAGGGACAGAGTAGGACAGTGAGGGAAAGTGTCAGTGTGCTATTCTGTTCTAAACCAATTTTGCTGTTCCATATTTGAAATCCTTGAGTTTAGGGACAGAGAAGGACACTCGTGGAAACTATCAGTGTGCTATTCTGTGCTAAATATTGTTTGTAGGGACAGAGAAGGACAGTGAGGGAAACTGTCAGTGTGCTGTTCTGTGCTAAACCAATCTTGCTGAAGCATATTGCAAATCCTTGTGTTTAGGGACAGAGAAGGATAGGCAGGGGACAGTGTCAGTGTCATTGTTGCTAAGCCTCCTGCACAGTATACACCTGAAGGTAGCCCTTATTGCTCTTTTTCCCATCTCCCTGCAGGCCATCCATTAAAATGTCTGGAAGGCAACCAAGGAGAGGCAGACAGTCAGGAGGCAAAAAAAGAGGGCAAGCAGGCTCTGTGTCTGGGGGCAACAGTGCTGGTCGTGGACATGGTGCATTGTCATCAGCACATGGCCATGGGACACGCTTGTCCTTCTTTTCGGCAGCTGGACATGTTGAGCCACATCATGCCGAAGACTTGGTAGAGTGGATGACCAAGCCCACCTCATCCTCCTCATCCTCTCTCACCCAGGCTCAGGGTACTGGCAAAGCAGCTGCCAAAGCGTCCTCTTCTCTGGTATCATTATCTTCATTAGTCAATCCTTCCCTAGACCCACCATGTCCTCCTCCTGAGGAGTCCCCCGAACTGTTTGAGCACAGTGTTGGGTACATGCTCCAGGAGGATGCCCAGCGTTTGGAAGGATCTGATGATGATACCCAGCTAGAGGAAGGCAGCAGCGTGAGAGCAGAGAGAGGGGATGCTCAAGAAGGACACCAATCTGGCAGTCATGCTCCAGCAGCTGCAGCATACTGCCAGATTGGCTCCAGTGATGAGGAGGGAGGGGATGATGAGGTCACTGACTCCACGTGGGTGCCTAATAGGAGAGAGGAGGAGGAGGAGGAGGATGAGGAGGAGGCACATCTCCAACGAGGCAGGATGCCCTTGAGTGGCCAGCGTATGGGCAGCACACCGACGGAATCACACCGTAGAGCTCCGCCTGTGCAGGGCGCTGCCTCTGCCCGTCATTCAAAAAGTTCTTTGGTGTGGGCCTTTTTTGAGGCGAGTGCATCAGATCGCACAGCTGCTGTTTGCAACATATGTCTCAAGCGTATATCGCGTGGCCAAAACATCAGCCGCTTGGGCACCACATGCTTGATCAGACATATGTTGACCTGCCATGCAGCTCGTTGGCAAGCCTACCTTAAAGACCCACACCAAAGAACAAAGCTGACCTCTTCTTGCACCGCATCAGCTGGGATCTCCAACCCCACTATACCTTCAGTCCTCTCTGAAACCTGCTCTGAGAGGAATGAAGGTGTAGAATTAGGTGTGTCACAGGCAAGTACTTGCGGGCACTCTGCTAGCAGTACACCAACGTCCGATTCTAGCAGGCAAATTTCCCTGCCCCAGCTGCTGGACCGTCGAAAGAAGTTCACTCCCAGCCATCCACATGCCCAGCGGTTGAATGCTAGCTTGGCTAAATTGCTAGCGCTTCAACTGCTGCCTTTTCAGTTGGTAGACTCGGCCCCCTTCCGTGAGTTTGTGCAATGTGCGGTTCCTCAGTGGCAGGTTCCCAAACGCCACTTTTTCGCACGGAAGGCGATTCCGGCTCTCTACAGGCATGTGGAAGGCAATGTCTTGGCCTCGCTGGACAGGGCGGTCAGCGGTAAGGTGCATATTACCGCTGACTCATGGTCCAGCAGGCATGGACAGGGACGTTACCTTTCTTTTACGGCCCATTGGGTCACTCTTTTGGCAGCTGGGAAGGATGCAGGACAAGGTGCAGTAGTGTTGGAGGTTGTTCCACCGCCACGCCTCCAAAATGCTACTACTGGTTGTGACACACCTCTCTCCTCCACCCCCTCCTCTTCTTCTTCCTCCATGGCCTCTTCCTGTGGTTTGTCCTCGGAACCAGCGGTGCTCCGTAGGCGTTCAAGGGGCTACGCAAGTACGCAGGCAAAAAGATGCCATGCCGTGCTTGCGCTGGTGTGTTTGGGGGACAGGAGCCACACTGGGGCAGAGGTCCTGTCTGCTCTGCAGGGGCAGGCCGAGAGGTGGTTGACGCCACGCCAGCTTAAGCCAGGAATGGTGGTTTGCGACAATGGCACCAACCTCCTCTCCGCCCTCCGACAGGGACAACTGACCCATGTGCCCTGTATGGCTCACGTCCTTAACCTGGTGGTGCAGCGGTTCTTGGGCAGGTACCCGGGCTTACAGGATGTCCTGAGGCAGGCCAGGAAAGTCTGTGTGCATTTCCGCAGATCTTATAATGCCAGTGCTCGCCTGGTTGAGCTGCAAAAGGAGTTGAACCTGCCCAAGAACCGCCTTATATGTGACATGCCCACCAGGTGGAACTCAACGTTGGCCATGCTGCAGCGGCTGCACACGCAGCAGAGGGCCATCAATGAGTACCTGTGCGACTACGGCACCAGGACAGGGTCAGGGGAGCTCGGGTTTTTTTCACCACGCCAGTGGGGCATGATCAGGGATGCATGCACTGTCCTGGCACCATTTGAGGAGGCCACGAGGATGGTGAGCAGTGACAGTGCATGCATCAGTGACACTGTACCTCTTGTCCACCTGTTGGAGCACACGCTGCGTGGAATAATGGACAGGGCACTTGAGGCAGAACAGAGGCAGGAAGAGGAGGACTTCCTTGCCTCTCAAGGCCCCCTTTACCCAGACAGTGTTCCTTCTGTCCCACCCATCGCACAGGAAGAGGAGGAAGAGGAGGAGGAGGAGGATTGTGTCAGCATGGAGGTGGAGGCTGGCACTCAGCATCATCAGCAGCAGTCTTTTAGGGATGATTTACAGTCCCAAGAAACCAGTGGACTTGTACGTGGCTGGGAGGAGGTGGCTGCGGATCATGTCGTCCTTAGTGACCCAGAGGACTCCGGACTGAATGCCTCAGCTAACCTACGCTGCATGGCCTCCCTGATCCTGCAAAGTCTGCGGAAGGATCCTTGTATTCTTCGGATCAAGGAGAGGGACCATTAATGGCTGGCCACTCTCCTTGATCCACGGTACAAGGGTAAGGTTGCGGACCTTATCGTACCGTCGCAGAGGGAGCAGAGGATGAGACAACTCCGGGAGGCCTTGCAGAAAGGTCTGTGCAACGCGTTCCCAGAGACTGGGAGGTTACAAACTCCTGGTCCTGGACAACGAGTTGCTGAGGCTTCGGGCAGTCAAAGAAGGAGCGGTGGGGAAGGTGGCCGTCTGACCGATGCGTTCAGACAATTCTTTAGTCCGCAGCCCCAAAGTATGATCGGTTCCAGCAACCATCGCCAGCGTCTGATATACATGGTGCAGGAATACCTAGGGGCAAGGTCAGACTTGGACACCTTCCCCACCGAAAATCCTCTGGCTTACTGGGTCTTGAGGATGGATCACTGGCCAGAGCTTGCACAGTATGCAATTGAGCTACTGGCCTGTCCTGCATCCAGCGTTCTTTCAGAACGCACATTCAGTGCTGCTGGAGGATTTGTCACGGATCACAGGGTGCGCCTGTCCACCGACTCGGTTGATCGACTGACTTTCATCAAGATGAACCAGTCTTGGATCACCACCAGCTACCACACACCATATGCTGATATAACAGACTAATTGATTTTAAAATGTCACATCCCTTCAAGACTGATGCTGATGCTGAGTGCCTGTGCTGTTATGTTGACTGGCTATCCTCCTCCTCCTCCTCAATGATACGATTAATGATGATAGCTTGGAAGATCATTTTGGTTTATGGGTGACGCCACCAGTGGCTAAGGCCCAATTTTTCAGCCCCTGTTTAACAGGGGCGTGTAATTAAAATTTTTGATGCAATACTTTGCAACAGGCCTCATTGCTGTGCTCCAAGCACAGTATCTGTGAGGGGTTGCAGTGTTGTGCCACAGTGCCTAAGGCCCAATTTTTCAGCCCCTGTTCAACAGGGGCATGCAATTATAATTATTGATCTAATAATTCACAGCAGGGCCCATTGCTGCGCCCACCAAAAGTAACTGTCAGGCCTTACAGTGTTGTGGCACCAGCACCACCATCACCACCACCACCACCACCACCACCAAAGGCCCAATTTTTCAGCCCCTATTCAACAGGGGCATGCAATTATAATTATTGATCTAATAATTCACAGCAGGGCCCATTGCTGCGCCCACCAAGAGTAACTGTCAGGCCTTACAGTGTTGTGGCACCAGCACCACCATCAAAGGCCCAATTTTTACTACCACTGATCAACAATTATATGTTATTACAATTCCTGATATAATAGTTGACAGCAGGGCGTTCCAGCACCCACCAAGAAAAACTGTGAGTGCTTTCAGTGTTGTGCCAACACCAACACCTAAGGGGCCAATTTCTGCAAAGTATATACGGCAGGTCCCTACTTTCAAACATCCAACTTACAAACTACTACTACTTGCAAACGGAAGAAGACAACAGGAAGTGAGAGGAAATCTACCCCTTGGAAGGAAAATTCTCTCCTGTAAGAATTAATATGGGAGAAAGGTGTCTCCTCTCTACTGATGCTTTATCACCAATCCTTGTTTCAATAAAAACACCACATTTCAAAAACAGTTGTCATTGGGACGCAAAGTGAGGTGAAATGTTCTGAACAGGGGCACAGACAGCAAAAAAAATGTGACAGGGGTGATAACCGTTACCTATGTTTTACAAAAAGCTAAAAAAAAGGAATTTGGCATGGAGCTCCACTTAAACAATGCAGCTGTTCAAAATTACAAACAGATTCTACATAAGAACAAACCTACAGTCCCTGTCTTGTATGCACCGCCTGTATACGGCTGTTCAGAGTATATAGGTCCTTTTTTATTTTGTGTGCGGGGTTCCCCTTAATATCCATACAAGACCCAAAGGGGCTGGTAATGGGCTGGGGTAGGGGGGGGGGGGGGGGTTGATGGGGTAGCTATGCCATTTTTCCTAAAGATTTTCATCCATATTACCGGGACCAGACATTGCATTAAAGCCGCAAGCAGTTTTAAATGGCTTTTTTTCCTTTAGAAATGTTATTTTGTGCAGGGACAGTTCTAAACACGGGAAACATGTGGCACTTCACAGGCATACTTTAGACACCCCCCAGGTACAATATTTAAAGGAATATTTGCCTTTTTTTTTTCACTTTATGCATCATTAAAATGACTGCTCCCGGAAAACGTCCGTTTTTAAAACTTCTTTTTGCATTGATACATGTCCCCTGGTGCAGAACCCGGGTTCCCAAACTCTGTTTCGGACAATAACATGGATAATAGTCATTATAATTAGCATTTTAGAATCCGAACGTTCGCATCCATTGTATTTAATAGGGTTCTAATGTTCGTGCAAACTTTCGGTCCGTTCGCGGGTTCTGGTGCGAACCGAACCCGGGGGTGTTCGGCTCATCACTAATGTCTGACTTTCAATGAACGGGGATCCGACTCTCTACCAATGTAATGCCGGGGCATGATGGGACTGTGACGTCATAAGAGGCGGGGTAACTGGGTGACATCACCCGGTGACCACGCCCCGTGCCTATATAAATCATTGCGCACCGCGCACACAGTATTACAGCGGTAGAGAGCGTCGTGTCAACATCGGGACAAGAGAAGAGGGGAGAAGACAGCGCAGAAGACCGGGCCACCTCTAGTAAAAGAGCTGGCAGAAGATAGCGGCGGAGCCCGGCAGAAGGCAGAAAGCACCAGAGAGCGGGAGAAGAACCGGAGAGCGCGGAGAAGGCACCGGAGAGCGGGAGAAGAGGCCAGAGAGTCGGACGAGACCCCTGAAGTCGGAAGAAGACCCCTGGAGCTGCCTAATAAATGACTTTAAAAACCTGTCTAGTGTGTTTGTTTTTCTTGACATTTTTTCCCCCTAGGTGAATGGATAGGGGTACGATGTACCCCATACTCATTCACATAGGGTGGGGGGCCGGGATCTGGGGGACCCCCTTATTAAAGGGGGCGCCCAGATTCCGATAAGCCCCCGCCCACAGACCCCGACAACCAACGTCCAGGGTTATCGGGAAGAGGCCCTTGTCCTCATCAACATGGGGACAGGGTGCTTTGGGGTGGGGAGGCCCGCATGGCGCCCCCTGCCCCAAAGCACCCACCCCCCCATGTTGAGGGCATGCGGCCTGGTATGGTTCGGGAAGGGGGGGCTAGTCGCTCGTCCCCACCTCCCCCTCCTGACTGGCCAGGCTGCGTGCTCGGATAAGGGTCTGGTATGGATTTTGGGGGTTGAGGTGAGAGGCCCCCCATGTTGAGGTGAGAGGCCGCGACAGCCCGGTCCTCGTACCTCGCTCCCATGGTACACGCTGACTGAGGGTATGGTCGGAGGAAGCTGGAAAGGAAAGGTGAAGATGTGAGTGGGACTGGCTGGCTGACCCCCCCGGAAATTGGTGTGTGGAAACCCGATGCTGGAGCGCGAGGCTTTACGGACGGAGATGTGGTTTGACGGCACCGTGCCGTCTCGATAGCTCTACGGCTCTGTGCGGGGTGCCCTGGTCTATGACCCAGTACGTGGCTCACTGACTTCGGTCACACTCGCTGGTTCAGCTGACCGATACGCTCCGGGTCATGTGACGTCTGCGTTAGTGAACACGCCATTGATTCCCGCCGCCTGGAGGAGCCAGCATCTTGCTCCATTGGACATCAGAGCCCTGCTGCGAGCCTGTCATAGCCATCCTGCTATTCATGTCGGTATACAGTGGGGAAGCTGGGAGAAGACGCTGCTAAGATACGTTGCTGAGGTACGCTGGGTCTTGTACTGTTGAAGCCTGAGGTGAGCGGACTTACTACTGAACTTTGTGTGGTGGAGGAGGTGGGGGAGAGCGGACTTTATTGAACCCCCATAGGGGACTTTCTGGCCACTGGAGCCTGTGGAGGGCAGTGGAAGGAGCAGCTGGAGGGGGAAAGTCACAACACAATACTGTATATAACAGCATATAGTGCCCCTATAATACCTGTATAAGAGCATATTTGCAGGTGGAAAAATGCCGGGCACATTATCAGTGATGACCAGGAATACCTCCAGGGAGGGGTCAAGTGCAGGTGCACAGAAAAAGCCCCAGTCTCAACCACAGGCACAGACACAGACAACAAGGGGAACTAAAGCAAGCCAGGCTGCGGCAGCCAAACTGGAAAAGTACGCACATGTTCCGGTTTATACTGTAGGCCACACATCCACAAAGGGGCAAGGGACTCAACAATTGAACTCTCAGCAGAAGAGTTAAGGCCAGACATCAACCACAGTGACACCGGGAAAGGCGGCAGGGGACTTGGGGCCTAAGGCAAAAACACCAGGAAAATCGGCAGAGCCAACTACAGGGCCAATGCTGGAGGGTGAGCCTTCTATGAGAGAGATTTTCTCTGCAATTAACAGCTGCAAATCCTCACTGACTGAAATATTTGGTCAATTGAGGGAGATAAGGGAGTACATGTCAGTGTTAAAACACAATGTTCAGGGGATTGGCGTGAGGACCTCTGCTTTGGAGGAGAGACTTAGCCAGGTCGAAGATGACGTTAGTCCCATGGTAAATGAGATGAGAGTAATGAGAGAACAGCTGAACATGTGTATTAATAAAATTGACGACATGGAAAACAGATTACGAAGGAAAAATATAAGGGTACTAGGTCTCCCACTGAATTTATGGAAGACTGGCTTAAAGGAGTATTTGGCAAGGACTGTCTATCAAAATATTTTTCAATTGAATGGGCCCATAGAGTCCCCTTTAGGGCGCCAGCTGCGGGAGGCCAGCCGAGACCTATTCTCATCAAACTTTTACACTTTACGGATAAAATTACCATTCTCCAAAAAGCAAGAGAGATTAAAAATATACAAGTTAATGGTGCAAGAATTTCAATCTACCCGGATTTCTCCCCTGAATTACAGAGATAAAGGGCTAAATTTACTGGGTGCAAACATAGACTTCAGCAAAAAGGAATTAGATATGCAATGTTATATCCGGCACGTTTGAGGATAACTGTAAATGGGGAAAACATGTTTTTTAATACGCCTGCTGAATTGACATTTTGGATAAATGCAAAAGAAGGGGAGACACAGCAGGGTGGAAATGAGTAGTAAACACTAAAATATTTAGAAGCACCTTTTTCCTCCTCTTCATCCCATTTTTTTTAGGGGGTGAAGAGCGGGGGGGGGGTTTCCCCCTTTTTTTCTTTTTTCTCTCTTTTATTTTTGTTGTATAAAGGAATAATCTGTTTCTCTGACATGGGAGCGGGAGGGGGGCGGGAAGGAGGGAAGGGTTGTGAAAGTGTATTCTCTGTATTTTTTGTGGGGAGTGGTACAAAGGTGGAGGGAAAAGAAGATATATCATAATGCATGGAACAGATGTGTAAGAAAGAAGGATACACTTAAAACACTAAAGAACAGTTTGATAGGAGTAGAAGGGGGAGTTCTCAGTTCAAAAGTAGGATGCGGTCACATTAGAAATCCTCTATATGGGCCCCAAGAAGGGCAAGGAGGGGGGGGTAGACAGGGTTGTAGTGGGTGGGAAGGTATGTTTGAGCAGGGCACTAGAAGGGGGAGATCCACTAAAAGCACATTTTTTTGAGCAAATATTATTAAGGTACATTTTTATAAGGTGGGAAGTATATTGATAAAAGAGAAATTAAAAGGGGTAGATGACGGATAACAGAGAGGATGGGAAGAGAACCCCAAACCTAGGTAAAAGCATGAAGGTGTGCTCATGGAATGTTCGGGGGGTAAAAGATCCAACTAAAAGACAGGTGATTTTTTCAACAGCTGAAATGAATAACATAAAAATGTCTGCAGGAGACGCATCTGGATAGGGAAACTATTAAAGTATTAAAGCACAGGAAATACCAAGTACAGTACCATTCTACCCACACCTCTTTTTCAAGGGGTGTGAGTGTTTTGATAGATTCGGGTGCGGTGTTCTCCTGCAGACAGAGTAAGATAGATGCCAAGGGACGTTATGTGTTTCTTCATTGCTGGATAGAAACAAAGGAATATGTGGTGGCGAATATATATATCCCCCCCCCCGTTTGAAACTGAAGTCCTGTGGGAGTTAATAGAGTTCGTCATGGACAGGGCGGGTGTGCCCGTAATAGTGGCGGGGGATTTTAATATGATTATGGATAAAAAAAATGGATAGATTCCCGGCGGGTGCCTCCACAGGACATTCTGCTGGCAGCCCTCTCCTCCAATTTTGTGAGGAGGTGGGTTTGACAGACATATGGAGGAGGAGACACCCGGGGGGAAAACAATTTTCCTGCCACTCGAGGGCGCACATGACCCTGTCCAGGATAGACCTCGTACTCTGTATCGAGGAGGCATTGGGAGAGGTGGGCTAGGTGGTATATGAACCAAGAAGCATCTCAGATCATTCCTTAGAAATTTTGGAAATAAAGATGGATAGAGGGTATGGTAAAGGGGACTGGAAGATAAACCCATTCTGGTTGGAAGTAATTGAGGACCCGGGGGGAATATGTGCTAGCTTGAAGGAATTTGTAACAGCAAACACTGGATCAGCCTCAACGGGAGTGATTTGGGATACTCTGAAAGCGTTTCTACGGGGAATCTTAATCCAAAAAATATAATTTATCATAAAACAATCACGCGCCAAGGAAATTGCAGCGAGAGAAAAAGTGACGAGGTTAGAGATTAACTATACAGAAAATCCAACTACAGAGAACTATAAGGAATGGTTAGAGACACAGGAAGAGTACACAAAAATAGTAATAAGAAAGGCGGAAAATAAAAAATTATTCCAGAAACAGAATTTCTATGGGGAGGGTGAGAGAGTGGGGAGAATTCTGTCCCTAATAGCTAGAACTGGGCCCCCCCCCCCCCCATATCTGTCATCCCGGCGATCTGCGATGAGGAGGGGGAAATTAGGAAAGGTACATCAGAAATAAAAGAGGCCTTCAAAAAATATTACCAGAGTCTGTATAGTAGTACATCAAATGGCAATATAGAGGGGGAGATGGAAGCCTTTTTTAAGGGCTTGCAGATCCCCCAGCTATCAGAGGAAGACAGGGAGGGTTTGGAGGCACCACTCACATTGGAAGAGTTACAAATGGCAACAATGAATATGGCAAGCCAAAAGGCTCCTGGGCCAGATGGCTTACCAATAGAAATATATAAAACCTATAGTGAAGTGCTGCTTCCAAGACTCCTGGAGGTATTTAATTGGGCAGCGAAGGAAGGGAAGATACCCACGTCTATGACAGAAGCAACAATTATTGTATTATTAAAGGAAGGGAAAGACCAATTGGAGACGGCCTCATACAGACCGATACCTCTTTTATGTGCAGATGTAAAAATCCTGGCCAAAACATTGGCAAGGAGGCTAAATAAGATAATCTCAAAGCTGGTACATCCGGACCAGATGGGATTTATCCCAGGTAGGTCTACCAGCTCTAATATAAGAAGAGCATTTCTAAACATTCAGTTGCAAACGGAAGTAGAGGGGTCAAGAGCAATATTATCCTTGGACGCAGCGAAGGCGTTTGATAGCCTTGAGTGGCATTACCATTGGAAAGCCCTGGTAGAGTTTCATTTTGGCCCTAACTTTATTCAATGGATTAAAATATTATACAAATGTCCCAGGGAGAAGGTAAGGATAAATGAAGAGTGTTCAGATTGGTTCCAATTGGCTAGGGGGACAAGGCAGGGATGCCCATTGTCACCCCTGCTTTTCGCCCTCGCCATGGAACCACTGGCCATTGCTATAAGGGCATCCCCGGGAATAAAGGGTTTCAAGAGGAGACTGAGGGAGGAGAAGATAGGTATGTATGCGGATGATGTATTGCTTTTTCTGGGGGATACGCAAGCCTCATTGGAAAGGGCAATAGACATAATAGGGGAATTTGGTAAATTTGCGGGGCTAACAATCAATTGGGATAAATCGGCTCTCTTACCAATAGACCCATTGATAGGGCAGATAGATCAAGTGAAAGTGGTGACCCAAATGAGATACTTAGGAATTAATATAACAAAGGACCCGGGGTAGTATATAACGGGAAATTTAGTACCCTTAGTGACAAAGCTCAGACAAAAATGCCGGGTGTGGAACAGGCTCCCACTCTCAGTGGCCGGTAGGAGCAACTTGATAAAAATGGTATGGATGCCGCAAATTTTATACATTCTTCATAAGTTCCTAGTATGGATCCCAAGACAGTGGTTTAAGAAAATAGATAGTGTGTTTAGGGAATTGATCTGGAGGAACGGAGCAGCAAGGATTTGCCTCCGCGCCTTACAACAACCAAAAGAGAAGGGGGGAATTGGCCCTCCCGAACCCTAGATACTATTTTCTAGCTGCCCAGGCGCAGCATATGAGAGGTAGTAACCGAATGGCAGGAAGAGAAACAAAGGGGTTAATTCTGAATGATACATGCCATGACACTAAAGTAGAGGGAGTGGAGGTGAACTATTTTTGTTTTAAATGTCCCACAGCTCAATTAGTGGTAAAATGCTGGAAAGAGGTTAAGAAGATCATGGGATATAAGGGATTTTCTAAGTTTTCTCCCATATGGGATAACAGCAACCTGCAAGAACTCAAAATTATGGGGAAGGTTGAGAAGTGGGACAGACTGGGTATACATCTATTGGCACAACTTTATAAGGCAGGAAGAATAAAATCATTTCAAGAAATAAGGGAGGATTATGCTGTCCCAAATAGATCCTTTTACAGATATCTGCAAATCAGACATGCGCTGAACGCACAGTTTGGACAGAGCCCACCAGAATGGAACGATATGCCCCTTCTTTGTAAATTAGTAGATGCAGAGATCTCCAGAGGGGCAATCTCAGGCATATACAAGTCTCTAGAAAGGGCCGATCAGGGGGAGGCAGTGATCAGTAAAAATAAGGTTAAATGGGAGAGAGATGTGGGCCCACTTTCGCAGGAACAATGGGAGCAAATATTAGCTATAGGACCCAGAGTGTCATTGTCATCCTCTCAAATAATGTCCCAACTTTACTTGATATATAGAGTATATTATACACCTCAAAGGATGTTTCAGTTCAGTAGGAGGCCGGTCTCGAGATGTCAGAGATGTGGGGACAATAGGGGAGATTTAATACACATGGTCTGGAGATGCCCCAAGTTATATCAATACTGGAAGCAAATAGTTGAAAGGATAAATACGGTGTTTGAGACATATCTGCAACCAGAAGCCAGGCTATGTGTATTGGGTCTTCTGGATGAAGGGGGACTACTAGGGGACGAACGAATAGCAATAACAAGATGTTTGTTCTAAGGAAGGAAAATTATAGCGCAGAAGTGGCAAGCGGAAAGCCCCCCCCACAATGAGAGAATGGAGGAAGGTGATAGATGATACAGTTGCAAAAGAAGAATTTATATATATGAAGAGAGGAAATAAAACACAAATTTAATAATATGTGGAAAAAGTGGATAGAAGTGGAAACACGTTTAAGGGTGGGTGACGGATAAGTAAGCAAGGAGAATGTATGGGTGTGAAAGCGAAGAAGGGATAATGGGGGGGGTTTTATATGGAATAAATCTATATGTGTATATTGTGGTACACTGAAAATATTGATATATGTATGTTTTAATATGTGGAAAAAGAAAATAAAGAATATCTGATAAAAAAAAAAAAAAAAACATACATTACATTACCAGAGCTGAACAGCCCCCCCAGGGGGCGGGCCCTCCGGACATAACCCTCCTCCCTGCAGCCTCAGTTCGGACCAAAGCAGTACAAACCTAAAAAAGGAGGGGTGGGTGCTGTGTCCGTCCATGGACATCAGAGAAATGGATTTTACGGTGAGTACAAAAATCCTATTTTCTCTTACCGTCCATGGACGGACACAGCCTGTTCAATCTTGACAAGTGGAACGTCCCAAAGCAGTGTCAAAGAAGAGGGGAGGGAACAGGATCAAGGAAAAAAAACAAACTTCACCCCACACAAGCAGAGCTCCTCAATGGAGGAGTTGCAATGTTAAACAGCCGCCTGCAAAACCTTGCGGCCGAAGGAAGCATCAGAAGATGCAGCCACATCAACCTTATAAAACGTTGAAAAGGTATGAACAGATGACCAGGTCGCCGCCTTGCACACTTGTCGGAAAGCCCAGGAAGCACCAATTACCCTGGTTGAATGCGCCGTAACTGACAGTCTGTCGGATCCACCGAGAAATGGGGGCAGCCGAGACCGCCTGGCCCTGTTTTGGACCAG
Organism: Rana muscosa; assembly: GCA_029206835.1. Classification (NCBI taxonomy): domain Eukaryota; kingdom Metazoa; phylum Chordata; class Amphibia; order Anura; family Ranidae; genus Rana; species Rana muscosa. The sequence goes on from CM055118.1 coordinate 869,451,827, forward strand.
ACACAGACAGTAAGTCAGACTTCCGAAAAGAAGCCGTAGCGGACAGGTACACTCGCAAAGCACGTACCACGTCTAACGTGTGAAGCGCAAACTCACTGGGATGCGATGGACGAGGACACAGGGATGGAAGAACAATGTCCTCATTAAGGTGGAAGGCCGAGACCACCTTCGGGAGAAAAGGCGGCTGTGGGCGGAGCACCGCCTTATCCTTATGAAGGACCAAGTATGGCGGTTTGCAAGACAAGGCCGCCAATTCAGACACCCGTCTGACAGAAGTAATGGCAACTAAAAAAGCCACCTTCTGGGATAAAGTTAAGAGAGGAATATCTCTAATATTTTCAAACGGAGGTTCTTGAAGAACCGAGAGCACCAAATTCAGATCCCAAGGAGGAAGAGGTGGTTTAATAGGGGGGAGCACATGGCGGACCCCCTGCACAAAGGTGCTAATCAAAGAATGGCCCGCTAGCGGCCGCTGAAAGAAGACCGACAAGGCCGAAATCTGACCCTTGATGGTCCTTAAGGCAAGCTTTTGGGTCACACCACGCTGTAAGAACAGCAGGATCCTGGGAACGGAATACGTCCGTGGATGCCAATCCAGCTCCTCGCACATAGCGGTGGTATATCTTCCTGGAAGAAGACTTCCGTGCCCTCAGCATGGTCGAGATGACCGAATCCGAGAGACCTCGGTCCCTCAACACCTGGCTTTCAATAGCCATGCCGTTAAAGCCAGCGACTGTAAAGCAGAATGAAGAATGGGACCTTGAGACAGAAGGTCCTCCCGCATTGGCAGTCGCCAAGGAACGTCCGCCACGAGGCGCACAAGATCTGCGTACCAAGGACGCCAAGGCCAATCTGGAGCGATAAGGATCACCGGAATCCCCTCGGCCTCCACCCTGCGAAGCAAGCGAGGAAGCAACTGCAGCAGAGGATAAGCATATATCAGCCGATACCGAACCCCACGGGGCCACTGACGCGTCTGCCCACGAATCCCGACACCTTGTGATTGAGTCGAGAGCCCAGCAGGTCCACATCCGGCGTGCCCCACCACCGGCAAAGGAGTTGAAACACCTCCGGATGTAAGGACCATTCCCCCTGGTCCAACGTCTGGTGGCTCAGATAGTCCCCCTGCCAGTTGTCTACCCCTGGAATGTAAACGGCCGACAGAGCCGGTACGCTTCTTTCCATCCACCTTAGGATGTGATCGACCTCGGACGCCGCAGCGGAGCTCCGAGTTCCCCCCTGATGGTTGACATAAGCCACCGCCGTGGCGTTGTCCGACTGGATCCTGACCGAGTGCCCCTGCAGTCTCTTCGACCACGAGGAGACACACAGTCTGATTGCCCGGAGTTCCAGGACATTGATCGGCAGACGGGATTAGTCCGGAGTTCAAAGCCCCTGGGCTGATAGAACTCCCCAGACTCCGCCCCAGCCCGAAAGACTGGCGTCCGTCGTGATCATCGTCCACTGGATAGGGAGGAACGACTTCCCTGACCGAAGGGCCGGGGATCTCAGCCACCAAGTCAGGGATGCCCTGACCGAGTGACTCACCTGGATTCCGACGATCCAGTGATAACGGGGACTTGTCCCAGCTGGACAGGATCTCCTTTTGTAAGGCCCGAGTGTGAGATTGGGCAAATGGAACAGCCTCGAAGGAAGCCACCATGAGTCCCAGGACCCTCATGCAGAAACGGAGTGACGACCACCTTCGGGACGACAGTACCCGTACCGCAGTTTGAAGAGTCTGCAATTTTTCCAATGGTAGAAAGACCCTTGCCTCCGAGGAGTCCAGGATCAACCCTAGGTACTCCAGCCGCCGAGTCGGAACCAGGACCAACTTCTGAGTGTCCAGCAGCCAACCGAATTCTCAGAGGGTTTGACTATCAACACATTTTCTTCTAATTCTGAGCCAGAGTCTGCTCTCAGAAGAAGATCGTCCAGATAGCCCACGATAGCAATGCCTCGCTGTCTCAGCAAAGCCAGAATCGGGGCAAGCACCTTGGTGAAAACCCGCGGTGCTGACGCCAAACCGAAGGGAAGGGCCATAAACTGATAGTGGTCTTCGCCTATCGCAAAGCGCAGAAACTTCTGGTGACCCGCGCAGATTGGGACATGCAAGTAGGCGTCCTTGATGTCCAAGGACACCAGAAAGTCCCCCGGGTGGAGCGCAGCAATCACAGAGCGAATGGATTCCATGCGGAATTTTTGAACCTTCACAGAGGCATTCAGAGCCTTGAGGTCCAGGATTGGATGGACTCCGTCCTTCTTTGGGACCACAAACACATTTGAATAAAATCCCTGAAACCTCTCCTTCGATGGTACTGGCAGAATAACCCCACACCTCAGTAAGTCCTGCACTGCCCCCAATAGGGTAGCCCGACGCGCTGGAAGGAGAGGGAGATTTGAGGGAAAAAATAGGATTTTTTACTCACCGTAAAATCCTTTTCTCTGAGTCCATGGACCGACACAGCTTCTCTATTGACAAAGTGGGTATTATCCGTTAATTAGGAGTGACTAGGCAGAAAAACTTGTAAAAAGTGTTGCATCATACCTTCTACAGTCCCGCCCAGGGGGTGGACCCCCCGGGTATATCCTCTCAGTCTGCATATCGCAGATCAGTTCGTCAAAAAGCAGTACAAGCTGTGACAGCAGGAAGGTAAAGTCACCTGGTTGCATCCAGGGGGGTAGGTATATTTCTCCCAGATTCAGGCTTTATGCCGACTTATACAACTAGGGAGAGAGTTGATGAAGCCCAGCTGAGGCTAGTGGGCTCATGGATGATTCATACCTCTAGGGAGAGTGCTGGGCGTCGTGCAGGCAGGGAGTTGATGAGACCAGCTGAAGCTTGTCAGCTCGTTTAAGGCCTCTATAAAAACTCCCAGCTTCATTAGGTGTTTGCTCATGCCTGGACCCAGACCTGTGTGGACTGTCTAGGGAGAGTGAACCCCTGTGCGGTGAGACAAAGCCTGTGTGGCTATTTGTTTGGACATTTACTAAACCAGGGACTTAGGGACTAGGACAGCACCAGGCTGATCCCAGTTGTTAGTTAGGGAAACCTGCATGTTTAGTCAGAGGTCAAGCTGACCAGGATTTATTTTGTTTATGTTTCTTTTTGCTTTGCTGTGTTTTTGTCACTGTAAATAGAGAAATAAACCGCACCTTTTGATCTTGAAAACCACAACCTCCGTCTGCTGGGCCTGTTTTTGTGTGGGGAGCCCATCCAGGGGGTCACACACACCCGCTACCGAGCTAACCCCCTCACAGTTGGTGGAGAACCAGTGGCAGTTTTTTTTTTAAGCCAGCATGGAGGAGATACTGAAACAGCTGGCTCTAGCAAATGCCAATCAACAGCAGACAAATGCAGGTTTGCAAAAGAGCCTTGCAGCTCAACAACAGAGCTTCGCAGCCCAGCAACAAGCCCAGCAGCAATCTGAGGCCCGCTTCATAGACCTGTTGCAGAAGCAAGAGCAGAGACTACAACAACAGATGGAAGCAGTAATGCAGCAACGTCCGCAGACCAGTGAGGAAAGCCGTCCCACTAATACCGCGTCCTTTGGGGTGAGTCGTTTATTGACAAAAATGACTGGAGAGGATGATCCAGAGGTATTTTTGACCACATTTGAAAGGACTGCTGAAAGAGAAAAGTGGCCTGAGGAGCAGTGGGCTGGACTGGTGGCTCCTCTGTTAACTGGTGAATCGCAGAAAGCTTACTATGACCTAGAGCCTGACCAAGCAAAAGACTATGTGATGCTAAAAGCTGAAATATTGGCAAGGCTGGGTGTCACCCTGGCTGTCCGGGCTCAGCGTGTGCATAACTGGACTTTCCAGCTTGGAAAACCCCCAGGTCTCAAATGTATGATCTCATTCACCTGAGCAGGAAGTGGCTACAGCCAGAGACTTTGTCCGCACCGGAGATTGTGGAACGTGTTGTGATGGATCGTTTCTTGAGAGCTCTTCCTACCGCCATTCAAAAGTGGGTAAGCCATGGAGACCCAGAAACGGCCGGTAAACTTGTGGATCGTGTAGAGAGATACTTGGCTGCAGAGAACCTGACGGCCTCTTCCAGAGACTCTCGGACTTTCCACCCTAAGACCAGACCATCCCCAGGGGCGGATGAGATGATTCCAAGGGGTGAGGGTGGAGAGAGTGAGAGGGTGGGAGCTCTGCCCAGGGTTTGGCGAGAACAGCCTGGGAAGTCGGGGGCTCAAGAGGCAGCCAAAAGGATTGTTTGCTACTGCTGCCGGCAAGCGGGACATATTGCAGCAAATTGCCCGGTTGTGGAGGAACCCATGCAATGTGACTTTCTGACGGACAGACGTCAGTCGCTGTGTGCGACAGTCGCATGCACTGCCATTCGGGGAACTGAGAAACATTTATGCAATATGTGTATTAATGGTAGAAATGTTGTGGTATTACTGGATTCAGGTAGCCTTGTGACCCTGATAAAGGCTGAATTAGTTAAAACAGAGGTCTCTGGGAATAGCAAGGTAGCTGTTATTTGTGTGCATGGGGACACCCGAGAGTATCCAGTGACTACAGTGTGTTTCAAGACCCCCAAAGGTACCCTCTCTCATCCAGTGGGGTTAGTATCTCAACTACCGCATGATGCCATTGTGGGAAGGGATTTTCCGAAGTTCTGGGAACTGTGGGATGATCCTGAGCCCCCCACTGGTGCCCCTATGTACCAGGAAGGTGATAGCCAGAACTCCTCTGAGAGTGGTGAGGACTCTCCAGAATTTCCCTTGTCAGTATTGGCAGGCGAGACTCAAGAAACTGGAGAGGAGCCCACCTCCTCAGACGAAAACCTACCGTCTGTGGAGTTTTCTGATCTTGAGGTTCACAGGGAAAATTTTGCCACAGAACAGTTAAAAGACCCCGCCCTAATAAAGGCACGGGAAAACGTAGTGGAAATAGATGGCGAGTTAGTGAACCCAGATAATACCTGCACTTACCCATACTTCAGCGTAGAGAAGGACCTACTGTATCGGGTGGCAAAAAGGGCAGAAGAAACCGTTGAGCAGCTTGTGGTGCCCAAACCTTACAGGAAGTTGGTGTTGGAGTTGGCCCATGGGCACATTCTTGGAGGTCATCTGGGGACAGAGAAAACCCGAGAGAGGGTATTACAGAGATTCTATTGGCCTGGGGTGATGAAGGACATAGAAAATTATTGTTCCTCCTGCCCTGTGTGTCAGAGGTCGGCCCCGATGCCACATTTCCGTAGCCCGCTGGTCCCTCTACCCATCATTGAGGTCCCGTTTGAGAGGATCGCAATGGATTTGGTAGGTCCTATAATCAAGTCCGCTAGGGGGCACCAGTACATATTAGTTATAATGGACTATGCCACCCGTTATCCAGAAGCGATCCCTCTCCGAAATACCTCGGCCAAAACCATAGCCAAAGAGCTATCTCTTGTTTTTAGCCGGGTGGGTATTTGTAAAGAACTGCTTACGGACCAAGGTACACCCTTTATGTCCCGGGTTATGAAAGAGCTGTGTAAATTGTTCAAAGTGACGCAATTGCGTACGTCTGTGTATCACCCCCAAACCGATGGGCTGGTTGAAAGATTCAACAAAACCCTAAAACAAATGTTGAAGAAAGTGGTGGATAGAGATGGAAAGGATTGGGACTGTCTACTTCCTTATTTGATGTTTGCTATTAGGGAGGTGCCCCAATCCTCTACGGGATTCTCCCCCTTTGAGTTACTGTATGGGAGACACCCAAGAGGGCTGTTGGATATTGCCAAGGAAACTTGGGAAAGTGAGAGTTCTCCCCACAGGAGTGTGATTGAGCATGTCGCCCTGATGCAAGATCGAATTGCACAGGTAATGCCCATCGTGAAGGAACATTTGGCCCAAGCGCAGTTGGCACAGCAGAGAGTGTACAACCGTGGAGCCAAGACCCGTACCTTTTCCCCGGGGGATAGGATATTGGTACTTGTCCCTACGGTTGAAAGTAAATTCCTTGCCAAATGGCAAGGCCCCTACGAGATAATGGAAAAAGTGAGCGAAGTGAATTACAAGGTCAGACAACCAGGAAGGCGAAAGCCCGAACAGATCTATCACGTTAATCTGTTGAAAGCCTGGAGGGATAGAGAGTCCCTAGTCGCAGAAACTTGGTCACCAGCTCAAACTGGTTGCGTGATTCCGGAGGTTGGAATAGCCGCCACCTTGTCACAACCCCAACAACAGGAGGTTAAGGAGTTTGTGCTTCGCAACAAGGAGGTGTTCTCTGAGCTGCCGGGACAAACATCTGGGGTAGAGCATGATATTATTACCCCGCCCGGTGAAAGGGTGAAGTTAAAACCCTATCGGATCCCAGAGGCCCGACGGGAGGCAATACGGAAGGAAGTACAGAAAATGCTGAACTTAGGGGTGATAGAGGAGTCCCAAAGTGATTGGTCTAGTCCCATTGTGTTGGTGCCTAAACCGGATGGGAGCTGGCGATTTTGTAACGATTTTCGTCAGTTGAACAAAGTTACAAAATTTGACACCTACCCCATGCCACGTATAGATGAGTTGATCGACCGGCTGGGAACAGCCCGATACATGACGACTCTTGACCTCACAAAAGGGTATTGGCAAATTCCCCTGGCCAAGTCGACCAAAGAGAAAACCGCATTTGTAACCCCAGACGGGGCGTTCCAATATAAGAGAATGCCGTTCGGGTTACAGAATGCGCCGGCCACATTCCAGCGGAAAATGGACCAGATACTGAGGCCCCATCGGAAGTATGCTGCGGCTTACCTGGATGACGTAATTGTCCATAGCACAGATTGGGCCTCACATCTGCCAAAAGTGCAAGCAGTCCTAGACTCTATCCGGGAAGCGGGGTTTACGGCTAACCCCAAGAAGTGTACCATTGGGCAGGAGGAGGCCAAATATCTTGGGTACACCATTGGCAGGGGAGTAATAAAACCCCAACTCAACAAAGTCGAGGCCATCCAGAGTTGGCCACGTCCCAACAGCAAGAAGCAGGTACGAGCCTTTCTGGGAATCGCGGGTTATTATCGGCGCTTCATTCCCCACTTTGCTTCTAAGGCTGTGCCCCTAACCAACCTGACGAAAGGGAAAGGGTCGGTCATGATTAAATGGACCCCCGAGGCTGAGGCAGCATTCCAATTCTTGAAACAAGCCTTATGTAGCCAGCCAGTGTTGTACTCACCTGACTTCTCTAAAGACTTTGTCGTACAAAGTGATGCGTCAGATGTGGGGTTAGGAGCAGTATTGTCCCAGGTCTGGAACGGGGAAGAGCACCCAGTCATTTACCTCAGCAGGAAGTTGAAGTCCCATGAGGTAAATTACGCCACGGTTGAAAAGGAGTGTTTAGCGGTGAAGTGGGCTCTAGATTCCCTTCGGTACTATCTGCTAGGTAGGCACTTTGACATGGTTACGGATCACGCTCCGTTAAAGTGGATGGCTCAAAACAAGGAGACAAATAGAAGAGTAAATAGGTGGTTCCTGGCCCTACAGGAATTCAACTTCACAGTAAAGCATCGCCCTGGCGTTCAAATGGGGAATGTGGATGCTTTGTCTCGAGTACATGAATGCCTGATTGCTGGTGTTCCAACCCCAAGGTTAAAACAAGAGGGGGGGGTATGTGACAGCAGGAAGGTAAAGTCACCTGGTTGCATCCAGGGGGGTAGGTATATTTCTCCCAGATTCAGGCTTTATGCCGACTTATACAACTAGGGAGAGAGTTGATGAAGCCCAGCTGAGGCTAGTGGGCTCATGGATGATTCATACCTCTAGGGAGAGTGCTGGGCGTCGTGCAGGCAGGGAGTTGATGAGACCAGCTGAAGCTTGTCAGCTCGTTTAAGGCCTCTATAAAAACTCCCAGCTTCATTAGGTGTTTGCTCATGCCTGGACCCAGACCTGTGTGGACTGTCTAGGGAGAGTGAACCCCTGTGCAGTGAGACAAAGCCTGTGTGGCTATTTGTTTGGACATTTACTAAACCAGGGACTTAGGGACTAGGACAGCACCAGGCTGATCCCAGTTGTTAGTTAGGGAAACCTGCATGTTTAGTCAGAGGTCAAGCTGACCAGGATTTATTTTGTTTATGTTTCTTTTTGCTTTGCTGTGTTTTTGTCACTGTAAATAGAGAAATAAACCGCACCTTTTGATCTTGAAAACCACAACCTCCGTCTGCTGGGCCTGTTTTGTGTGGGGAGCCCATCCAGGGGGTCACACACACCCGCTACCGAGCTAACCCCCTCACAAAGCTTAAAAGGAGGGGTGGGTGCTGTGTCGGTCCATGGACTCAGAGAAAAGGATTTTACGGTGAGTAAAAAATCCTATTTACTCTTTCGTCCATGGACCGACACAGCTTCTCTATTGACAAAGTGGGACGTCCCAAAGCAGTGTCAGAGAAAAAACGAGGGGTGGTAACAGCATAAAATAAACTTCAACCCAAACACAAAACAGCACTCCTCCAACGGAGGAGCTGCAACTCTAAACAGCCGCTTGTAAAACCTTGCGGCCGAAAAGAGGCATCCGAAGATGCACCTACATCAACTTTGTAGAATTTTGTGAAAGTGTGAGCGGACGACCAAGTCGCCGCTTTACATACTTGGGAAACAGACGCTTGATGTCGGAAAGCCCAAGAGGCACCTCTTGCCCTGGTCGAATGCGCCGTGACCGGAAAGGGGGGCGCTTGACCCTTTAAGGCGTAAGCCTGGATTACTATCTGTCGGATCCACCTAGAGATGGTGGCCGACGAGACCGCTTGGCCCTTCTTGGGACCAGCCACCGAAAAAAACAGTGAGTCTGACTTCCGGAACAGGGAAGTAGCAGATAGGTATACTCTCAAAGCTCGGACAACGTCCAAGGAATGCAACGCCGACTCCTTAGGATTCGACGGCTGAGGACACAAGGATGGAAGTACAATGTCTTCATTGAGATGAAAAGCCGAAACAACTTTTGAAAGGAAGGCTGCGGCCGCAGCACCACCTTATCCTTGTGGAAAACCAAATAGGGAGCCTTGCAGGACAAGGCTGCCAGCTCAGAGACTCGTCTAACTGACGTAACAGCCACCAAAAAGACCACTTTCTGAGAAAGTGTCAACAGGGGAATATCTCTAATATTCTCAAACGGTGCCTTCTGAAGCACCGAGAGGACCAGGTTCAAGTCCCACGGAGGTAACGGGGGACGGACCGGAGGGGCCACATGTCAAACCCCCTGCACAAATGTACTCACGAGAGAGTGAGTCGCCAGGGGTCGCTGAACAAAAGACAGCCAGGGCAGATATCTGTCCCTTAATCGTACTTAGGGCAAGCCTTTGGTCCACCCCATGCTGTAAAAACAGCAGGATTCTGGAGTATGGGTATAAAATAAACAGATGCGCTAAACAAAATTATATATTATGTGCAACCAGCAGTGATACTGGCAATAAAATGTCCACAAAAATACACATGTGATATAAGTCCATAAATGAATAAAATGGTGACAGTGTAACAAAGTGTCCTATGAAGGATTGAAGACCAAGGAGGAAGGTAGACCGTGGGGGGATAGGCAGTAGGAAAACCAAATCCACTGGAAAAAACACACCCGTGTCCACCACCAGTATATAGGCTGCTTACCAGAGGTAAGAATCAAATGAACTCATCTGCAATTCCAGAAGGTGAAAAACCAGATCATCTCGGAGTCCAACCAGAGACTGAATCTCAACAGGTATTCCCCAGAAAGAAAAAAGGAAGCTCGATGGTGCATTACCAAATGACAATTTATTTAAAAGGAAAGATTAAAAACACTTACAAAAATGAAGTGGAAATAAGACAAAGCGGCCGGCCGGTCCGCCGATCCCCATTGACGACGTGTAGGAACACGAAACGTGCGTCGGGAGGTGTACGTGCTGACGTCATCACTACGGGACAGGTATCGGCGGACCGGCCGGCCGCTTTGTCTTATTTCCACTTCATTTTTGTAAGTGTTTTTAATCTTTCCTTTTAAATAAATTGTCATTTGGTAATGCACCATCGAGCTTCCTTTTTTCTTTCTGGGGAATACCTGTTGAGATTCAGGCTCTGGTTGGACTCCGAGATGATCTGGTTTTTCACCTTCTGGAATTGCAGATGAGTTCATTTGATTCTTACCTCTGGTAAGCAGCCTATATACTGGTGGTGGACACGGGTGTTTTTTCCAGTGGATTTGGTTTTCCTACTGCCTATCGCCCCATGGTCTACCTTCCTCCTTGGTCTTCAATCCTTCATAGGACACTTTGTTACACTGTCACCATTTTATTCATTTATGGACTTATATCACATGTGTATTTTTGTGGACATTTTATTGTCAGTATCACTGCTGGTTGCACATAATATATAATTTTGTTTAGCGCATCTGTTTATTTTATACCTTTTGTCACCTATATGCCATCACATATCACAGTTGCTGCTTTTATTGTATTGTTCATAGATAGCACAGTTTTTTTTCCTTTTTCTGGAGTATGGGACCTTGCGATAGCAGGTCCTTCCGTAGTGGTAGGCGCCAGGGGACATCTGCTACCAGACGTACTAGATCAGCGTACCAAGGACGCTGAGGCCAATCTGGAGCGATTAGGATCATTGGAATTCCCTCTGCCTCCACTCTGCGGAGCAGAAGAGGAAGAAGCCTTAAGGGAGGGAAGGCATAGATTAGCCGATACTGACCCCACGATGCCACCAATGCATCCGTTGCGTCTGCCCATGGGTCTCTTGACCGGGCCACAAACCTCAATACCTTCCAATTGAGTCGGGAAGCCAGAAGATTTACGTCTGGTGTGCTCCATCTTTGGCAGAGGAGTTGGAACACCTCCGGGTGTAAGGACCATTCTCCCTGGTCCAGCATCTGGCGGCTCAGGTAGTCCGCCTGCCAGTTCTCCACACCCGGAATGTACACGGCCAACAGTGCCGGTACGCTCTTCTCTGCCCACTTCAGGATGCGAGCAACCTCCGATGCTGCAGCTGAGCTTCCTCCTTGATGATTGACATATGCCACCGCTGTGGCGTTGTCTGACTGGATGCCCTTGCAGCCTCTGAGACCATTTGAAGAGGCACAGCCTGATCGCCCGGATTTCAAGGACATTGATCGGCAGGAGGGCTTCCTCTGGGGTTCAGCGACCTTGCGCCGACTGAACACCCCAGACTCCCCCCCAACCTGTAAGGCTGGCGTCCGTCGTGATCACTATCCAGTAAACCGGAAGAAATTACTTCCCGGGCCATTAGAGCCGGTGCTGTCAGCCACCATACCAGGGATCTCCCGACTAGGTGGCTCACTCGGATTTGATAATCCAGAGATGAAGGGCATCTGTTCCATCTGGACAGAACTTCCTTCTGTAACACTCGAGTGTGGTATTGAGCATATGGGACCGCCTCAAAGGAGGCTACCGTGAGGCCCAACACTCGCATGCAAAAATGGAGTGACGACCAATTCCTGGAAGTCAGCTGCCGTACTGCAGCCCGGAGGGTCTGCAACTTCTCCACAGGAAGGAATACCTTTGCCTCTGAGGAATCCAGAATCAACCCCAGGTACACTAGGCGTTGAGTGGGCATCAATACTGACTTTTGCGTGTTTAGTATCCAACCACAGTCTCGAAGAGTCTGACAGGTAATGGACACGCTTACCTCTAATTCTGAGCTTGAAGGGGCCTTCAGCAGAAGGTCGTCCAAGTAGCCTGTGATAGCGATACCCCGCTGTCTTAGAGGTGCCAGAATCGGAGCGAGCACCTTGGTGAACGTCCTGGGTGCTGAGGCAAGGCCCAACGGTAGGGCCACAAACTGGTAGTGGTCCTTCCCGATAGCAAATCTCAGAAACCTCTGGTGTCTGGTGTATATGGGGACATGCAGGTATGCGTCCTTGATGTCCAAGGAGGCCAGAAAGTCCCCGGATGGAGAGCCGTGACTACAGATCGAACCGACTCCATCCGAAATCTTTGTACCTTCACAAAGCAATTGAGGGCTCAGAGATCCAAGCTTGGACGAACCCCCTCCTTCTTCGGCACAATGAACAGATTTGAGTAAAAACCCCGTTCCAGTTCTGGAACTGGAATAACTACCCCGCGTTCCAGTAGACCCTGGACCGCCCCATACAGGGCCTCCCGACGGGTCGGTAGTAGCTGGAGATTGGAGGTGTTGAATCTGTCCGGTGGACAAGAGAGAAACTATCTTGTAGCCTGAGGAGATTACTTCGCAAACCCACCTGTCGGAGATTAGAGCTGTCCACTGAGTCGCGAATTTGCGAAGACGTCCCCCCACCCGAGAGCTGGGTGGGGGTGGACCTTCATGTGGACGCAAATTTGTCCGCAGGCTTATTGGGTATGCGGGACCAAGGACGCTTTTGTCCTTGGGCAGGCGCTTTATCGGCCTGGGGTCTTTTCCCCGTCGCCCTAGGGGGGACGAAAAAACCGCTTGCGTGCAGTAAAGGAGGGCCCTTGCCCTTGGCGTGGCCCCTTACCCTTGCTAATTTGGGGAAGCAAAGTGCTTTTACTTCCTGTGGCATCCTTGATGATGTCATCCAGAGAAGCCCCAAAAAGTCTGTCGCCCTTAAAAGGCAGATCCAACAGGGCTTTCTTGGAAGTCTGGTCCACAGACCAGCCTTTTAGCCAGATCAGGCGGCGTATTGCTACTGCATAAACCAAAGTTTTAGACAGCAGGGGAATAGTATTCATGTCTGACTCGCAGACAAACCTAAGGCCCTGGACCAACAGGTCGGCCAATGTTATCTCATCAGGAGGAGCATCTCGCTCCTTAACCCCTGGAGTAGCAATCTTGCCCATTCAGTAAGTGTGTGAGACACTAGGGCCCCCGCCAATGCCAGGCGTACTGCCGAGCCTACCACTGAGTATAGGTAGCAAGCGAGTGCTTCAGCCTTCTTATCCACAGGGTCCTTGAAAACAGGAGCCCCTTCTACAGGAATTGTGGTGGCTCAATTAAGTCTGGACACCGGAGGGTCCACTATAGGGGGAGAGGTCCATTTCTTCAGAAAACTCTCCTCAAAGGGGTACCGTAACACAAACCTCTTTGGGGCTGTAAAGACCCTCAGTGGGTTCTCCCATTCCTTGTATAAGAGTTTATCAAAAGACACACAAGGGAACACCTTAGCAGTGCGGGCAGGTCTATGAAACCCAAGTGGACCGGAGTCTCTGCTGCTTCTGCAGTATTTTACAATTTTAGCATATCCCGCACTGCAGTAATAAGGTCAGATACCAAAGCCGTCTCGCGTACTGACTTGGACTTGGAGTCATCCTCACTGTCCGGTGACGGTCTGCAGTCTCTGGTGCATCAGAATCTGGGCCCGGAGCCGTAGCTGGACCTGGTCCTGCATCAGAATTATCCCCAGAAGCTTGCAGGGGACGGGGCGTTTACTACCCCCTGTATTCCCGTGTGCTGCTTCCACCCTGGCAGCAAACGCCTCTAGGATTGCCGACATAGCGTTCATAGACACCTCAGGGGCACCAGCTGCTAAATCTGGTGTTTCAGGGGATTAGACATCTGGCTCAGATGCCATGCTGACCACACGCTGACACCCACAGGGCTCCAGGCAAGATATCAATAGGCCACCCTCCTGCGCTGCAGAGATGCTGGTTTACCCAGAGGACTCACCACCCTGGACCGGTACTGCTATGCTGCCGTGTGCTGCGCCTGTGATGCTGTCCCACTGCTGCCATGTCAGTCTGCTTCTTTTATCAGCACTTCCTGTGTGAATTTTCGCGCCAGTGTAATGCACCCTAGAGGCCGGAGGCTCTCGCAAAATAGTTGCCAAAAAACGTCTGTATGGAAGATAATGTGGGCTCTAAGAAAATGGCCGCCGACCGAAGATAGAGGTCAAGCAGCCATAGCCCACAAAAAGATGGCCGCCGAACGGCAATATATGCATACAGGGTGGACAAACATGGCCGCCGATCAGCTGATAGGGGCCAGTGGGTGTGGCCGAACCACAGGAAGATGGCCGCCGGGCAGTCACAAGAGGCCGAACTCGGCATGGACCACCTCAAAATGGCCGCCGACAGCATGGAGGAGGAAGCACACAAACACAGGTAAGCAGAAATGACATTTCTTTTAAATGTTAGTTACAGCCAGCCCCGCTCCAGTGGAACCCCCTAGGTGACCCCCAGCACCCAGCAACCTTTAGCTAGAAGCCCCGGGAGGAGGGAAAGGCAGGGAGAGAGGGAAGAAAGGGGCCACAACCACTTACTTGATCTCTCCAGGAATGTCCAGCTAAATCACCCAGCCGAGGCAGGGGAGTTTTACTTACCTATCCTGCATGTATTATGCTGGAAGACATTCCAAACAGATCATCGTCCGCACACGGAAGGTGACTGTTGGCCAGGCATGCTGTGATTGGACCCAAAAGGGACGATCATATGTATGCCCTGGAGCGTGACGCTCACCGGACAGGCTGCTGCGACTCGGCCGTAAGGTCAGCCGAAGCTGAGCGGTCCGATGCAAGCCTTGGAGCGTAAGCTCACCGGCCAGGCTGCTGCGACACGGCCGTAAGGTCAGCCGAAGCTGAGCGGTCCGATGCAGGCCCTGGAGCGTAGGCTCACCGGCCACCCGTGGAGCGACGGGCATGTCGTGGAAAACCCAGCGCGTAGCTAGGGTCGGCACACGAAGATCGCAGGAAACAACAAATGTAGCAAAAAAAAAATATATATATATCTTTTTTCCCCGGACCAATGGGCCCGAAGGGAGCCATGTCCTACTTCTTGCTAGACAGAAAAAAACTGATCTGCGATATGCAGACTGAGAGGATATACCCGGGGGGTCCGCCCCCTGGGCGGGACTGTAGAAGGTGTGATGCAACACTTTTTACAAGTTTTTCTGCCTAGTCACTCCTAATTAACGGATAATACCCACTTTGACAATAGAGAAGCTGTGTCGGCCCATGGACGAAAGAATAACTGTTTGGTGGCCAGGAAAGGAACGCTATCCTGTACACCGAGGAGACCACCTCGCATACCCACCGGTCGGAGATCCGGGAGGTCCACGGATCCGTGAACCTGTGAAGGCGTCCCCCCACCCCAGAGTCGGGCGGGGGCAAGACTTCATGCGGTGGAGGGCTTGGGCGCCGGCTTGTTCAGCTTACGCACCCAGGGACGCTTCTGTCCTCCAACCGCATCCTTGTCAGTCTGGGAGAATTTTCCCGTGGGCTCTGATGAAAAAAACTATTTTGTGCGGGAAAAGAAGGGCCCGGTTTATGGAGCGGCTCCTTCCCCTTAGTAGGCTGAGGAAGCAGGGTGCTCTTAACTCCCGTGACATTTTTAATAATGTCATCCAGGGCAGCACCAAACAGTCTTCCGCCTTTAAAAGGCAAGTCCGTCAGGAGCTTCTTAGAGGTCAGGTCAGCAGACCAGCATTTCAACCATATCAGGCGACGTAATACCACTGCCGACACTGAGGCCCTAGAAATCAGGGGGGCAGCATCCATAGTGGCATCGCACACATACACCAGACCCTGTATCATTTGGTCTGCCAGTGCAATGCATTCCGGCGGAAGATTATGCTCCTGCACAGTCTGGTGAAAAATCTTTGCCCATTCTGTGAGTGTCTGAGACACCAGGGTCGCCACTACAATGGGACGTAGCGTGGAACCCAGGATGGTGAACATGGCTCTGCTCACCACTTCCGACCTCCTATCAGTGGGGTCCTTAAAGGCTGGAGTCCCCTCAACCGGGAGAGTCGTGGCTTTATTCAACCGGGCGACTGGGGGGTCGTCCACCGGAGGAGAGGTCCATTTCTTAAGCAGGCTCTCCTCAAAAGGGTACCTAACAGACAGACGCTGCGAGACCGCGAAAGTCTTCTGCGGTTTGTCCCATACCTGGTCTATGAATTTGTCAAAGAAAGGTGTGTAAGGAAAAACCTTTTTAGAAGAATGTGCTTTAAATGAACCAAAGGAGACAGCCTCCACCAGAGGTTCCTCAGCCGCAGCATCCAGCTTTAGAGTGTCCCTCACAGCATCATTGAGTTCACTAACAAGCGACCTGTCATGCACTGACCCAGATAAGGAGTCTTCCTCACAAGGAATGTCCTGGTCAAACATATCCAAAAATTCAGAGCTAGGGTCCTGTGCCTCAGCAAGGCCCATATCTGAATCAGAGCACTCCCCTGGAGATGGTGTGGGGAGAGGGCGCTTTTTTAGCTCCCCTGTGCTCGCACGCCGCTTCCATCCTGGCAACAAACTCTTCCAGGACTGCCGACAACTGGTCCATAGGGACCGCAGGTGCAGGAGCCCTGCCTGTTGCCTCTGACAGGAAGGGGGAAGCAGGTGACACTGACTCCATAACACCACCACTCTCTGAGACTTTTGCCAATATAAGTGAAAAAAAGCCCACCCTCCGGCTGCGCTGACCGTGGGGGGTTACCCAGGGGACTCACCAACCCAGTCAGGACCGCTCGGTTCCGCTGCCTGTGCTGCGCTCCCAGCGAGAGTCAACAGTGAGGAGACTGAGGAGAATCGCACGGTTCCAGGCAGCGATAGAGGCCAAACTAGCACAAAAAGCGCGCGCGGCTTCAAGAAAATGGCCGCCGCAATACAAGTGCGCCATAGCGAGGCTACGGCAAGATGGCCGCCATGCGGTTCTCAATGTAACAGAAAAACTCATTAAAAACATGGAGCCGAACAAGGCCCAAAATGACACAAAACACATCCCACAGTTTCATGCAGACCCCCATGGACCCCCACCGGGACAGAGCGACCCCCAGGAACCCCCAATCAGCGGTAGGTGACAGAGCGTAGCAAAAAACAAGGGGGAGACAGGGAAACCCCCCATAACATAGGAACACACAGCATGTACTCACCTGCGGAGGCAGGAGAAACTACTTGCCCATCCATGAAGGACCCACTGGTGTGTTCCTGACAGAACTATCACAGTGCGGTACTGAGTAGCTGTCGGCCCGGTCCACTGTGAAAGATACAGCCGAGCTGTTCTATCATATGTGGACCTCGGAGCAAAAGCTCACCGGCCACCCCTGGAGCCGTGGGGTATGTCGTGGACTGATCTCACACAGAGCGAGGATCAGCACGCTCGATGGTCGGACTGGGAAGACTACGGAGGATAGCGAACTACCCAACCTGTTGCTATGAGTAAGCCTCATCACGGCCACTGCTGGACAAACCCCCTATATTCGGTATCTACGGATAAATAGGTAATCCAAGTAGGTACCGGTGTCAAAACCCCGGGTTTTTTTTTTCCCCTCTCTTGTTTTCTCTCTCCATCTTATCTCTGACCGCTGGACTATAGAAGATGGGAGGACTTAAAGTGACCTCTATAAATACAAAGGGTTTGAATATCCCGGAGAAACGAAGGATGCTACACCATGATTTGAGACAGACTAAAACAGATATTGGAATGATACAGGAAACTCATTTTAAAGAAGGAAAATTCCCTTTCCTCCAAAATAGATACTTCCCTAATGTATATTTGGCATGTAATAAAGAGGCCAAAACTAAGGGAGTGGCTATTTTAATATCCAATCGAATAGCATGGTCCTTGCTGGATAAATACGCAGATCCAGGAGGGAGGTATTTATTCCTGAAGGGATTTATTGGGAATATAAAGGTAACTTTAGCTACCATTTATACTCCAAATGTTAATCAAGAAAACTTTATCGGGAAAATGCTATCAAAACTGACGAAATTTAAAGAAGGGAAACTAATTCTAGGGGGGGATCTCAATGTACCCTTAGACCCAAGAATTGATACCTCTGGAGGTTCCTCCTCTGTATCTAGCGGGGCAAGGAAAAGTATTCTTCAGAAATTTCATGAAAATCAACTGATAGATGTTTGGCGTATCCTGCACACAGATGAGAGGGACTATACATATTTTTCTAATCCACACCAAGTATATTCAAGGATAGATCTTTTTTTGATACCACAGCAATTACTCTCCTGTGTGCAGGATATATCAATTGGTAGTATAACTTGGTCAGATCATGCTCCAGTTATAATAGAAATTTCATTATCAGGGGCTGTCCATCCGGTGGAATGGAGTTGGAGACTGAATGAGAGCCTATTACAATCACCAGAAATCTTAGCAGACCTGAGTAAAGAAATTACATGGTATTTTGAAATAAATGATAGTGCAGAAAGCGACCCTGGAATTGTATGGGAGGCGCATAAAACAGTTATAAGGGGGATCCTAATTAAACATGGCTCTCGAGTAAAAAAGGCCAGAGAAAAGGAATTAAATGAATTATTGGGAAAAATGCAAGAATTGGAGATATTACATAAAGAAACATTAGAAAAGGGCGTAGGAAATGAGCTAGCACATTTAAGACGACAGATATCAGATATTCTACGATATAAAGCAAAGGCGGTACTACAAAGAGGGAGACGGGCCACATATGAATCTGGAGACAAGTGCTGCAAATTACTAGCAAAAAAACTGAAAGAACAACAAACACGATCGTATATACCAGGGATATGCAATTAGCGGACCTCCAGCTGTTGCAAAACTACAAGTCCCATCATGCCTCTGCCTCTGGGTGTCATGCTTTCTGCTGTCAGAGTCTCGCTATGCCTCATGGGACATGTAGTTTGGCAACAGCTGGAGGTCCGCTAATTGCATATCCCTGGTATATACCATATATTAACCACTTAACGACCGCCCACCGCCGATTTACGTCGGCAGAATGGCACGGACAGGCAGAATCACGTAGATCTACGTGATCGCCTTTGTGCAGTTGGGGGGTCCATCCGGACCCCCCTTCACTGCAGTGAGCGGCCGTTAAGTGTTCGGGAGCGATCAGGCATGAGGGGGCGGCCGCTCGATTCCGCCCCCCCCCCCTCGCGATCGCTCCCGGCCAATGAAATTGCTTCCTCCGCCATGTGATGTAAACACAGGCTGGAGGAAGTGATGTCATCTCCCTCGCCGCGGTCTTTTCGTTCCCGGCGCCGAGGAGTGAAGACAGAGGTTAGTGCTCCAACAGTCCACTGACACGTAGGTACACATAGGCACACAAATCACCCCCCAGTCACCCCCAGATCACCCCCCAGGTCACCCCAAAGCCCCCAATCACAGTGTCACTGATTGCAGTGATCATTTATTTTACTGATCACTGCATTTAGTGTCATCTGTGATTGTAAAAAGTTGCAAGGCAGTTAGGATTAGGCCCCTTTAGGTCCAGGGTAGCCCCCTAACCCCCCCTAATAAAGGTTTAACCCCTTGATCACCCCCCAGGTAACCCTTTCACCCCCTAACTTCAGCGTCACTAAGCGATTGTTTTTCCGATCGCTGTATTCGTGTCGCTGGTGTTTTAGATAGGCAGTTATTTTTTTTTTAGGTTCGCCGCAGGTTTTTATTGGTGTCAGGTACCCCCATATTTAACCTAATAAAGGTTTTAACCCCCTGATTGCCCCTAGTTAACCCTTTCACCAGTGATCACCATATAAAGGTTACGGGTGACGCTGGTTGATTAGTTTGCTTTTTATAGCATCAGGGCACCCGCCGTATATAACCCAATAAAGGTTTAACCCCCTGATCGCCCGGCGGGTGAGATCAATTAGGTTTTAGCGCCAGAGAGGGTCTGCGTCGCCCCAGGCAGTGTTAGGTTAGTGCCAGTAACGCTAACACCCACGCGCAAAGCATACACCCCCCTTAGTGGTATAGTATCTGATCAGATCTATACTAGCATCCCCAGCGGTTTAGGGTTCCCAAAAACGCAGTGTTAGCGGGATCAGCCCAGATACCTGCTAGTACCTGCGTTTAGCCCCTCCGCCCAGCCCAGCCCAGCCCACCCAAGTGCAGTATCGATCGATCACTGTCACTTACCAAACACAACACACATAACTGCAGCGTTCGCAGAGACAGGCCTGATCCCTGCGATCGCTAACAGTTTTTTTGTAGCGTTTGATATATTTGCTGACGACAGTCAGGTGCTTTTTTTCCTGTGAATCTTACTAGTGTACCCCTAAATTTAGAGCCCAAAATGGCAAGTCGAAGGTACACTAGTAAAGAGGCCTACGAGATTCTGAGCATGACAGATAGTGAAGAGGAGGTCACGTATCTGTCAGATTCAGGCTCAGAATATCTTCCCGTAGAAGACAGTGACGTCAGCGGCCCCACGTCAGATAGCTCTGACGACGAAGTTGAGGTCCCTGCTAAGGTCAGGCGTACCCGATCCCGATCTTCTGAGGTTGTTGAGGAGCAAGAACCGCAGGTCTCTCGTATCATGGAGCAGAGTAGTACTAGCGCCGCTATTCCTTCTGGTGAACTGGCAAGCACCAGCGGCCTAGTACAGCCTGGACGTACATCCAGCACTGCAGTAACACTTGGTGACGTGGCGAGTCCCATAAGTGCAGTTCAAGCTGGCGAGGTGGCAAGCACAAGTAGTGTCCCGCTGCCACCAAGAAGACAAAGGCAGGCCCGTCGTGCCCATACTGCCCTTCCTGCAGAATTCGCCTATCCTGATTGGGTCCCCACCACTTCTGCAGAACCCGTACTTCCCCCATTCACTGCCCAACCCGGTATTCAGGTGGAAACAGCTGATTTTATGCCAATCGATTTTTATTCGCTGTTTTTCACGGAAGATCTCTATAGATCTATTGTGGACCAGAGTAATTTGTATGCTGGTCAATTTATCGCCGCTAACCCCCAGTTGCCTAAAATTGCCAGAAATTGGAAACCAATTACGGTTTCCGAATTTAAGACCTTTCTGGGCCTTTCCCTCAACATGGGCACACATAAATTTCCGTCATTGCGTGCTTATTGGTCCACGCACCCAATTGACCACATGCCCGTGTTCTCTGCCTCCATGTCCAGGGCACGATACGAGCAGATTTTGCGGTTCATGCACTTCAACGACAATGAACTTTGTCGTCCACGTGGGGACCCTGAATACGACCGGCTCTATAAAATTCGGCCCCTCATAAACCACTTCAACGAACGTTTTGCAGCCTTGTTTACTCCCGATCAAGTTGTCTGCGTTGATGAGTCCCTGATTAAATTTTCTGGCCGCTTGTCTTTCAAGCAGTACCTTCCCAGCAAGCGTGCCAGATACGGGGTCAAGCTCTACAAGTTCTGTGACAGGGCAACAGGCTATGTAGTGAACTTTACGGTTTATGAGGGAAAAGACAGTCAGATTGAGTCGGTCAACTGCCCGGATTACATAGGGAGCGCTGGCAAGATAGTGTGGAACTTGGTGTCACCCTTATTCGGAAAGGGGTACCACTTGTATGTGGACAATTATTACACGAGCGTGCCACTGTTTAGTCACTTGTTTGATCATAAGATTGGAGCATGTGGCACCGTGCGACCTAATCGCCGGGGCTTTCCCCAGCGGCTTGTAGATGCCCGTCTTAGGCTGGGGGAGAGAGCCTGCTTGAAGTGTAATAACTTGCTCGCTATGAAGTGGAGGGACAATAAGAATGTTTTCCTTCTTACCTCCCTTCATGCAGACACGACAGTCCAAATTCGTACGGCGACTGGTGTTGTGGAGAAACCCCTCTGTGTCCACGAATATAACCAAAATATGGGAGGGGTGGACCTCAACGACCAGTTGATGGCGCCGTATCTAATTGACCGTAAGGCGAGACGCTGGTACAAAAAAGTGTCTCTATCATTATTCCAATTGGCTTTGCTGAACGCTCATGTGCTATACAGAGCTTCAGGCGGGACGTTATCTCTTCTAAAATTCCAGAATGAGATAGTCACAGAACTCCTGTATCCAGGCGGTTCTGCACCTCACCATCCCCAACCAAATGCAGTAAGCCGGCTGCATGAGAGGCATTATTCGTATGTCCTCCCGAGTACCCCTACCCAAAGCCACCCCCAAAAAAGATGTCGTGTCTGTAGCAAGCGGGGATTTTGGCGTGACACCCGTAGTTTTTGTCCACTCTGTCCTGACAAGCCTGGTCTTTGCCAAGGTGAATGTTTTGAACGCTACCACTCAAAAGTGAAGTTTTAGCGTAGGGTACAGCATTTCACAGACTAGGACACACTTACACAGGGTCTCCCAAGATGCCATTACATTTTGAGAGACCCGAACCATTACAGTTGTAAAGTTACAAAAAAAAGTGTAAAAAAGAAAAAAAAAACGTAAAAAACAAAACACAAAAAAAATATAAAATAAAAAAAACAAAAATAGTTGTCGTTTTATTGTTCTCTCTCTCTCTATTTTCTCTCTATTGTTCTGCTCTTTTTTTACTGTATTCTATTCTGCAATGTTTTATCATGCTTGCTTTTCAGGTATGTAATTTTTTGTTTTCAGGTGCGCCATTCAACTGCAGCGCGGAATTATTTATCTTGACAGCAACAGCGTTTGCTCCCACGATACATAAAGCCGTGACTCCAGTGCTGTAGGAGGTGATTTCACCACCACAGTTAAAAAAAAGAGCATATATGCCGAAGCATGGGGGCAGCAGGGGCGGAGGAGCGATTTTGCTCCTAATGCCGCGTACATACGGTCGAAATTCCGACCGTGTGTACGCGGCATAACTTTTTTGCGGGAGGATGCCCCCATGCTTCGGCATATATATATTTTAGGCACAGGTTGCGTTAAAACATTTTTTTATTTTTTACTAGGTTTTGTTTTGGTATTTGCTTTGCAGGTATGGCATGGTAAGGTCTTACTGTTGTACTGTAATGTTACTTTGTTTTAATGTTAACCACCATTTGCTTAGCAGGTACGCCATTCAGTTGCAGCGCGGATCTATTTATCTTGACAGCAACAGCGTTTGCTCCCACGATACATAAAGCCGTGACTCCAACGCTGTAGGAGGTGATTTCACCACCACAGTTAAAAAAAAGAGCATATATGCCGAAGCATGGGGGCAGCAGGGGCGGAGGAGCGATTTTGCTCCTAATGCCGCGTACATGCGGTCGAAATTCCGACCGTGTGTACGCGGCATAACTTTTTTGCGGGAGGATGCCCCCATGCTTCGGCATATATATATTTTAGGCACAGGTTGCGTTAAAACATTTTTTTATTTTTTACTAGGTTTTGTTTTGGTATTTGCTTTGCAGGTATGGCATGGTAAGGTCTTACTGTTGTACTGTAATGTTACTTTGTTTTAATGTTAACCACCATTTGCTTAGCAGGTACGCCATTCAGTTGCAGTGCGGATCTATTTATCTTGACAGCAACAGCGTTTGCTCCCACGATACATAAAGCCGTGACTCCAACGCTGTAGGAGGTGATTTCACCACCACAGTTAAAAAAAAGAGCATATATGCCGAAGCATGGGGGCAGCAGGGGCGGAGGAGCGATTTTGCTCCTAATGCCGCGTATATACGGTCGAAATTCCAACGGAGGCTTATCCGTGGAAAAGTCCGACCGTGTGTACGCGGCATAACCTTTTATGCCGCGTACATACGGTCGAAATTCCGACGAAGGCTTGACCGTGTGTACGCGGCATAACTTTTTTGCGGGAGGATGCCCCCATGCTTCGGCATATATGCCCATCATTAGAAGTGGGTGGATGAAGGGAGGTATTCTAATGGTGGGCATACCCACCAATCAATCTCTTTTTTTCGTTCAGCCAATAGGCTGTATGAAAAAAAAGATTACAATACATGTCCAACAAGGACCAGCAACGTACTGGTATGTTGCTGGACTTTGAATGTTTATACCAGAATGATGCCTGCGGGTTTAGGTATCATCTTGGTATCATTCTTTTCAGCCAGCAGCCGGCTTTCATGTAAAAGCAATTCTAGCAGATAATTAGCCTCTAGACTGCTTTTACAAGCAGTGGGAGGGAATGTCCCCCCCCCGGATATAAAAAGCGCCATTGGGAAATTGGGAAAGCATTTTATCACACCGATCTTGGTGTGGTCAGATGCTTTGAGGGCAGAGGAAAGATCTAGGGTCTAACCCCCCAATTTTTTTCAAAAAAAGAGTACCTGTCACTACCTATTGCTATCATAGGGGATATTTACATTCCCTGAGATAACGATAAAAATGGTAAAAAAATAAAATATGGAAGGCACAGTTTAAAAATAAAATAAAAAAGCCAAATAAATAATAAAAAAAAAAAAAAAAAAAAAAAAGCACCGCTGTCCCCCCCTGCTATTGCGCAAAGGCGAACGCAAGCATCGGTCTAGCGTCATATGTAAACAGCAATTGCATCATGCATGTGAGGTATCACCGCGAAGGTCAGATCGAGGGCAGTCATTTTAGCAGTAGACCTCCTCTGTAAATCTAACGTGGTAACCTGTAAAGGCTTTTAAATGCTTTTAAAAATGAATGTAGTTTTGTCGCCGCTGCGCGTTTGTGCGCAATTTTAAAGCATGTCGTGTTTGGTATCCATGTACTCGGCCTATGATCATCTTTTTTATTTCATCAAACATTTGGGCAATATAGTGTTTTTTAGTGCATTAAAAATAAAAAAAGTGTGTTTTTCCCCCAAAAAATGCGTTTGAAAAATCGCTGCGCAAATACTGTGTGGAAAAAAAAAATGCAACACCCACTATTTTAATCTGTAGGGCCTTTGCTTTAAAAAAATATATAATGTTTGGGGGTTCAACATAATTTTCTTGCAAAAAAAAATTTTCTTTCATGTAAACAAAAAGTGTCAGAAAGGGCTTTGTCTTCAAGTGGTTAGAAGAGTGGATGATGTGTGACATAAGCTTCCTAATGTTGTGCATAAAATGCCAGGACAGTTCAAAACCCCCCCAAATGACCCCATTTTGGAAAGTAGACACCCCAAGCTATTTGCTGAGAGGCATGTTGAGCCCATTGAATATTTTTTTTTTGTCCCAAGTGATTGAATAATGACCAAAAAAAAAAAAAATGTACAAAAAGTTGTCACTAAATTATATATTGCTCAAACATGCCATGGGCATATGTGGAATTACACCCCAAAATACATTCTGTTGCTTCTCCTGAGTACGGGGATACCACATGTGTGGGACTTTTTGGGAGCCTAGTCGCGTACGGGACCCCAAAAACCAAGCACCGCCTTCAGGATTTCTATGGGTGTAAATTTTTGATTTCACTCCTCACTGCCTATCACAGTTTCGGAGGCCATGGAATGCCCAGATGGCACAAAACCCCCCCAAATGACCCCATTTTGGAAAGTAGACACCCCAAGCTATTTGCTGAGAGGTATGTTGAGTATTTTGCAGATCTCGCTTTTTGTCACAAAGTTTTGAAAATGTAAAAAAAGAAAAAAAAAAGAAAAAAAAATGTCTTTCTTAATTTTCAAAAACAAATGAGAGCTGTAAAATACTCACCATGCCTCTCAGCAAATAGCTTGGGGTGTCTACTTTCCAAAATGGGGTCATTTGTGGGGGTTTTGGGCTATTTTGACATTTTATGGCCTTCAAAACTGTGATAGGTAGTGAGGAGTGAAATCAAAAATTTATGCCCTTAGAAACCTTGAAGGCGGTGCTTGGTTTTTGGGGTCCCGTACGCGGCTAGGCTCCCAAAAAGTCCCACACATGTGGTATCCCCGTACTCAGGAGAAGCAGCAGAATGTATTTTGGGGTGTAATTTCACATATAACCATGGCATGTGTGAGCAATATATCATTTAGTGACAACTTTTTGTACATTTTTTTTTTTCTTTTTGTCATTATTCAATCATTTGGGACAAAAAAAAAAAATATTCAATGGGCTCAACATGCCTCTCAGCAAATGGCTTGGGGTGTCTACTTTCCAAAATGGGGTCATTTGGGGGGGTTTTGTGCCATCTTGGCATTTTATGGCCTTCAAAACTGTGATAGGTAGTGAGGAGCGAAATCAAAAATTTATGCCCTTAGAAACCTTGAAGGCGGTGCTTGGTTTTTGGGGTCCCGTACGCGGCTAGGCTCCCAAAAAGTCCCACACATGTGGTATCCCCGTACTCAGGAGAAGCAGCAGAATGTATTTTGGGGTGTAATTTCACATATGCCCATGGCATGTGTGAGCAATATATCATTTAGTGACAACTTTGTGCAAAAAAAAAACAGTTTGTCATATTCCCGCAACCTGTGGCAAAATATAAAATATTCCATGGACTCAACATGCCTCTCAGCAAATAGCTTGGGGTGTCTACTTTCCAAAATGGGGTAATTTGGGGGGGTTTTGTGCTATTTTGGCATTTTATGGCCTTCAAAACTGTGATAGGTAGTGAGGAGTGAAATCAAAAATTTACGCCCTTAGAAATCCTGAAGGCGGTGCTTGGTTTTTGGGGCCCTGTACGCGGCTAGGCTCCCAAAAAGTCCCACACATGTGGTATCCCCGTACTCAGGAAAAGCAGCAGAATGTATTTTGGGGTGCAATTCCACATATAACCATGGCATGTGTGAGCAATATATCATTTAGTGACAACTTTTTGTACATTTTTTTTTTCTTTTTGTCATTATTCAATCATTTGGGACAAAAAAAAAATATTCAATGGGGTCAACATGCCTCTCAGCAAATAGCTTGGGGTGTCTACTTTCCAAAATGGGGTCATTTGGGGGGGTTTTGTGCCATCTTGGCATTTTATGGCCTTCAAAACTGTGATAGGTAGTGAGGAGTGAAATCAAAAATTTATGCCCTTAGAAACCTTGAAGGCGGTGCTTGGTTTTTGGGGTCCCGTACGCGGCTAGGCTCCCAAAAAGTCCCACACATGTGGTATCCCCGTACTCAGGAGAAGCAGCAGAATGTATTTTGGGGTGTAATTTCACATATGCCCATGGCATGTGTGAGCAATATATCATTTAGTGACAACTTTGTGCAAAAAAAAAAAAGTTTGTCATATTCCCGCAACTTGTGGCAAAATATAAAATATTCCATGGACTGAACATGCCTCTCAGTAAATAGCTTGGGGTGTCTACTTTCCAAAATGGGGTCATTTGGGGGGGTTTTGTGCTATTTTGGCATTTTATGGCCTTCGAAACTGTGATAGGTAGTGAGGAGTGAAATCAAAAATTTGCGCCCTTAGAAATCCTGAAGGCGGTGCTTGGTTTCCGGGGTCCCGTACGTGGCTAGGCTCCTAAAAAGTCCCACACATGTGGTATCCCCGTACTCAGGAGAAGCAGCAGAATGTATTTTGGGGTGCAATTCCACATATAACCATGGCATGTGTGAGCAATATATCATTTAGTGACAACTTTTTGTATTTTTTTTTTTTTTTTTTTGTCATTATTCAATCACTTGGGACGAAAAAAAAAAATATTCAATGGGCTCAACATGCCTCTCAGCAATTTCCTTGGGGTGTCTACTTTCCAAAATGGGGTCATTTGGGGGGGTTTTGTACTGCCCTGCCATTTTAGCACCTCAAGAAATGAGATAGGCAGTCATAAATTTAAAGCTGTGTAAATTTCAGAAAATGTACCCTAGTTTGTAAACGCTATAACTTTTGCGCAAACCAATAAATATACGCTTATTGACATTTTTTTTACTAAAGACATGTGGCTGAATACATTTTGGCCTAAATGTATGACTAAAATTGAGTTTATTCAATTTTTCTTATAACAAAAAGTAGAAAATATCATTTTTTTTCAAAATTTTCGGTCTTTTTCTGTTTATATCGCAAAAAATAAAAATCGCAGAGGCAATCAAATACCATTAAAAGAAAGCTCTATTTGTGGGAAGAAAAGGACGCAAATTTCATTTGGGTACAACATTGCATGTCCGCACAATTTACAGTTAAAGCAGCGCAGTGCCGAATCCCAAAAACAGGCTTGGTCCTAATGGCCCGAAATGGTCCGGGGCTTAAGTGGTTAAAGGAAAAAGGGATCAAAAAATCTCAATCCCGAAACATATCGCGCAGGAATTTGGGGAGTATTACTCCTCAATGTACAACTTAGCACATCCTTCTTCGCCCCACTTGTCTCTAGAATATCTAGCCTCCGCACAATTAGCTCGACTACCATCTCCGATTCGAAGTAAGTAAGAAGCACCCATCACGTCTGAGGAAATATTTACAGCAATACAAATGATAAAACATGGGAAGGCTCCCGGACCAGATGGTTTCTCGATACAATATTTTAAAAGTTTTTTTCCCTTATTAAGTCCACACATGACTAAACTATTTAATGCCATAGGTCAGGAAACTACCTTTACACCAGACACATTAAGAGCACACATTACGATCCTACCAAAGGAAGGTAAAGATCCGACATGCTGTAGTGGCTACCGTCCGATATCATTATTAAATACAGACTTAAAGATATTTACGAAGACTCTAGCCACTCGACTACAACCCCATGTGTCTCAGTTAGTACATCTAGATCAAGTGGGATTCATTCCCAAACGTGAAGCAAGAGATAGTACTATTAAAGTGCTAAATCTAATCCAACAAGCAAACCAATTAAAAAACCCTAGCGTATTCATAAATACGGATGCGGAAAAAGCCTTTGATAGGGTAAATTGGAAATTCATGCTTGGAGTACTGAGACACATGGGGCTAGGGGGTCGGATGCTGCAGTGGATAACTGAGCTATACACAAAACCACAAGCAATGGTAAAGGTAAATGGAGTATACTCTAAAATATTTTCGATATCAAACGGGACCCGTCAGGGGTGTCCCTTGTCACCACTCCTATTTGCACTAACATTAGAACCTTTCCTGAATAAGATCAGACAGAACACAGACATCGTAGGAATAAGAATAGGAGGAGAAGAGTATAAGGTTTCGGCGTACGCTGATGACTTACTATTTTCATTAGCTTCTCCGCAAATATCATTGCCTAACCTACTGAAGGAAGTAGAACAGTATGGTGCTCTGTCTGACTTCAGGATAAACTATGGTAAATCAGAGGCCATGGGAGTGGCGATGCAGGGACACCTAAGCAGAGTTCTCCAACAGAATTTTAAATTTAGATGGACAACAACGGCACTGAATTATCTGGGGACAAAGATCCCATCAAATTTAACGAAAATCTTTGATTTGAATTTTCGACCATTACTAGTGTCGGTCAGAATATTGCTAAATAAATTGAATAAGGGTATGCACTCCTGGTTTGGGAGGTGCAATATCTTAAAGATGAATATAGTTCCTAGGTTCCTATATCTGTTTCAGCGGCTACCTATATATATCCCTAGGTCTTATTTTAATCAGATAGGGATAGAGTTAACAAAATTTATCTGGGCCTGCAGACGACCTAGAATTAATAGAAGATTATTAACAATACCGAAGGAGCGGGGTGGAATTGCAGCCCCAGATATGTACAAGTATTATCAGGCAGCACAACTAGGCAGGATCATTGATTGGTGTAGGCACTCAAAATATAAACTATGGACCAGAATCGAACAACAGATAAGTACTATTCCTTTGGACAGAGCCATTTGGTGTTATGCATCTTTACCTTCCCAACTGAAAAAGAATCCTATAATAGGGCCTACACTTCAAATGGGATATAAGATAAGCCGAAACCATAGTATTACTACAGAACAATCACCCTTGACACCAGTCCTGGGGAACCCAGCGTTTCCACCAGGGCTGGAGGCAAGATGCTTTCAGGGACTTAGAGATAGAGGATTATGTCAAGTGTCACACTTTACGAATCTTGAGAACTGGCCAACAATACAAAATATGACTCAACAGGGAGGCCAATTTGAAATGACAGCTTGGCAGGCACGACAAGTGAGACACTTTTTAGTATCCCTTGGCCCAATGGAGAAATATTGTAGATCACGTACAAAGTTTGAGACATACTGCGAAGAAAAGGAACCGATCTCCCATGTTATATCTAAAATATATGCTCTTCTGGTAACACCTCCAGAGGAGTATAAAATAAAAAGTCTGAGCAAATGGGAGAGGGACATGAATCAAAGCTTTTCATCAACACAGTAAGAAAATAGAACAGGTTGCCCTGAGTAGTTCTAGATGTACCAAGACACAGGAATCGAATTACAAATTGTTAATGTGATGGTACTATACACCAGCAGCTCTAAATAATTTTTTTCCAGAAGAATCAGATAGATGTTGGAGGAACTGTGGTGAACGGGGGACCATCTTTCATATCTTCTGGCAGTGTCCAGTGATTAGACGATTCTGGCTGGAGGTGCAGAGAATAACGCAAATGTTCACGGAATATCAAGTTCCGGATGACCCAGCCTTCTTTTTGTTACAGAGCTCTCAAATCCCAATAAAAAGGTATAAGAACTCAATAATATGCCACATGGTGAATGCAGCCAAAAGCTGCATATCTCTATGCTGGAAAGAAACTCGAACACCCCCTATTTCTATGTGGCTGGAAAAAATAAGACGAGTGTGGATAATGGAAAATCTATGGCCCAGCACAGTAGAAAGAACGGAACAAATTAATGAGATATGGACACCATGGGAAGAATTTGTAAAGTCGGAAGAGGGTAAAAAATTATTGGGAGAAGACAGAGACTGGGGCTCTGAAGCCCCCTAGGGGAGAGGTCAATCATGTCCATCGGTCGGAGAAAGAGTGGGAGGGAACTGGAGAGAGAGAATGTAATTTTTTTTTGTGTGTTATTGTTTCCGGGGTGTAAGGGGTTAGGGTAAAAGAATTGGAGGGAGGGAAGAGTAAGTAGAGAAATAGACAATTAATATTTTGTTTCATATGTGGATCAGGAAAATATTACTGATGTATAATATGTAATATGTTTTATGAGATGGGCAATATTATGTTATTGTTATTGTCTATGGGGTATGGGAAAAAAGTATGCTAAAATATGTATAAATCAGTGCGCAACCTATTAGATAAGCCTACACAGTGCTTATAATTATACAAATGAGAAGTGAAAATAAACATGTGAATAGATAGACACTTAAACAAATGTCCTATAGTACCACCTAATTGACAAGTGAAAAAAAGGGGGGAAAAAAAAGGGGGGAGGAACAAAAATCAAAACCACAACAATGAATATTAACCCCTGAAACTAATATACTCCGGGGTACACGGTTCAAGTGTGTTTAAAGTTCGTATAGACTGGAATGTCGGCATCAAACGATTTCCATCAAACAAACAAAACCCGATCCTGTGGTGCAGATAAAGCGAGACTTTTTCAACTTGCTGGAATAATTGATAAAGGCAATGGAGGCTTACCAGCTCAGGTGGATCCCGATTACAGAGATCATATGGGGCTCATGCATGAATAGAGACATCCACCGACATGCAGCAGATCTGTACCTCCAATCGTCCGATATCCCGATCCTCCAGGGGCCCTCAGAGCAAGGTGATCATGCAAGGACTCCCTCGCTCATACAGCAGAAAAGGATGTTGAAATAAAAAAAGAAAAAAACCTCATGGTGCAATACTTTGGTTTAAAAAAAGGATACCCTTTGTTAATTTCAGGCAAATAAAATCGCTTCACATGAAGTTATAACACGAGGAAAGCGGCAAATTCAAAAAACTGATCGTACTCAGCTGCTGTGTTGCAGTCAGCTGTAACGTAGTGATGGCCCAATCAACAGCTCCACCCGACGCTGCGTTTCGTCATACAAGGCGTCCACTGGGAAAGGAGGCTGGATTGGGACATCACTCATCACACTTATATTCTGGCAGAAAACAGTGACACCGGAAGCCGGGAAGAAAACTCAAATCCCCCAGGCTACCCGTGTTAATAGACATCTTCCTTTGACTCCCGCAATACGCGGAATGTTCGCCGGAAAAATGTCTACACAAAAGAGATAGAATATTTTACATGTCCCTGTATGGTATGAAGGGCATTGCTGGTCCTCCACATCTGGACATGACAAAAAATACATATATATTAATGATCAACCCCTTATAATAAAGGTGAATCAATAACAATAATAATAATACAAATAAGTCAGTGCTCTGGAATTAACCTTAAAACTGACAAATAATTAAAAATAATAATAATAAACACATTAACCACTTAAGCCCCGGACCATTTCGGGCCATTAGGACCAGGCCTGTTTTTGGGATTCGGCACTGCGCTGCTTTAACTGTAAATTGTGCGGACATGCAATGTTGTACCCAAATGAAATTTGCGTCCTTTTCTTCCCACAAATAGAGCTTTCTTTTAATGGTATTTGATTGCCTCTGCGATTTTTATTTTTTGCGATATAAACAGAAAAAGACCGAAAATTTTGAAAAAAAATGATATTTTCTACTTTTTGTTATAAGAAAAATCGAATAAACTCAATTTTAGTCATAAATTTAGGCCAAAATGTATTCAGCCACATGTCTTTAGTAAAAAAAATGTCAATAAGCGTATATTTATTGGTTTGCGCAAAAGTTATAGCGTTTACAAACTAGGGTACATTTTCTGAAATTTACACAGCTTTAAATTTATGACTGCCTATCTCATTTCTTGAGGTGCTAAAATGGCAGGGCAGTACAAAACCCCCCCAAATGACCCCATTTTGGAAAGTAGACACCCCAAGCTATTTGCTGAGAGGCATGTTGACCCCATTGAATATTTTTTTTTTGTCCCAAATGATTGAATAATGACAAAAAGAAAAAAAAAATGTACAAAAAGTTGTCACTAAATGATATATTGCTCACACATGCCATGGTTATATGTGGAATTGCACCCCAAAATACATTCTGCTGCTTTTCCTGAGTACGGGGATACCACATGTGTGGGACTTTTTGGGAGCCTAGCCGCGTACAGGGCCCCAAAAACCAAGCACCGCCTTCAGGATTTCTAAGGGCGTAAATTTTTGATTTCACTCCTCACTACCTATCACAGTTTCGAAGGCCATAAAATGCCAAAATAGCACAAAACCCCCCCAAATTACCCCATTTTGGAAAGTAGACACCCCAAGCTATTTGCTGAGAGGCATGTTGAGTCCATGGAATATTTTATATTTTGCCACAGGTTGCGGGAATATGACAACCTTTTTTTTTTTGCACAAAGTTGTCACTAAATGATATATTGCTCACACATGCCATGGGCATATGTGAAATTACACCCCAAAATACATTCTGCTGCTTCTCCTGAGTACGGGGATACCACATGTGTGGGACTTTTTGGGAGCCTAGCCGCGTACGGGACCCCAAAAACCAAGCACCGCCTTCAAGGTTTCTAAGGGCATAAATTTTTGATTTCACTCCTCACTACCTATCACAGTTTTGAAGGCCATAAAATGTCAAGATAGCCCAAAACCCCCACAAATGACCCCATTTTGGAAAGTAGACACCCCAAGCTATTTGCTGAGAGGCATGGTGAGTATTTTACAGCTCTCATTTGTTTTTGAAAATTAAGAAAGACATTTTTTTTTATATTTTTTTTATTTTTTTACATTTTCAAAACTTTGTGACAAAAAGCGAGATCTGCAAAATACTCAACATACCTCTCAGCAAATAGCTTGGGGTGTCTACTTTCCAAAATGGGGTCATTTGGGGGGGTTTTGTGCCATCTGGGCATTCCATGGCCTCCGAAACTGTGATAGGCAGTGAGGAGTGAAATCAAAAATTTACACCCATAGAAATCCTGAAGGCGGTGCTTGGTTTTTGGGGTCCCCTACGCGACTAGGCTCCCAAAAAGTCCCACACATGTGGTATCCCCGTACTCAGGAGAAGCAACAGAATGTATTTTGGGGTGTAATTCCACATATGCCCATGGCATGTTTGAGCAATATATAATTTAGTGACAACTTTTTGTACATTTTTTTTTTTTTTTGGTCATTATTCAATCACTTGGGACAAAAAAAAAATATTCAATGGGCTCAACATGCCTCTCAGCAAATAGCTTGAGGTGTCTACTTTACAAAATGGGGTCATTTGGGGGGGTTTTGAACTGTCCTGGCATTTTATGCACAACATTATATTGCTCACACATGCCATGGTTATATGTGGAATTGCACCCCAAAATACATTCTGCTGCTTCTCCTGAGTACGGGGATACCACATGTGTGGGACTTTTTAGGAGCCTAGCCACGTACGGGACCCCGGAAACCAAGCACCGCCTTCAGGATTTCTAAGGGCGCAAATTTTTGATTTCACTCCTCACTACCTATCACAGTTTCGAAGGCCATAAAATGCCAAAATAGCACAAAACCCCCCCAAATGACCCCATTTTGGAAAGTAGACACCCCAAGCTATTTACTGAGAGGCATGTTCAGTCCATGGAATATTTTATATTTTGCCACAAGTTGCGGGAATATGACAAACTTTTTTTTTTTTGCACAAAGTTGTCACTAAATGATATATTGCTCACACATGCCATGGGCATATGTGAAATTACACCCCAAAATACATTCTGCTGCTTCTCCTGAGTACGGGGATACCACATGTGTGGGACTTTTTGGGAGCCTAGCCACGTACGGGACCCCAAAAACCAAGCACCGCCTTCAAGGTTTCTAAGGGCATAAATTTTTGATTTCACTCCTCACTACCTATCACAGTTTTGAAGGCCATAAAATGCCAAGATGGCACAAACCCCCCCAAATGACCCCATTTTGGAAAGTAGACACCCCAAGCTATTTGCTGAGAGGCATGTTGACCCCATTGAATATTTTTTTTTTTTGTCCCAAATGATTGAATAATGACAAAAAGAAAAAAAAAATGTACAAAAAGTTGTCACTAAATGATATATTGCTCACACATGCCATGGTTATATGTGGAATTGCACCCCAAAATACATTCTGCTGCTTTTCCTGAGTACGGGGATACCACATGTGTGGGACTTTTTGGGAGCCTAGCCGCGTACAGGGCCCCAAAAACCAAGCACCGCCTTCGGGATTTCTAAGGGCGTAAATTTTTGATTTCACTCCTCACTACCTATCACAGTTTCGAAGGCCATAAAGTGCCAAAATAGCACAAAACCCCCCCCAAATTACCCCATTTTGGAAAGTAGACACCCCAAGCTATTTGCTGAGAGGCATGTTGAGTCCATGGAATATTTTATATTTTGCCACAGGTTGCGGGAATATGACAACCTTTTTTTTTTTTGCACAAAGTTGTCACTAAATGATATATTGCTCACACATGCCATGGGCATATGTGAAATTACACCCCAAAATACATTCTGCTGCTTCTCCTGAGTACGGGGATACCACATGTGTGGGACTTTTTGGGAGCCTAGCCGCGTACGGGACCCCAAAAACCAAGCACCGCCTTCAAGGTTTCTAAGGGCATAAATTTTTGATTTCGCTCCTCACTACCTATCACAGTTTTGAAGGCCATAAAATGCCAAGATGGCACAAAACCCCCCCAAATGACCCCATTTTGGAAAGTAGACACCCCAAGCTATTTGCTGAGAGGCATGTTGAGCCCATTGAATATTTTGTTTTTGTCCCAAATGATTGAATAATGACAAAAAGAAAAAAAAATGTACAAAAAGTTGTCACTAAATGATATATTGCTCACACATGCCATGGTTATATGTGAAATTACACCCCAAAATACATTCTGCTGCTTCTCCTGAGTACGGGGATACGACATGTGTGGGACTTTTTGGGAGCCTAGCCGCGTACGGGACCCCAAAAACCAAGCACCGCCTTCAAGGTTTCTAAGGGCATAAATTTTTGATTTCACTCCTCACTACCTATCACAGTTTTGAAGGCCATAAAATGTCAAAATAGCCCAAAACCCCCACAAATGACCCCATTTTGGAAAGTAGACACCCCAAGCTATTTGCTGAGAGGCATGGTGAGTATTTTACAGCTCTCATTTGTTTTTGAAAATTAAGAAAGACATTTTTTTTTCTTTTTTTTTTCTTTTTTTACATTTTCAAAACTTTGTGACGAAAAGCGAGATCTGCAAAATACTCAACATACCTCTCAGCAAATAGCTTGGGGTGTCTACTTTCCAAAATGGGGTCATTTGGGGGGGTTTTGTGCCATCTGGGCATTCCATGGCCTCCGAAACTGTGATAGGCAGTGAGGAGTGAAATCAAAAATTTACAACCATAGAAATCCTGAAGGCGGTGCTTGGTTTTGGGGTCCCCTACGCGACTAGGCTCCCAAAAAGTCCCACACATGTGGTATCCCCGTACTCAGGAGAAGCAACAGAATGTATTTTGGGGTGTAATTCCACATATGCCCATGGCATGTTTGAGCAATATATAATTTAGTGACAACTTTTTGTACATTTTTTTTTTTGGTCATTATTCAATCACTTGGGACAAAAAAAAAAAATATTCAATGGGCTCAACATGCCTCTCAGCAAATAGCTTGAGGTGTCTACTTTACAAAATGGGGTCATTTGGGGGGGTTTTGAACTGTCCTGGCATTTTATGCACAACATTAGGAAGCTTATGTCACACATCATCCACTCTTCTAACCACTTGAAGACAAAGCCCTTTCTGACACTTTTTGTTTACATGAAAAAAAAATTTTTTTTGCAAGAAAATTATGTTGAACCCCCAAACATTATATATTTTTTTAAAGCAAAGGCCCTACAGATTAAAATAGTGGGTGTTGCATTTTTTTTTCCACACAGTATTTGCGCAGCGATTTTTCAAACGCATTTTTTGGGGGAAAAACACACTTTTTTTATTTTTAATGCACTAAAAAACACTATATTGCCCAAATGTTTGATGAAATAAAAAAGATGATCTTAGGCCGAGTACATGGATACCAAACACTACATGCTTTAAAATTGCGCACAAACGCGCAGCGGCGACAAACTACATTCATTTTTAAAAGCATTTAAAAGCCTTTACAGGTTACCGCATTAGATTTACAGAGGAGGTCTACTGCTAAAATTACTGCCCTCGATCTGACCTTCGCGGTGATACCTCACATGCATGATGCAATTGCTGTTTACATATGACGCTAGACTGACGCTTGCGTTCGCCTTTGCGCAAGAGCAGGGGGGGACAGCGGTGCTTTTTTTTTTTTTTTTATTATTTATTTGGCTTTTTTATTTTATTTTTAAACTGTGCCTTCCATATTTTATTTTTTTTACCATTTTTATCGTTATCTCAGGGAATGTAAATATCCCCTATGATAGCAATAAGTAGTGACAGGTACTCTTTTTTTGAAAAAAATTGGGGGGTTAGACCCTAGATCTTTCCTCTGCCCTCAAAGCATCTGACCACACCAAGATCGGTGTGATAAAATGCTTTCCCAATTTCCCAATGGCGCTTTTTATATCCGGGGGGGGGGACATTCCCTCCCACTGCTTGTAAAAGCAGTCTAGAGGCTAATTATCTGCTAGAATTGCTTTTACATGAAAGCCGGCTGCTGGCTGAAAAGAATGATACCAAGATGATACCTAAACCCGCAGGCATCATTCTGGTATAAACATTCAAAGTCCAGCAACATACCAGTACGTTGCTGGTCCTTGTTGGACATGTATTGTAATCTTTTTTTTCATACAGCCTATTGGCTGAACGAAAAAAAGAGATTGATTGGTGGGTATGCCCACCATTAGAATACCTCCCTTCATCCACCCACTTCTAATGATGGGCATATATGCCGAAGCATGGGGGCATCCTCCCGCAAAAAAGTTATGCCGCGTACACACGGTCAAGCCTTCGTCGGAATTTCGACCGTATGTACGCGGCATAAAAGGTTATGCCGCGTACACACGGTCGGACTTTTCCACGGGCAAGCCTCCGTTGGAATTTCGACCGTATATACGCGGCATTAGGAGCAAAATCGCTCCTCCGCCCCTGCTGCCCCCATGCTTCGGCATATATGCTCTTTTTTTTAACTGTGGTGGTGAAATCACCTCCTACAGCGTTGGAGTCACGGCTTTATGTATCGTGGGAGCAAACGCTGTTGCTGTCAAGATAAATAGATCCGCGCTGCAACTGAATGGCGTACATGCTAAGCAAATGGTGGTTAACATTAAAACAAAGTAACATTACAGTACAACAGTAAGACCTTACCATGCCATACCTGCAAAGCAAATACCAAAACAAAACCTAGTAAAAAATAAAAAAATGTTTTAACGCAACCTGTGCCTAAAATATATATATGCCGAAGCATGGGGGCATCCTCCCGCAAAAAAGTTATGCCGCGTACACACGTTCGGAATTTTCCACGGGCAGGCCTCCGTCGGAATTTCGACCGTATGTACGCGGCATTAGGAGCAAAATCGCTCCTCCGCCCCTGCTGCCCCCATGCTTCGGCATATATGCTCTTTTTTTTAACTGTGGTGGTGAAATCACCTCCTACAGCACTGGAGTCACGGCTTTATGTATCGTGGGAGCAAACGCTGTTGCTGTCAAGATAAATAATTCCGCGCTGCAGTTGAATGGCGCACCTGAAAACAAAAAATTACATACCTGAAAAGAAAGCATGATAAAACATTGCAGAATAGAATACAGTAAAAAAGAGCAGAACAATAGAGAGAAAATAGAGAGAGAGAGAGAACAATAAAACGACAACTATTTTTGGTTTTTTTATTTTATATTTTTTTTGTGTTTTGTTTTTTACGTTTTTTTTTTCTTTTTTACACTTTTTTTTGTAACTTTACAACTGTAATGGTTCGGGTCTCTCAAAATGTAATGGCATCTTGGGAGACCCTGTGTAAGTGTGTCCTAGTCTGTGAAATGCTGTACCCTACGCTAAAACTTCACTTTTGAGTGGTAGCGTTCAAAACATTCACCTTGGCAAAGACCAGGCTTGTCAGGACAGAGTGGACAAAAACTACGGGTGTCACGCCTAAATCCGCGCTTGCTACAGACACGACATCTTTTTTGGGGGTGGCTTTGGGTAGGGGTACTCGGGAGGACATACGAATAATGCCTCTCATGCAGCCGGCTTACTGCATTTGGTAGGGGATGGTGAGGTGCAGAACCGCCTGGATACAGGAGTTCTGTGACTATCTCATTCTGGAATTTTAGAAGAGATAACGTCCCACCTGAAGCTCTGTATAGCACATGAGCGTTCAGCAAAGCCAATTGGAATAATGATAGAGACACTTTTTTGTACCAGCGTCTCGCCTTACGGTCAATTAGATACGGCGCCATCAACTGGTCGTTGAGGTCCACCCCTCCCATATTTTGGTTATATTCGTGGACACAGAGGGGTTTCTCCACAACACCAGTCGCCGTACGAATTTGGACTGTCGTGTCTGCATGAAGGGAGGTAAGAAGGAAAACATTCTTATTGTCCCTCCACTTCATAGCGAGCAAGTTATTACACTTTACGCAGGCTCTCTCCCCCAGCCTAAGACGGGCATCTACAAGCCGCTGGGGAAAGCCCCGGCGATTAGGTCGCACGGTGCCACATGCTCCAATCTGATGATCAAACAAGTGACTAAACAGTGGCACGCTCGTGTAATAATTGTCCACATACAAGTGGTACCCCTTTCCGAATAAGGGTGACACCAAGTTCCACACTATCTTGCCAGCGCTCCCTATGTAATCCGGGCAGTTGACCGGCTCAACCTGACTATCTTTTCCCTCATAAACCGTAAAGTTCACTACATAGCCTGTTGCCCTGTCACAGAACTTGTAGAGCTTGACCCCGTATCTGGCACGCTTGCTGGGAAGGTACTGCTTGAAAGACAAGCGGACAGAAAATTTAATCAGGGACTCATCAACGCAGACAACTTGATCGGGAGTAAACAAGGCTGCAAAACGTTCGTTGAAGTGGTTTATGAGGGGCCG
This sequence comes from Rana muscosa, assembly GCA_029206835.1. Taxonomy (NCBI): domain Eukaryota; kingdom Metazoa; phylum Chordata; class Amphibia; order Anura; family Ranidae; genus Rana; species Rana muscosa. The sequence goes on from CM055118.1 coordinate 869,491,152, forward strand.
AATTTTATAGAGCCGGTCGTATTCAGGGTCCCCACGTGGACGACAAAGTTCATTGTCGTTGAAGTGCATGAACCGCAAAATCTGCTCGTATCGTGCCCTGGACATGGAGGCAGAGAACACGGGCATGTGGTCAATTGGGTGCGTGGACCAATAAGCACGCAATGACGGAAATTTATGTGTGCCCATGTTGAGGGAAAGGCCCAGAAAGGTCTTAAATTCGGAAACCGTAATTGGTTTCCAATTTCTGGCAATTTTAGGCAACTGGGGGTTAGCGGCGATAAATTGACCAGCATTTAAATTACTCTGGTCCACAATAGATCTATAGAGATCTTCCGTGAAAAACAGCGAATAAAAATCAATTGGAATAAAATCAGCTGTTTCCACCTGAATACCGGGTTGGGCAGTGAATGGGGGAAGTACGGGTTCTGCAGAAGTGGTGGGGACCCAATCAGGATAGGCGAATTCTGCAGGAAGGGCAGTATGGGCACGACGGGCCTGCCTTTGTCTTCTTGGTGGCAGCGGGACACTACTTGTGCTTGCCACCTCGCCAGCTTGAACTGCACTTATGGGACTCGCCACGTCACCAAGTGTTACTGCAGTGCTGGATGTACGTCCAGGCTGTACTAGGCCGCTGGTGCTTGCCAGTTCACCAGAAGGAATAGCGGCGCTAGTACTACTCTGCTCCATGATACGAGAGACCTGCGGTTCTTGCTCCTCAACAACCTCAGAAGATCGGGATCGGGTACACCTGACCTTAGCAGGGACCTCAACTTCGTCGTCAGAGCTATCTGACGTGGGGCCGCTGACGTCACTGTCTTCTACGGGAAGATATTCTGAGCCTGAATCTCACAGATACGTGACCTCCTCTTCACTATCTGTCATGCTCAGAATCTCGTAGGCCTCTTTACTAGTGTACCTTCGTCTTGCCATTTTGGGCTCTAAATTTAGGGGTACACTAGTAAGATTCACAGGAAAAAAAGCACCTGACTGTCGTCAGCAAATATATCAAACGCTACAAAAAAACTGTTAGCGATCGCAGGGATCAGGCCTGTCTCTGCGAACGCTGCAGTTATGTGTGTTGTGTTTGGTAAGTGACAGTGATCGATCGATACTGCACTTGGGTGGGCTGGGCTGGGCTGGGCTGGGCGGAGGGGCTAAACGCAGGCGCTAGCAGGTATCTGGGCTGATCCCGCTAACACTGCGTTTTTGGGAACCCTAAACCGCTGGGGATGCTAGTATAGATCTGATCAGATACTATACCACTAAGGGGGGTGTATGCTTTGCGCGTGGGTGTTAGCGTTACTGGCACTAACCTAACACTGCCTGGGGCGACGCAGACCCTCTCTGGCGCTAAAACCTAATTGATCTCACCCGCCGGGCGATCAGGGGGGTTAAACCTTTATTGGGTTATATACGGCGAGTGCCCTGATGCTATAAAAAGCAAACTAATCAACCAGCGTCACCCGTAACCTTTATATGGTGATCACTGGTGAAAGGGTTAACTAGGGGCAATCAGGGGGTTAAAACCTTTATTAGGTTAAATATGGGGGTACCTGACACTATATAAAAACCTGACGGGTAACCTAAATAACTAAATAACTTACTGGCTAACCAGTGACACCAGTGACGCTTATACGGCAATCACTGGTGAAAGGGTTAACTCTAGGGGCAATCAGGGGGTTAAAATAATATATGGGGGTACCTGACACTAATAAAAACCTGCGGCGAACCTAAAAAAAAATAACTGCCTATCTAAAACACCAGCGACACGAATACAGCGATCGGAAAAACAATCGCTTAGTGACGCTGAAGTTAGGGGGTGAAAGGGTTACCTGGGGGGTGATCAAGGGGTTAAACCTTTATTAGGGGGGGTTAGGGGGCTACCCTGGACCTAAAGGGGCCTAATCCTAACTGCCCTGCAACTTTTTACAATCACAGATGACACTAAATGCAGTGATCAGTAAAATAAATGATCACTGCAATCAGTGACACTGTGATTGGGGGCTTTGGGGTGACCTGGGGGGTGATCTGGGGGTGACTGGGGGGTGATTTGTGTGCCTATGTGTACCTACGTGTCAGTGGACTGTTGGTGCACTAACCTGCTTCTTCTTTCCTCGGCGCCGGGAACGAAAAGACCGCGGCGAGGGAGATGACATCACTTCCTCCAGCCTGTGTTTACATTTCAGGCAGGAGGAAGCAATTTCATTCGCCGGGAGCGATCGCGAGGGGGGGGGGCGGAATCGAGCGGCCGCCCCCTCATGCCTGATCGCTCCCGAACACACCGGATGGACCCCCCAACTGCACAAAGGCGATCACGTAGATCTACGTGATTCTGCCTGTCGGTGCCATTCTGCCGACGTAAATCGGCGGTGGGCGGTCGTTAAGTGGTTAAGATATCAATGTATATTATCATAAAACACTTGATATATGATGCCATATAACAATTTGAAAATTACAACGTGTAACAGCCTATACCTCCAACTCAAGGGTTTCAGTTAATATACAAACGGAAACCCGTGAGATAACTAAAAAAAAAAAAAAAAACTATACAAAAATACAAAGCACATATAAATGAATACCAATATGGACCACTATGACTATTGCAATACTGACATCTAGTGGATGATTGCTGACACTACCCTATATACAACAGTACTAATAAAGGAAATCTAATCCTCTAGAAAATCTAGTAGGTTTTGATTTTGAATTCTTAAAAGGGATCACCAGGTGATGCACTCACCTTAATAAAAATCTAGACCCACCCTATAATCATATTAAAGAAAATAATTGTTATTGAACTGCTGTACTACAGAGAGGGAAATACAAAAAATTATACCACTAAACCAAGAAAGTATATTAATGGAAACTTATATGAGTGGTGATTTCAACTATTGTTTATAAAACAATTGATATCCCACTCTATATTAAGGCCCAAAGATCGGTAACACTGTAAATTAAAGATCCACCGCGTTTCTCTACGGGAAATTTGTCGTTTTAGATCACTTCCTCTCCAATGGGGGGTATACACCTCGATGCCTATCACCTCCAGGAGTGAAGGGTCTCTATTATGTCATAGATGGAAGTGCCACGAGATGCTACGATCTTTAAAACCCCTGCGGATATTGGAGAGGTGCTCCCCTATTCTCACTTTGAGAGCCCGGGTGGTCCTACCAACATATTGGAACCCGCATGGACAACGTAACAAATATATTACCCCAATAGTCGTACAGGTAATAAAGCTAGATATATTATACTTCTTGGTGGTGACCTGAGAAGTAAAGGAAGAGGTCTTAACAGTTTTTGAAGATTTACAAACTTTACATCTTCGACAGGGAAAGAAGCCCTTAAGCTGTCCAAACATACTTATTGGCAACGGGGGGTCAACCATGCTTGGTGCTATAAGATCTTTAAGGTTTTGGTTTCTTCTGAAGAGAATTGTGGGTCTCTCCGGGAGTGTAGACCCCAAAACCTGATCACTCTTCAGCACTTTCCAGTGCTTGTGCATGATTTTATTAACCCACCAAAAATGGGATGAAAAGGTTGTTAAAAAGGACCATTGTAGATTAGTTGTCATATTTTTATCCCTATTTTTAGGTACTAGCAAATTGGATCTATCCAGCCTAGCCACATCTCTGCGATCTTTTTCTAGAGTGTTGGGTTCATATCCCTTCTCTAGAAACCGTTTTTGGAGTACCAAAGTCTGTGCTTCATAGTCTTCCAACCGTGAACAATTGCGTTGTATACGTTGGAACTGTCCCTTAGGGAAGGCCTTCAACCAATTTGGGTGATGTCCACTATGTGTTGGAATATACCCATTTTTGTCTGTGTTTTTAAAGTAAGTTTTAGTTGATAGAGAATCTTTGTCTTTATAAATCACCAAATCCAGAAAATTCACAGATGTGACGCTGTATTCATATGTGAATCTGATTCCCCAATTGTTAGTATTAAGGGAAACTATAAAATCACGCAAGGATTCAGCATCACCTTTCCATAAAAAGAATGCGTCATCTATATACCTCCGCCATAGGAGTAAGCGGGGCTCTTGGAGAGAAAAAAGTTGATCATTCTCCCATAGGGCCATAAATAGGCCCGCGAGGCTAGGGGCAAATTTTGCCCCCATCGCAACGCCGGTACATTGTAGATAGTATTGACCACCGTAATAAAAATAATTGTGCTCCATGGCGAAGGTTAGCAATTTCATTACAAATTCCAAAGTGGAGGATTTTATTGAAAGATCTTTGCGTAGAAAGAATTCAGCAGCCTTATATCCCAAATCATGGGGTATAATGGTATATAAAGAGGTAACGTCTGCTGTTACCAGCAAGACGTCCTCTTCAATCTTCCATTCAGACACTTCCCTAATAATTTGCATTGTATCCTTCAAAAAAGCTGGTGTTCTAGTGACTACCGGTTAAAGGAATACATCAATGAATTTTCCAACTCTTGACGTTAGGGAGTCTATTCCACTGATAATGGGACGTCCAGGGGGTTGTGTGGGATTTTTATGGATTTTGGGGATATAATATATAATGGGAGTACGCGGAGCCAAGGGTATAAGGAAGTCCAGCTCTTTATCATTAATTACTCCCTTCCTATATCCTTCTTGCACTATACTATGTAACAATTTTTTATAATTCTCCAAAGGATCCCTGCGTAAAATGGTATAAGTTTCCCTATCCTCCAACAAAGTTTCCATTTCTTTAAGATAGTCCTCTTTTTTAAGGACCACTATCCCCCCCCCCTTATCCGCTGGCCTTATAATAAGATTCTTTCTATCACACAGGGATGCTATTTCCTCCTCCATATTGTGGGATCTCTCCTTTTTAAATTTCACTGAAGAAAGTTCTTGTAGGATGAGTTCCTTAAACACTGTGATGCTGGGGGCAGGTTTTCCCAGAGGATTGAACAAAGAGGCGTTCTTTAAACCTGTTCCTCCTTTTACTACCTCCACCACTGGTGTGCTATTCCTAAGAACTGGATTTGTCATGAAATGGCGTTTTATACTCAATTTTCTGGTAAATTTTTGTACATCCAGAAACATCTGGAATTTGTTTAGTGATTCTTTAGGGGCATATTTAAGTCCTTGGTTTAATACAATTTTTTCAGATTTGGTAAGTTCCTCACCGCTGAGATTGAAAACTCCTTGACAGGTTAATTCTGTCTCAGCTTTTTTGGTGTTGCTCCACTGGCCTCCTCGACATCCTCTCTTTGTCTTCCCTTTTTTCCCTGACCTCTTCCTAAAAAATTATCTGTTTTACTTCTAAGGGGCGCTGATCCCGAGGGACCCTCTTGTTTCCGTCCTTGTGTATCATTATACATCCTAGGACCCATGTTGTGCCATTCTGGTTCTTCATAGACATCATTATTCTGCTGTAATGGTCCATATTGGTTCTGTACTGGTATATCATACCTCCATGGAACCTGTGGGGAAACAAATGAATTTCCCCTATGTTCTTCTTCTGGACTATTCCTATAATTAGGATCCCCATAATATCCATTATGGTCCATGTATGTAGGTCTGTTAGGAGGATACATGTGAGTATTGGTACTCGGTTGATTATATCCTTGAGGTTGTCTGCTACCTCTATTCCCCCCTTGATTAGGGAATTTTCCTTGATTTTTAGGATATGGGTGCAGTTGTTGGTGCGGTGGTGGATAATAATTATTGGCACCACTGGTGGGGGGTCTACCATAATTAACATTATGATTGCCCTTCTTTTTGTTCTGTTGAGGGGTTTTATGTCCTCCAACTTTGCCCTGTCCCTGTTCTCTTCTAGCCACACAACCCCCTGGACGTCCCATTATCAGTGGAATAGACTCCCTAACGTCAAGAGTTGGAAAATTCATTGATGTATTCCTTCAACCGGTAGTCACTAGAACACCAGCTTTTTTGAAGGATACAATGCAAATTATTAGGGAAGTGTCTGAATGGAAGATTGAAGAGGACGTCTTGAGGGTAACAACAGACGTTACCTCTTTATATACCATTATACCCCTTGATTTGGGATATAAGGCTGCTGAATTCTTTCTACGCAAAGATCTTTCAATAAAATCCTCCACTTTGGAATTTGTAATGAAATTGCTAACCTTCGCCATGGAGCACAATTATTTTTATTACGGTGGTCAATACTATCTACAATGTACCGGCGTTGCGATGGGGGCAAAATTTGCCCCTAGCCTCGCGGGCCTATTTATGGCCCTATGGGAGAATGATCAACTTTTTTCTCTCCAAGAGCCCCGCTTACTCCTATGGCGGAGGTATATAGATGACGCATTCTTTTTATGGAAAGGTGATGCTGAATCCTTGCGTGATTTTATATATTCCCTTAATACTAACAATTGGGGAATCAGATTCACATATGAATACAGCGTCACATCTGTGAATTTTCTGGATTTGGTGATTTATAAAGACAAAGATTCTCTATCAACTAAAACTTACTTTAAAAACACAGACAAAAATGGGTATATTCCAACACATAGTGGACATCACCCAAATTGGTTGAAGGCCATCCCTAAGGGACAGTTCCAACGTATACGACGCAATTGTTCACGGTTGGAAGACTATGAAGCACAGACTTTGGTACTCCAAAAACGGTTTCTAGAGAAGGGATATGAACCCAACACTCTAGAAAAAGATCGCAGAGATGTGGCTAGGCTGGATAGATCCAATTTGCTAGTACCTAAAAATAGGGATAAAAATATGACAACTAATCTACAATGGTCCTTTTTAACAACCTTTTCATCCCATTTTTGGTGGGTTAATAAAATCATGCGCAAGCACTGGAAAGTGCTGAAGAGTGATCAGGTTTTGGGGTCTACACTCCCGGAGAGACCCACAATTCTCTTCAGAAGAAACCAAAACCTTAAAGATCTTATAGCACCAAGCATGGTTGCCAATAAGTATGTTTGGACAGCTTAAGGGCTTCTTTCCCTGTCGAAGATGTAAAGTTTGTAAATCTTCAAAAACTGTTAAGACCTCTTCCTTTACTTCTCAGGTCACCACCAAGAAGTATAATATATCTAGCTTTATTACCTGTACGACTATTGGGGTAATATATTTGTTACGTTGTCCATGCGGGTTCCAATATGTTGGTAGGACCACCCGGGCTCTTAAAGTGAGAATAGGGGAGCACCTCTCCAATATCCGCAGGGGTTTTAAAGATCATAGCGTCTCGTGGCACTTCCATCTATGTCATAATAGAGACCCTTCACTCCTGGAGGTGATAGGCATCAAGGCGTATACCCCCCATTGGAGAGGAAGTGATCTAAAACGACAAATGTCCCGTAGAGAAACGCGGTGGATCTTTAATTTACAGTGTTACCGACCTTTGGGCCTTAATATAGAGTGGGATATCAATTGTTTTATAAACAATAGTTGAAATCACCACTCATATAAGTTTCCATTAATATACTTTCTTGGTTTAGTGGTATAATTTTTTGTATTTCCCTCTCTGTAGTACAGCAGTTCAATAATTATTTTCTTTAATATGATTATAGGGTGGGTCTAGATTTTTATTAAGGTGAGTGCATCACCTGGTGATCCCTTTTAAGAATTCAAAATCAAAACCTACTAGATTTTCTAGAGGATTAGATTTCCTTTATTAGTACTGTTGTATATAGGGTAGTGTCAGCAATCATCCACTAGATGTCAGTATTGCAATAGTCATAGTGGTCCATATTGGTATTCATTTATATGTGCTTTGTATTTTTGTATAGTTTTTTTTTTTTTAGTTATCTCACGGGTTTCCGTTTGTATATTAACTGAAACCCTTGAGTTGGAGGTATAGGCTGTTACATGTTGTAATTTTCAAATTGTTGTATGGCATCATATATCAAGTGTTTTATGATAATATACATTGATATCTTAATGTGTTTATTATTATTATTTTTAATTATTTGTCAGTTTTAAGGTTAATTCCGGAGCACTGGCTTATTTTTATTATTATTATTGTTATTGATTCACCTTTATTATAAGGGGTTGATCATTAATATATATGTATTTTTTGTCATGTCCAGATGTGGAGGACCAGCAATGCCCTTCATACCATACAGGGACATGTAAAATATTCTATCTCTTTTGTGTAGACATTTTTCCGGCGAACATTCCGCGTATTGCGGGAGTCAAAGGAAGATGTCTATTAACACAGGTAGCCTGGGGGATTTGAGTTTTCTTCCCGGCTTCCGGTGTCACTGTTTTCTGCCAGAATATAAGCGTGATGAGTGATGTCCCAATCCAGCCTCCTTTCCCAGTGGACGCCTTGTATGACGAAACGCAGCGTCGGGTGGAGCTGTTGATCGGGCCATCACTACGCTACAGCTGACTGCAACACAGCAGCTGAGTACGATCAGTTTTTTGAATTTGCCGCTTTCCTCGTGTTAAAACTTCATGTGAAGCGATTTTATTTGCCCGAAATTAACAAAGGGTATCCTTTTTTTAAACCAAAGTATTGCACCATGAGGTTTTTTTCTTTTTTATTTCAACATCCTTTTCTGCTGTATGAGCGAGGGAGTCCTTTGCATGATCACCTTGCTCTGAGGGCCCCTGGAGGATCGGGATATCGGACGATTGGAGGTACAGATCTGCGGCATGTCGGTGGATGTCTCTATTCATGCATGAGCCCCATATGATCTCTGTAATCGGGATCCACCTGAGCTGGTAAGCCTCCATTGCCTTTATCAATTATTCCAGCAAGTTGAAAAAGTCTCGCTTTATCTGCACCACAGGATCGGGTTTTGTTTGTTTGATGGAAATCGTTTGATGCCGACATTCCAGTCTATACGAACTTTAAACACACTTGAACCGTGTACCCCGGAGTATATTAGTTTCAGGGGTTAATATTCATTGTTGTGGTTTTGATTTTTGTTCCTCTCCCCTTTTTTTCACTTGTCAATTAGGTGGTACTATAGGACATTTGTTTAAGTGTCTATCTATTCACATGTTTATTTTCACTTCTCATTTGTATAATTATAAGCACTGTGTAGGCTTATCTAATAGGTTGCGCACTGATTTATACGTATTTTAGCATACACGTTCACAGCTGTTATTCCGGCCGTTTATAAGTTTGCAGCACCTGTCACATATAACTTCAAAGGTTTTTTTCACCTTTTTTCACATTTTTATATGGTTTGTCCCATTGGTTTAGATAGGTTAGCGCGGATTATTCACCTTTTACAGTATGGGAAAAAAGGAAAGAGAAAAGTTACAGAAATAAAGAATAAAAAAAAAGAAGAAGAGTAAGCGTCAATTCCTGACGTGAAACGCGTTAGCCACCCTTCCCTGCATGCACACTATCTGCATTTGTTGTTTTGGATTTATGGATTTATTTTGAATTTGGATTTTTTACTTGAAATTTTGGAATAAATAACTGTCTATACAGAGTGCAGCAGTCCAGGGTTTCTTTTTCTCCCATCAACCTGTTGCCCAGCCGACTGTTGATAGAGAATCTCAAAAATAAAACAAAATTAAAAAAAAAAAGAAAAAAAATCTTCACACGTGCGTCATGAGCTCCCAATGTCGGAGCATTTGTCGCACCAGTGTGAACCCGGCCTTAGGCGATTCCCATGGACTCCTGGGATAGATGCCGCCGATATCCCAGGAGTCCATGGGAACAGCCCATTTACGTCATCGAAAGCGATCCATATGACAAAAGAAAAAATGTAATAAAATATTTGCCATTATATATATATATATATATATATATATATATATATATGATAGATAGATAGTTAGATAGTATAGGCATTGGATTCATCCAAAGTTTAAAAAATTGGTGGATCTCTGCTTTAAAATGGACTTTATGGGCGGGCGTAGCAGACGATGGAAGGCTGAAGACGTGCAGCACTGAGCTCTAGCTAGCAGGCTGCTCTATAGCTCACACACACCCGTGATCCGCATGTTGGCGGGTACCTCTCACCCTGCTGAGCTACAGCAGGGCACCATGCAACACTATTTGCTCCACACAGTGCCACCGGAATCTCAGACTCCCAAAAACAACATGGCGCCCGGACGGACCACAGGGAAGAGCAAGCCTCCTCCTCTCAACCCTGCACCAGTGGGGACATTGTGCAAGATTCCTCAGATGCACGACCGGACCCTCTGCCATTTACTGACAGGTCAGATACCCCCCCTAGCATGTCCGATGGCAGACCCGCATCCCTATGACTCTGAGGGGTCTCCTGGATCTGAAGCCGCAGCCCTCCTCTCCTCCTTTAGGGCCACTTTTGAATCCTGGGCAGCTAAAATGAAGGCCTCACTGCATGTGGAACTAACTACATGCTTTAAAGCAACAAGTTTCAGTCACTGAGGGGGCTGTGTCAGCCCTGACTGCCACCCAAGCCGACTATGCAGCCCATATAGCAGCACTTGAATCCATGTCCGAAGCCCATCTGAACCGCATGCAACAACACCAGCTCCACATAGAAGATGGTAAGAATAGAAGTCGCAGAAACAATGTTAGACTCCAGGGCATACTAGAGGCAACGTCTGGCACAGATCTGAGACCTACTGTTATTTCTATTCTCAACCAGGTCCTGGGAAGGGAGCCAACATCACCCATTGAACTTGACCGGGTGCATAGGTTGGTGGGACCAGGGGGGAGATCAAGGAGGTCACCCTCGTGATGTCCTATGCAGAGTCCACTTATACAGCCTGAAAGCATTGCGGGTGGACCCTGTGGACTTTGACGGATCCTCTATCCACCTATACCCAGATCTCTCCCGCAACACATTGTACATGCGGAGTGTAGTCCGCCCCCTATTGGACCTCATACGCCAGGCTAAAGCTTCCTATACCTGGGGCCATCTCTTTAGCATCAAGGTGATTTAAGATGAATTTGTGGTCATCTTGTCAGACCAGGGTCAATGGTCTGATTTCCTTTTTCCTCGAGCATAACCCAATTGATGTCCCAAACTACTTGGACCCTCCTGAAGACCGTCAGTGGCTCCCGGGCTCTGGCCCTCTTTGTCAGCATTGGAGACACCCTAGGGCCAGATCAGCATCTACTGACTACAGGGCCCGTCGGCCTACCTCACCTGAAGATTGACACGGTCTTCTACTGAGATCTGCATAGACACTGCTTTGTCCACTGAATATTCCATAAAGGTGTCATGCCTGGGTTCCCCGTCTTCAGACAGGCTTGCAATACATATTGCATCCTTAACTGCCTTAGCCACTGGTGGTCGCAAGTAACTGCATTACTTGGTTCGTCAAACTGTCCTAATAACCATACAGTACCTATTCCTGCCCTTTGCTGGTATGACTTATCTATCTGGGGTTTGGGAAGGTCAGAGGGACATTCATGATCCATTTTATTTCTATATTTTTTTTTTCTCTCAGGTTCTTATTCACGTATGACGATTGCGTTCACTCAATGCTATTACCAACTTCCTTTTATAGTTCTCTATTGCATTGACAATATTAATGTGCCTGCGTGGGGGCATCTTCCTGTCTCTTTTGTCACTTGTATATCTAATTGAACCCCTTAAGAGAGAGGCAGTTGGCCCTATGTGGAACTAGAGGTGAGGTCCTTCTCCAATACTACTGTCCTCATCCCAATGTGGGATGCTCCTATGACTAATTGTCTTTTTCTCCTCCAAGGTACTATTGTGTTATATGTATAGACCTCCTGAATATGTATTAGATCTCTCCCTGCTTTTTCAGAAAGCTGGGCTGTGCTGACTTCTATGTGACAGCCCCTTGGTAATTTAAATCTTGACTCAATGTAATTTGCTTCAATGAGCTATTGGTAACAATAAGGGCATTGACATATACCCTGAGGGCTGGTCTTATGCTGAGCAGCAGTAACCTTGATTGTCTTGGACACCGGCTTACCTGCTCAGTTCATCCCGGATTGATGGTTTCTATGTTTTTACTTCCTTAGATAAGGTGATACCTTCTTGGTATGATAGTGCTACGGTTCAAGGAGTAGATGGTTCTTATGCACATTGGGAGCCCACGTCCCAGCTTGGGTTCAGGTTCTGTATGGTTGACCTATAAAAGTTTATTCCGTTACCTTCACACTAGTTACAGGGTGTGCCATTTGCTTACCATTTCTACCTACTATGCTGTCAGGATCACACAACAGACTCTTTCCTTTTGACCTCTCTCCCACGATAAGTTTTTGGCACAAACCCTGCTAATCCTGATGATATTTCACGCAACGCCTCACTCCCACGGGCACTTTAGTTGTTTGTAGACACGTTACCCGAGCGTCCTCTCGCTAATTCTACTTCCCTCTCTCCTTTTGCATTTCTCCCCCCCCTTGCTATGGAACACAGCTGTGGCCCTGCAGAATAACCCTAGTAGTCAGGGTATTAAGACAGGCCCTGTTCACACTAAACTTGCTCTCTTCGCAGATTACTTGTTATTGTTTGTGACCCAGCCCCATTAATCTCTGCCCTCCATCATGAAGGCGTTTGATGAATTCGGGGGAATGAGCAACTTTAAAAAAGGTGAACCACAGTAAGTCAGAAACACTCAACATCTCATGTCAGGGGCAGTTTGAAAACTTGCATCCTCATTCCCTTTTTAAGACTTGCTTCACTTCCATCCAATACTTAGAAATACATATCCTGGCTCTTTTCTGCAAACTTCTACTTAAAGCTCAGGCGGACTTGTCATCTTATGCAAACTGCTCTCTTGGATGGTAAGGATCAATGCACTGAAAATGGTTTCTATTTCAAACAATCCCCATATACATACCGACCTTGTACTTCGGGCAGCTTCGTCAGTTCTCCAATTTTATCTGGGGAGCGGCCCATCCCAGGATAAAATATGACACCCCATCTCACCCAAAAGCTGGGGGGGGCACGTGGAATCCAGGAGACTTGCCCAAGTCCTTCAAGCAGACCTATCTCTGATGACAAATGCCCGCCCCGATCAATTCCTCACTCAACGCATTGGCTTCAGGAGACAAGCCCTATCGAATGTCCGTAGTTTTCCCTCCCTTACGGATATCTTGTCTGAACCCTCAGGTTTCAACTATATGCTCCTGCAGGCCAACCCCAGACCCATGTAGTCTTTCAACTTTATTTTTTGTTCAACGTTTCCTCTCCTGATCTCCCACCGTACATGTGGACTTGGAATCATAATTGCAACGTCCTATACCACACATACACACTTCATTCTGACACATAAGCTTTCTTTAGCAAGCAAAACCCAAGAGAAAGGGTTTAAGTTGGTAACAAGATGGTACAGATACACGGCCACTAAAAGGCACTTCAACCCATCCCTATCAGACGATTGTTGGAGATGCTCATCTTCTAAAAAGGCACCCTACTACTCCACATCTGGTGGGGATTACCCTCCTGTAAAGCCATTTTGGCAAAAAAATAAAAATTGGCCAGTATGGCAAACTGATGGCGGCATCTCTCCAACTCTCACCCGAGATAGCTCACCCATCTATAATTCAGGGCCCTTTAAAATCAGTTAAAAAAAAGTGCTGCACCGCTTTCTGGCTGCAGCACGGACAGTGATCCCCGTTGGTGACTGGTCTATTGAAGTTTATCGTATTAGAGACCTGGAACGTATGCTGGCCCAGGAAAGTGATAGGAGGACCAATTCTCCATTACGTGGACTTCTTGATCCATGTTCCAGTACTCCAGGGTTCGTACCATGTGCAGAGGGCACACAAGCTGCCACTACACTCTAGATGAAGTGTCCCCTCTTAATCTGTTATTACTCTTTACCCTTCTAGGTTTTGCTCAATCAACATCTGCTCTTGGAGCATTAAGTGATACTTCCCTTCTCCACAGAACACCACGTGATCCCCATGACATAAGCTCTATGCAAGAGAGAATTTCTCTATGTTATGTATTCCTTTATTAATTGGCAGTATACTCCGATAACATTCAGAACAACATTGCCTTCCTGTGATATGTTTTCCGAAGTTGGGGGAAGAAAAAAATAAATAAAAAAAACTCACTTGATGCCGTTTATAACTGTAAAAAACATGAAAAACTACCAATTTGACCTCTATGGATTTATCGATTTTGTATATTTCTACTAGACAACGATGTCATAGTGTTATATATTCTATGTTTGTTACCCTTGTTTACTCATAATAAGAGATTGAACTAAAATGGACTTAAATTACTACAACCCACTGGTGTGAACAGTCCCTTAAACCGAAGGAAGAAACTTACTTTTAAACCGTCTCTGTATAACTGCCCAATGTTTTTTTTTTTATTAAGAAGAACACACACACACACACACACACACACACACCCCTCAAACTCTTTGTACTTATAAATGAAAGACAACTTCAAGTTTGCATAGAAAAAAAAAAAAATCATCATTTATTAAAACTCAGATCTCTGAAAAAAAATAAAAAACAAACAATTGTATCCCCTGAATAAAGGCAGATTTCATGCTCAGATACTCAGATACCCTTTTCCCAGAAGAAAATTCACATGCCCCCAGCTATCCTTGGGGTTAATACCTTTACAAGAGGAATTCCAGATTTATAGGACTCCGATTTCCAACAAACCTTGTAACTACATATACAAGCAGGGTCATCAGATTACCAGAAAGGCTATTGGTTATTTACAGAGGTAGATAAGTGTATGTGGCACACCAATAAGGAAATACAGTACATGCGACTGATATACAGAACATAGTCTGCCTGGGAGATGTGAAAAAGGACTTCATCATCAGCAGCATGAAACGCTGGTCTAGATATCCCCTTATATTCTTACACCCCTTCCAAAAACAACATTTTAAACATAAATCAAATCAACACACAAAATACATAGCATTATATGAAACTGGAAGACATGGCATGTGACAAGTGACTATACAGAGACCAAAAGACCTTGTATACGTTTAGTAGTAATTTGTACACAGGACTTGAATATCCCATTTTGCTCAGCTGTTCTTTGCCTTGCCTGCACTACTCACTAGAAGCATTAGACTGCCCGTGCAATGCAGCCTTTTCAATTAAAATAACAGTGGAGAGAAAAGCCCATGGTCATCAAATAACAGACACTATTTTATTCCCTGCTTGACCTGGTTAGGCCCAAGCACAGGGAAATTAACACTATTTCTTGTGGAGAATCGAGATTTAGGCTCCATTCACATTAGCACTTCTCCGAAGACACACGATTTTCAGTAAAAGTATGACATTGATGCAACTTTACATTCAAAAAGGATCCAAGTCGCATCAAAAGTGACACCAAAAGTAGCGCACAGGCACCTTTTCCAAGTCACACCAATTTTAACAGGTGCCATTTAAAAACAAAAAAAAATTGGGTGCGACTTGTCATGTGACTGATGTCCAAAGTCACATGACAAATCACACAAGTGTGATTGGAGCCTAACCAACATTCTGAAAAACACACCGCAAGTGATAAGCAATTCCAGCCCTAATATGTTTACACAGACTCCCCTGCCCGAATCTCTATTATCACCTGTTAACACTGGAACCTGCATGGAAGTAATCCTGACATTTATACAGGATATAAACCCTTACAGGCAGGCTGCAGTACTTTGGTGAACAGCAGGAATAACGGCACAGATATTTTTGCAGTCAGTCCTTATGAGAAATGTAAAACGGAAAGCAGTTATATGGCTCAGGCTGCTGCTTCACAGCAAGAGGTTTCCTGGAATTGTTGCAAAGTTATTACAGTGTAATACAGAACAAAAGCCAAAAGATGTACACTGTAAGAGGGATGAAATCCTAGGCCATTATGGAAAATACATGGTAAAATCAGTCAAATCTGTAACCGTGGAAACAGTTAATCTTAAATCTAACGTTTACATCATTATCCTAAAATCCATTTTAGCTGCCAAACATTTGATTCAGCAGCAATTCCGATATGCATGGATGAGATGGAATATTATGGTGTATAATAGCAATGAGCATTTGATTCACATTCAGCCTTATGTAAACATCCCACTGAATCCAATTAAATGCAGGTTTTTTTTTTTTTAAATATAAAAAAGTACCCACAGAATCCATAAGGTTTAAGCTAGGAAATGTTAACGGCAGTGTCCGAGCACTTCCGATAAATACTGGCCAGGACCAACATAACAAGTGTTCTCCCAATGCATGAACCGTACAATATCTAATGGTTGAATGTCATCTGTGCCTGTCTATGTACTTAAAGTGGTTCTAAAGTTAAAATGTCTTTACCTGAATGCATTCCCTGCATTAAAGTAAAAAAAAAAAAAAAAAAAATGCTTCCCCACTTCCACACCCCCTTCAGTTGACAGTCAAATCCTGTGCAGGAGGGAGCTGGGAGAATGGCCAAGCCATACACTGTGCATCTATGGACGTACACAGCCCAGCTCGGGAGCACGCCTGTACATGTGCGCCCCCCCCCATAGCACATGGCTAGCTATGGCAGCACATGCAGGAAAGAGCAGATAAGCATACCCTCTTATTTTGCAACAAAAAAAATTGTCTTTACAACCACTTTAATCAGATGGCTTCAAAACACTAGACAGTGTTCTAATATGCAAGCAAATTCTAACCACCATGCAATGTCAATGGCAGTATTTTTCAGCAAATATTGTAACACTTCTGGCAACATTACAGATGTACAAGAAGGGTAAAGGGTAATTCCTAAAGGATAATGCGGATCAGAAGAGGACTTTGATAACCAAATTCTTCATAAAACAGTACTTCTATTTGAGAGAACTTTAAGAGAATTTATCATGTAAAACAAAATGTGCCAATATAAAAAAACAAAACTAAACCTTGCTTAGTTGGCAAAGAAAGGGCTCGGTCTACAGTCTGTCAACTGTATACTTTGGTTCGGGAAGCAGCTCTGAATCCATTTTTCTAGCAATCAAATGCAAAGCAGGTATGTAATACGACAGACATATTAAAATATCTGATAACAGCAATTAACCAAACACATTACAATTTTCCATATGACTTGAGCATTCAGTAAAAAGTCTACGGATGACTGATTTGACTACAAAGGAGGCAAGTCTATCCAAAATGAATACCTTTGTTTTGGTTTGACTCTGGTAGGTTCAACCACCCACTGACTCTAAAAACACATGGGTATCTCAGCAGGAAGAATAACCCCAAGCAACCACATCTCACAAATTTTTCTTTTGGTTTATGCCAAACAAACAATGGTGTAATGCAGGCTGTCAGGATTTCCTATTGCCACTGCCAGAGAGTCAAGCGAGATGTGAAATGGCCACAGTGTAAGAGCTGGGGTACCTAGGATATTTCAAGGGCTTGTTTCCCCCAGAAAGCATAGGTAAATGCGTTTTGGGTTGTTGTATGCTGCCCAGGGCCAGGAGGGGAAGTTGCCCTGGGTGCAGAGAAGCAAAGGGGCAAAAATGGACGCAGGGTGGTACATCCATTCTATGGCATGTATTAATAGTGGGGGAAAGGGCGCTATTCTGGATAACCCTGTTCCGCTATTGATGCAGCCATAGAATACACATTTAAAAAGATCAGACTTAAAAAAAAAAAAAAGTAAACTTCGGGTCAACAAAGAAAATGCATCATGCAGGACTTTCCAGCACAACACAATAGTGGGTACAGACACTACTCAGAAAATATTTATGGTAATCTAATCTTCTTACATTGTAAAATGTAGCTAAAGACATGCCAACTCATCTGGAGGAAACCAGCCCTAAAAAGCTAGTGGGCAACTGAACTTGCCAGCATCCACCAAAAACAAGGTTTTCCATTTCAGACCAGCTTTGCAAATGACGACATATTCCCATTACAAGTTCTCTTGGAGATCACTTCATTTAGGTAAACAGATTCTGAAATGCATCAAAAAAAAATTTGGTCCGTATGTGTGAAAAAAAAAAAAAAAAAAAAAAATTGGAGCACTTTTGATTGCCAAGACAAATTCTCTAATTGGTTCACCATATTAATCTATGGAGAAGACAGATATAGTCAAAAATTCAAAGAAATAAAAATGTAATATCAAAAGGCGGCCTAAACTTAACAAAATAAAAAGCAAATTTTTTGATCTAGCAAGTATCTCTATCCCCTAGGGACATAACATTCTATAGGATATAAATACATTTTCAGCATAGCATATATATTTAACATTATTTCTGCCTTCTAAGCAATAGACTAAAATAAATAAAAAAAAAACAGCGAGATAATCCCTCAATCCCAGGAAATAACAAGCGCATAAGAAGGTAACAAGGCACTCCACGAGATAAGTACCCAATGTGGCGATACTCGAGGAGAAAAGACTTTACATTCCCTGGGACAGCACAGAATAACAGTCTATACCTCAAAACACAATAAATAAGGGGGATTTTCAGAAGAACATAGAAGGGGGATCTTCAGTCAGCATTTGTCATTTGTGTGTCTCCACTGCTATACCGACATGAGCATGACGAATGGTACGGCCATGCAGCTTGTACCCATCCAGTGATACAGTTGCTATACTTCCAGGTCTTCTTCCCTGAGCAGGAACATGACAAACGATTTCATGTTCATAAGGGTCATAGTTGCCTCCCACTGGTGTCATTTTATGTAGTCCATGCTTAAGCAAGACGTTCTGCAGTTTCCCATGAATCGCAGACAATATATCAGACATGTCCTTTGTTCCCTCCTTGGAGGCTTGCTCAGTGGCATTCTCCAGGATATCAGCCACCTCCACTAGATCACGACAGAAGCTTTGAATGCCTACAAGAAAAAAAAAAAAAAAAAAAAAGAAGAAAAAAAACCACAGGATCAGTATACGCAACAGATCTCAAATGCGTCCTAGTAACCCCGATTCATTTACAAAGCTTTGTATACACAGATTTTTTTTTTATATCTAAAAGCATTCCTGGTCTACCGATAACCTGAATGCTAAATGATTTTTATATTGTTTACAAGCATATACATTAAACAGACATCCCTGAATATGCTTCAGTTAGGATTAGGACAAGACGACACACACACCACATTTTAAAACAGAAGGTCTTTATAGACCATCAATACCAATGTAAAATTAAAAAGATTTAATACAAAATAGGAGAAAAATTAAAATAAAAAGTCAGAACTAAATAAACCATTTTGTGTATAGTTCCACTCAGGGCAACTGTGCATCGGGTCTAAAACCACTATATGCAAACTGGGAAAAAAAATTATGTAAAGGAAAGCTGAATCTGTTCTACAAACCAGCATTTCTTATGCCCGTGGATTGGCTTTTGTATGTGGCTTCATACATAAACAAAAAACCCACTTTTTTGTTTTTAATATGTGTTGCAAATGATGTGAACACCCATATTAAAACATATGAGAAGAGAGAGAAGAGCGCACGCGCCATAGTGTAACACTGTTTAATTGTGGAAGCTTGAAAATTAAAAAAGGCTCTCAGTTCCGACCTCCTCTCCTGGCCGATGCAGGGCGATTGGCTTGTGGGGCGACAGCAACGCTGTAGGGATAAGCTACCCTGTATTCCCCGCTGTGTTCCCCACTAACACACTCGTACGGACCAGCCGGCCAAGCGTGACGTCAATAGCAGCTTAGAAGGGGGAGCCAAGCTGTGCGTGCTGCTTCCTCTGATTGTTTACTGTTGCCAAGAGGACATGTTTCGGAGTTTCCTCCTTCATCAGGTCTGAGGATTGACGTCACGCTTGGCCGGCTGGTCCGTACGACAGTGTGTGTCAGTGGGGAACACAGCGGGGAATACAAGGTAGCTCATCCGGACCGCTTATCCCGACAGCGTTGCTGTCGCCCCACAAGCCAATCGCCCTGCATAGGCCAGGAGAGGAGGTCGGAACTGAGAGCCATTTGTATATGTGAATGAACAAGTTCCTGTTTGTGAGTGCAATCTTACTCATTTTTAATTTTCAAGCTTCCACAATTAAACCGTGTTACACTATGGCGCGTGCGCTCTTCTCTCTCTTCTCATATGTTTTCAGATGCAAGTTTGCCACTCAGTGGATTTAAGAGGGAGCTGCAGCGCCTAAGATAAGGGAACTATTTCAAAGAACTGAGGGCTGCATCTGGTATTTTTTTCTGTATGTTTGGACTGAACACCCATTTTAAAATGCCTAATTCCAGATGCAGACTTTGTTTTCCTCTAGCTGGGGCTGTAAAATCACACAAGATACTATGAGGAAAGTGTATTAGTGCCAGAAGTGACTCCCTCACAATCGACAGGGTAGGTGAGGGGGTGGAGACTGACAGTCATACCAAAGCCTGAAGTAGGCATTAGGGGAGTATACATTTTCTATCAGGTTGATGTCTAGGACTTTACTGTTCAGGTCTGCTATAAGGTCCAACACTCCTTTACAGGAATGCATAGTAACAGATTGTTGTATGGTGCACTGCACACAAAAAAAAAAAAGTTTGCTTTTAGCGACAGAGTGAAGAGGGTTTAGAACTCTTGTCGGGTTTTTATTGGGGAAAGGTAAATCTCCAATATGGAACACAAATTGCAAAAAAAAAAAAAAGTTTTGCCTTTAGGTGATACTTTAAGTTCAGAAACGTAATTTGATCCATTTCATTTTTTGCTTCTCTACATCTTCTAACTACTGCTGATCAACAGTTGATCGTGACAGAATTTTTATTTTATTTTTTACACAAAAGCACCCAATAAGATTATATTGTACTTATGCTTTGCAACGAGTGTTAATGGCCCTAATAAAAGAAGCACATTACTGTCTTTCATTAGTATGAGGAGACAGATTTCAAAAATGCATCTTGTCCTAGAATCACCTATAAAAAACAAAGACACCATTTAGGCTCCAGTGTACTACAGAAAATAAAGCCAAGAGGTATCACAAGACAGAACTTAGAAAAAAACTCTGGTAGGACACTGAATACAGAAGCACACATCAATGGAAAGTAACCCTCATTTCCTGGACTACATCCAGCTTTGCCTAAAGATTCACACGCACATCTGTGTACAGCATGCCAGGACAATCACAGAAAAATCAGTCAGGACAGAAGCCAGGGCAATTATGCTTTGGTTTTTTTCTTTACTTTTAGTTAAACAGCCAAAATGCCATTTGGCTCAGATATCTTACCATATAATTTGGCATCCTCCACAAACTTCTGAGTCTTTTTTCTGACAATTTCAGAATCGCTTACAGCCTTCTGGTAAAGTTCCTAGCAAACAAAAAGAAATTAAAGCACAGATTAATACAAGCTTCAGGTAATTTAACCCATAAAACAAACATCCTACTTTTTGGCAATAAAAATTACATAAATCCCTAGAACATTATTTTCTGAAAGCAGAAGCCCTGTAGAATAAAAAAAGGTGATGGTGGCAAGTTTGTTTCACGTGATATTTGCTCAACTGTTTATTAAATGCAAATTTTCCGGAAAAAAAATAATAATTTTAGTGCAAAACCACGCCATATAAATTCCCATTTTTAGTAAATATAAAATATGAGGTTGCATAGAGTAAAAGGATACCTAGCATTCCAGGTTTTAAAATTGCGTGCGCTCGCAATGTCACCAAAAACGATGGTGCCCAAAAAACACCATAGGTCACTTTTTAAAAGCTGTTGCAGCTTATCAATTTAGAGTCTATTAGATGCTCTTGTGCTAGAATTATTGTGCTCACACCAACGTTCGTGGCGATACGTCACATGTGTGGTGCAAACGCGATTTACATACGCACCCTGGGTGTGCATTTGCGCGGGGAAACAGGGGTTTTGGCAAAAAAAAATAAAAAATTCTCAATATCTTTTTTTTTATGCGATTGCCATCACAGAGGCATAGCATTGGGCAGGTGACTGGTATTCTTTGTTTGAGACATTAGGGGCCTAATAGACCAATGTCTCCCCTGCCCTTCACACCATCTAACCAAGCAGTTTGGTTTGATGCGTCTCCTGACCAGGAAATTGTGCATTTGAAACCAAAAGCGACATCACTTCCGGTTTCATTGTTTGCATGTGAGATCGAGGTATGGATTTGCCTCTGTGTCAATGATGTCTCTCCCCGCACCGGCAGAGGTGTTCCTGGTAAGCAGGAGACAGCCCGGGCACCACGGAGGAGGGCGGGCCAGCTGTGTGAAAGCAGTGGGCAGCTATTGAAGCTGGTCGCGGCTCTACAAAACCCTCACAAGCTGATAGCTGCTACAGCAGCCATCAGTCTGGGATCAAAGGTTCACTCTTTGGATGTACATGGTACGCCCAAAGAGCTGAACTGGTTAAACAGCAATTCTTTATCGAGTAGGTGCCTTTATCGCAGATAAACCATAGATCCAGTATCCCCCCCCCCCCCACTATGCCTATGGACACAGAGGTGGCTCAGGAGCGAGCCCGCACGAATGCCCACATAGCAAGCAGCTTTACCTGCTCTGTACAATGGTTTTAAAATTGAGAAACACTGACCCCCAAGCAAAAAATACAGCAGGTACCCCCTCATTTAGCAAAACCCTGCCTTTACAGCAGATAAGGAAAAAAAAAAAAAAAAAAAAAAAAAAAAACACACCTTTAGAATTTTGTTTAGTTTATTTGTGACAGAAATCATCTAAGTTACAGAAAAAAGTTCTAATTCTAAAAAGCCGACATACTCTGCAATTCAGTACTGCCTTTTTGTGCCACAATAAAGTTGCAAATGACCAGCAAGCATATAGTTATAAGCAACATCGTTACACTTGCAAAAAAGACTAGCATGGAACTCACTGTTAGATCTTGCACTTGCTCCTCCAACTTTATTGCTCTCTTCTCCAGAGTCCTCACAGCGTAGGATCTATCCTCCCCGGTGCCGTCTCCCACAGTGGTCTGGTTCCCAGAACTTCTCTGCTGAGGAGCTGCACTGTATGCGCTTACACAACCCCTGAAATAAGAAGAAAAAAAAATAAAAAATTTTTTAAAATATGGTAACGTTGGCAAAATCATGTTTACTGGTCTGTAATTTTAAATAAAAATTAAAGTCAGGGACATAAATGGATCAAAAATCAGTGGGTTCAGCAGGAGCCCCCCAAATTTCAGTCAATGGATCGACTTCTCGTGAACAGTCCTGCTGGAAAGTTTTCATTCAATCAAGGCTTACAGCCAATGGCTGCAGTGCTGATCAGTGTACTGCGATGGCAGGGGAGTCCCATTCTCAGAATACAGTGACATAGCAGGGAGAATTCCCACATCGAATTTATAGACGGGGGGGGGGGGGGGGCATGTTATTTTTTTATTTTTTTGTTCAGCCAGCTTGAATGCCTTTTCAAGCAAATAACTGAGTTTTGAAAGAATGGTATGTCCCCAGTATAGCTTGCACTTATTCTACTTGGCCTTCCAGCATTACTGTTGCAAACCTGTGGGCAGTCTACCCACTCTGTACCAGAAAGATATTGGTATCACCTATGAGAATACACACTGGTCACTTAGTGAGAAGGTATCCCTTATAAAATTCTCAGTTGCTGAATTTCTCCATCCCAATTTTTGACTGAACGCACAACTGCCTTGCAGGATTTGTCAAAGGGTTAAGGAAATACATGAAAAATCTGCTAAAATTTAAGAATACAGATACTTTATCACCTTGTCAGTAACCTCTTTCTAATTTATTAAAAAGGTCAAACAAGAATTTGTTCTACCTACAGTGTAACCTCTGTATATTTTTCTTGTACTCATTTATCATTACATTGCTTTGTAAACTTTTGTCGCTAACTAAATCCTGTAAATAGGAATGAGTTTTCTTCCCCATATTGCTGTAAACTTCTGCTGGTCACGACGAGAGATTTATATTAAGCCCCACCCACATCACATAAGATCTGAATGAGAGAACGGTTATAGAATAATGGGAAGATTGGATCATAAAACCTATATTAAAGTCTATGAACAAATAGAAAGCTTTTATGGCTTTTCTGAGACAAACGCTGAGTGACTCTTTGTCTAAAAAAGAATTACGTTTACAATGAATGTACATTTTCCTTGGTTTTACTCCAATAAGGAATAGCTTGTAATAGCACACAATAACCTGATTGATGTGTGGGTGGTCATTTAAAATTCATGGTTATAAGTAGCTACATTGACAGATTTTTTACAAATTTACAATCGGAAACTTCATTACATGTCAGGCCCTTTGACCTCAAAAGGTTTTAGCAAGGAACCATCCCGCAATGGGCACATGTAGTGGTGTCAGTATATGTAATCTACACATTTTTGTACAATTCAACCTAAATTACAAACTTCAAACTGAAGTCGCTCCCAGACTGGCTGAAACATTGCACACCGTTAATCCCATCTTGCTCCTTAAACTGAACAGATTCCCCCATTCACACATTCAAGGTGGGTGGGAAAAATTCTCCTCCCTGTGTCATTGAATTCAGACAATGGGGACACCCCCCCCCCCCCCCCTACCAGAGTCAGAATACACTTTAGTGCTGCAGCACCGATTGAAGCTAAATTTTTCCCACAAGCTGGTTCAAGAGAAGTCCTTTGTTAGATCGAATTCTCATGAACAGGAACCACCATAGATGAATCTGAATTCAATCAGTCCCTGCTGAACTAGGAGAATTTTTTTATTTATTTTTTCCACTATAGAATTTCTATCCACCCAAGGTCACTTCAGTGAAGATGAGCCAGCCTATTCTGACATTCATGTACAGGAAGCAATGCCATTCCCATAGTTTTGGAATGGGATGGCAAGCAAGTTCATTTCAAGCAGGGTATACACTAGAGGTGCGCATCTTCACTGGCCTCACGATTCGATTACGATTATCAGGTCAACGATTCGATTCCGCGATGCATCATGATTACAGCGCAAGTGCGCATGGTTTTCATCAAAAAAATTCAAGCAGTCAGGAGATCGCCATTTTTTTTTTATTATATCTGTTCTTTTTAAAAAAAGACAACACTCCCTGCATGTAGCAAAGTCTAAACAAAGCAGACAACAACTTGTACATGCTACAGGAGATGGTCGGTGACTGCAGACATGCTACAGGAGATGGTCGGTGACTGCAGACATGCTACAGGAGATGGTCGGTGACTGCAGACATGCTACAGGAGATGGTCGGTGACTGCAGACATGCTACAGGAGATGGTCGGTGACTGCAGACATGCTACAGGAGATGGTCGGTGACTGCAGACATGCTACAGGAGATGGTCGGTGACTGCAGACATGCTACAGGCGATCAGTAGGTAAGTATAATATCCGTTTTACTTTAAAGAAAAAATACTGGCACTTTAATGAACTTTTTTCACACTTCTTTACCCTATTCTAATCCCTAACCTAATTCCTAATTCCAAACTAACCTTTTCTGCAGTAGTGAGAAGAACTTTCCTGTTGTGCCGAGAATGGTTCCACCCGCCGGATTCTGTTCCCCTGGCTCTCGGGTCCTATCGGAACTCCGCCCCCCCACTCCCAGCCCATTGCCGCTCCCTCCTCCTACGAATGCTAATGCTCCTAATACCGCCCCGCCTCTCCAGCCCTCTGCTCATTAGCATTCGTTAAACAGTAGCCGAGGGCTGGAGAGGCGGGGCGGTATTAGGAGCATTAGCATTTGTAGGAGGAGGGAGCGGCAATGTACAGGGCTGGGGGGGCGGAGTTCCGATAGTAGCCGAGAGCCAGGGGAACAGAATCCGGCGGGGGAACAGTGAGTGTATATGACGCGCTCATGTGACTGCCCTCTCTCCTCTCTGCTTTCACGTCTCTCCTGGCGTACGTGAGATGTGAAAGCAGAGAGGCGGGCCGGGCAGTCACATGAGCGCGTCATAGGAAAAAAATAACAAATGAGGAAACGGCTCTCCCGGGAATGAAGGGGCGGGGCTAGACATCGGGGATAATCGATTAATAGGTTTCCCTGCATCAGTGCCGCATCGGGGACGCCCGAATTGCGATGCACCGATTAAATTCCGCACCCCTAGTATACACATGGAGCTTCTTTTGTTCAGCCAGCTGGCTACAGATTGGCACTGCAGCCATTATAATGAAATGAAGGTTTCCAGAATTACCATGTGACAAAAGCCGGTCGCTAGTTGGCTGGTTCCTGCTGAAGCAGCGCTGATCAATGTGTTCTAACAGTGGGGAAGTCATTAACTCAGCGGGACGGATTCCCACATCGAACGTGGGGGAACTGGTTCATTTTTTGTTCAACCCACTGGTCGAGTGAAAAAAAAAAAAAAAAAAAAAAATGGGCTGCCTTTGTACGATGGTCCCCAAACCTTGGCTATATAGATTTAAGGGGGACCACCATGCCTAGACTGACAGACATCAAGCCGAGTACCCCACCCCCCCCCTTCCAAAAAAAAAAAAAAAAAAAAAAAAACTTACACAAACATCCCTCCCTTTACACAGTTTCCTCACAGAAATCACAGCATTCATCCGGTAATATGCTTTTTAATAACTGTATTCAAAACACCAACACTATTGTTGGAATTGTATTAGAACGGATTACAATAACGGTTGAAAGAAGCCATGCTGTGCTAAGCAAGTCTATGAAACCAAAGACGTGAAGGCACAGAAAGGGGACCACTGTTACAACAAAATAGGTGCCCCCCCCCCCTCTGTCCCTGTTGAAGGTTGCGAGAAAAGCATCAAACAATAAAGACATTCCTAAAATGAGACACTCCAGAAACCGTGTGATGCAGCAGCTCAGCTCGCCTTACACTTGTTACACTAACCTATTCACAAGAAGTGAAAGAGGAAATGCAGACCGCATACGTCATTTTTAGCTAGAATGTCTCGTGTCCCATTACATGTAAAGCAATAAAAAAGCCCAGAGACTATGGCACAAAGGCCCTTCCAACTCCATTTGACGGTTCTAAAAAGAATGGAAAGAATTTGATCAATCCATGTCCCTACTGAGGAAATTTTTGCTTGATACAAAAAACACAAATAGCCATTTGCATCACTGCACACGTGCTAACATTGTTACGTAAAGGCATCCCATTAGTGTGAATGGACTGCCCAACACACCAAAAACATACATGTACCATTTCTGACAGCACACAACAATGCATGTTTGGGGCATCATTCAGAATAAAATGGCACTGCATCACAAACATGTAGCATGCACTACCGCAATTTTTTTTTTTTTTTTTTTTAAGTCAGCAGCTACAAACACTGTAGCTGCTGACTTTTAATAAGGACACTTACCTGTCCTAGGCGCGATGTCGGCCCCCCGAGGGCGATCCCTCGATCGTGCCAGGTCCCGGCGCCGCCATCCTCACTAAGGGAAACAGGCAGTGGAGCCTTGCGGCTTCACTGCCCGTTTCCTACTGCGCATGCACGAGTCTCGCGGCGCTGTATGAATGGGCGGCTGCTCTCTGGGATACACAGTTCTCAGAAGGCAGCGCACCCCATTCCCCAGAAGACAACGCGAGGATGAAGACCAGCCGCGGACTAGGAAAAGGCAGATTAGGAACATCTGCATAGCAACCACAATTTCTGGTAAGTAAAAAACTTTTTTTTTTTGGTAGCATTTTGGTGTAATTTTTTTTTAGGGTGGACCTGCACTTTAAAGTGAACCTGTGCTTAGACTAAGCACACTTCAGAACAAGCAGTAAAAGCACTGCAAATTGTATTTCCACTTTTGCTATAATGGTCACTATAGGTTTTGTTGCATGTTCCCATTTAAACACCATACCTTAAAATAATGAAGATTTCTTGCCTTAGAAGGCATCATATCTGACTGCAAGCATTTCTGAACAATGTCAGAGAGTCAGTCTGTCCCAATAGAAAGGCTTGGGACAGGGTTTCCACTGGCAAAGATCCCAAATTCTAAATATTTAACCCTTTGTTAGAACAGATTGAACAAATCTAGTTTACAGCCATTCTTGAGATCGGCCAGACACTTAGTTATGGCAAATACTAGCCCCCCTTAGCGTTACTTACAATTCTACTTCCTCCTCTCCCCTTCTCCTTTGGGGTCCCCCAAGGTTCTGTTTTTCAATCTACACCACCTCTCTGGGTCAGATGAGAGCCTCCCATGGCTTCCAATACCATCTCTACGCTGATGACACCCAAATCTATTTTTCTACCCCTCAGCTCACTCACTCCATCTCCTCACGGATCACTAATTTACTAACAGATATCAGTCTGGATGTCGCACCACTTCCTCAAACTCAACCTATCCAAAACCAAACTTATAATAATTTTTCCTCCCCCACGTGCCCCTTCCCCTGATCTCTGTCAAAAAATCGATGGCACAACTATAAGCCCTTCCCCGCATGCCAAGGTCCTAGGTGTAGTCATGGACTCTGAACTCTCCTTTAAGCCCCAAATCTTGTCACCTCAACCCCTGCAACATCTCCAAAATACACCCCTTTCTAACCAATGACACCACAAAGCTCTTAATTTACTCCCTGGTCAACGCTCTCCTTGACTACTGCAAATTCCTTCTCATTGGCTTAGCTCTACATAGTCTATCCACCCTTCAATCCATCATGAATGCTGCCGCCAGACTCATCCACCTTACCAATTGCTCTGTCTGCTACTCCTCTCGGTCAATTCCTCCACTGGCTTCTGCTCACCTAATGAATTCAATTCAAAATACTAATGACTTCCTACAAAGCCATCCACAACTTTGCCCCCAGCTACATCACTAGCCTAGTCTCAAAAATACCAACCTAATCGTTCTCGTCGCTCCTCTCAAGACCTCCTGCTCTCTAGCTCCCTCGTCACCTCCTCAAATGCTCGCCTCTAGGACTTTTCCAGAGACCTCTCCAATCCTATGGAACTCCTTACCCCAATTGGTCCAAATATTCACTTTTAGACTATCCCTGAAAACCCTCCTCTTCAGAGAAGCCCATCCTACCCAACAACTGTATTTCATTTTCTGCATCAGCTCATCCCCCCCACAGTTTTTACCTTTTGCTTCACTTAACCCTCCCTTCTAGATTGTAAGCTCTAAACTAGCAGCTTTCTCCGATTCCTCCTGTATTGCAACTGTACTATCTGCCCTCATGTTGTAAAGCGCTGTGCACACTGTTGGAGCTATATAAATCCTGTATAATATTCGGCTATAGAATACTTCCCTATTTGGGGTAAGAATGGAGGTAAAACATTAAGAAAATCGTATATAAATTTTAGAAGAGGTTGTTTGATACAAGTAAAAAAACATGAATATATATTGCCGATTTGCTTTGTATAGGATAATGGGACTGGGTTGTTGAATTAGGCAGGCCAATAAAATAAATGAGCTGCCTTGATGCAACATTTGTTAACTTGTGCTAAAGCACCACAATGCTGTAAGTAGGCCCTTAGCAAAAACCAAGAGTGGTATAAAAGAACCTGTACCTGCTCTACCAGGACCTACTGCAATCTGCTAAACATGGCAACAGCTACAGTGATTGTACACCGAGAGGTATAAAACTGATCACATACATACAATCTGATTTAATAAACAATTCCCTTAAAATTATATTCAGTATGGAAGATGATCACACTACAAAGCTATTGGTAAACTGCGTGCGTTCGGAACAAACTTTTAACATTACCTATACATATTTCTCATCATACACAAACAACCGAAAATAACTCGGGGAAAAAAAAAACCCACACACACAGTTCTCTTTCTGAGGAACTAACCAGCGTCTGACTTCAGTGGAAGAAAGTTATTTATCTTTAGCTGACTGAGTCTACGTGAAGGAGAGAGGGGGCAGAATGGATTCTGGGTGAGGCGATCCTCCTCCTAGTCCTCCTCTCACTGCACATCTGTTACACTTACAAAGTCCATGTGTAGGGATGGGAACAGAGCTACAATATTTGCTGCTATCTTTTAAAAATAAAGTATCAAAAACAAACTTGGATTTTTTTCTAATCCTTTTCCCCCCTTTCTTCAAAGCCGATTTGTAAAAACCTTGAAAACCATACTAGAAAAACTTTTCACTAACAAGTTGGCCTTGCTGGTGAATTTCTGAAGGTTACATGTGGAGAGACAGGATAAGACACTGAATGCAGCTTTATTAGTGCAGCTGTAGTGATCAGTTCCCAGAAAAACAGCTATATACCCCACATGCAAATCCATTTGTTTTCCACACTATGACAAAGTTATTCCTGCACATGTATAAAGCTACTCTTCTGTAGACAAATTATTACACTGACTAGATGATCAC